>JAUIMM010000043.1:7340000-8540000 GCA_031769625.1 Taudactylus pleione | reverse complement strand
AGCGTTTAGGGTTGGTGACGGGGGGTGGTTAGAAGAACGCAGGTCTGTCTAATCATTTAAACGCTGTTTCATGAGGGTACAAAGGTGAACTGCAACGTTTGCAGCTGGTCAGATATGATATACAAACTGCATGGCTGCCCGATGTGCGTCGATGTTACCGATGTTTATGCTGTTGCACATTGTCAGATGGATATGAGAAGGCTGTAGTTGGTGTCCCTAAGCTCGTCTATGCTTTGGAAGATATTAGTATATTTTAGCATACCTCCCAACATTCAGCCATCCAGGGGAGGAACAGTTCGTGCGTCCGAAAACTGGCGTGGCTTCTGGAAAAGGGGCGGAGCCTCACAGCTTCACTTGTTTTCGTCACTATGGGGGCGTGCCCAGCACTCACCGAGATGCTGGACAGCCCCCAGGCTCTTCCTACACGAGTGAACAGATGCCGTGCGCATGCGCACGGCATCTGTTCTCCTCCTGCACACCCTCCCAACTTCCCCCCCACCGCGGGACACTGCGGCCCGCGGGTGGGACAGCGAGACAGTCCCAGATAAACGCTGGATGCGAGACAGTTGGGAGGTATGATATAGTAATGATGGGTGTTTTAAAGAACAAGGGCCCTATTATTCAAATATTTGCAGGATATTCTGCGAAAACACCTTTTTTCGGGGGTTACCTGCAAACATTAAGGATCCCCCGAACGTATGAAGGAGGTACCTGCGGTGGGTCCTGGTATTTTGCTGTTGCTGATCAGCAGCTGCAGAAATCTCAGCTGCCTATGCAGGGTGGGAGCGATCACACTGATTGCCCCATTATCTGGATTTGCCCTTGGCTGAGGAGCACACAGCACCCCCTGTGAAACACATGGCGCAGCAAATACTATCTTTCTACATTTTTTTTGTGTGTGAGTGGGTGTGGCAACACCTCTTTGCATTAGGTCACCCCCCATCTCCGAAAGTATCCAGGCCCAGCACAGCTCTATGTTTGATCAAAATCTATTGTGTAACAAATTGCAGCAGAAGGTGTCTGGCAGCTCCTTCCTGCATCTGCGATCCCAGTGCTGCAACCAAGGTCGCATCCTGAGGAAACCATCATTACCGATGGTCACGATGGTTGACCCTTTGGTCAGGCTTTATAAACTGAAGCCTTCTGCAGCCTCCCTGGGTCCTGACAGCCAGTAAGATCAGGAAGTCTGCATCCATGGATGCAGACCCTGGCCTTGCTACTTACGTAAAATGGGGTGATACCCCCCCTTTACCAAAAACGCAGGCCGTCCCCCCACCGCCCCACAAATGCCTCTGCCTGTCAATCAGACAGAAGCATAAGCGGGGCTGCAATCTCACAGGATCTGTCCTGCACATGCACAGAACGGTCCTGCACATGCGCAGATTCCCAATAATCGTGAATCTGCGTTAGGCTCCTTAACTGCGTCCTTTACTGAATTAGGGGTCTATTTACTAAGCAGTGTTAGGAGACAGAGTGAAAAGTGATAAGAAAGTGATAAGGTGCCAGCCAATCAGGTCCCAACTGTCATCTAACAGGCTGTGTTTGAAAAATGATAGTTGGGAGCTGATTGGCTGGCACCTTATCACTTTTCACTCTGTCTCCTAACACTGCTTAGTAAATAGACCCCTTAGGCCCTTAGTAACCATATTTAGCAAAGGAACGCCCTCACTTCACTCAAGTCCTGTCAGCCGGTGAACATTTCTGTGTCTGCGCAAATGCCACCATCTTGATCTACAAGCTATGTGCTTTAGAAGAATCTAGGTGCCCATGTGCAAATTGAAGGGCAAAGTGTACCAAACCATGACCATTCTGTGTTTTATAATGAAAACCTGTATTGTTTAAATCATTATTTCATTGGATTGATTTGTCACTCAAGTAAATGTGAACCTTGTCAGAAGTCAAACAGAGGTAATGGTAAATTACATGCCTTGTTAAATCATGTGGGGTGGCCTTTTACATTGATTTTAATGGTAAGTGTCATCTTAAACAATTTCATACCACAGATGATTTATCCTTGGTCTCAGCATGAATTTGTAGAGGGTTAAAGGGGCTCTTTAATCGATCCCTTTCCCCTGAAGTAAGTCTAGCTCATAAGCTGTCATTACACGACATGTGCTTTAATATAAACCTGTGATGTGCAGCGGATGTGAATGACCATCAAATATCATTTGTGCATTTAGCACGTACATCGGTCTGTAGGGCACCTCAGGTGTTAAATCACCAATTCATAAGGAATTATGATATGATTGTAGCTGCAACACCTTAGGAGGAGGTGTTGTGACGTCTGTCTGCTACAGATCTACAGCACTCCAGTGTCGCTGGTATATCCCAGCAGTGAAATGGTAAATATTTATAACACAGTTTGAATAAAACTCAATCTTCAAGTCAGACCATCCAAGAATTTAACAAAACAAATTACTAACTTGCTATTGTTTGCTTCATGGTTCACATATATTTATTTCAAATTTCATACAGTGAGATATATAAGCTTGAAACAAGCATTTATTTCAGATTTGTTCCATGGTTCAGATTTGCTGGATAAGTGAGAAATCAACCCAATGAAATAATGGGTAAGGAAGGATGACTGCAGCTGTGAGAATTGATATAACTGGTGGGCTGAAAATAGGACCATTTAGCCTGCAGTGAGAGATTAAACGGCAGAACTGCATCTACACTGTGTTTCTGTATCCTTGTACATCCCGATAAAATAGGACACAGCACGAAGTCTTTTGTTTCCTGATCTCCATTTCTGAGGCAGGTTATTGTTTTACTGTTCAGCCTGCCTGCAATGATCTACACCAATAATGCAGTCAGGTATAGCTATCTGATTCCCCACAGCTGCATATTATTACTTGTAGCTGTGTCCTAGATAATCAGCCTTCCATATCTCTAAAGTCTTGTGATTCACTTCAGCTTTTATTTTGTATTTATTTGTACTATGCATAGAAAGCCATATCGGAACACCAGCTGCATGATGCCACTGCCAATTAATATTAAATACTGAGTATCCTGGAGGAAAATATCCCCCAGCTAGTTTTCAGATACTGTGATAATTAGCCATTGGATATCCCTAAGAGTCTGTAACCTGTGTATTGTGGAACCAGCGATATACGTAAATGGGGCATTAACATGGTAAGGGTGGAGGATCAGTATCATTGTGGTGAAGAAAATAATTTCCCAACACTATGCTTTTTGTTCCAGGACTGATTTTACTTTACACAATCAGTGCTTGAGGCAGCCATCTGTCAGATGACACACTGGCTCTCTAGTAACAGTGGTTCCTCTTCATTTTTACTTCATTTCTCTTATGTCTTTCTTTTCTTATTGTCCATCTCTTCATTTATCAATCTGACTAGATAAAACAAATAACCAGATTCAGAAAATGCCTATTTCAGTAATTAAAAACAATGTCCACTCCATATTTTACTAAAAATTGTTTTAGGGATGTATTGGTTAAGTTTATAGTTAATGTGGAAATAATTGTCATTTTTTAATTGTTGCTTATTGCAGCTATATAAACCTGTGTTGGTCCAGACATTTATTAAATTATATATATACTCAGCTCACCTATTCTGGTGATACTGTCATGGAGTGCTAAGATTTACCTTATAGTTTAGGTTTTTAGTTAAATTAGTTAAAAATAAATAAAAATAATGTTTTAAACAACACAAACAAAATCACTGTGAAATTGAACATAGTACTTAATGTTGTTTTTTTGTAACATACATTTATACATGTTATGTCATATCCAGATTAGCAATGGGGCAGATGGAACTACAGCTCCAGGCCTCCAAATAAAAATAGGCCAATCATCATGACAGCATGATGACCAGCAGACTAGCTGGTCATATTGTCAGCCGGAAATAAGTATTAAAATTGTATTTCTCGCTTCCTCACAAAATTATGCATTTTTTTTTCTAGTTTTAAGTATTTAGGGGTCTATTCATCATCCCTTAATTTCTACCAAGTAGTTGAAAAGGTAAATTTTGACTTATTTTTGTAGAAATTAAGTGTCAGAGTTATTCATCATTCATGTAACGCAAGAGATATCACTGATATCTCCTGGTTACAATTCTCCCCTGATAATTTCCATACTTTAGTATGGGAATGTAGAAATTATGTAAGTCATCAAGTTCCAAAAAAGCATTTTTTTTAAAACTTGGTAGTGTAACTGTACGCCATTCTCCCCCGAAAGTGTTCCCAAGCTGCCGTTTACACGGCCAGCATCCCAGATGTTTCCTACCTGCTGTCGAAGTCAGATAATTGGATATGATCACTTGCAATTATTATCTGACGATTTAGTCATCTATGGTCTGATGACTAATTGCTTGGATGCTACTCTGCATCAGTGCAATTCCGATACGCACAAATATATATTTATATTACTACAAGGTTTAGTCAGAGTGTGGAAAACAGGTTTAATGTGTATGTCTGTGGGTGTTTGCATATGTTTTGAGAAACTCTGCATACTGATACAATATGCCTGTAACAAATAATTAAAATGTAACACAGATAGTGATATGATCAGAGAAGGGTTCTAAATGCAAAGTTAGGAATCATTGTAAGGAACCTGCAAATCATTAACTATTGTATACCTTTTGTTTGATACTACTGCTGTTCAAAGGAAATGGCATTTAGACTTTGAATAGGCAGAAGAAAAGCCTGTCACAAGCTACCAGACAAGGTGGCACAGCAAACAGCTGTGGGTCTCCCCCTGCTTAGAAAGAAACCTTTATTTACACCTTCGAATGTAGTTCAAGCAACTTATTAAAATATGTCAGAAATGGATAATATATATGAATCCATCACAAATACACTGAATTACATAACACACACACATAGACTTACATGCAAACACATACGCACCCACACATACGCGCAACGCAAACTAGCGAAACTACACAATATTCTCACACTTACACATACAATAACTTATAAAAAGGTTCCTTCACATTAAACGTAACATATAATTATGTTGTGAAATGTATGTATATGGTATTTAGGGTGTAGAATATTGTAGACAAGTCATGTTTAGTACCATTCTAAATCCCTGTTTATTTGCAGATCTCCGATTCTATTGGCAAGGAGACCGCATCATACGCCTGTAAGTTATGAATTATAGGTTAGAATGTATCTCTGTATGTAGTGTCTTTTTTATTAGTTCTTCGGCGGGAAAACCATACAAAGCAACATCTGAAGATCTGGGACATGAAGCAAGAACCAATGAGCATCTGTTATTCTGTGCCTTTGTTGTCTCTGAAACCTGTACCGAATATAGGCTTGTGAGCTGGGGCAGTAGTCAGTCATTTCTCCATATCCTTGGGTGACGGTGACCGCAGATTCAGGATTGAAATACTGCATACTGGGCCAGTGCGCACACGTATGTATCGGTTTGTACCTTTGTATTTACGTTCATTTTGCGCTAATTGTGTTAGATCTAAGCGTGTAACTTTCTTTTTATTGCAATATAACTTTTTGTGCTTTGGAACCACAATTGGATTGGAAAGCAATTATTTCTTATGCGACTTGTTGCGCTAAATAGCGACATTTTGGGTATATAGATTTAGGGGTATCGATACTGCCTGCGGCTACCAGCTCCACTTCTGTCCTTTCTGCCCTCTACACACAGCACCTGCATGAGGATTATTCACTCCGGGGGTCTCACCTCTCTACGCCGCCGAACGGGGGCCTCACATCTCACATTCCTGTGGGGGAGAGGGGGGCTTCGTGGCTGCAACGATAACCCTGCATTCACTCCCAGCCAAGCAGAAGGGCAGCAGCTGCCTGACATGTCACTGCCAGCTGGGCAGACCTGGCGGGGGTGCTCCACGGCTGCAGCAATCACCTGCCCTTCCCTTCCAACTGGGCAGACCCAGCAGTAGAAGGTCAGCAGCTGCCTGCCACGTTCCTGCCACCTGGGCAGACCCCTGAGGGAGTGTCTGTGTGTGTGGGGAGGCTCTGCGGCAGTAGCGATCACCCACATCCTGCTTTCCTTCCCAGCCAGGCAGACTCAGCAGCAGAGGGGTAGCAGTTGCCTGACATGTCCCTGCAGGGTACACGTACAGGTGCAAAAAGTCATGGATGCTGCTGCAGGTATGCCGAGAGGTTAATGAAACTTAACACACTTCCGAAAAGCTGTCTTTTCAGAAAGAGCAGCTTTTCAGAAGTGATAATTAAGTAAAGAAGCATGATGAATGCCTCTGATACTTACATTGAACTCGCAGCGAGTTCAATCCATAATTATCGCCACTTAATTTTTTTCATCATGAATAGGCGCCTTAAGGGTCTATTTATCATCACTTAATTTCTACAAAAGCAGGTGAAAGTGAACATTTTCACCTGCAATTGTAGAAATTAAGTGTCCGGGCCATTCATCAAGAATCTCCTGCTTACCTTTCTCAGCCCGGAATGCCCTGCTGTCCCCATACACTAGTATTGGGATGGAATTCATAAAGCTTAGAAAATACAATATTTTCGAACAGGCTTGTCTAACAGCAGTGTGGGCCCTGAGCAAAGCAACGTACTGGGGCCCCCACCCACCCATTCATGGGAAAAAAATGTAAATGGTCAATAAAATTAAACCCCCCTGCATGCCCATCAGACCTCCCACACATGCAGAGAGACTGTGTCTGGACCGGCGGATGAAGTGAAACTGGGACTGAGGTGAGTATTCGTCATGGCGGGGGAATGGGGTGGGGGAGGTTAGATCAGAATACAGTGCACCGGCGGCCGTCTTATAAAAATACCACAAATTTACCAACTGTCGGCGGCTGCAGGGGGGCGGGTTGGTGGGCCCCTACAAGCTTCAGGCCCTTGGGCAACTGCCTAACAAACCCAATGGAAGAGATGGCCCTGTTTTCGGAGCTTGACTGCAGGCAGGGCTGGATTAAGGGGGGGGGGGCACTGGGGGCATGCAGCCGCTGTCTAAGACATCTTTTACAGTCCCCAACGGCACCGCAGAGCAGTGCTGGGTTGACGGGCCGTCAGTGAACCAATGAGATTACAGGTTGCAGCCTGCGGCTCCCAGTGACTATATGGTGCACAGGCTGCAGGAAAGAGGCCGGGACTTGGAAGGAAGGGGCGGGCGCCGGGCACACCAAACACACAGCCGCATATGGAGACAGAGAGGGTGGAACATGCCACTGTGCAGCTCAGGGCGGCTGTGTGTGTGTATATATATATATATAAATTTATATACAGTATATGTGCATGTGTGTATATATATATATATATATATATATCTGGTATAGCTAGAAGTGGTATGCTTGTACTTTAACACAATAATTGGAGATGGGGTTGTGTGTCCCTATGGCCAAGTACCTGTTTTATTTTACCCCCTGGACAAGATAGGCTTTACCTACTGTATGCCTCTGCACTGTTTACACCTTTATTCGATATTTGCCTGCATGATACAAGTTTTTTGAGCGCTTATATCTGCTTCTTTACTGAGATTGTGTATTTATCATGTTGCATAGCAACTCTCGTTTAAAGTGCCCATTCGTTAACACTAGGGGTGAGCGGGTTCGGATTTCAGAAAGGTACCCGCGTCGGCGCCATTTTCTCACTCGGCTGTGGACAGTGAAGAGGGAGGGTGGGAGTTAGGGCTGGCTGGGCTGTGTAGTGTAGTGCAGTGTAGTGTTGTGCTGTGCTGCGCTGTGCTGCTGTTGTCCATAGGGGCTGTGTCCACTCCTTCAAAGTCCATAGGGGCTGGCTGGACTGTGTTGTGCAGTCAGTTGTCCATAGGGGCTGTGTCCACTCCAAAGTCCTGTGCAGTGTCCCAGTCCTAAAGGGTGCTGTAGTGTTGTCCAGGGGGTGCTCTGTCCGTCAGGGGTGCTCCCCCCAAATGCTAAAAAAAAAATTATTTTTTCTGTGTTTGTGAATTGTGTGCACCGTGGCTGCACGTGCATCAACAAAGGAGCAGCGCCAAGCGTGCGCCTGTGTCCCATAAGTAAAAGGCCAGCTGGCTTGTCCATTAAAGGGTGCTGTAACCCCCAAAGGGCACTCCAAACAAATAAAAAAATATATTTTTTCGTGTTTGTGAATTGTGTGCGCAGTAGAAGCATGTGCATCAACAAAGCAGTGCCAAGCGTGCGCCTGTGTCCCATAAATAAAGGGCCGGCTGGATTGACCGCTAAAGGATGCTGTAACCCCCAAAGGGCACTCCAAACAAAATAAAAATTTTTTTTCTGTGTTTGTGAATTGTGTGCACTGTGGCTGCACGTGCATCAACAAAGGAGCAGCGCCAAGCGTGCGCCTGTGTCCCATAAGTAAAAGGCCAGCTGGCTTGTCCGTTAAAGGGTGCTGTAACCCCCAAAGGGCACTCCAAACAAAATAAAAAAATATTTTCTGTGTTTGTGAATTGTGTGGGCTGTAGCTTCACGTGCATCAACAAAGGAGCAATGCCAAGCGTGCGCCTGTGTCCCATAAGTAAAGGGCCGGCTGGCTCATTTCTTAAAGGGTGGTGTAACCCACAAAGTGCACTAGTCTCCAACAAAAATAAAAAAATATTTTCTGTGTTTGTGTGCGCCTTAGCCGCACATATATATCAATATAACATAAATGGAGGACCAAACTTTCTCCGATAAAAATAAAATAGGGAAAGATCAAGAACCACTTCCTCCTAGTGCTGAAGCTGCTGCCACTAGTCATGACATAGACGATAACATACCATCAACGTCGCCTGCCAAGGCCGATGCCCAATGTCATAGTAGAGGGCACATACAATCCCAATTGACTAAGTTCAGGAAAATGACCTTGAAAAAAACATTGAAATCATCTGAAGAGAAACGTAAACTTGCCAATATGCCATTTACGACACGGAGTGGCAAGGAATGGCTAAGGTCTTTCCCTACATTCATGACTAGTGGTTCAGCTTCACATGACGATGGAAGCCCTCCTCCCACTAAAAATATCAAACGAGTTAAGCTGGCAAAAGCACAGCAAAGAACTGTGCATTCTAAGAAGATATCACAAATCCCCAAGGAGAGTCCAAGTGTGGTGGTGGTTGCGATGCCTGACCTTCCCAGCACTGGACAGGAAGAGGTGGCTCTTTCCACCATTTGCACGCCCCCTGCAAGTGCTGAAAGGAGCACCCACAGTCCACTTGCTGATATGCAAATTGAAGATGTCACTGTTGAAGTACAACAGGATGAGGATACTGGTGTAGCTGGCACTGAGGAGGAAGTTGGCGAGGAGGATTCTGATGGTGGTGTGGTTTGTTTAAATCAGGCTCCGGGGGAGACAGTTGTTGTCCGTGGGATGAAAAAACCCATCACGGTCATGCCTGGGCAGAAGACCAAACATTCCACCTCTTTGGTCTGGCAATATTTCTATCCAAATCCGGACAACAACTGTCTTGCCAAATGTACCATATGTAAAGGTGAAATAAGTAGGGGTAAGGACGTTAACCACCTAGGAACGTCCTCCCTTATACGGCACCTGCAGCACGTTCACAAAAAGTTACTGTCAAGTTCAGAAACTTTGGCTAAGACCGTAAGCAGTCCAGGGACACCTAAATCCCGTTGTCCTGTTGTATCCAAGCGCCTGCAAACCACACCGTCAACTCCCTCCTCGTCAATTTCCTCCTTAGTCAGGATCGGAAGTAGTCCTGCAGGCCATGTCTCTGGCATGACTGACTCTCCTATCCGGGATTCCTCCAGAGGATCCTGCATTGCTACGCCTCCTGCTGCCGCTGCTGCTGTTGCTGCTGCTGGGAGTCGTTCATCATCCCAGAGAGGAAGTAGGAACACCACTACTTTTACTAAACAATTGATCCTCCAACAGTCCTTAGCGAGGAGGATGAAGTACGACAGCAGTCATCCTGAAGCAAAACGTATAACTGAGGCCTTGACGGCTGTGTTGGTGTTAGACGTGCGTCCGGTATCCGCCATTAGTGCAGTGGGATTTAGACAATTGATGGAGGTAGTGTGTCCCCGGTTCCAAATCCCATCTAGATTCCACTTCACTAGGCAGGCGATACCGAGACTGTACAGAAACGTCAGAAAAAGTGTCCTCAGTGTCCTCAAAAATGCGGTTGTACCCAATGTCAACTTAACCACGGACATGTGGACAAGTGGAACAGGGCAGACTAAGGACTATATGACTGTGACAGCCCACTGGGTAGATGTATCACCTTACGCAGCAACAACAGCAGCGTCACCAGTAGCAGCATCTCAGAAACGCCAGCTCGTTCCAAGGCAGGCTACGCTGTGTATCACTGGTTTCAGTAAGAGGCACACCACCGACAACCTCTTAGAGAAACTGAGGGAAATCATCGCCCAGTGGCTTACCCCACTTAGACTCTCCTGGGGATTTGTGATATCTGACAACGCCACCAATATTGTGCGGGCATTACATCTGGGCAAATTCCAGCACGTCCCATGTTTTGCTCACACAATAAACTTGGTGGTGCAGAATTTTCTGAAAAGCGACAGGGGCGTGCAGGAGACGCTTTGGGTGGCCCGAAAAATTTCTGGCCAATTTCACCATTCAGCAACTGTGTGCCGAAGACTGGAGCACCAGCAAACACTCTTGAACCTGCCCCGCCATCACCTGAAGCAAGAGGTTGTGACGCGGTGGAACTCAACCCTCTATATGCTTCAGAGGATGGAGCAAAAGGCCATTCAAGCCTATACATCCACCTATGACATAGGTAAAGGAGGGGGTATGCACCTGACTCAAGCGCAGTGGAGAATGATTTCCGTGTTGTGCAAGGTTCTCCAACCCTTCGAACTTGCCACATGTGAAGTCAGTTCAGACACTGCCAGCTTGAGTCAGGTCATTCCCCTCATCAGGCTTTTGCAGAAGCAGCTGGAGAAAGTGAAGGAGGAGCTAAGACAGAGCGATTCCGCTCGGCATGTGGGACTTGTGGATGAAGCCCTTCATTCGCTTTGCCAGGATTCCAGGGTGGTCAATCTGTTGAAATCAGACCACTACATTTTGGCCACCGTGCTCGATCCTAGGTTTAAAGCCTATGTGGTGTCTCTCTTTCCGGCCGACACAAGCCTGCAGAGGTGCAAAGACCTGCTGGTGAAAACACTGTCAGCTGAAGCGGAACGTGACACGTCAACAGCTCCTTCTTCATTTTCTCCTCCGCAACTGGGGCTGCCAGGAAAAAACTTAGGTATCCTAAGCAACCCGCTGGAGGTGATGCAGGGCAGGCAGGACCAAGTTTGGACATCTGGTCCGGACTGAAGGACCTGGCAACAATTTCTGACATGTCTACTGTCACTGCATATGATACTGTCACCATTGACAGAATGGTGGAGGATTACATCGGTGACAGCATCCAAGTAGGCATGTCAGACAGTCCGTACCTGTACTGGCAGGAAAAAGAGGCAATTTGGAGGCCCCTGTACAAACTGGCTCTATTTTACCTGAGTTGCCCCCCCACCAGTGTGTACTCCGAAAGAGTGTTTAGTGCAGCCGGGAACCTTGTCAGCGAAAGGCGTAGGAGGCTGCTTCCACAAATTGTGGAGAAGATGATGTTCATAAAATTGAATTACCAACTCTTCCAGGGAGACCAGCCTCCAGAACGTACAGAGGGACCTGTGGTGGTGGATTCCAGCGGGGATGAGTTAATAGTCTGTGAGGATGAGGATGTACACAACACTGAAGAGTGTGAGGAATCGGTGGATGAGGAGGATGAGGACGACATCTTGCCTCCGTAGAGCCAGTTTGTGCAGGGACACATTAATTGCCAGCTTGTTTTGTGGGGGCCCAAACGAACCAATCATTTCAGCCACAGTCGTGTGGCAGACCCTGGTGCTGAAATGATTGGTTTGTTAAAGTGTGCATGTCCTGTTTATACAACATAAGGGTGGGTGGGAGGGCCCAAGGACAATTCCATCTTGCACCTCTTTTTTTTCTTTGCATTATGTACTGTTTGGGGCCTAGTTTTTCAAACTGCCATCCTGTCTGCCACTGCAGTGCCACTCCTAGATGGGCCACGTGTTTGTGTCGCCCACTCGTGTCGCTTAGCATAGCCTTTTGGACATAAAAACACTATTGTGAGGTGTGAGGTGTTCAGAATAGACTGGAAATGAGTGGAAATTAAGGTTATTGAGGTTAATAATAGCATAGGAGCAGAAAAACCAACACATTCTGTGATTTTAGCTGTTTTTATTCTTTTTTAAAAAAAAATACAGATCCAAAACACAAAACCCAGAACCCAAAACACGGAAGGGTTGTATTTGGCAAAACCAATCCAGATCCAAAACACGAAGAAAGATCCAGATCCAAAACCAAAACACGAAAAGTGGCCGGTGCACACCCCTCATTACAGCTAGTATCCTGAGTAGCTGGCCTGCTACAACCCAGTCCGTATCCTACATAGCAGGTTCAGCTACAATCCAGCTAAAATTATGAGTAGCTGGCCTGCTACAATCCAGATTTGTATCCTGTCTGATTCTGTGCACATCCAGCCTGTGGATGCATGTTGGAGCCAAATATATTCACCCCACCTGTGTCTGTACTAGGGGTGAGCGGGTTCGGATTTCTGAAATCCGAACCCCCCCGATCCCCCCCGATCCGAGTCCAATCCGAGTCAGGCTCGACTTTTCCCGCCTGACTCGGATCTGAAATCGAGGCAAAACGTCATCATCCCGCCTTCCGAGTCTCGCGGGTTTTGGATCCTATATAAGGTACCCGCGTCGGCGCCATTTTCTCACTCGGCTGTGGACAGTGAAGAAAGAGGGTGGGAGTTAGGGCTGGCTGGGCTGTGTAGTGTAGTGTAGTATAGTGCTGCTGTTGTCCACTACTTCAAAGTCCATAGGGGCTGGCTGTGTTGTGCTGTGCTGCTGTTGTTAATAGGGGCTGTGTCCACTACTTCAAAGTCCATAGGGGCTGGCTGGACTGTGTTGTGCAGTCAGTTCTCCATAGGGGCTGTGTCCACTCCAAAGTCCTGTGCAGTGTCCCAGTCCTAAAGGGGTGCTGTAGTGTTGTCCAGGGGGTGCTTTGTCCATCAGGGATGCTCCCCCCAAGTGCTAAAAAAATAATATATTTTCTGTGTTTGTGAATTGTGTGCGCAGTAGCCGCACGTGCATCAACAAAGTAGTGCCAAGCGTGCGCCTGTGTCATAAGTAAAGGGCCGGCTGGCTTGACCGTTAAAGGGTGCTGTAACCCCCAAAGTACACTCCACTCCAAACCAAAAAAATATATATTTTCTGTGTTTGTGAATTGTGTGCGCAGTAGCCGCACGTGCATCAACAAAGTAGTGCCAAGCGTGCGCCTGTGTCATAAGTAAAGGGCCGGCTGGCTTGACCGTTAAAGGGTGCTGTAACCCCCAAAGTACACTCCAGTCCAAACCAAAAAAATATATATTTTCTGTGTTTGTGAATTGTGTGCGCAGTAGCCGCACGTGCATCAACAAAGTAGTGCCAAGCGTGCGCCTGTGTCATAAGTAAAGGGCCGGCTGGCTTGACCGTTAAAGGGTGCTGTAACCCCCAATGTACACTCCAGTCCAAACAAAAAAAATATATATTTTCTGTGTTTGTGAATTGTGTGCGCAGTAGCCGCACGTGCAACAACAAAGTAGTGCCAAGCGTGCGCCTGTGTCATAAGTAAAGGGCCGGCTGGCTTGACCATTAAAGGGTGCTGTAACCCCCAAAGTACACTCCAGTCCAAACCAAAAAAAAAAATATTTTCTGTGTTTGTGAATTGTGTGCGCAGTAGCCGCACGTGCATCAACAAAGTAGTGCCAAGCGTGCGCCTGTGTCATAAGTAAAGGGCCGGCTGGCTTGACCGTTAAAGGGTGCTGTAACCCCCAAAGTACACTCCAGTCCAAACCAAAAAAAAAAATATTTTCTGTGTTTGTGAATTGTGTGCGCAGTAGCCGCACGTGCATCAACAAAGTAGTGCCAAGCGTGCGCCTGTGTCATAAGTAAAGGGCCGGCTGGCTTGACCGTTAAAGGGTGCTGTAACCCCCAAAGTACACTCCAGTCCAAACCAAAAAAATATATATTTTCTGTGTTTGTGAATTGTGTGCGCAGTAGCCGCACGTGCATCAACAAAGTAGTGCCAAGCGTGCGCCTGTGTCATAAGTAAAGGGCCGGCTGGCTTGACCGTTAAAGGGTGCTGTAAACCCCAAAGTACTCTCCAGTCCAAACCAAAAAAAAAATATTTTCTGTGTTTGTGAATTGTGTGCGCAGTAGCCGCACGTGCATCAACAAAGTAGTGCCAAGCGTGCGCCTGTGTCATAAGTAAAGGGCCGGCTGGCTTGACCGTTAAAGGGTGCTGTAACCCCCAAAAAACACTCCAGTCCAAACCAAAAAAATATATATTTTCTGTGTTTGTGAATTGTGTGCGCAGTAGCCGCACGTGCATCAACAAAGTAGTGCCAAGCGTGCGCCTGTGTCATAAGTAAAGGGCCGGCTGGCTTGACCGTTAAAGGGTGCTGTAACCCCCAAAGTACACTCCTGTCCAAACCAAAAAAAAAAATATTTTCTGTGTTTGTGAATTGTGTGCGCAGTAGCCGCACGTGCATCAACAAAGTAGTGCCAAGCGTGCGCCTGTGTCATAAGTAAAGGGCCGGCTGGCTTGACCGTTAAAGGGTGCTGTAACACCCAAAGTACACTCCAGTCCAAACCAAAAAAATATATATTTTCTGTGTTTGTGAATTGTGTGTGCAGTAGCCGCACGTGCATCAACAAAGTAGTGCCAAGCGTGCGCCTGTGTCATAAGTAAAGGGCCGGCTGGCTTGACCGTTAAAGGGTGCTGTAACCCCCAAAGTACACTCCAGTCCAAACCCCCAAAAAAAATATTTTCTGTGTTTGTGAATTGTGTGCGCAGTAGCCGCACGTGCATCAACAAAGTAGTGCCAAGCGTGCGCCTGTGTAATATGTAAAGGTCCGGCTGGCTTGGCCGTTAAAGGGTGCTGTAACCCCCAAAATACACTCCAGTCCAAACCAAAAAAATATATATTTTCTGTGTTTGTGAATTGTGTGCGCAGTAGCCGCACGTGCATCAACAAAGTAGTGCCAAGCGTGCGCCTGTGTCATAAGTAAAGGGCCGGCTGGCTTGACCGTTAAAGGGTGCTGTAACCCCCAAAGTACACTCCAGTCCAAACCAAAAAAAAAAATATTTTCTGTGTTTGTGAATTGTGTGCGCAGTAGCCGCACGTGCATCAACATAGTAGTGCCAAGCGTGCGCCTGTGTCATAAGTAAAGGTCCGGCTGGCTTGGCCGTTAAAGGGTGCTGTAACCCCCAAAATACACTCCAGTCCAAACCAAAAAAATATATATTTTCTGTGTTTGTGAATTGTGTGCGCAGTAGCCGCACGTGCATCAACAAAGTAGTGCCAAGCGTGCGCCTGTGTCATAAGTAAAGGGCCGGCTGGCTTGACCGTTAAAGGGTGCTGTAACCCCCAAAGTACACTCCAGTCCAAACCAAAAAAAAAAATATTTTCTGTGTTTGTGAATTGTGTGCGCAGTAGCCGCACGTGCATCAACAAAGTAGTGCCAAGCGTGCGCCTGTGTCATAAGTAAAGGGCCGGCTGGCTTGACCGTTAAAGGGTGCTGTAACCCCCAAAGTACACTCCAGTCCAAACCAAAAAAATATATATTTTCTGTGTTTGTGAATTGTGTGCGCAGTAGCCGCACGTGCATCAACAAAGGAGCAGCGCCAAGCGTGCACCTGTGTCCCATAAGTAAAGAGCCGGCTGGCTCATTTCTTAAAGGCTGGTGTAACCCACAAAGTGCACTACTCTCCAGCAAAAATAAAAAAATATCTTCTGTGTTTAGCCGCACGTATATATCAAATCGATATAACATAAATGGAGGACCAAACTTTCTCCGATAAAAATAAAATAGAGAAAGATCAAGAACCACTTCCTCCTAGTGCTGAAGCTGCTGCCACTAGTCATGACATAGACGATAACATGCCATCAACATCGTCTGCCAAGGCCGATGCCCAATGTCATAGTAGAGGGCACATACAATTCCAAATGACAAAGTTCAGGAAAATGACCTTGAAAAAAACATTTAAATCATCTGAAGAGAAACGTAAACTTACCAATATGCCATTTACGACACGGAGTGGCAAGGAACGGCTAAGGTCGATCCCTAGTATGTTCATGACTAGTGGTTCAGCTTCACATGACGATGGAAGCCCTCCTCCCACTAAAAAAATCAAAAGAGTTAAGCTGGCAAAAGCACAGCGAAGAACTGTGCTTTCTAAGAAGATATCACAAATCCCCAAGGAGAGTCCAAGTGTGGTGGTGGTTGCGATGCCTGACCTTCCCAGCACTGGACGGGAAGAGGTGGCTCTTTCCACCATTTGCATGCCCCCTGCAAGTGCTGAAAGGAGCACCCACAGTCCACTTGCTGATATGCAAATTGAAGATGTCACTGTTGAAGTACAACAGGATGAGGATACTGGTGTAGCTGGCGCTGAGGAGGAAGTTGGCGAGGAGGATTCTGATGGTGATGTGGTTTGTTTAAATCAGGCTCCGGGGGAGACAGTTGTTGTCCGTGGGATGAAAAAGCCCATCACGGTCATGCCTGGGCAGAAGACCAAACATTCCACCTCTTTGGTCTGGCAATATTTCTATCCAAATCCGGACAACTGTCTTGCCATATGTACCTTATGTAAAGGTGGAATAAGTAGGGGTAGGGACGTTAACCACCTAGGAACATCCTCCCTTATACGGCACCTGCAGCGCGTTCATAATAAGTTACTGTCAAGTTCAGAAACTTTGGCTAAGACCGTAAGCAGTCCAGGGACACCTAAATCCCGTTGTCCTGTTGTATCCAAGCGCCTGCAAACCACACCGTCAACTCCCTCTTCATCAATTTCCTCCTTAGTCAGGATCGGAAGTAGTCCTGCAGGCCATGTCACTGGCATGACTGACTCTCCTATCCGGGATTCCTCCGGAGGATCCTGCATTGCTACGCCTCCTGCTGCCGCTGCTGCTGTTGCTGCTGCTGGGAGTCATTCATCATCCCAGAGAGGAAGTAGGAACACCACTACTTTTACTAAACAATTGACCCTCCAACAGTCCTTAGCGAGGAGGATGAAGTACGACAGCAGTCATCCTGAAGCAAAACGTATAACTGAGGCCTTGACTGCTATGTTGGTGTTAGACGTGCGTCCGGTATCCGCCATTAGTGCAGTGGGATTTAGACAATTGCTGGAGGTAGTGTGTCCCCGGTTCCAAATCCCATCTAGATTCCACTTCACTAGGCAGGCGATACCGAGACTGTACAGAAACGTCAGAAAAAGTGTCCTCAGTGTCCTGAAAAATGCCGTTGTACCCAATGTCCACTTAAACACGGACATGTGGACAAGTGGAACAGGGCAGACTAAGGACTATATGACTGTGACAGCCCACTGGGTAGATGTATCACCTTACGCAACAACAGCAGCAGCGTCACCAGTCGCAGCATCTCAGAAACGCCAGCTTGTTCCAAGGCAGGCTACGCTGTGTATCACCGGTTTCAGTAAGAGGCACACCGCTGACAACCTCTTAGAGAAATGAGGGAAATCATCGCCCAGTGGCTTACCCCACTTAGACTCTCCTGGGGATTTGTGATATCTGACAACGCCACCAATATTGTGCGGGCATTACATCTGGGCAAATTCCAGCACGTCCCATGATTTGCTCACACAATAAACTTGGTGGTGCAGAATTTTCTGAAAAGTGACAGGGGCGTGCAGGAGACGCTTTGGGTGGTCCGAAAAATTTCAGGCCACTTTCGCCATTCAGCGACTGCGTGCCGAAGACTGGAGCACCAGCAAACACTCTTGAACCTGCCCCACCATCACCTGAAGCAAGAGGTTGTGACGCGGTGGAACTCAACCCTCTATATGCTTCAGAGGATGGAGGAGCAGCAAAAGGCCATTCAAGCCTATACATCCACCTATGACATAGGTAAAGGAGGGGGTATGCACCTGACTCAAGCGCAGTGGAGAATGATTTCCGTGTTGTGCAAGGTTCTCCAACCCTTCGAACTTGCCACACGTGAAGTCAGTTCAGACACTGCCAGCTTGAGTCAGGTCATTCCCCTCATCAGGCTTTTGCAGAAGCAGCTGGAGAAAGTGAAGGAGGAGCTAAGACGGAGCGATTCTGCTCAGCATGTGGGACTTGTGGATGAAGCCCTTCATTCGCTTTGCCAGGATTCCAGGGTGGTAAATCTGTTGAAATCAGACCACTACATTTTGGCCACCGTGCTCGATCCTAGGTTTAAAGCCTATGTGGTGTCTCTCTTTCCGGCCGACACAAGCCTGCAGAGGTGCAAAGACCTGCTGGTGAACACACTGTCAGCTGAAGCGGAACGTGACACGTCAACAGCTCCTTCTTCATTTTCTCCCGCAACTGGGGCTGCCAGGAAAAAACTTAGGTATCCTAAGCAACCCGCTGGCGGTGATGCAGGGCAGGCAGGACCAAGTTTGGACATCTGGTCCGGACTGAAGGACCTGGCAACAATTTCTGACATGTCTACTGTCACTGCATATGATACTGTCACCATTGACAGAATGGTGGAGGATTACATCGGTGACAGCATCCAAGTAGGCATGTCAGACAGTCCATACCTGTACTGACAGGAAAAAGAGGCAATTTGGAGGCCCCTGTACAAACTGGCTCTATTTTACCTGAGTTGCCCCCCCTCCAGTGTGTACTCCGAAAGAGTGTTTAGTGCAGCCGGGAACCTTGTCAGCGAAAGGCGTAGGAGGTTGCTTCCACAGAATGTGGAGAAGATGATGTTCATCAAAATGAATTATCAGCTCTTCCAGGGAGACCAGCCTCCAGAACGTACAGAGGGACCTGTGGTGGTGGATTCAAGTGGGGATGAGTTAATACTTTGTGAGGATGAGGATGTACACACTGAAGAGGGTGAGGAATCGGTGGATGAGGAGGATGAGGATGACATCTTGCCTCCGTAGAGCCAGTTTGTGCAGGGACACATTAATTGCCAGCTTGTTTTGTGGGGGCCAAAACGAACCCATCATTTCAGCCACAGTTGTGTGGCAGACCCTGGCGCTGAAATGATTGGTTTGTTAAAGTGTGCATGTCCTGTTTATACAACATAAGGGTGGGTGGGAGGGCCCAAGGACAATTCCATCTTGCACCTCTTTTTTTTCTTTGCATTATGTACAGTTTGGGGCCTAGTTTTTCAAACTGCCATCCTGTCTGCCACTGCAGTATCACGCCTAGATGGGTCACGTGTTTGTGCCGCCCACTCGTGTTGCTTAGCATAGTCATCCAGCTACCTCGGTGCAACCTTTTGGACATAAAAACTAGGGATGTGCAGGCTCGGATAGGTTCGAGTTTGCACGTGGAGTTCGGATTTTTCCCTCCAAAAAAACGGAACTCAGAACGAGGCAAAACGTCATCTTACATGGACGAACATCATCATTCCTGGACAAAAGACCAGGAATGATGATGTTCGTCCATGTAAGATGACGTTTTGCCTCGTTCTGAGTTCCGTTTTTTTGGAGGGAAAAATCCGAACTCCACGTGCAAACTCGAACCTATCCGAGCCTGCACATCCCTAATAAAAACACTATTGTGAGGTGTGAGGTGTTCAGAATAGACTGGAAATTAGTGGAAATTAAGGTTATTGAGGTTAATAATAGCATAGGAGCAGAAAAACCTACAAATTCTGTGATTTTAGCTGTTTTTATGCTTTTTTTCAAAAAAATACAGATCCAAAACACAAAACCCAGAACCCAAAACACGGAAGGGTGGTTTTGGCAAAACCAATCCAGATCCAAAACACGAAGAAAGATCCAGATCCAAAACCAAAACACAAAACACGAAAAGTGGCCGGTGCACACCCCTAGTCTGTACATTGCAAGTCTGCATTTTTATCTCTCAGATTATTCAGCAAGTCTACCAGTAGCAGACTCCAGTACACACATGCACCTGTTTGCTCCTACAGTTACTTTTGCCTTGCCTAGTCTATCTGCAATTAACTCCTACCTTGCCCGCTGCTATACTCCAGGTTAATTACTCTGTGGATCCCTGCCTATTTCATGAGCCCCATCAGTGAACTCTAGGGGTCTCATGCAAATAGTGCAGGTTCATCCCTAACAGTACAGTACTATGGGCCTGATTCAGTGCCGGACGCAATTAGCGCTCGCTCGTCCTGAAAATAGGGGTGGCTATTCAAATGAACCGTTCGCTGTTTGCTGTCTGTTCATGCCTCTAGGTCTGAACGAGCGAAAAAAACTTGCGGTCGTTTTTTGAGAAAATACGCCCCCTGGCCGCTCACATCCTACGTCATGTCCGCTATTTATTAGATTAATCGAGTACATCGACCAGGGTATGAACTGCTCGCTATTCTTGGGGTTGGTTTTTGCTACCACAATTTTGCGAGCAGTTCTGGCTATAAAAAAACCCAGTGACTTGGTCAATGACGCTGCTGTTTTAATTATGCACACCCATAAAACGCCCGTTTTGACCTTTAAGCACGCCTGCGTTCGGATCTCCACTCCTCGTTTTCAAGCACCTTCCCCTGTTACCACCCACATATGCCTCATTCTGTCACTGAAAATAGCAGGCATTCGCTATTTAGCGAACAAGCGATTTTTGGCCGCACTGACTGGTTCGCGCATGCGTATTACGATTCGTACGCATGCGCAGTTGGGCAAACATCGCTCGGAGCGAACGAGCGGACGCTTACCCGCGGCTCTGAATCAGGCCCTATGTTCCCCCACCGCCCCTTGTCTGTACTCTCCTCATACTGCTTATCCTTATCTGTAATATCCTAATAGTTCCCCCCTAGTCTGTATTCTCCTCATAGTGCTCTTGCTTATCTGTACTCTTCTCATACTGCCCATTCTTATCTGTACTCCCCTCATAGTCCCCCCTTGTCTGTACTCCCCTCATAGTCTCCCTTTGTCTGTACTCTCCTCACAGAGCCCATTCTATAGCTGGCAGTGCCGGAAGCCCCGTCTGTTTTTACTTGTGCAACAGTCTCACATAGTGATGAGGTCCTTTGTCTAGGGATGGCCATTGGTAGGTTAACCTTCGATAGTACAATTGGTGGTTGACATTGATGGTATAAAACTATCTGCTATGAACTATCAATGGTTTCATCCACCGTTTTAATACTGGCCAGGTTTATCAGGGAGTGGTGGCAGGGCTTTGCGGGTTTTGTCTATGGGTGGAGTTAAGCTCCATGTCCTGGCTCCTGGAAGGGAAAAAATCCATAGCTTGGCTCTGTGCCATCAATGGCAGCAAAACATTTGATTTCTACCATCGATAAAAAAAACATCAGCCATTGGTCCTTTGGTGATTAACCATTGATGTTTGTTAACCATCAATGGTAGATGGCCATCCCTACCCTTGTCAATTCAGTTCCAGCTGGCTGTGGCTAGAGCTCAATGGGTGGTGCAGTGGCCTGCCTGGGTGAGAGACCAAGGGCTCTATTTACTACAATCCGCATTTGTAATGCAGATTGTAGTGTGATATTACTGAGTGAATCCGCATTGCGAATTCAGGCAATATCACAGGGATTTACTACAAATCCCCTGCAGGGACAAACCTTACGAGAAGCTCTATCCCTGCGAATCCCCTCTGCACACTAGTCATGGTATTTTCGCAAAAAAAATACCGTGACTAGTGCCCCACGCATGTGCCGACCGGCCACCGCTGCTACCCCCCCGGCACTAAGTTCCGCCCTCGCGAACGCGGACCCCCCCTCCCCCAAGCGAACCCCCGTCTCCCTTAATTACACTTACCTGCATGATCTGGGCTCCGGTGATGTCTTCCATGTCCTCTGGTCAGGTGATATCACTGGGACCCGATCACCTGATGACCGGCCTGCAGTGCAGCATGGGAGACCAGCTGACCGGAGGGGAGACATCACCGGAGCCACGACTACCGGTCCCTGGAGTCAGGTAAGTTAATTTTCTTTTTACTTTTTTTTACACTGTATCAGCTTGTGGTCTGTGTCACTGGCTGCACCTGTATAGCAGTCCAGTGTCACATTGGACAGTGAGAGAGAGGAGACTGCTGCTGACCAATGTGCCACTGCACCTATGCTGCTATACAGGGGCAGCCAGCAGTAGTGGGTAGAAAGAAGTGTCCCCCTGGAGCTGCCCCACTATCCTCTGGAGCCGCCCACTGTGCTGAGCTTGAAGCGCCGTCAGACGCACAGTAATTTATGCAGGTTTCTTTTAAAGGGGGTGTGGCTACATTTCCATGAAATTGGACACATCCCACCATTACCCAGGCCCATCAGAGCTTTTGATGGGCCTGGCAAGAACTGCTAACGTCATCCTCAGATCACATTAGGTATCAGGGTCAAGCACTGAAAAACTAAGTTTCTCCAAGCATGATACATTTTTGGGATCTTCAAGATATTGCATCTGGACTTCCAGTGCATAGCATTGCACTGAAAGTTAGTGTTCCGCTCATGCTTCTGCGGAACTTCACTGCATCGGAACCCGACTTAAAGTCACTGCTCTACAGGAACCTAATTGAGGCACAGATTCTAACGGGATCCGGCGCAGGTGAAACTGTGTTTATACCAAGTATACCCCTTATCAGAGGAGTAGCGTGTAGCCAGGGTGCCTGGAGCATGTGCATGCTTTGGTGCCCACCTCAAGTGTTTCAGGGAGGAGGCGGGTCCATATGGGATTAAAGTAAAGAGATATAAAAATAAAAATTAGGGGCAGCCCCCTGTAGTAGTGCCCATATGCACTGCCCCTTGTAGTGGTGCCCATATGCAATGCCCCCTGTTGTGGTGCTCATATGCAGTGCCCCCTGTTGTGGTGCCCATATGTAGTGCCCCCTGTAGTTGTGCCCCTTAAAGTAGTGCTATTGTAACTCTGCCCCCCCATACTGTGCCCCGTGTAGTAGTGCCCATATGTAGTTCCCCCCTGTAGTGGTGCCCATATGCAGTACCCCTGTAGTGGTGCCCTTATGCAGTGGCCCCTGTATAGGTGCCCATATGCAGTGACCCCAGTAGTTATGCCCCTTAAAGTAGTGCCCCTGTAGTTCTGCCCCCCATACTGTGCCCCCTGTAATAGTGCCCATATGCAGTTCCCCCCTGTAGTGGTGCCCATATGCATTGCCCCCTGTAGTGGTGCCCTTATGCAGTGCCCCCTGTATAGGTGCCCATATGCAGAGCCCCAGTAGTGCCTCTGTAGTTCTGTTCCCCCCTGTAGTTCTGCCCCCTCCCTCCCCCCAGTACTTATCTGTCACCCGCGCACTGCATCACTGGGAACGCTGGCCTCTGAAGCAATCGGAGGCTTCCTTAGCCTCCGATCGCTTCAGAGGCCAGCGCTCACAGTTCAATGCTGGCACCCGGCAGGCTGTCAGCTAAGACAGCTGCCTGGTACACAGCAGCGCGCGGTTTCTTCGGACACATGTGGCGCCTGGAGCTTGCGCTCCACTGGAGCCACCCTCCCTATGCCCTTGCCCTTATCCCCAACAATTTTCCTTTTCAATTCAAGCGCCTGCAGTTTCCTGTAAGCATCTGCTTTGCTATGATGATCAACAAGTCGCAGGGACAAACGCTCAGGGCTGTAGGCGTAGATCTCAGGATCAGCTGCTTCTCCCATGGGCGGCTTTATGTGGCTTGCTCACTAGTTAGTAGCCCCAAGCATCTTTTTGTGTTAATCCCTGAAGGAAAAACTGCAAATATTTTTTACAAAGACATTTTGTGATCAATGTCTACAATATAAAATATACATCACAATATTAGATGCCACTATTGTCTTTGTAAAATTAGTTCCGCTGAGAAATAACAGACATCCACGCGAGCGAAGCTGCAGGAAAACGCTAGTGGATTGATAATTTGGCCCCTTACTCTAATTGATGATGAATATTCAAACAATTACACAGTCTTTCTACTAGTTTAAACCATGTATAATCCCATGGAATTAGCTGTAGGTACCTGAGCAAATCTACCCCAAGCAGTCTGAAGGTGAAACTGCAAGTATCATAAATTACACATACCATGCACTGAAATATCTTCTGCAATCCCTTATATATGCTTGAGATGAACTTGAAGTAGCAGTAAGTGCAGGAATAGGTGGAATGCTGCAGTCTGATTAAATAGCAATTGAGATGAACTTGAAGTGGCAGTAAATAAAGGTATCAGTGAAATGCTGCAGGAATAGGTGAAATGCTTCAGTCTGATTAAACAGCATTTTAAGATTAACTTGTAGAAGCAGTGAATGCAGGAATATGTGGAATTATTCCATTTGATTAAGCAGCAAATTGGGATGATGCAGAAATTAGTGGAAAGCTGCAGTCTGATTAAGGAGAACCCTGTTGAACTTGAATTAGCAGTGAATGCATAAATAGATGAAATGCTGCAGTCTGATTAAATAGCAATTTGAGATGAACTTGAATTAGCAGTGAATGCAGGAATAGATGAAATGCTGCAGTCTGATTAAATAGCAACTTGAGATGAACTTGAAGTAGCAGTGAATGCAGGAATAGGTGGAATGCTGCAGTCTGATTAAGCAGCAACTGGAGATGATCTTGAAGAAGCAGTAAAACCAAAAGTATGTGGGATGCTGCAGTCTCATTAAGCAGCAATTTGAGATGAACTTGAAGAAGCAGGAATAGGTGGAATGCTGCGATTTTATTAATCAGCAATTTAAGATGAACCTGACAGGGCCAGTTCTAGACCAAGTTGAGCCCAGGGCAAGAAGGTTGTTTGTTATTTCACCAGCATGGTGTAATGCCAATATTTACTGCTTTGTTTCCTTTAGAATTCAAAAGATACAACATTGGTCTCTCCGTGTTCTCTGCGGAAAGCACAGGCTGCGGCACAGAGGACAATTCTGCCTTACTTCTATCCACTGTGCAATGCAGAGGGGATGGAATAGATGTCTGCAAGGTAAACCTGTAACCTACTCCCCATTGTCATAATCCAAAACACAAATTGCACAGCATTCCCCCGGTTTCACTCTTGGTGATAATGCAGCATGGAAGTCTATTGAATTGTTGCGTCCAATGGCCGGCCGAGATATTATGCCTATTTTCAAATTGTAATGTCCAATGACCGGCTAAGATATTCTGCCAATTTTCAGCAAGTACCTGATGGTGTGGTGTGGGAGAGGCTGAATTGGCCCAGGGCTGGGGGTTGGTAGAGGCTGACTTGGCCCAGGGCTGGAGGTTGGTAGAGGCTGACTTGGCCCAGGACTGGGGCTTGGGAGAGGCTCATTTGTCCCAGTGCTGAGGTTTTGGCTTGGGCTCACAGTTATAATGCCTTCAGATTGCCCAGAATGTAGAGCAGGCTATGTTCTCATGGTTTGTGAGCGCCCATGATGCTGTGGAGATCGGCTCCTGCATCTAGCATTTTGCTGTCGATTCCTCATTTCAGCTCTTCTCCATTCTGATCGCAGCCTCTCATCATATATGATAGGATCATCTGAAAAGATATGTTAGCTATAATAACTACCCATAGATAACATGTAAACATCAAATTGTTGTTCAGTATCATGAACTACAGCAATAATAATTACATTTATTGGGCCTGATAGAGGGATAAATGTACGCTTGTTTGTGGAGGGGGTTTTGCATATTTTCGTACTCCAAATGCTCAAAAAATTGGTGACATCATGCAAGTACAGGCTATGCAAAGTGAGACATATCCTGATGATATGTACATTTTCAGGGTACATGGCTGGGAAGGAGCATTCTTGCAATTTATAGTACGCATAGTATAGTATATATCTTTCAGATATATTGGCGTCAGCTGTGCTGCAGGGCCGACCTGATATGTCAGTAAACGACGTCATTCACAGAAATATCGGGTGTACACACCCGCAGATGCACTTGCGATATATATCGTTCGTCGATAGAACTAGCGGTATATCGCCAAGTGTATCCCCTAGATTGTAAGCTCCTAGGAGCAGGGTCCTCCTCTCTACTGTCTCACAGCCCTCTTCTCTAGCACTTCAATGACAGCCTTCACCTGGTGCTGATTTGTTACTTGTGCTCTATTTAGGTTTTGGCTCCTGTATTGTAATGTTTTGTGTACCCTGTACTGACCTACTATTGATGTATGTACGGCGCTGTGGACTACTTGTGGCGCCCTATAAATAAATTGTAAAAATAATAATAAAGTGTGTACCCAGCATTAGACATGTGAGAAACGATTCTAAAAATTTAACTAAATACATATATGTCACAGTTTATATAAACAAGACACAAAAATTGTTAATGTATCAAAATATATATAGACAGTGATAGTGTTATGTCTATTCTGGGGAACCTTTACACGGATGTGTGGTGAGAAAATGAATGCCTAAGTCAGGGATGGGGAACCTCAGGTCCAGGGGCCGTATAAGGCCCCCGGAATCATTTGGTCTGGCCCTCTGAGCTTTTTTATGCTAGCCTCATGTGGCTAGCAGGATGCCTAGAATGGCACCCTGCAGCCAGAATCTATGCTGTAGTGCTGACTGGAGCATCCTTAAGACGCTTTAGACGGTCACTCGCTGCTCTTACAGCTCCCCGGAGCATCCTCAGGATGCATTGGGCATTGCTGTAATCACCGGCGATTGTGGCCACGCCCCCCTGTGACATCACATGGAGGGGGCGTGGCCTGCACTGGGCCCGCAAATAATGTTATATATATCAAAATGGCCCTTGGCAGAAAAAAGGTTCCCCACCCCTGGCCTAAGTATATAATAACTGGCATGAGAATAATCAGCACACTATAATAAGTTATAATCTGGGAGAGGAGTTTGAAAGACAAAAGCTGGGTACACACCTGTCTCGCGGGAAGGCCATTAGGCCAACCTACTGACCTATCTAACGATTAGTAACTGTATACACATTTACCAACTGTTTTGTTTTTGTCTAGGCAGTTAGGATTAATTTTTTTTAGTTGCAAAGGAATTGGTACAAAGTCACAGGTTAAACATAATGAAGCATTGCACATGTAACTCATATCTGACCTCTCAATTTAGAAATATATAAATGTATGTGCTATTATTATGTACAATGCATAAATGACACAAAGTGGGTGCTATTATTATGTAGCATTGTGACCACCAAAAAGCAGAGATGCCTTGGCATGACTGGTGGCTTAACCATATAACGATACTGACTTTAAACCTCTGAACAATCCTGCCTATACCGTCTAAACCTTTATACGCTCCTGCCTATACCTCCTAAGTTCACGCTATTTGCGTACGCAGTCATACAGTAAAATAAAAACCTTCAGACATTGAAATGTGTTTCCAATGCATAAAGTGTAATATTCAATATAAAAACAGTAGGTTACACACTGTGATCTAAAGACAATTTAGTGCAAGGAAATTATACAGACCCAAGGTACAGTTATACCTACGCACGCGCCCTGGAACCAGTTACCAACGTCAGCAAGAAACCTCCGTCAACAGCATCAGCAAGAAGACTCCAGATTGAAGTCTGTACGCACATTTATACCATTGCAGGGATTGGGAATACAATAGATAAGTTTGGCGTGATTCCATTGGTTCTTCTTAAAGTTGTCTTGGTTACAGGATCATTTATTGGACAATTTCAAATGGATACAAATGGTCTCCAACCTCCCTTTGTAACCTTTTTCTTGCCGTATGCAAATCTAAGCTGCTAACATTACACAGTACATTTTAGTGTTTTAACTCTCTACCGTCCGTAAATTGAGAATGCATGTTGCGATCTTCTCACCGATGATACCGGAAAGCTGTTGAGACAGAGTAGATCAGTATGACACTAAACACGGTTACTTATCATGTACTAAACCTTAGTTGTAGAAAACAGTCATTTCTTTACACGCTGGCATTGTGAATGAATCATGTAATAATAACCCTTTTGCGCTACGGAACTATTGCTTTAAGAGTATGTATGCAGACGCACAACGCTATTTAGTGTCGTTCTCCCACACTACTTAGCGAGCAACACTAAGCTGGAAAGGTATCTCTGAGTGTATGGGACTAAGGGCCTGATTCAGAGCCACTCGTTAACAGCAGTACGCTCGTTGCGTTCCGATGTTGAGAAAGCGCGCATGCGTCGGTGTAACACTGCGCATGTGCGTACGGCATATTGCGTTTTTTTGTCTCGTTCGTCAAATAGCGTACAGGAAGTGACATGTCAAATGTGATTGACAGAACAGGGCGATTTTGGGCGTTGACGGGGGTGGAGATGGAAAAACGCAGGCGTGGCGAGGCGTTTTTGGGGCGTACATACATTATCAGATGCGAACGTCAAATGTGTTCGTACCAACTCATACGTCACTGGATGATCCTCTTTCCGTTCAAAATGCTCGCACAGCTTAGGGTCTGGATTACTCGACCACATTGGCGATGGCCTTCTCCTCCGTCCCGGCCCTCCACGATGTTGCATCGATTAATCACGGCTTGTCAGAAAAACAATTAGTGTTGTATTGAAAACCGGCTTGGAATGTGTTTTGAAATCAGTTTTTTGGGTTAGCACAAAACCGTACGCAGGTAGAAATCAATGCTGCTAATGTCAGGATTACACAATCAATTAGCGTACATTTGTTGGTGTTTTTTTTGGGTTGATATTTGGTTTTTGGGCTATTGTAACAATAATGTCATCATGTTTGTGTGTTTTTTTCCATTTTGCTTTTGCCTGGAGAATTTGCATCCTTATGTAAATTTTAAAGTGTTCCTTAAAGAGCCCTTTTTTTTTTTTTTTGGTTAAATTTTGGGGGAGCTCGTTTTTGCCTTGTGGGCCAGGATTAAATGTAAACCATTTCTACAATAATGTCAGAATACAATGTCGAACATTTTTAAAAAATTTATTGGAAAATAAAAACATTTTCATGCACATTTTTGGCCCAAACATTTTTTGCAGTGTTATTCCCCAAATTTTTTTTAATTGTGCAAACATAAAAGGTATGGAAACTTAAAGCTAAAAATTAAAAACAATTCACAAGAAAGGAGAGGGAAGTTTTGGCCAGAAAGGAATATGGGGCAAGCACAGAAGGAGTGTGGGAAAAGTAGCCAGTGCTGTCAACGTTTTTCCCCCCGTTTGGCTGGGGGAGGGAGGGCGCCAGACCGGGTCCGGGATGTCATCGGGCTGGCCTGTCCAGAGGCAGATGTTGTGGCCTCTGGACTAGGCACAGGGCTAGGCACATTTGGAGGATTGGCTGATGTTGTGCCAGAGGTGGAGGATCCTGATGTTCCGGCAGGAAGGGAGGTCGGCTCCACCATGTGCTGGCGAACAAGCTGCTCCAGGGCATTGGCGATGCGGATGTTGGCCCTGGTATTTTCCGCCAGGACCTGACCAATGGTCATGTTGGCCGCAGCATTTTGCTCCAGGGCCTCAGCCACCCGTACCAGACTGGCGTCCATCCTCTGCAGAATCTCCGTATGGAAATCCGATTTAAAATTGAGTTCTGTGAGGAGGGACACTGCCTGCGAGGGGGATTGCCCTGGACTGGCTTATGCAGGGTCCTCAGCCGGATGTACTGGTTCCTCCCCTGCAGAGCCAGCAGAAATTCTGCGGCCAAGGCTCCCCTCTGGAGCAGACTCATCCGCCTGTGTCTCTGTTGGAAAAATGAGAAAATAGTCACATGAGAATCTACATATTGGCACAATAACATTTCAGAGTTGGTGACATCACACTATTTACCTTGGACAACATGAGGAGCCGCAAAGTCTGGCATGTCCGTATCCATGTTGGACACGCCAAACACCTCCACAGCCTGCACACACCCCTGTGCCAGCTCTTCTAAATCATTCAACTCCAATGACACAGGGGTGGGTCCCCCACCTGTACCCCTTGCATGCCTAGCCCTGTCCGCCAGTTTTTGCTTCAGGCGATATTTGAAGTCGGCCCATCTGTGGGTGAAATTGGAACCATTATCCTTTTGTTTTAAATGGGTTTTGGTTTTAGGGGGGTCAAGTTTTTACTTACCGCCGTTTGACATCCCGGGCTAGACGGACACTATCACCCACCCTATTGACAGCACTGGCTACCTCCTCCCACATTCTCCACTTCTGGCTTGCACTCATATTCCTGTCTGCCTGTGGCAGGATGTCCACACACTTCTGAACCAAAACCTCCATCTCCTTTCTTGTGAATTGTGGCTGCCTTTTCTTTTTGCCAGCTTTGGCCGGAATACTGGGCCCAGCAGCCTCTTCCATGTCATCCTCCTCACCTATTTGTTTAAATGTTGAGAATTTTAAGCTTCACAACTTGCACTATATTATGTTTCAAATTAATCATTGTTTTGAAATGCCTGAAATACTTACCGGCAGACTGTTGGCCATTGTTTCCCTGGTCTGTAGCCATGTCTTATCTCCAAACAAGAAATACACCAGAACGTTTTTTTGGGCTCGTGACGTATTTATACATGCGTCCTTATTTTTCGGCCGCATCATTGATTGTGCGTTCCTATGATCCCTCCTTAATTTGTGCGGGAAACTAAACACTATTCATGGCTTGGGGCGTCTCGAGTCGAGGTGGCGGTTGTTGGTTGTTGGAGGTTACGTTGGTCGGAATGGATTGTTGGCGGGTTTTGGATTTGGCGTTGTTGGGAGTTGTTTTTGGTTTGTCTTTTTCTTTAATTTTTTTCCGTTCGCTTTTTTTCTGGTGTTTTTTTTTTTGGCGTATATTTATTTGATAAGTTTATGGCCGTCTAACTTTTGTTCAATTTGTGTCTCCTTCTTTTCGTGAATTTTGGCTCGTTAATGTTTCCAATTTTCGCCTTTGTTAGGTTTCTTTTGGCTCTGCCCCAACGACCTTTTGATCCGGAGACTTATATATTCTCTATTGGTAAGTTTTTTTTTTCACTTGTTTATTAAATGTTCATGTTTGTATTTACGCAACTTTGTTTGACCTTACACTTTTAACCTTTGGTTTTGTTAGTCAGAAATATATGAAATAATTCGTGTTTTTATATCTGCGTATTTTTGGACTTGTATTTGCGAACTAATTAGCGCATTTTTATCTGTTTCTATTGTGACTTGTATTTGCGAACTAATTAGCGCATTTTTAAATGCTTATTTAGACCCGTGAAATTGGTTGTGTTTTCCCTTTAGGATTTGTTTAATACATTTGGGCCCAAATTGAGGTAGTCTGCGCACTGTCGTTTTGCTCTTTGCCCAAATGTGTGTTTCTCCCCTTTTATGTTTTGTCTTGCACCCAATTTAGATTTCTAAATGCCCACCCTAAATTGTTGCATTTTTAAATTGTGATTATTTATAGGTTTGGCCAATCATGACAATACCCCGGCATGTAAGCATCATTGGATTGTATCATCAAGCTAAGTAAAGTGTCATTTTTTTGGGGGGGGAAAAAGCCATACATTCAAATCTTGCCATTTCAGTTTGATCTTGGTCGGATTGTTCTGGCCATGCTCCCGGAAGCCGACCAACCTCAATCTCGTCCCAGGCGTAGGCATCGTAGGCGTGCAAGGCCCCAGATATATCGAACACATGTCACCCTTTTTGGAATGCCCGATGATGAGGTGTTAAGACGCTACCGTCTTCCGCCCAAAATCATCATAGACACTCTCTCATTAATAGAGAGTGATCTTGAGCGGCAAATTGACAGTCCTACAGCAATACCACCACTTACGCAATTTATGGCGGCGTTACATTTCTGTGCCTCAGGATCGTTTCAAACAACGGTGGGAATAGTGGCGGGAATCTCCCAATCCTCCTTTTCCCGGATCCTGAGGGCAGTGATGGTGGCACTTTTCAAGCACCTCCATCATTTTATTCAAATGTCTTTGGATATGAGTGCCCTTAGTGTGGCCAAGGCCAATTTTTACCAAATAGCTGGCTTCCCACACATCATAGGGGTTGTGGATGGTACTCACATACCACTTCAGCCTCCAGCACGGCTGGAGGCCATATTTCGCAACCGTAAACACTATCACTCCCTGAATGTAATGGTGGTATGTGATGTCTCCCTCCAGATCCTGTCCCTGAATGCAAAATTACCCGGAAGTGCACATGACTCATTCGTCATCCGGCAATCAGGGATATGGCACAAATTAAACAACCTACAAGCTGGTGATGCGTGGCTTCTGGGTAAGTGGAGACCTTTAGTACATAACAATGTTAAGCTTGATACACAGTGATCCTGATGTTGTCACTTCTTTTTCACAGGAGACAGTGGCTACCCTTGCACGCCCTGGCTGCTCACTCCTTATTTGGCTCCCACACCAGGGCCACAAAGTAATTTTAATGCCGCACTTACAGCCACCAGGCAAGTGGTGGAGCGCTGTATCGGCCTTTTAAAAGGCTGATTCAGATGCCTCCACTGCTCTGGTGGCGACCTCATGTATTTGCCGGATATGGTTTCGAAAATTGTGGTCCTGTGTGGGATATTTCACAACATCGCCATAAGAAGTGGTGTCTCAATGCAGCCAGAGGATGCCTTACCTGAGGATGGCCCCCCCGAGGTTTGTCGGAGGTCAGTATGTGGGGGGGCCATACGCGATGATGTGGTGGCCAGATATTTTAGGTAATTATTGGCAACACAACAGTGTTTAGACACAATGTGGTAAGGATTTTTGGAGAACATCTAATTATTTTCTTTTTTTTTCCACATCTTCTGTTTGATTTCATAATCTTTGGGACTCCAACGATGACTACTTCCTGCTACCCTAAAAAATCCTTCATGGGGACACATTGGATATATATTCTGGAACCCATATTGCAACGCAACATTTGTGGAATCATGTTGGCATGGTCCTTCGTCAACCAGTTCTTGATTTTTAATTTTTTTTTATCAAATGTTGTTTTATGGGTTGTATTTTTGTTTATCACTGTGTGTATTGTTTGTGAGTGAACACTTTGTTATTTTAGTTATGTTGTGAATAAATGTTTTGAGAGTGTAATTTCGGTCATTTTATTGCCCATTACAAGCAAGTGTAACCAGGTTCACCCACGTTAAAATTTAATAAGGGGTAACCCTGTAATGACGCAAGTTGAGCTAAATTTAAAGATGTTTTCTGGGTCAAAACCAACACCAAAAGGAATCCTGTACAATCAGTTGGCTTTCTAATCTCGGCCTAAGCAGGTTGCCCCCCAAATTGGAACCTGTAAAATGTAGTAATATATAAATTGTCAAACACAAAAAAAGGCCAATCAGATTGTTACTGTTAGGTGTTTCTTGTGCCTGTTTTCCTACAAAATACAACACACAATCTTAGTGACAATAATTGCAAATACTTGCTGGAAGAGTCTACTTATGTCAGTGTAAACAATCTCAGATTTGGAGACAAGGAATGAGACAGAACGTTAAGATTAAATTTTTATTGTAGACAACTATTTTTAAAGGATAAAAAAAAATTAGGGACGCAGGATGACAGACATATGGTCAAGGACCACCAGCAGCCCGATGACGTAGGCACGCATCCGTTCTACACATCCGGCTAAGTCCGCCATACGCCTCTGTTCCTCTGTGGGTTAGAAAAGTGTGGGGCTTAATACATTAAAAAACAAGCCAAACAAAGCTAACCAAAAATGACAATATTGTGACCAAAAGCAGAATTACCCCAAAAATACCAAGGCCCCAAAAATGGACCCCCCAAAAATTGCAAGAAAAAAAATCAGATTCTGACAGGTGTGATATGTGTATGGGGAAATCAGCAGTAAAAGGTAAAGACAAACAGAAATCTACACCAAATTCTCACAAACCACACAAAAAAAGGCACAGACACAGGATTACATACAAACAGTTTTTTCTAAAAACGAAAAAAAAAACAAAAACATACCGTTCAAAATAACGCCCGCTACAGAAGCCACTCCCTCGTCCTCCTCGGAGGTGCCAACATTCCCCAACGAGGTTGGTGGGGTGATTTGGGATTCAGGGGAGGGGGTAGTTACGAGAGGGGTGGTTGGAGGAGAGGGGGAATTGGGATGGAGGGGAAGGAGCCCCGAAACATCCTCAACAGGGTCTGTGCAGGCTGGGGAGGAGGGGGAAATACGGGAATTTTGGGGTGTGGATGTTTGGCTTGGGGTTGGGGAGAGGGGCAGAGAGCGCCGTCTTTGACGCCGATGACGCCGTAGTCTTCGCTCTGCCCCCAGAAGATGGGAAACAAATTGTGGTTATTTTCAACCCAGACCTAGTTAAACACTAATTTTTTAAAACACAAATATGTAAACATGGCCATGCAGATATGAGTACAATGAATAAATAGGACATACATGAAAACATGGCCATGCAGATATGAGTACAATGAATAAATAGGACATACATGAAAACATGGCCATGCAGATATGAATACAAAGAATAAAGAGGACATACATGAAAACATGGCCATGCAGATATGAATGCAAAGAATAAAGATGACATACATGAAAACATGGCCATGCAGATATGAATACAAAGAATAAAGAGGACATACATGAAAACATGGCCATGCAGATATGAATACAAAGTATAAAGAGGACATACATGAAAACATGGCCATGCACATATGAGTATAATGAATAAATAGGACATACATGAAAACATGGCCATGCACATATGAGTACAAAGATAAACATGAAAACCACAGTCACAAAAATGTACTTTCCGCGATCTGCATGCGAAAGCATGCCAGCAAGCGGGGCGTCCGCCGTTGCAGGTCGGACCACCTGCGCTCCAGCTGGCCGATCTGGCGGCGTGAGCCGAAGGAACGCAGGCGGCCACGTACCTCCGCATATGCGGAACGCTTTTCTCTATTGGTGATGGGGGGAGGCTGGCTGGTGATCCGCCTGTCCATGACCTCGGTTAACACCAGCAGCTCGCGCCTGGTGAATGCCGAGGCTCTCATGATGGCAATGGTGTATTTTCTAAAAATCATTTTTAATAAAGACCCGAAAATAAATTTGATTGGCTAATGTATTTGGGTAATTAACAGGACCAATTCTATTGGTTAGTGTATGAGTAATGTGTTCGACAGGGCCACAAATCTCTTGAGAGTTATGATAGGCTTGATGCAGTGACATGCGTAAGCAAATTTAAATAAAGAAATGAACCCAGGAAAATATGCGTGGTTACAAACAAATAAAACAAATGTTTAATTGGCTCAAACATGTATTTTGACAAAGAAAAGCGAATGTTTAAGCCGTACGTATTCTGCGGGTAAACACAAACACGGACAAGAGTAAAGTTTATTGCATTGTCCAAAAAAAAAACCCAATTAAGATAATTGATATATTGATTGGCATGATACGATTGAGGGAGGTAGGCAGAATAAAGGAGCAGGTAATCGGAATCTGACAGACCCACTTCCGGTTTGTACTTGTGCGTGCGTTCCCTTCAAGCCACATTGGGGATGTACGCTCGCTATTTGGCACGCTCGTTAGTTAGAGGAGGGGTCGGTAGAGTTTGGGGAGGAAGTTTAGATGCGTTCGAAAATACGAGCGAGTGCTTGAATTAACATATGTGTGTACGTACGCCGAACGTACGAACGGCCACTTGCGTCCGGGTCTGAATGAGGGCCTAAGTCGGTATTGGTTGTGTAGGGATCGTTAAAAAGCTGAACGTGCTAATAATTAGCTATTTTGCGTTGTGCACAGTTTATCATCACGTGTATGTGTTAATGTGAATGCAGGGAAAACACCTCTAATTTGCTACTTTTTAGTGCTGTTCATATTTAAGTCTGTGGTGATTTTAATATGTTGGAAAGTCATCTACGATAGTATGCTAATCTATTGCTATTCCTTTGCGATCGCAATGCTCTGGCAGCACTGCACAGGTTATGCCCACTTTACCTTACACACATCCGTAATACTTAGCAGAATAGTGAAACCATCAGTACAATCGAGTACCATTGCAGCCTCACGCACAGTTGCACAAGCCCTGACCTTACTCAGAAATTGCTAACAACCACGCACGCTATGAGACCTCAGGCTGCGTAGGCTGTCGCAATGTATAATTTATGCACACACCTGAAACGGCGTGCAAACGGACTGGCACGGCTGCGTTCCACAATCACCCCTCTCATCATCACCCACAAACAGCATTTCCTGTCAATCACTCTGCAATGGGTCTGCGTAGCCTCTGTGATCGCAGTCCTGATCGCAATTACTGGTTCGCGCGCGCACACTGCGATGCATGCACACTACACAACAGTCGGACGATTGCATGCGTATTAGCAACTGCGATCCAAGCTGAATCAGGCCTTTCATACACACTTCCATCACTCTCTGTCCTACCTCTCTAAGTGCAAGGAGCCATAAGCTCAAAGTGTCTACCAGCTGCCGTAAGGATAAATGAGTAAGAATATTTGTGTGTATGCGCTATAGAAAAAAATGCAATTTGCAGAAAAAAATTACCCACTTTATCCGAGCCCCATAATATGTTTCTAAATATAGGATTTATGTCCTAAACATCTGATAAATGCATTAATCAGTCTTATTCCTGCTCTTTGGCAGACCACTGTAGGAGAATGGATAGAGGGCCTGATTCACTACCGTACGTAACTGCTTTTACGAACACAATCGGCCTATTGTTTCGCACTGTGCATGCGTACACATAGCGATTGCAGGGACTACGCAGGTCCATCGCAGAGTGATTGACAGGAAGTGCCATTTGTGGAAGGTGAAACGCAGGTGTCCCAGTGCATTTGGATGCCGCTGCATGGGTGTGCATACATTTTTTTTAGGAACATAAACATATCTTATATCTGATGCAACTCACTACAAGGTTCAGCACTCACAGCATTTGTACTCCTTTGTATTGGCTTAGCCAGTGGCGTAACTACGGAGGGTGCAGGGGGTGCGGTTGCTATGGGGCCCGGCGGTTTAAGGGGCCCGCCGGCCCAGCGATCGCACCCCCTGCACCCTCCATTTGCTGGGCGCCCGCTGAGATTGTGTTACCAGCGGGCGCCCGGCTCCTTCTCTTCTCTCTCACCCCCCCAGCGCCAGCAGAACCCGGACGAGGGAGCTCACTCCTGAGCTCCGGCTTCCGGGTCCTGCAGTGCACTATGGGAGTGACGACATGACGTCACTCCCATAGTTCTGAGGAGCGGGCGCCGGGGATGGACATCAGCAGCAGGCACTGGAGCGGGCTTTAAGGTTAGTATGTTTTTTTATTTGTGTATGTCGGTGTGTGGCGGGGGGGCCTCACTACTGGGGGCATAATAAGGGGGCATTACAGGGGCCTGTCTCACTACTGGGGGCATAATATGGGGGGATAATAGGTGCTTTACTACGGGGGGCATAATATTTGTCACTACAGGGGGCATTACAGGGGCCTTACTACTGGTGTCACTGCAGGGGGCACTACTACAGGGGGCATTACTTTTAGGGGCATTATTACCAGGGGGCATTACTACAGGGGGCATTATTACTACTGGGGTCACTGCGTAAGGGGCACCATTACAGTGGCCATTGCATAAGGGACACCATTACAGTGGGCATTTAGGACCTCATTCAGAGGCGGTTGCACGGAGCGATTGGTCGTAGCGAGCAATATTTTTTTCAACTTCGCATGCGTGTACATGGCAGTGCGCGTGCGCAAGCCTGTCTTTCCGACCGCAATCCTCTTGCTCGTCAGTCACTACGAGGTCGTAGCTGTGATTGACATTTCGTGCCGTTTGTGGGTGGTTACAGGGGAAGGTGCTTGTGAACGGGGTTGTGGTGGTGCGGACCCTGGCGTGGTTGACCTTAAAAAGGGCATTTTAAGGGCGTGCATATATTACTGAGCGAGTCATCACACATGTCATCTCGTTGCAATAACAATGCTACTGCTCGCAGAGCTAAGGGTAGCCCAGGGTCTACCTTAAGCACTGCGAGTGCAGGCGATGGTTTCTGCCTCAACTGATGTCTGTAGGCAATTAACACTGTAACATGTGTTAATCGTGCTGACGTAGTTTGCCGCCTGCGACCGACTCTGAATTAGGCCGTAGAGATAGGAGGTGTGCTTTCATTATTGTGGGTGTTTCCGCGCTTACGATGTGTGTTGCGACTGAGCGCTCGTTTTGCATATTCTCGATCACTATGGGTGCTACCGATCGCTCCCGAGTGACCACCTCTGAATGAGGTCCTTAGTGTTTTAGGGGAACTACTGTGGGCAATATGTAAGACCTAAAAATGTTGCTATTGGGCCCAAAAAGTTCTAGTTACACCCCTGGGCTTAGCATATACTGGGCACGCTTGTTTCTACACTGACACTTGCAATTGAGCTAGGACAGAGTATAAACTCCCCCTGCAGTGCAACATGGTTTTGCCAAGATGCAAATTTGCTCCTTTTTGCTTTGTTCCTAGCTCCGCATAAGCCACATTGTCTCACAGTGTTATGCCTGAAGACTGACTGGACTTTTCCCCGGACGCATCTCCTCGCATTCTAGATGCTGACTAACTGACTTCTCTAATTAAAGACTACCCTAGCAGGGCCATAGGGAGGGGTGTGCAAGCTCCAGGGTGCAGGACACCCCTGTCATCCCTGACCTGGCCTCCCTGACCTGGTCCCGCGTAATTTCCACCATTAAAGAACCACCTAGGTGGAAGGCGATTTGCAACCAGCAGTGAAGTTCAACAAGCCATCATGTCCTGGCTTCAGGCGCTCGACACTGATTTCTTCTATACTAGGATAGATGCCTTAGTGTATCATTGGAACAAATGCTTAGACAAGTATGGGAACTATGTGGAAAAACAATCTGTACCAAGGCCAAACTATTGATTATTCTATATATTGTGGTGAGAGGGGTTGTTTCTCACCTTATTTTCCCACATTCCTGTGGGGTCAGCTCCCCCCAAGGGAGGCTGGAGTGAAGCCTGTGCATTCTATAGTAGCAGTGGAAGTGTGGAATGTCAGGTTTTCACAGTTGCACAAACCCAGCTGGAATAATCACTGGAGAATAGGGAGAGTTTAAAACTCTCATCTGCCTGAAGCTTTTTGCACTGATACCTGTTAGAGGTCAGTTAGTAGGCCAGAGTGTTGTGGTGCCAGGGACCAAGGGCTTTGCTGGGAGAGCATGGCCGATTGTGGCTGCAAGTCACTGCTGGCGGCTAATCACGAGGAGTGCTGGGACCTTTTATGTTTATTTGTTTATTTTCTGTATATTCCTGTGTTTCCAGGCCTAAGCCTGAGTATGCTATGTTACATTTGGTGGCCCGGACCGGGATCGAACCCGCAACCTTGGCGTTATCAGCACCAGTGACATTTTAGTGTGCCATAGATCACCTGCTGAGGCCACACCAGGGGTATGCTATAGCCTATCTAGACGACATTGTCATCTATACAGAAAATTGGGAAGAACACTTGCCCAAAGTCCAAGAAGTGCTAAACAGCTTAAGACAGAACTGGTTTATGACTAGTCCAGCCAAGTATACCATTGGACTTTCAGAGGCCAATTACTTAGGGTATGTGATTGGCATTGGACAAGTAAAACCCCAACTGCGGAAAGTGAAGGTGATTCAGTCCTGGCCAAGACCCTCCACCAAGAAACAAATTAGAACTTTCCTTGGACTGCTAGATTATTATCACCGTTTCAATTTCAATTTTGTGTCCAGAGGTTTATCCCTGACTGAGATCCTTAAGGAGGCTCAACCAGAAATAATTATCTGGGCCAAAACATCTGAAGCAGCCATGGTAAAATATGAAGATGGCACTGTGTTCCAAACTGGTTCTACAGTCACCGGATTTCCGAAAACCCTTTGTCCTGCAAACCAATGCCTCCATGACAGTCTTTGGAGCTGTTTTTTTCAGAGTCCATTGCGGGCAAAGAAAAGCCGATCCTCTACTTAAGTAGAAAGCTGTTGCCATGAGAAACAAAATGCGCCATAGTAGAGTTAGAGTGTTTGGCAATACAAATTCTCTTCCCAGAAGATAATACTTTATTAGTCATAGATCACTCACCAAAGAAGTTAACCCCAGAGTGACGCGCTGGTTCTTGACCATCCAGCAGTACAAGTTTGTCATACAGCATCGGCCAGGAGCTCAACATAGAAACACGGATGCGTTGACCCAGTGTAACGATTCCTGAAGGGAATCGACACCAATGACTGTAAAGTGGAGGATTTGGTAAGGAAATAGGTTGGGGGTACCCCTTGTAGACTGGAGATGATAACCACTGAAAGAAATAGGAAAGTCCAGCTACATCCTTGAGGGCTGGTGAGGTGTTACAGCCTTGAGGACTGGCAAGTCTGGGTGAGGAGCTGCCTTTGGGCTGAGAAGCAAGATGTGGCTTTGTCCGTGTAGCAGCCTTGAGGGCTAGTAAGCCTTGGTGAGAGGCAGCCTCTGGGCTGAATTGGATGCGGTTTTGGCCATGTAGCAGCCTTGAGGGCTGGTAGGCCTTTGCTAGAGGCAGCCTCTGGGCTGAATTGGATGCGGCTTTAGCCATGTAGCAGCCTTGAGGGCTGGTAGGCCTTGGCTGGTAGACGCTGTTGTTGGTGCACTTAATTGCACACTAAGGATACTGAGGTATGGCCTATGTCATACATACAAGATGGCGCCATGGATAGCTGCCTCAGTGCTGCTCTCCTTGTGCTGTCTGTTTATATGCCTGGTTCATCCGGTATCAGCAATGCTGCTTAAATATACAAGGGACGAGCTTATGGGGCTGAGTGATTTTACCTTAGCCCTGCCGTTCCTTGCCCGGCCAGAGGTTTTGGAGGTGGTAGCCGTAGGTGCAGCTGTCTTTTGCGGGTCCGGAGGTGCGGAGGCTGCCTGGAGTGTGCATGGAGGCGGGGAAGCTCCCTAGAGGATTAGAGGTGCTGAGAGTGGTGAAGCTAAGGCGGCTCTTGGTAGGGCTGGAAGGGGGAGCTGGAGGACTGAGTCAAGGACTCGGAAGCTGCTGCCAGAGTTGGTGCTGCCAGGGACTGGAGGTGTGGAGGAGGACACTTCTGTGGTTCCTAGCAGGTTGGTGGGGCCAGGCCATGTGGAGGGAGACATTGCTGCTGGAGGTGTGGAGGGGGACACTGTTGCTGTTCCTAACAGGTTGATGGGACCTGGTCATGTGGAGGGGACATTGTTGCTGTCTCTAGAAGGTTGGGGCCAGGACATGTGGCTTCTGGCAGAGCCAGAAGGAAGCACTGGAGGGGGAGGGGGAGGCGTGCTGAAGCCCTGGTAAGGTGGAGGAGGTGAGGGCATTGGTCTGCGCTCCCTGCTGTGTTCGTTCCCCGTGTAACAAAATGGATGAATTGCTGCTGCTTCTTGGTAGGTTGCAATTTCTGGGTTAGCTGTGTTATGCTTTACAGAAACTTGGCTGGGAGAGCATGTCTCTGAGAATTCATTGCAGCTGCTGGGATATGGGCTATACAGAGGAGACCGTGACCAGAAACTGTCTGGAAAAACAAGGGGAGGGGGAATTTGTTTCTATATTAATGAAGTTGGTATACGGATGTCATGGTATTATGCAGGTCATCCAACCCTCATTTGGAGTCCTTTTTTATTAACTGCAAACCTTTTTATTCATCAAGGGAGTTTGCCTCATTTATTTTGGGGTATATATCCCCCCGCAGGCTTGTGTTAATGAGGCTTTACAAAATCTAGCTGCCTCTATAATGGACATAGAGAAAAAGTGCCCAGACTCGCTGCTTATAATATTGGGTGATTTCAATAGAGCAAACCTAAGTCAAGAATTACCAAGGTATAAGCATCATATCAATTGTCCAATAAGGGATGCTAATGTATTAGATCATTGTTATACCATCTTGAAGGAGGCCTATCGTTCAATTCCCTTGGGTGGCACTGGGCCTCTCAGATCACTGTTTAGTCCAGTTGCTTCCAACCTGTAAGCAGAGAGTAAGATCTGTAAAGCCTGTGGTAAAGACAGTAAGGAAATGAACTAACGAGGCAAAATTGGATCTCCAGGCGTGTCTTGATTGCACTGACTGGAATGTTTTTGAAACTGCTGCTGTTGACCTGAATGAACTTGCTGATACTGTGTCATCATATATCAGTTTTTGTGAAGATATGTGTGTGCTGTCAAAAACATTTCGTAGCTTCAATAATGATAAACCTTGGTTTACGGCGAAGCTTAGGCGGCTTCAAAGGGCAAAGGAATAGGCTTATAGGAGTGGGGATAGGGTTCTCTATAATCAGGCTAGGAATACCCTATCTAAAGAGATTAAGGCGGGTAAGAGATGTTTTGCTGATAGATTAATTGAGAATGACTCTGTGTCAGTGTGGAGGGGTCTGCAGGCTGTCACTAATTATAGGAAGACACCTGTCCACCCTGTCATGAGCCAAGATTTGGCTGACGAGCTAAATGGCTTTTATGGAAGGTTCGAGGAATCTGACTTCATAATAGCTATTAATTCAGATCCCATTGTTCAATTAGAGGATCCTCTAGTTATTTCAACGGGAATGGTACCTGCAATTAGAGTGAGGATGGGGGATGTAGAAAAGTTGTTTAGAAGCCTGAGGTCCAGGAAAGCTCCTGGCCCAGATGGGGTATCACCATCAAGTTTAAAGATTTGTGCAGAACAGCTGGCACCAGTTTTTACGATAATTTTTAATTATTCTTAGGAATCATGTGTAGTTCCACTTGTTGGAAGTCTTCCATGATTGTTCCAGTACCAAAGAAATTCTCCGTAAAGGGGCTGAATGATTATAGACCAGTGGCGTTGACGTCTGTAATCATGAAAACGTTTGAGCGATTGTTGTTAACCCACCTGAAGGACACTACAAGGCCCCTATTGGACCCTCTGCAGTTTGCTTATCTGGCAAATAGGTCAGTAGATGGTGCAGTTAATATGGCATTGCATTATGTTCTTCAGCACTTGGATTTGCCAGGAACATACACAAGGGTATTGTTTGTGGACTTCAGCTCAGCGTTTAACACAATCATTCCACGTTTATTGTACCCCAAACTTGTTAGTTTGGGAGTCCCAGTGGGAATGGGTATGAAATACCGCCGGCCGCAGGCCGACATCAGCAGAGTTCCGAGCAGCAGAAGCCCGACAGTGCTGGAAATCCCGATCGTGGATAGGTGAGTATCTACTAACCTAACCTAACCCCCCTAACCCTCCTTAGGGGTGCCTAACCCTAACTTCCCCCCCAAGTGCCTCACCCTAATCCCCCCTCTAAGTGCCTAACCCTAACCACCCCCTTCCCCGCTGCCTAAACCTAAGTCCCGCGAGGGGGTGCCTAACCCTAAGTCCCCCCCAGGGGTGCCTAACCCTAACCCTCCCTCCCCCTAGCCTAACCCTAACCCTCCCGGGGGGGTGCCTAACCCTAAGTCCCCCCCGGGAGCCCTAACCTAACCCTCCCCCCCGCGGCTGTCCGCTCGGGGCGCCCGGCATCTCTACGATCCGGATGCCGGGCGCCAGTCTCCCGGCGTCGGGGAAATGCGGGCGTCTACATCTAGACGCCCGGCATTTCACCCTTGCCGGGATATGACAGTCGGGATGCCGGCTGCTGGTATTTAGGCAGTCGGCTTCCCGATTGCTTCCCGTCCCAGTGGCTACTTGCTGCTGGATTGTTAATTTCTTGGAGGACAGGAAGCAGCAGGTTAGGCTTGGGAAATTTACATCAAGTGTAGGGACGATTAGTATGGGGGTACCTCAAGAATGTGTCTGATGCTTTTCTCCATATCTATGAATGACTTCACTTCAAGTGATCCATCCGTGAAGCTCTTGAAATTTGTGGGTGATACCACGGTTAATGGCCTCATCCGGGATGGTGAGGAGTCCACTTATAGATGGTAGACTGAGCGGTGTAGTCGAAATAATCTAGAACTGAACCTGCTTAAGACGGTGGAAATGATAGTGGATTTTAGGAGGCACTCTCCTGTGGTGGCACTCTCCTGCCTCCACTCACTATTTTAGATAGTGTGGTCCCTGTGGTGGAAAACTAGGTTTCTGGGTACTGTGATATCCAGGGACTTGAAGTGGGTGTCCAACACAGATGCCATTGTTAAGAAGTCACAGCAAAGGTTGTATTTCTTGAGGCAGCTCAGGAAGTATAACTTGCCAAAAGAATTGTTAATTTTTTTATACGGCGATAAACCAGTCTGTTCTGTGTACATCGATCACTGTATGGTTTGGATCGATAACTAAACAAGAGAAGAACAGACTGGGCAGAGTGATTAGGGCAGCAGAAAGAATTATTGGTGTCAATCTGCCTCCTATTACAGAACTGTATCTAACTATTGTTGAAGGGTGAGCAAAAAATATTGTGGGGGATGGAATGCATCCCGGCTATGACTTGTTCCAGCGCCTCCCATCAGGCAGGTGTTATAGATCGTGTCGGGTTAAAACCACAAAGCACTAAAACAGCTTTTTTCCACAGGCAGTTATTGTAGGCAGTTATTGTGCTGAATAATCAGGGATTAGCCTAAGGAACAGTAGGGCTATGGCATCTGGGATGTCCTGTATTATTAGCAGATTTTTGTTTGTTCTTATGGGTGTGTGATGGTTGTTGTTTTTATGTTATGGGAGGAGAAGCTGCCAAAATGAATTCCTTGTATTTTATACTTGGCCAATAAAATCCGATTCCGATTCCAATGTCGCCGGGTTGACACAGGTGTTGGTGCACAGGATTGCTCAATTAGGACGCTGAGGTGTTGGTGCATTGGATTGTGCACTTAGGATGTTGAGGTGTTGGTGCATTGGATTGTGCACTTAGGATGTTGAGGTGCAGCCTATATCGCCGAGTTGACATAGGCATTGGTGCACTGGATTGCGCACTTAGGACAGCAGGAATGCACACTGTGTCACCTAGATGACACAAGTGGCAAACAGCAGATGTTATGCGGACTGTGCCGCCTGGATGGTACAAACGGCAGACAAGAATAAAGCAAACAGGAGCAATGGAACTTGACCAAAACAAACAGACTGGCCAAAACCAGAAACACATGGAAATGCTATCACTGGCATGCAGTGAAGGACTGGCCGCAACTTAACAGATACAGGGCACAATCAGAGCAAGCCCTGCAAGCCTCCTTAATGACAGACTCCTGCACCTGGCTTGTGCACACAGACAAGATAATCAATTAGTGGGCAGCTGATACTGCACAGAGACAGACAGTAATTACTGAACACATGAGATCAGCACACAGACAGACAGGAATAACTGCAGTGTCTCAATAGCAACTAAAATGATCTGCTAACTGCAGATCCTAACATTTGGAAGTTTGAGAAAGCTGAGTAGAGTAGGCCATCGTGAAAGAAGATGTGCGCTTTCCCAAGATTGGAAAACCGAAAGGGGGGAATGCGTGGTGTGTAACCAGTGTGTTAAATAATTAATTTCTACATAGGCATATAAGTTTGTAACACACAACCCTTTCTAGGCCCCATTGAGGTGTGAAGAAGATCATTGTATTCATATAGCTACAGTCTGCACATACTGGTTAGATATAACCTTTTGGGGTCAAACAAGACATAATTTGAGGGGCCTATACGTACCTGTCACTATCAGAGATGTATAATGAGCCATTCATAGCTTACATGGTCTTATCAGTAGACAGTGAGTCACATTCCATTGTAAGATGTGTAGAGAAGCTAAGTATTATGGGTAACTAATAGTGATGTCCATATTCTACATAAAGGAGCTTTGAAATAGAGCTTATCTCCAGACATTAGGATACGTTATTACTGTATTTCTTTGTCTGGTAGTATATAGTGCTTACGGAGCATGTGCAAGCGAGATAAGTTTGGTCAATGCTATGCCTGAACCAATAAGTGCTTGGCACAGTACCCAGTATGTAACTAATATGGGCTTAATATCCGGACAGCCACCACCCCAGACTAGGGTATATAAATCAGAGGTAGACAAAGGCTCTTAGCTCGTACAAGGATCTAAGACTGCAGTTAGGATGCCTTTGTATGTTAATTGTTTGTTTGTTACTTGTAAATAAAGTGAGTTCATTTGTACTCACTCATTTTGGTCACATGTGTACTATTTATTTCGATCAGATTGAAACCCACCGTTATGCAGTGGTGAGAGGGGTTGTCTCTCACCTGAATTGCCCACATTCCTGTGGGGTCAGCTCCCTCCAAAGGAGTCTGGAGTGGTGTCTGTGCATTCTACAGTAGCAGTGGAAGTGTGGAATTCCAGGTTTTCAGAGTTGCACAAACCCAGCTGGAATAATCATTGGAGAACAGGAAGAGTTAAAAACTCTCATCTGCCTGATGCTCTTTGCACTGATGCCTGTTAGAGGCCAGTTAGGAGCCAAAGTGTTGTGGTGCCAGGGACAAAGGGCTATGCTGGGAGAGCATGGCTAACTGCTGACTACTAAGCACGAGGAATGTTTATTTGTTTATTTTCTGAATGTACCCGTGTTTCCAGGCCTAAACCTGAGTATGCTAAAGTGTAGTGTCTGCTGCTATTAAAGGACATTGGTTTACTGAGTACCAGCCTCTCTTGAATCCTCATTTCTACACCCTGTGTTACAATATGTACAAGTTGAAGTAGTAGTTTCCGTCTTCATTAAGTCCCACTTTTCTTTTTTTGACCTTGCTGCTGCCATTTATTAATTGAGATATATTTATATCTATCAATATTTTTTGATAAACGCAATATTAGAGCTATAGCCATCTTTTTAGTTTTCATTTTTCTTTTTTGTCATATTAGGGCCATTAAAACTTTCTATGATATGGTAAGTAACCATCGCATAAAAAGAATTAGAGGAAAAACATTGCAATGGTTCATGCATTTGCAAAACCCATGTCTGCATATGTGTAACAGCCACCTGTGGCTACTCTTGATGTTAATCATCTGAATTCAGCTGTATTTTAATATCAGCAGTGATTGCTCTGAACTAAAATAATTATGGGTCCCGGAAACAACTCACTTGAAAAAAATTGGGGTCCTACTTCACTGTTTCTGGGTCCCATCACATATTATGGTGGTGAGGGCAGATAGCAATTGGGACAGTGCTGGGAGCAGGTAGCAGTTGGGGTAGAGGTGGTTAATGGCAAGCAGCAGTTGGGGTAGAGCTGGGGATAAAGGCAGAGAGAAGTTGGAGTAGAAATGGGGGTAGAGGAGAGTAAGGGCTGGCAGTACTGGGGGTGGGTAGGGAGGAGAAAAGTACAGACAGCAGTTGCGACAGTGCTGCGGGGCAAGTAGGGGGCTAGGGCAGGCACTGCTGGGGGTAGGGAAGGGGGCAAGGTTAGATAGCAACTGGTGCAGCACTGGGGGGCAAGGAGTGGGTTAGGGGCTTTCACTGGCATTGCACAGAAGGGTCCAACCACACACTGGCAGCACAGTGGGGATGTAGTCTGGAAGCCGACGGTCTAAATGCCAACCGCCGGCTTCCATACTACTTAATCCAGGCCAGGGCCGGATTAACAATGGGGCGGGTGGAGCTGCAGCTCCAGGCCCTCCCATGAAAATAGGCCCATACCACCAAGAAGGATCCGCTGGAGACAGGAATCTTTTTTTTTTTGCTGTCGGAACAAGCGTCCGTCCGATGTCCTACCCTTTCAAACCCCATCCCCAACAACCACCTGCAGTGCACACCCCCCCCCATCCTGGAAAACCTAGTCCTGGCTGCCTTGATTATGTATAGAGCGGCGCAGTAGAAGGCCTTCACAACCCCTCCCTGCGCCGCGTAGTGTGCCCTCAGCTCCTCCTCTTTGCCATGTGATGTCTAGCCACGTGACATCACATAGGCGCCGCCGCGCCGGGCTCTCGTGAGTGGTTGCTGGAATAAGGAGGAGACGGACCTGACACCACCAGCACTGACCTTCCTGTCAGTGCAGTGCCAGTGGGGAGAAGTCCCGTGGAAGCCGAAGGTGCAAGCATTGAAGAGGGGCCGAGGCAGAGGAAGAGACAAGAGAGAAGAAGGTAAGTGAACTACGGAGGGGGGTGCAGAGAGAGGGGGGAGGGGAGGAAGCAGAGGGGTGCAGAGAGGGGGGAAGGAATGAACACCATAATGTACACAAAGAGGGGTTCATGTTAATGGATACAGAAGGAGGAAGGACATAATGCAGACAGATGGGGGACCATAATGATAAACACAGAAGGGGGCATAATAATGGATACGGGAAGGCACATGAAAATTAACACAGGGGGGTGGCACAAACTAATGGACAGAGGTGGGGCATGATAAAGAACATAGAGGGGGGAACATAATAATGGACATGGTGGACGAAGACAATATTGGATACAGGGGGGATGGTGCATACTAATGGACACAGAGGGGAAATAAATAATAATGCACACAGATGGGGGACATAATAATAGAAACAGGGGGGCATAATAATGAACACAGGGGACACACACATAATAATGGATACAGAGGGGGTGCAGCACATCCTAATGACAATGTGGGGGCATAATAAAGAACACGGGGGAACATAATGAACACAGAGGGGGGGTGGGGCATACTAATGGACACAGAGGGGGAAGGACATAATAATGCACACAGATAGGGGGACATAATAGACACATAGGGGGGCATAATAATGGACACAGGGGGAAATGGCACATACTAATGTACACAGAGGGGGGAATAATAAATAACAGGGGGGACATAATAAAGGACACAGGGGGGAATGGCACATACTAATGTACAGAGGGGGGGACATAATAATGGACACAGGGGGTATGGCACATACTAATGTACAGAGGGGGGGGACATAATAATGGACATAGGGGGTATGGCACATACTAATACTAATGGACATTGACCGTGGGCATAATGAAGAACACACAGGGGGCATAATAATGGACACAGAGGGGGGAATAATAACACAGAGGGGGAACATAATAATGGACACGGGGGCATAATAATAGAGACAGAGGGGGTATGGCACACATTAATGGACACAGACTGAGGGCATAATAATGGACACAGGGGGGATGACACATACTAGTGAACAGAGAGGGGGGGCATAATAATGGACAAAGGGTGGGGGACACAATAATGGACACGGGGGACATAATAATGTACACATGGGGGGCAAAATAATGGACACAGAGGAGGGGGGGAGTACATAATAATAATGGACACAGGAAGGGGCAGCACAACACAGACCATACAGATCAGGGGGTAGCACAACACAGAACCAGGGGTATATCTAGGGGTCCGAGCGCCCCTGGCAAGCAAGGGACTGCCCCCCCCCCCTTTTGTCAGTTAGTTAACTGATATGGATAATATGAGATATGGTAAGAACTTACCCTTGTTATCTCTATTTCTACGAAGTCCATAGGGTTCCACAGGATACCTTGGGGTATAGGTGTGATGTCAGTTGCTGGGCACCATAGAGTTAAGCTTTTCAGCCTCCCAGGATGCACTAGGGTCCCCCTCCTATACCCCGCCCCTGAGCCAAGGCACCTCAGTTAGTTATCAAGCCATAGGCCGGAGGAGGAGAAGGAAGAGAGAGAAAAAAGATCTGGACACATACAAGAATCAAATTCTCACCAGAGGGAGATGGAAAACCGGTGACCAGAGCAAAGCCCATCTGCAGCACAGGTGCGACAGGGCGGGAGTCCTGTGGAACCCTATGGACTTCATAGAAATAGAGATAACAAGGGTAAGTTCTTACCATATCTCATATTTTCTACTTCAGGGTCCATAGGGTATCCACAGGATGGGTGGGGACGCTCCTGTGCAGAAAGGAGAATCCGCCGCCCGAAGGAAGCATCCTGAGAGGCGAAGGTGTCAAACCTGTAATACCTCACGAAGGTATGGACAGAGGACCACGTAGCAGCCTTGCAGATCTGAACTGCCGAGGCACCACGTCGAGCTGCCCACGAAGGACCCACAGACCTAGTGGAATGAGCATTCAGAGAAGGAGGAACCGGTAGGCCTTCATGAAGATAAGCTTCAGAAATAGCCATACGGATCCAGGCTGCCAAAGTTTGCTTTGAAGCAGGCCAACCCTTTTTACGGAAGCCATAGAGGACAAACAAAGCGTCCGACTTCCTAAACGAAGAAGTGCGGTCAACATAAGTCCTTAAGGCCCGCACAACATCCAAAGAGGCCTCACCCACGGAAAGACCCGGTGAGTTAAAGGCCGGAACAGCTATTTCCTCATTAACATGAAACTGGGAAACAACTTTGGGAAGAAACTCGGGCCGAGTGCGGAGCACTGCCCTGTTCCCATGAAAAACCAAGAAAGGGGGTCTACAAGAAAGAGCCCCTAACTCAGAAACACGTCTGGCCGAAGCAATGGCCAGAAGGAAAACAGTCTTAGCTGTTAGCCATTTAAGATCCACTGAGCCCAGTGGTTCAAACGGCGGTCCTTGGAGAGCCCTCAGGACCACAGCCAAATCCCAAGGCGCCACAGGTGGAACAAAGGGCGGCTGAATGCGGAGAACACCTTGCATAAAGGTGCGCACATCCGGGATTGTAGCAATCCTACGGTGAAACCAGACAGATAGGGCCGAAACCTGTACCTTCAAAGAAGCAAGGCGAAGCCCATGATCTAGTCCCGCTTGTAGGAAGGCGAGAATCCGAGACAGACGAAACTCCCGCGGTGCATAACCCATCGGTCGACACCACTGGAAGAACGTATGCCACACGCGATGGTATATCCTCGTGGAAGACGGTTTCCGAGCTCGCAACATGGTACGCACCACAGAGCTGGAAAACCCCCGGGACCTCAGCATGGCCGTCTCAACAGCCACGCCGTCAAAGACAGCCGAGTCAGGTCCGGGTGAAGACAAGGACCCTGAGACAGAAGGTCCGGTCGTAGCGGCAACCGCAGAGGACTGTCCACGGACAGACCCTGAAGGTCTGAGAACCAGTGCCATCTGGGCCACGCGGGAGCTATCAACAGGAGCGTCCCTCCTTCCTGTTTGAATTTCCGGATTACCCGTGGAAGAAGGGAGACCGGAGGAAACAGGTATGCGAACCGGAACGTCAGAGCATCCACCAGAGACGCCCCTTCGTCTCTTGTGCGAGACCCGTACACCGGCAACTTGTTGTTGTGCCGGGACGCCATGAGGTCGATCTCTGGAAGACCCCACCTGTCCACCAGTAGTTGAAAAAACGTCCGGGTGCAGGGACCATTCCCCCGGATGAATGTCCTGGCGACTTAGAAAGTCCGCCTCCCAATTTAGCACTCCCGGGATGAAGACCGCTGATATGGCCGGAAGATTGCGCTCCGCCCAAACCAGGATCCGAGAGACCTCTACGAGAGCCGCCCGACTGTGAGTTCCTCCTTGCCTGTTTATGTAGGCCACGGTGGTAGCGTTGTCCGACTGGACCTGCACCGGGTGACCCTGGAGAAACCGATGTGCCTGCTGGTGAGCATTGAAGACCGCACGGAGTTCCAAGATATTTATTGGAAGCTCCGCTTCTGTCGGCGTCCACCTGCCCTGGAACAAGTGTGGACCCGAAACTGCTCCCCAGCCCCGAAGACTGGCGCCCGTTGTCAACAGGACCCAATTGGGAACCCAGAATGGACGTCCCTTGTTGAGGTGGGTCGTCTGTAACCACCACGCAAGGGACATGCGAACCTCCGGGGTGATCACAATCATCTGGGACTTCAGAGACTGAGGCAGCCCGTTCCACTTGGACAGGATCAGGTGCTGCAGAGGTCTGGAGTGAAACTGGGCGTATTCCACCATGTCGAACACCGACACCATGGAGCCCAGTAACCTCATCGCCGAGTGTAGGGACACCCGGCGGCTGTGCAGACAACTGCGCACCCTTGACTGTAAGGCAGAGATCTTGTCCTCCGTCACGAAGATCCTTTGCTGTCCCGAGTCCAATAAGGCTCCAAGATGCAGAATCCTCCGAGACGGGATTAGAGTGGACTTCTGCCAGTTGATTAGCCAGCCGTGCCGTTGCAGCAATGCAATGGTCAGGTCCAAGTGGCGTAACAGGAGCTCTGGAGATCCTGCCACCAATAACAGGTCGTCCAAGTACGGCAACATGCGGACTCCCTGCAGCCGCAGAGAAGCCGCCATGACCGCCATCACCTTGGTGAAAACACATGGTGCAGTCGCCAGGCCAAAAGGTAACGCCCGAAACTGGAAGTGGTCGCTGCGGATTGCAAACCTGAGGAACTGTTGATGGCACAAAAGAATAGGGACATGCAGGTAAGCGTCCTGTATGTCCAATGACACCATGTAGTCCCCAGGTTCCAGCACCAGAATGATGGACCGTAGGGTCTCCATCCGAAATTTCGGAACCCGCAAAGACTTGTTGAGTGCTTTGAGGTTGAGAATCGGACGATACGACCCATTGGGTTTCTGTACCAAAAATAGATTTGAATAGAAACCCTGGCCCCTCTGGGAGAATGGAACAGGCACTATAACTCCAGCCTGGAGCATAGTGTGCAACACCTTCCGCAGTTCCGTAGCCTTGTTCCGGTCTGATGGTAGACCCGTGGTGAAGAATCGAGCCGGGGGTCTGTGCCGGAAGGAGAGGGCGTATCTGTGGGAAACCACCTCCAGAACCCAAGTGTCTGTCGTAGTGGCTGACCAACACTGGGTGAACTGCAGCAGGTGGCCTCCCATCCTGGGATCCCCCAAAGGGAGGCCCAGACCGTCAGGCTGCAGGCTTGTCATCTGGCTTGGGGGCTGGACGTCTGGTACTCCATGCCTGCTTCTGGGGCTTGGCCGATTTCTTAGGGCCAGCCTGTCGAGGAAACGACTGTGGTTTGGGCCTGCCCTGGGTCCTAGATGACCGAAAGGATGATGGTCCAGAACCAGAAGGAGCAGCGGCTGACGGGAGACAAGCCGATTTGGCTGCCGCCAGCGTGGCCACAATCTTATCCAGATCCGGACCGAAGAGAACTTCTCCGGTAAACGGCAACGCCTCCAGACCCTTTTTGGAATCTGCGTCCGCCTTCCAGGATCGCAGCCACAAGGTGCGACGAGCAGCCACCGCTGCTGAAGAAATTCTAGACACCAGAGTATTAATGTCTAGGGCCGCCTCATTGATATAAGTGGCCGAATCACGGAGATTACCAATCAACTCCGCCTGTTCGGCCGGACAGTCGGAATCAAAAGAAGCCTCTAATGAATCCGCCCAGCGCTCCATCGCTCTGGCAACCCAGCAAATGGCCATAGCCGGCCGCGCTGCCCCCCCCGCAAGGGAATAAGCGGACTTCAGGCAGATCTCCACCTTGCGGTCCGTAGCATCCTTAAGGGAGGACATAGATGGCATCGGCAATGTGGCACTACGGACAAGACGGGTCACGTGAGAATCCACCTGTGGAGGGGATTCCCACTTTGCAAAATAATTATCCGCGAACGGATAAGCCACCGCCAGACGACTCTGCGGCTGGTATCTTTTGCCAGGCTGTTTCCACGCCTCCTCTAAATGGTCTACCAACTGACCCGAAAGAGGAAAGACTGTGGCATCGCCCTTCACATCTTTGAAAAAGGCATACTTAGATTTAGCCGCTGGGGGAACTTCGTCCTCAATCACCAAGGCTGTGCGGACCGCCCGAATAAGTCCAGGAATATATACTTTGGACTTAGCATCAGCGTCCTTAGTATGGAGAGGTTCCTGATCGTAAGGATCCAGAATCTCCCCATCATCAGACGGCCCCTCGTCATCCTCATAAGGAGCCGACAGAGACGCCACCGGCCGTTTATGCGGCCGCATCACAGACTCCCCTTGCAACACATCCGACAAGTGCTGTACCGAACTCGTCAGGGAGTTAACCCACGCTGGCTCCTGAGAAACCGGGAGCGGGGAAATAGGGAGACTGTGGGGTACCACCAATTGTCGTGGGAAACCCTGCATGGGTGACGACACCACAGACTGCTGGGATAAACCCATCGGTGTAAACGCGGGCTGCGGAGCTAACTGGCCCACTAAGGCTGTAAGCGCCTGAGCGAAACAAGCCCAGGGTGGCTCCTGTACCGGTGCTGTAACCGTAAGAGGCCGCGCCATGGACACACACTGCCGGCAAAGGCCCTCCGCGCTACCCTCCCCCTCCGCTAACGGTACTTTACACGTAGTACACTGTAGCCGGAGGGGAAAATCACTTTCGGACATGATGGCACCACGTATGTGACCTCTCTCACCAATTATAACTTAAATAGGCGAGAGACCACCCTGCAGCACCGCACCGCAAGGGCTTAGCAGAAAGAACAGGGACAGTAATAAAGCTGACAGTTTAGAGAAAAGTTACAGGCAGCAGCGCTAGCACAGTCACATACAATGCAAAGAAGATCAATTCCTGCACTAACAGCGCTGATCACTCAACTACGCAGACACAGGGCCTGGTAGGACACAGCGCTGCATACACAGACCTGACCACAGCGGAGGAGAGGTATGCGGGGGGAGCCAGACCACGATGCTTCCGTCCAGCGCTTCCAGCAGCGTTCACCATGCGTTCAGGAGAAGATGGCCGCCGAGGAGCAGAGAGAAGGCTGGCCTGGGGGAGGAGCGCTGACACAGGGCCAGTCAGCACAGTGCAGAGAGGGCTGTGTGCAGCGGGGGAGGCGCCGGCTGTGAGACAGGGAAGGCGCGCTCCCCTGGCATGCATTTAACCCCTGGGACGCCGCAGCGCTACTGCTCTGCTGTGGTCCGCTGTCCCAGGGGGTAGTGGAAGCGCAGGTTGGTCGCCAGGCTCCATGCTGCAGCCAGTCCCAAGGGAGCCCCCTGCCTGGGGACTTAGGACCATGTGACCAGCGGGGACCCACCGTGGGACCCCGCTGCTTACCTTTGTCCCCCTTGGATCCAGCCATGGTCCGGAACATCTGGGGTCACCGCTAGCTGTGACCCCAGATGCTCACCAGCATCCCCGGATCGGTACCGGCATTCTGGTACCGGCGGGGGTGTAGGGAAGACAGCATGGATGTCAGGACTGACTGTCCATGCTGTACAACCAGATGTGCAGCCACAGCTGCACTGAAGAAAGCTTCAGGGGCTCTTCTAGCCCCCACTCCGACAGGTGCACCCGACTCCGGCCGGGCACCAAACTAAACTGAGGTGCCTTGGCTCGGGGGCGGGGTATAGGAGGGGGACCCTAGTGCATCCTGGGAGGCTGAAAAGCTTAACTCTATGGTGCCCAGTGACTGACGTCACACCTATACCCCAAGGTATCCTGTGGATACCCTATGGACCCTGAAGTAGAAATACTGTACCTAGCACTGCACATACATAGCACACATACTGTACATAGCACACACACACACATTGTACACACATACAGTGCACACACATACCTCGCACTGCACAAACATAGCACATACTGTACATGGCACACAACACACATATAGTATACACACATACCTAGCACTGCATATACATAGCACACACACACACATTGTAAACACATACCTGGCACTGCACATACATTGTACACTCATACCTGGCACTGCACATACATATACATAGCACACACACATTGCCAATACATATACATATAGCACACATACTGTACATGGCACACCACACACATACCTAGCACTGCACATACATAGCACACACATACTGTACATGGCACACCACACACAGAGATCATACAAACATACCTGGCACTGTACATACATATACATAGCACACCACACACACACATACAGTGCACACACATACGTAGCACTGCACCTACATGTACATGGCACAATACATAATTACATACCTGGGGCTTAGGAGAGGAGATCGGCAGTCGCAGCAACACATACTGGGGTAGATGTACGAAGCCTAGAAGCGGTATCAGCGCACTTTATGTGTGCTGATACCGCTTCTCCCCGATGTATGATCGGGGGTCTGGGCGGTAAATGACAGGAGAGCGCCCCTAGCATTATCGGCGCTGCTATCTACAAGATAGCAGCGCCGAGCAGTAGGGCCATGTACGAACGGTCATACCGCATGACCGTTCGGCAACCTGTAGCTGTTGTTATCGACAGCTACAGCCTGGCGTTAGCCTATCCCCACAGCAAGGACAGCGCTGTCCCTGCTGGGGCTGCTGCCGGCTCCAGGGCTGCATGCGGGGATCTCGCGATACTTGCGAGATCCCGCGCATGCTCAGTGGAGCCGGCCGGGACAGAGACACAGCGCATCAGCACTAGGCTGATGCGCTGCTGTCTCTAGCGGGTAGCGCCGGAGGGGGGAGTTAACGCTCCCCCACTCCGGCTGATGAGATGTTCTTACATCTCATCAGTAGTGCTTCCTGCTTCGCCTCGGTAAAAAGTCGAAGCAGGAAGTGGTATAGCGACACGTTAAGTGCCGCTATCATACATCTACTCCACTGTGAGGAGGGAGAGGGAGCAGCTGTGGCTGGGCATGCGCAGCAACTCCCCAGCTCCCTCTGACATTCGGAGTTCTCTGTAGCTGTGATCGCGACAGCGTTTGTCATTTGTGTTATGGAGACACAGCTGTCTCCATCTAAAAAATAAATAATAGGAATCATCGGTGGGTTTTAGCTGCGGGTGGCATTTGCCAGGGACACCGGCTGGTGGGGGGCCCCCACAGGCGCCCCTAGCAAGTGCCACCCTGGCCAATAGGAAGATACGCTCCTGCACAAAACATGCAGATGAGGAGGTAGCACATTACAGAACATACAGATGAGGGGGTAGCACATTACAGAACATACAGATGAGGGGGTAACACATTACAGAACATACAGATGAGGGGTTAGCACATTACAGAACATACAGATGAGGGGGCTGCACATTACAGAACATACAGATGAGGGGGCTGCACATTACAGAACATACAGATGAGGGGTTAGCACATTACAGAACATACAGATGAGGGGGTAGCACATTATAGAACATACAGATGAGGGGGCTGCACATTAGAGAACATACAGGTGAGGGGGCTGCACATTACAGAACATACAGATGAGGGGAAGCACATTACAGAACATACAGATGAGGGGGCTGCACATTACAGAACATACAGATGAGGGGGTAGCACATTACAGAACATGCAGATAAGGAGGTAGCACATTACATAACATACAAATGAGGGGGCTGCACATTACAGAACATACAGATGAGGGGGTAGCACATTACAGAACATGCAGATGAGGAGGTAGCACATTACAGAACATACAGATGAGGGGTGATAACGCCGGAATATGTGACCGTACATATTCCTTCAGCAATTCATGGATATATGCATGCTTATGTCTTTCATTATTTTCATTACAATTAAGAGTACATAGAAATGATTTAGAATATATATTAGTTGTAAGTTGCGGAGGACCGACATGTGTCGAATGGCCTCAGGCCTAGAGATGAGGTTTACCCTCTCTCTAAAGTAGGCAGGTGTGTGTCTGAAGCAACAAAGCAACAGTTATTATTGGTTAATAATATTGTTTAATCTAAAAGGTATAAGTGTTATTACGGAAATAGGTATAAATCAGAACTGTGGAAAACTATTTCTTTACTAGCCAAGACAGAATCATGGGTTAGTACTAACAGACTAGAAGACAGGATGTCTCAGATCTGTCTAAGCAAGAAGGGAGCTAATCAGAACAGCCTTCGCCTATAAGCGGTTACCAATATTTTGAGAACATAGAAAGGAGATAATATGTTTTAATCATAACAAAACCTATAATCAGTGAAATGTTTAGTGCGCATGAATATTGAATTAATTAATTAATATTCGCCATTTTAGAATATGTTAGTAGCAGAGAGGAAAAAGTATAAAAGATTGATCAAAAAGGGGAGGGGCAGGCAGTCGGGCTGAGCAGGAGAGATCGTAGGTCGTGAGAGTTGCGGGGCGCTGGGCTGTAAGTATAAACAGGGCTGACTGTCACCTTGTGCATCTCTGCTAGGCATTGCACATAGTCATTTTCTCACTGTTGCTGAACTTGTTTGTTTTTTTATGTTGTAAGTCTGCTTTGACATTAATACCATAATACATGTATAATTGATTTGCTTTTAGAGTAAAACATTGTCCTTTATTTTAAAGTTGGTATTGGTGTGAATTATTCCATTTCTTCTTATAATAAGTAAGGTTTAAAAATAATATCCAAAACACCTCGCGATTTCAGGGGGTAGCACATTACATAACATATAGATGAGGGGGTAGCACATTACAGAACATGCAGATGAGGGGGTAGCACATTACAGAACATATAGATGAGGGGGCTGCACATTACAGAACATATAGATGAGGGGGCTGCACATTACAGAACATACAGATGAGGGGGCTGCACATTACATAACATATAGATGAGGGGGCTGCACATTACATAACATATAGATGAGGGGGCTGCACATTACAGAACATATAGATGAGGGGGCTGCACATTACATAACATACAAATGAGGGGGCTGCACATTACAGAACATGCAGATGAGGGGGTAGCACATTACAGAACATATAGATGAGGGGGCTGCACATTACAGAACATATAGATGAGGGGGCTGCACATTACAGAACATATAGATGAGGGGGCTGCACATTACATAACATACAAATGAGGGGGCTGCACATTACAGAACATATAGATGAGGGGGTAGCACATTACAGAACATGCAGATGAGGGGGTAGCACATTACAGAACATGCAGATGAGGGGGTAGCACATTACAGAACATATAGATGAGGGGGCTGCACATTACAGAACATACAGATGAGGGGTTAGCACATTACAGAACATACAGATGAGGGGGTAGCACATTATAGAACATACAGATGAGGGGGTAGCACATTACAGAACATGCAGATAAGGAGGTAGCACATTACATAACATACAAATGAGGGGGCTGCACATTACAGAACATATAGATGAGGGGGCTGCACATTACATAACATACAGGTGAGGGGGCTGCACATTAGAGAACATACAGGTGAGGGGGCTGCACATTACAGAACATACAGATGAGGGGAAGCACATTACAGAACATACAGATGAGGGGGCTGCACATTACAGAACATACAGATGAGGGGGTAGCACATTACAGAACATGCAGATAAGGAGGTAGCACATTACATAACATACAAATGAGGGGGCTGCACATTACAGAACATATAGATGAGGGGGCTGCACATTACATAACATACAGGTGAGGGGGCTGCACATTAGAGAACATACAGGTGAGGGGGCTGCACATTACAGAACATACAGATGAGGGGAAGCACATTACAGAACATACAGATGAGGGGGCTGCACATTACAGAACATACAGATGAGGGGGTAGCACATTACAGAACATGCAGATAAGGAGGTAGCACATTACATAACATACAAATGAGGGGGCTGCACATTACAGAACATACAGATGAGGGGGTAGCACATTACAGAACATGCAGATGAGGAGGTAGCACATTACAGAACATACAGATGAGGGGTGATAACGCCGGAATATGTGACCGTACATATTCCTTCAGCAATTCATGGATATATGCATGCTTATGTCTTTCATTATTTTCATTACAATTAAGAGTACATAGAAATGATTTAGAATATATATTAGTTGTAAGTTGCGGAGGACCGACATGTGTCGAATGGCCTCAGGCCTAGAGATGAGGTTTACCCTCTCTCTAAAGTAGGCAGGTGTGTGTCTGAAGCAACAAAGCAACAGTTATTATTGGTTAATAATATTGTTTAATCTAAAAGGTATAAGTGTTATTACGGAAATAGGTATAAATCAGAACTGTGGAAAACTATTTCTTTACTAGCCAAGACAGAATCATGGGTTAGTACTAACAGACTAGAAGACAGGATGTCTCAGATCTGTCTAAGCAAGAAGGGAGCTAATCAGAACAGCCTTCGCCTATAAGCGGTCACCAATATTTTGAGAACATAGAAAGGAGATAATATGTTTTAATCATAACAAAACCTATAATCAGTGAAATGTTTGGTGCGCATGAATATTGAATTAATTAATTAATATTCGCCATTTTAGAATATGTTAGTAGCAGAGAGGAAAAAGTATAAAAGATTGATCAAAAAGGGGAGGGGCAGGCAGTCGGGCTGAGCAGGAGAGATCGTAGGTCGTGAGAGTTGCGGGGCGCTGGGCTGTAAGTATAAACAGGGCTGACTGTCACCTTGTGCATCTCTGCTAGGCATTGCACATAGTCATTTTCTCACTGTTGCTGAACTTGTTTGTTTTTTTATGTTGTAAGTCTGCTTTGACATTAATACCATAATACATGTATAATTGATTTGCTTTTAGAGTAAAACATTGTCCTTTATTTTAAAGTTGGTATTGGTGTGAATTATTCCATTTCTTCTTATAATAAGTAAGGTTTAAAAATAATATCCAAAACACCTCGCGATTTCAGGGGGTAGCACATTACATAACATATAGATGAGGGGGTAGCACATTACAGAACATGCAGATGAGGGGGTAGCACATTACAGAACATGCAGATGAGGGGGTAGCACATTACAGAACATATAGATGAGGGGGCTGCACATTACAGAACATATAGATGAGGGGGCTGCACATTACAGAACATATAGATGAGGGGGCTGCACATTACATAACATACAAATGAGGGGGCTGCACATTACAGAACATGCAGATGAGGGGGTAGCACATTACAGAACATATAGATGAGGGGGCTGCACATTACAGAACATATAGATGAGGGGGCTGCACATTACAGAACATATAGATGAGGGGGCTGCACATTACATAACATACAGGTGAGGGGGCTGCACATTAGAGAACATACAGGTGAGGGGGCTGCACATTACAGAACATACAGATGAGGGGAAGCACATTACAGAACATACAGATGAGGGGGCTGCACATTACAGAACATACAGATGAGGGGGTAGCACATTACAGAACATGCAGATAAGGAGGTAGCACATTACATAACATACAAATGAGGGGGCTGCACATTACAGAACATATAGATGAGGGGGCTGCACATTACATAACATACAGGTGAGGGGGCTGCACATTAGAGAACATACAGGTGAGGGGGCTGCACATTACAGAACATACAGATGAGGGGAAGCACATTACAGAACATACAGATGAGGGGGCTGCACATTACAGAACATACAGATGAGGGGGTAGCACATTACAGAACATGCAGATAAGGAGGTAGCACATTACATAACATACAAATGAGGGGGCTGCACATTACAGAACATACAGATGAGGGGGTAGCACATTACAGAACATGCAGATGAGGAGGTAGCACATTACAGAACATACAGATGAGGGGTGATAACGCCGGAATATGTGACCGTACATATTCCTTCAGCAATTCATGGATATATGCATGCTTATGTCTTTCATTATTTTCATTACAATTAAGAGTACATAGAAATGATTTAGAATATATATTAGTTGTAAGTTGCGGAGGACCGACATGTGTCGAATGGCCTCAGGCCTAGAGATGAGGTTTACCCTCTCTCTAAAGTAGGCAGGTGTGTGTCTGAAGCAACAAAGCAACAGTTATTATTGGTTAATAATATTGTTTAATCTAAAAGGTATAAGTGTTATTACGGAAATAGGTATAAATCAGAACTGTGGAAAACTATTTCTTTACTAGCCAAGACAGAATCATGGGTTAGTACTAACAGACTAGAAGACAGGATGTCTCAGATCTGTCTAAGCAAGAAGGGAGCTAATCAGAACAGCCTTCGCCTATAAGCGGTCACCAATATTTTGAGAACATAGAAAGGAGATAATATGTTTTAATCATAACAAAACCTATAATCAGTGAAATGTTTGGTGCGCATGAATATTGAATTAATTAATTAATATTCGCCATTTTAGAATATGTTAGTAGCAGAGAGGAAAAAGTATAAAAGATTGATCAAAAAGGGGAGGGGCAGGCAGTCGGGCTGAGCAGGAGAGATCGTAGGTCGTGAGAGTTGCGGGGCGCTGGGCTGTAAGTATAAACAGGGCTGACTGTCACCTTGTGCATCTCTGCTAGGCATTGCACATAGTCATTTTCTCACTGTTGCTGAACTTGTTTGTTTTTTTATGTTGTAAGTCTGCTTTGACATTAATACCATAATACATGTATAATTGATTTGCTTTTAGAGTAAAACATTGTCCTTTATTTTAAAGTTGGTATTGGTGTGAATTATTCCATTTCTTCTTATAATAAGTAAGGTTTAAAAATAATATCCAAAACACCTCGCGATTTCAGGGGGTAGCACATTACATAACATATAGATGAGGGGGTAGCACATTACAGAACATGCAGATGAGGGGGTAGCACATTACAGAACATGCAGATGAGGGGGTAGCACATTACAGAACATATAGATGAGGGGGCTGCACATTACAGAACATATAGATGAGGGGGCTGCACATTACAGAACATATAGATGAGGGGGCTGCACATTACATAACATACAAATGAGGGGGCTGCACATTACAGAACATGCAGATGAGGGGGTAGCACATTACAGAACATATAGATGAGGGGGCTGCACATTACAGAACATATAGATGAGGGGGCTGCACATTACAGAACATATAGATGAGGGGGCTGCACATTACATAACATACAGGTGAGGGGGCTGCACATTAGAGAACATACAGGTGAGGGGGCTGCACATTACAGAACATACAGATGAGGGGAAGCACATTACAGAACATACAGATGAGGGGGCTGCACATTACAGAACATACAGATGAGGGGGTAGCACATTACAGAACATGCAGATAAGGAGGTAGCACATTACATAACATACAAATGAGGGGGCTGCACATTACAGAACATATAGATGAGGGGGCTGCACATTACATAACATACAGGTGAGGGGGCTGCACATTAGAGAACATACAGGTGAGGGGGCTGCACATTACAGAACATACAGATGAGGGGAAGCACATTACAGAACATACAGATGAGGGGGCTGCACATTACAGAACATACAGATGAGGGGGTAGCACATTACAGAACATGCAGATAAGGAGGTAGCACATTACATAACATACAAATGAGGGGGCTGCACATTACAGAACATACAGATGAGGGGGTAGCACATTACAGAACATGCAGATGAGGAGGTAGCACATTACAGAACATACAGATGAGGGGTGATAACGCCGGAATATGTGACCGTACATATTCCTTCAGCAATTCATGGATATATGCATGCTTATGTCTTTCATTATTTTCATTACAATTAAGAGTACATAGAAATGATTTAGAATATATATTAGTTGTAAGTTGCGGAGGACCGACATGTGTCGAATGGCCTCAGGCCTAGAGATGAGGTTTACCCTCTCTCTAAAGTAGGCAGGTGTGTGTCTGAAGCAACAAAGCAACAGTTATTATTGGTTAATAATATTGTTTAATCTAAAAGGTATAAGTGTTATTACGGAAATAGGTATAAATCAGAACTGTGGAAAACTATTTCTTTACTAGCCAAGACAGAATCATGGGTTAGTACTAACAGACTAGAAGACAGGATGTCTCAGATCTGTCTAAGCAAGAAGGGAGCTAATCAGAACAGCCTTCGCCTATAAGCGGTCACCAATATTTTGAGAACATAGAAAGGAGATAATATGTTTTAATCATAACAAAACCTATAATCAGTGAAATGTTTGGTGCGCATGAATATTGAATTAATTAATTAATATTCGCCATTTTAGAATATGTTAGTAGCAGAGAGGAAAAAGTATAAAAGATTGATCAAAAAGGGGAGGGGCAGGCAGTCGGGCTGAGCAGGAGAGATCGTAGGTCGTGAGAGTTGCGGGGCGCTGGGCTGTAAGTATAAACAGGGCTGACTGTCACCTTGTGCATCTCTGCTAGGCATTGCACATAGTCATTTTCTCACTGTTGCTGAACTTGTTTGTTTTTTTATGTTGTAAGTCTGCTTTGACATTAATACCATAATACATGTATAATTGATTTGCTTTTAGAGTAAAACATTGTCCTTTATTTTAAAGTTGGTATTGGTGTGAATTATTCCATTTCTTCTTATAATAAGTAAGGTTTAAAAATAATATCCAAAACACCTCGCGATTTCAGTTGGAGGCCCCAGCGAGATACACCTGTTGACGCCCGCTGTATCGGTGATTGAGAGAGAGTGCACGGCAGTGAGTTATTTTGCTCATTAGATCATTTTTATTTTTAAAACGTGCAGTTTTTGTTTTTCTCTATGAAAGAGTGACGTATGATTGGTTGAATGACGTGTGTTTGGGCAATTGGCTGACCTTCACGGCAGCAGGGTCTGGAAAGAAGCCCACCCGAGTATCGCTTACGGCTTCCGCTTGGAGTTGGGGTTAGATTAGGGTCTTGTGTCAAAAAAAAAAAAGACACTAAAAAAAACCTGTAGACAGCAGTGTATGCAACTTGTGTGAGTGATCTATAACTTTTTTCCTCCTTAAAATAAATAAATAAAAGAGGGTGCGCATACTGTCTTTTACCTTTCCCCAGTCAACCCTACCTTTCCTCATTCTTCTATCTTTTTCTTTCATTGACAGCCCCATTGACAGGGACCCCTGATGTGTCTTAATTGTGCATATGTTGCTGTGCTAGAGTTAGTAAAGGATTTGATTACCATAGATGAGTTTTTTTAATATTTTATAATATATGCACTGTTGATTTGCTTTTCTTGGAGATAGAGGAGGTTTTAGGATTTCAATGCAATAGCGTCAGTAGAGAGTGATTTGCCATTTGATTAGGTTTTACCAGAAATTGAGGAAGGGGGTTTTGACGGAAGCAGTTCATTAGAATTGTTGTTTGATTTCTGGTTTCCAGAAATTGGAAATTGTAGTTGAGTAATTTTTTTCCTCTCTCCCCAGAAATTAGGGCAGTGCTACTGAGTTTTTGTTGATGGTTGCTTTTGTGGTTATAAATGAGAGATTTTAGTTTTAGTGTCAGCAGGGCATTAGGACGGAGGGCGTTTTGGTCGCCTGGCTTTTTCCCATTTTCCCCTGTAGTATCCTTGTATGAGAAGTGGAGTAGAGAGGCATGAATCTGGTTATGTGAATTGCGGGGTAATATTATAAACAAAGAAGAGAAATCCACGTGGTTAGTTATAAATTTACAGATACCTGATAACGAGGGCAGGTATAGACTTGTGTAATTAGAAGTGATGCAAAAGGTGTCCTGAACCCTAATAAAGGGGGACACAAGGTAATTGAAGTACTGAATCTGTTAACGAGGTCAGATCGTACCTGAGAGGTGTTTAGCCTGATAACGAAGGACAGCAAACACAGTTAGGGTAGTATTTTTGAGGATTTTATTTTGACAGACGTGTCAAGAAGAAGAAAACAGTTAATCTCATTTGGTTTTGAAAGGGCAGTATTGGTTAAAGTACTTGCATGGGATTGCAGTTTGGTTTTGTAAGTGATGGAAGGTATGAGCAAGTGATTTGAGGGTGAAGAGGTTGTGTGTAGCCTGTAAAAGGGTTGCAGAGTATAGGGAGGAGGGCGTGTGACGCACCTGGATGGTACTGGTCATTTGAATGAAGGTGAAGGAATTGGTTTGGTAAAAAACGGAAGATTGATGCTAGGGTAGTTTACCAAGTTGTATCGAATCCCACTAACCCGCCTGTGCTTAGGGAAGCTTCTTATTGCAGGTGTAACACTTGTGTGAGATGGAAAGACAGTATACCCCTTTCAGAATCAGGAGATTGGGTGTTTGGAGAATAGAAAATTTTATTTTTATTTCTAGCAAAAAGAAAAAAAGGTCTCTTATAATGACATCAAGTGAGTTACCGAGAGCTAAGGGGTTAACGAAGTCATTTAAAAAGAAATTGTTTAGAGCTTGGCAAGAGAAGGTAGGAGAAGAGGTTAATCCAATGAGAGACCTAGGAGAGAAAAGTGCTTATATGATTATGAAAGACAAGTACGGAGATGAGAGTGTGAGGTTTGCTGAAAAGCGAGATGACCAGATGGACCTCTGATCATTTCCCGATGGCAGGCACATTTAACCAGTCTGTTTTGGAGGCTTTAAAGGCAACAATCATTTTATCTAAGTTACTGAGGAATAGGGTTAAGCATTTGCAATGTCTTGCAGTATGGCAACAGGAGGCTAAGAGGTGGACACTAGTGGATCGGGGTGACAGTCAGCCAACAGCACCGGCGGCGCCCCCAGCTCTCACGGCTAGCCCGGCTGCCCCGCTTTTTAACATTTCCCCTTGCAAAACCCCCCTAACTGTACCTGCTTTTTCTCTTTACCCTGTGATACCTAAGGGTCTTTGATGAAGACAATGTTGATGTATTGCCTGAATTTGCTGCTATAGCTATGCTTGCGTATCCTAATCGACAATCTGGTTATGACCATTCCCAGGTAGTGCAGGGTGCATCAGGTGATGCTATTAAATCTGATTCGGATGATTCAGACCCTGATGTGGTGGTGGTTTAAGACGACGAAGCCCTTGTGTTGGATGATGCTCCTGATTCTGAGCGGAAAAAGAAATATGTTAAAAAAGTTTTAGTTACTGAGCCACAGAAAGTGCCTCATAAAAAGGACGAAATTGTCCCAGGTCCTTCAGCAGAATCTTTGATGATGCCCCTACGAACTATGTCCCTCCCAGGAGAAGGGCAAAATCCAGACCGAACGGTAATAATTGACGTTCCCTGGACGCGCACTGAGTTGCGCTCAATGCTTAATGAATTCCCTGATCCACGTAAGGATCTGACTGCATGTTGTCAATTTATTAAAAACATTGGGCATGCACATGAACCCACAAATAAAGATTGGAGATCATTGTTAGGTGCAGCATTACCAGATATGGTCGATATGAATACTGCTTGGGGCACTATGGGTATTGCTAATGATAACCGCTTACCTCCTGCAACTAATCTTACTGTCATAACCGGTATTTGTAATGCTTTGATGACTATGTTTCCCCCCAGAATGGATTGGCAAAAATTGTTCACTATTAAGCAGATACCACAGGAGTCGGTAAGAGATTACTGCCACAGGGCAATCACAGAGATGAAATCTTACACAGGTGTTGAGGACATACACACCAGTGTGGCTCATAGAGCATTGGTTGTAAGTGTGTTGGTGGAGGGACTGATTGAGCCTATTAAGACTAGATTACAGACTGAGAGCCCTGCATGGAGGGCTGAGACCCTGACAGTTATTACTGAACGGGCTATTTTACATGATGCTAATACAACCAGGCAAAAAGACACGCAGAAAGCTAAGTTATTAAATCTGCAGATACAAAATTTACAGAAAAAGCATGATGTGGATGTATATAACGCGAGTCCACATACCTCTATTGAGGATATGCGCCAACTCCAGAAGTATCAAGGATGGCATTCAGTACCATCAAGACTAAAACCCTGGGGAACCCGTCAGCGCATGCCTTTACCTGGTGCATGCTATAATTGTGGCCAACAGGGACACATTAGTCGATATTGTAAAGTCCCTGTGCGAGGGCGAGGCCCTGTATTTCAGGATGATCCCCCTTCACAAGAGACAGAGTGGGATCCTCGCATAGAGTTCCGTAGTAACCCTTGCAGATTTAAACCCTCACAACCCAAAAGGAGAGGTTTTTTTAACCCACATGCTGCCCCTTTCCAGCAAAGGCCTTTTCCCCCTTAATGAAGGGAGGGCCATGCCTGTGTTCAAAATGTTTTTTCTGTGGATCCAGTAACAGAATCATTTGTAGATCTTACCATACAGGGGGAGGATTACAAATTCTTGATTGACACAGGTTGTGCCAAATCGCTAATTAATGATTTACATGCTTTACCATTGTCAGCTAACACCATCTCCGCAGTGGGGGTGACTGGACAGTCACATAATTACCCTGTTACTTCTCCTGTAACAACAACGATAGGGCCTCTAACATGTGACCATGCTTTTATTCTAACTGAACAAGCACCAGTTAATTTATTGGGACGTGATTTGCTCATAAAAATGAACTGTGTGATTTATTGTACCCCGGATGGTATTTTCCTTGACATGCCTTATGAGGATCATCAGGCTCAATGTGCCCTGGATACCTTGCACTTGCCTAACCATTTAATGTTTGTAAGTACTTTGCAGTTTCCTGAAGTGGTTACCTGAATGTTGTCGCAGGTTCCTAAGCACCTTTGGACCACTGATCTACAGGAGGTTGGGCTCATGCATCAGGTAAATCCAGTACATATTGAACTGAAACCAAATGTGAGACTTCCACGGATTCCACAGTATCCCCTTAAACCAGAAGCAGAGATTGGTATCTTTCCAATCATACAAAGGTTTTTACAACAAGGTATAATTATTCGCACACATAGTCTATGCAATACTCCGTTGCTTCCTGTATCTAAACAAAATGGCCGCAGTTACCGAATATGTCAGGATTTGCGAGCCATTAATAAAATAGTGCAATCACAATTCCCGCTGGTGCCAAACCCTGCCACTATTTTAGTTCAAATTCCATCGCAGGCCACCCATTTCACTGTTGTAGATTTATGCTCAGCATTCTTCTCTATCCCGGTACATTCAGATAGTCAATACCTGTTTGCATTTACTTACAGAGGAGTCCAATGTACGTGGACTCGATTGAGTCAGGGGTTCATTCATAGCCCTAGTATCTTCTCTCAGGCATTACACGATTGTTTGGCAGGGTTCTTGCCACAAGGTAATTCAGTGCTGATTCAGTATGTTGATGACCTGTTGCTGTGTTCAAACTCTTTGCAGGAGTCTCTTACTGACACTTTTTTGTTGCTGCTATATCTTTCTGAGACAGGACATAGGGTTTCAAAGGATAAACTACAGCCCTGCCAGACCAAGGTAATTTATTTGGGTCATTGCCTTACAAAGGGGAAGCATCATCTTACACCAGAAAGGGTTGCGTTTTTTCTCAAGCACCCACTTCCTTGTAACCAAAAGCAGGTGCGTGCATTTTTAGGTCTTTGTGGATATTGTAGACAGTGAATCGCAGGATTTACGGCACTGGCCCTTCCACTTCAGTCCCTGGTTTCACAAAATCTCCCTGACAGAGTATAACATACTGACGAATCCATTGCAGCATTTGAGGCTCTTAAACAAGCATTATCAGAGGCACCAGCATTAGGTATTCCAGATTATACTAAGCCTTTCTGTCTCTTTTGTAATGAACAACAATCCGCTGCTTTGGGAGTTTTGACACAAAAACATGGGGGATCATATAGACCCATTGGGTATTATAGTTGTACACTTGACAGGGTGGCTTCCGCTTTACCCACATGTTTGAGAGCTGTAGCGGCTGCTGCAGCCTTAGTGGAGAAAGTGCAGGATATTGTATTGCAGCATCCCCTTACACTGTTTGTCCCTCATGCTGTTGCTTCTCTCATGAACTCCTCGCAGACACGACATGTCTCGAGTGCACGATTCACTCACTGGGAGGTCAAGCTCCTAGCTCCACCAAACCTGACCATTGTCAGGTGCGGAATGTTGAATCCTGCTACTCTGCTGCCTTATGTGACTCAAGAGTCCCAGAGGATGGAGTCCGGAGAGTATCAAGGTTTGGATCATGATTGTGAGAAATATTTGCAGCAAAATTTCTCCATCAGACCAGACATCTGTGACACACCACTGAGTGGAGCGGACCTTACACTCTACACGGATGGCAGTTGTCACAGGCAAAATGAAACAGGATTACTCTGTACGGGATATGCGGTAGTATCATACAGAAATTCTGGAGGCTGGTCCATTAGGCCCACCTCACTCAGCTCAGGTTGCGGAACTGGTGGCTCTTACCAGAGCCTGTCACCTGGCTGAGGGCCGGACGGTTAACATTTTTACAGACTCCAGATATGTTTATGGCGTCGTGCATGATTTTGGTATGATATGGGCTATGCGGGGATACTTGACTGCTTCGGGTGCCCGAATATCTCAAGCCGGACAAGTAAAAGAGCTTATTGAGGCTATACAACTCCCTGCCCAGGTAGCAGTTGTTAAGTGTCTAGCTCACACCTCATGAAATGACCCTGTGTCATTGGGTAACAAGAGGGCGGATGAAACCGCCAGAATGGCAGCTGTCGTGAATCACACCACTGTAAAAATATATATTTTTCAGACTATAGATCAGCAAAAGCTAATAGAAGTGCAGAAGGTATGCACTGCACAGGAACGTGCCATGTGGAGGATGAAGGGATGTGTGCAAGAGGGTGATGGTCTGTGGAGAGATGGTAAGGGTAGACCTGTGGCTCCTAGATCCCTCCTTCCAGCGCTGGCGGAAGCTGCCCATGGGATGACCCATGTAGGAAGAGAGGGAATGTGTAAAATTATTGGGAGCTACTGGTGTGCACCTGGGTTTTCATCTTACGCAGAGGGTAAGTCTCGCTCATGTCTCATCTGCCTAAGGGCGAATCCTGGGAAATCGATTCCCACAGAACCATCCCACATTCCTCCCTCCACTGGTCCGTTTCAAAGATTGCAGATTGATTTTATTCAAATGCCTAAAGTAAGAAATTTTCAGTATGTCTTAACAATAACCGATATGTTTTCAGGTTAGGTAGAAGCATTTCCCGCTGTCTCATGTACTGCGTCATTCACAGCAAAGAAATTGGTACAGGAATTTGTGTCTAGATATGGTATACCATTTGTAATTGAAAGTGATAGAGGTACACATTTTACAGGGAAGGTATTTCAAGCAATGTGTCAATATATGGGTATAAAAAGTAGCTTGCATACGCCATATCGACCTCAGGCGTCAGGGCGAATTGAACGAGTTAACATGACTATTAAAAATAAATTAGCTAAAATGGGTATGGAGACTGCCATGAATTGGCTGGAGGCTTTGCCCCTGGTTTTGTATAGCATCCGCACCACTCCGAAACGGCCACTTAACTTGTCACCTTATGAGATACTTTTTGGAAAACTGCCTAACATGATTGTAAGTCCAGCAGTAGACTTGTCATTGTCACATGATTTAACTATGGACTATGTTATACAATTCTCACAGCATCTGAAGCCGTTGCAAGAAAAGCAAGGAAAGCTTATGAAAGGACTCCCAGAGGGACCTTGTCATGATGTCCAGCCTGGAGACTATGTAATGGTGAGAAATTTCTTGCGTTCTAGTTGTCTCGTAGATAGGTGGCAAGGCCCGTTCCAGGTTCTGCTAACCACCTCGACGTCCCTAAAAGTGGCTGAAAAAGACAATTGGATTCATGCGGCACACTGCAAGAAGGTTTCCGACCCAGCGGTGAGGCCAGTTACAGCAAAAGGGGACGCAGATAAAGACATTGACTGTGGTTTGAATTTAATAAATCTATTTGGCGATGGGCCTGAATAAAGTCATAGTTCAAACAACCAAGATGAGGTTCACGGAATTGGGAAATATCCTTTGTGATGTTTCTGCGGGTTGTGAACAAAGAAAAAGAAAGATGGCTATCGGTGATCAAGTCTCTGTGTATTCATTGATTGGGACAATTATTTTTGTTGCATTTTTGAATTTTTTATTTTTGCATAAGGGCTGGCAAGCATTGGTGACGGATGAGGACGGTGTGGAGAGTTATCCTAAGGGTACTGCTGGGGTTATGATGATAGACTCCACTCCTGTTTTAAAATCCATGATTGTAGGGGACATCATAAAAGACACACACACTTCTTTTACTACTGATACTCCCAGGTATAGGTATGGATCAGAGGATGGTCCAAAGACAGAGGTAAAAATTCTTAAAATGGTTGAAAAGAAAATACAGGTAATTAAAAATTTAAATACTGCAACCTGGTACCTGGCAAAAGATCGAAGAAGAAGAGCCGTAGTAGAAGGGAAAAAATGTGTGTTGTCTCCAATTCCAAGGTGTATATGTGAATATTGTGGTCTAAATACAGAAACAAGGTGTGTACAATGGTGTAAATATAGTACCTCTATACAAACTGACACTTCTTCACTGGACACCTATCATGAGTTGATTGGGAAAACAATAAGGTTAACTGATTGTTGGGTATGCAGTCATCTACCATACCATTCAGGGAATGTTGGGTTAATGGCTATTCCACTACACTCAAATCAAACAACATTTCACTCGTTATGTGGAACCCACACACTTGAACCTTATAATGTGAATGGCTCCATGGGTTTAAAATTAACAAAGTATCAGAGGTATAACCAAGGTAATATTACATGCATTAACAAAAGGGTATGGGAAGAGGGAGCCGAAGGGACCTATTTGGGAACCAGTGTGTATAACACAGTCTTGCAGGAAGGTCCTTTTAAAACCAAACGTGACTGGGGAAAGGCTCTTTTAGAAATGATTAAATACACAAAACCTAACAATAAAGAATGTGTAAATGAATTGGTGAAATGTGTGATGGCAGAAGGAGTGTTGGGGTACAATAAAACATGCAGTCATCGTATGGTGGAGTGTGCACAGGAAAAAAAAGGTACAGATGAAAAGAGTGCCCGTTGCAATGTTCCTTATGATACTTTTTCAAACATATTGTCTAATAGACCATGGACATTGCCACAGGGGTTATATTACGTGTGTGGACAGATGGCTTATAAATGGTTACCGGTAAACTCTTTTGGAATATGCTTTATAGGAACATTGCTACCTGATGCAGTGGTAATTAAACATAAGGATCTAAAAGAAACATATATGCAACATTCACTCCCGGAAAAAGGGAAAAAGGGTAAAAAGGGAAATAAAAATAGTACATGAGAGGTACAGACAGCTTTTTTCATTGTCACAAGGGTACAAGGTTGGTTTGGGATTTGGTAATATAATAACATTTGGTACATGGGGAATAACTGCAAATCAAAGAATGATACAGGAACTAGGAGATCTAATAAATAATATCACAGACATATATGATGGTACTTTTAGATTTGTGGGAAGAGAACTTCAGGCCATAAAGACAGAATTAATGCAACATAGAATGGTGTTGGAGTATCTTACAGCGGCAACTTCAGGATATTGTGTGACATTACAGACGGTGTATGGGTTACAGTGTTGTACCTACATTACAAATTCTTCCAATGCAGAAGAAGTAATAAAAGAAAGGTTAAATGAAATTACTCAGGTAAAAAATGAATTTGCGGAACGAAATAAACGTGAAGGTGTGATTCCCGACAGTTGGTTCACCTGGTTGAACCCCAGCACGTGGTTTGGAAATTGGTTTGGCGACATTATGCACGCAATGGGAAGATTAATATTTTTTGTCATGATAATGTTGTTGATTTTCTATATATTAGTGAGATGCTTCAAGAAGATGTTCCAATGCATTAAGAAGAAATCAGATGATGCGACCTATGAGAGATATGAACTTTCTTCAGAGATATGAACTTTTTTCGGAGTTATGACCCCTCAAATTTCATGAGGATGGAACTGATAACGCCGGAATATGTGACCGTACATATTCCTTCAGCAATTCACGGATATATGCATGCTTATGTCTTTCATTATTTTCATTACAATTAAGAGTACATAGAAATGATTTAGAATATATATTAGTTGTAAGTTGCGGAGGACCGACATGTGTCGAATGGCCTCAGGCCTAGAGATGAGGTTTACCCTCTCTCTAAAGTAGGCAGGTGTGTGTCTGAAGCAATAAAGCAACAGTTATTATTGGTTAATATTGTTTAATCTAAAAGGTATAAGTGTTATTACGGAAATAGGTATAAATCAGAACTGTGGAAAACTATTTCTTTACTAGCCAAGACAGAATCATGGGTTAGTACTAACAGACTAGAAGACAGGATGTCTCAGATCTGTCTAAGCAAGAAGGGAGCTAATCAGAACAGCCTTCGCCTATAAGCGGTTACCAATATTTTGAGAACATAGAAAGGAGATAATATGTTTTAATCATAACAAAACCTATAATCAGTGAAATGTTTAGTGCGCATGAATATTGAATTAATTAATTAATATTCGCCATTTTAGAATATGTTAGTAGCAGAGAGGAAAAAGTATAAAAGATTGATCAAAAAGGGGAGGGGCAGGCAGTCGGGCTGAGCAGGAGAGATCGTAGGTCGTGAGAGTTGCGGGGCGCTGGGCTGTAAGTATAAACAGGGCTGACTGTCACCTTGTGCATCTCTGCTAGGCATTGCACATAGTCATTTTCTCACTGTTGCTGAACTTGTTTGTTTTTTTATGTTGTAAGTCTGCTTTGACATTAATACCATAATACATGTATAATTGATTTGCTTTTAGAGTAAAACATTGTCCTTTATTTTAAAGTTGGTATTGGTGTGAATTATTCCATTTCTTCTTATAATAAGTAAGGTTTAAAAATAATATCCAAAACACCTCGCGATTTCAGGGGGTAGCACATTACATAACATATAGATGAGGGGGTAGCACATTACAGAACATGCAGATGAGGGGGTAGCACATTACAGAACATATAGATGAGGGGGCTGCACATTACAGAACATATAGATGAGGGGGCTGCACATTACAGAACATATAGATGAGGGGGCTGCACATTACATAACATACAAATGAGGGGGCTGCACATTACATAACATACAAATGAGGGGGCTGCACATTACAGAACATATAGATGAGGGGGCTGCACATTACAGAACATATAGATGAGGGGGCTGCACATTACAGAACATATAGATGAGGGGGCTGCACATTACAGAACATATAGATGAGGGGGCTGCACATTACATAACATATAGATGAGGGGGCTGCACATTACAGAACATATAGATGAGGGGGCTGCACATTACATAACATACAAATGAGGGGGCTGCACATTACAGAACATGCAGATGAGGGGGTAGCACATTACAGAACATATAGATGAGGGGGCTGCACATTACAGAACATATAGATGAGGGGGCTGCACATTACAGAACATATAGATGAGGGGGCTGCACATTACATAACATACAAATGAGGGGGCTGCACATTACAGAACATATAGATGAGGGGGTAGCACATTACAGAACATGCAGATGAGGGGGTAGCACATTACAGAACATATAGATGAGGGGGCTGCACATTACAGAACATATAGATGAGGGGGCTGCACATTACAGAACATATAGATGAGGGGGCTGCACATTACAGAACATATAGATGAGGGGGCTGCACATTACATAACATACAAATGAGGGGGCTGCACATTACAGAACATATAGATGAGGGGGCTGCACATTACATAACATACAAATGAGGGGGCTGCACATTACAGAACATATAGATGAGGGGGTAGCACATTACAGAACATGCAGATGAGGGGGTAGCACATTACAGAACATATAGATGAGGGGGCTGCACATTACAGAACATGCAGATGAGGGGGCTGCACATTACAGAACATGCAGATGAGGAGGTAGCACATTACAGAACATACAGATGAGGAGGTAGCACATTACAGAACATACAGATGAGGGGGCTGCACATTACAGAACATACAGATGAGGAGGTAGCACATTACAGAACATACAGATGAGGGGGCTGCACATTACAGAACATACAGATGAGGGGGTAGGACATTACAGAACATACAGATGAGGGGGCTGCACATTACAAAACATACAGATGAGGGGGTAGCACATTACACAACATACAGATGAGGGGGTAGCACATTACAGAACATACAGATGAGGGGGTAGCACAACACAGGACATATAGATGAGGGGGTAGCACAACACAGGACATATAGAAGAGGGGGTAGCACAACACAGGACATACAGATGAGATGTGAGTGATGGGTATTTGTGTGTCTGTTATGTGGTCAGGGAACGATGTGAGTGAGGGGTATTTTGTGTGTCTGTTATGTGGTCAGGGTATGATGTGAGTGAGGGGTATTTTGTGTGTGTTATGTGGTCAGGGAATGATGTGAGTGAGGGGTATTTGTGTGTCTGTTATGTGGTCAGGGTATGATGTGACTGAGGGGTATTTGTGTGTCTGTTATGTGGTCAGGGTATGATGTGAGTGAGAGGTATTTGTGTGTCTGTTATGTGGTCAGGGTATGATGTGAGTGAGGGGTATTTATGTGTTATGTGGTCAGGGTATGATGTGAGTGAGGGGTATTTGTGTGTCTGTTATGTGGTCAGGGTATGATGTGAGTGAGGGGTATTTGTGTGTCTGTTATGTGGTCAGGGTATGATGTGAGTGAGGGGTATTTGTGTGTCTGTTATGTGGTCAGGGTATGTTGGCAGTGAGGGGTATTTGTGTGTCTGTTATGTGGTCAGGGTATGATGTGAGTGAGGGGTATTTGTGTGTCTGTTATGTTGTCAGGGTATGATGTGAGTGACGGGTATTTGTGTGTCTGTTATGTGGTCAGGGTATGATGTGAGGGGTATTTGTGTGTCTGTTATGTGGTCAGGGAATGATGTGAGTGAGGGGTATTTGTGTGTCTGTTATGTGGTCAGGGTATGATGTGAGTGAGGGGTATTTGTGTGTCTGTTATGTGGTCAGGGTATGTTGGCAGTGAGGGGTATTTGTGTGTCTGTTATGTGGTCAGGGTATGATGTGAGTGAGGGGTATTTGTGTGTCTGTTATGTTGTCAGGGTATGATGTGAGTGACGGGTATTTGTGTGTCTGTTATGTGGTCAGGGTATGATGTGAGGGGTATTTGTGTGTCTGTTATGTGGTCAGGGAATGATGTGAGTGAGGGGTATTTGTGTGTCTGTTATGTGGTCAGGGTATGATGTGAGTGAGGGGTATTTGTGTGTCTGTTATGTGGTCATGGTATGTTGGCAGTGAGGGGTATTTGTGTGTCTGTTATGTGGTCAGGGTATGATGTGAGTGAGGGGTATTTGTGTGTCTGTTATGTTGTCAGGGTATGATGTGAGTGACGGGTATTTGTGTGTCTGTTATGTGGTCAGGGTATGATGTGAGGGGTATTTGTGTGTCTGTTATGTGGTCAGGGAATGATGTGAGTGAGGGGTATTTGTGTGTCTGTTATGTGGTCAGGGAATGATGTGAGTGAGTGGTATTTTGTGTGTCTGTTATGTGGTCAGGGAATGCTGTGAGTGAGGGTATTTGTGTGTCTGTTATGTGGTCAGGGTATGATGTGAGTGAGGGGTATTTGTGTGTCTGTTATGTGGTCAGGGTATGATGTGAGTGAGGGGTATTTGTGTGTCTGTTATGTGGTCAGGGAATGATGTGAGTGAGGGGTATTTGTGTGTCTGTTATGTGGTCAGGGTATGTTGGGAGTGAGGGGTATTTGTGTGTCTGTTATGTGGTCAGGGTATGATGTGAGTGAGGGGTATTTGTGTGTCTGTTATGTGGTCAGGGTATGATGTGAGTGAGGGGTATTTGTGTGTCTGTTATGTGGTCAGGGTATGATGTGAGTGAGGGGTATTTGTGTGTTTGTTATGTGGTCAGGGTATGATGTGAGTGAGGGGTATTTGTGTGTCTGTTATGTGGTCAGGGCATGATGGAAGTGAGGGATATTTGTGTCTGCTATGTGGTTAGGGCATGATGTGAGTGAGGGTATTTGTGTGTGTTATATGGTGAGGACATGATATGAGTGGAGGGGTATTAGTGTGTCTTATGCGGACAGCCACATGGGGGGAGGGTTAGGTTTAGGGCTCCCGGGGGGGGACTTAGGGTTAGGCACCCCCCGGGAGGTTAGGGTTAGGCTAGGGGAAGGGAGGGTTAGGGTTAGGCACCCCTGGGGGGAAGTTAGGATTAGGCACCCCCCCGGGGGACTTAGATTTAGGAAGCGGGGAAGGGGGGTTAGGTTTAGGCACTTAGAGGGGGGGTTAGGGTTAGGCACAGGGGGGAAGGTTAGGGTTTGGCACCGCTAAGGAGGGTTAGGTTAGGTTAGTTGATACTTACCTTTAGGTCGATCGGGATTTCCTCATTTGTCGGGCAGCCACTGTCCGGAATTGAACCGCCGGCCATGCGGTAATAGATATCACACCCGCACGGTGGCACTGCACAGAAGGCACCCACTACACAATCGCACCACCCTGGCATTGCACAGAAGGGTCCCAACACTCATGGGCACAACAGAGCAGGGTCCAACTAACACAATGGAGAACACCTGGTGCAACACAAGGGGCCTCAGCTCACCCTGTTACCCCCATGTACCACATAGAGTGGCACCATCACACACTGGTAGCATCCTGGCATTGAACAGCAAAGGAGTGCCCCACCACACACTGACAGACCCAGGTAAGACAGCGGACACGGGTTAACATAAGATGTGCCCCCGGAGAGCGGCTATTCATACTACACATATGTATTTATATTAATTTTATTACATTTTTTTCCAGTAGAGATATGTTTGAAATGGACAGGACAATCCCCCATTGGCATTACCACCCACCTTCAACAGCGCATATGGGGCAAAATAATAAAGCATATACTATTTATATCTTTTTCTTATTTTAAACATATTTATTTTTCTCTTGCCTATGGCAGGAGAGCCTCAAATCAGTTCTGTGCCCAGTGCATACTCATTAGAGCAGCACCAGTTCTGTACCAGGCACATACCCACTAGAGCAGTACCAGTTCTGTGCCCAGCGCATACTAACTAAAAAACAGAAGTGGCCATCCAGAGTGAGGACTATTAAATTGCTGTGAAAAAAAATTACATGTAATACCACAATAAATGTAATTTTAATTACTACACACCTTAATTGTTTTTTGAGCAAGGTATGCAAACATGCAAATAAATTCTGAAACCGAGCCCCTGCTAAACGTCACCCAGAAATGAAGACACACCCAAACTTTATTGCATGTGTGCCGTGATGAGTAGGGAGGGGTACAAACCATGCTATGCAGATATGGCTGTAAGCACGAGTACATATTGTACATAATACATTTATATATATATATATATATATATATATATATATATTTTAGGGGTGTGCACCGGCCACTTTTCGTGTTCTGGTTTTGGATCTGGATTTTTCTTCGTGTTTTGGATCTGGATTGGTTTTGCCAAAACCATCCTTCCGTGTTTTGGGTTCTGGGTTTTGTGTTTTGGATCTGTATTTTTTTGAAAAAAAAAGCATAAAAACAGCTTAAATCACAGAATTTGTGGGTTTTTCTGCTCCTATGCAATTATGAACCTCAATAACCTTCATTTCCACTCATTTCCAGTCTATTCTGAACACCTCACAATATTGTTTTTATGTCCAAAAGATTGCACCGCGGTAGCTGGATGACTATGCTAAGCGACACGAGTGGGCGGCACAAACACGTGGCCCATCTAGGAGTGACACTGCAGTGGCAGACAGGATGGCAGTTTCAAAAACTAGGCCCCAAACAGTACATACTGCAAAGAAAAAAAGAGGTGCAAGATGGAATTGTCCTTGGACCCTCCCACCCACCCTTATGTTGTATAAATAGGACATGCACACTTTAACAAACCAATAATTTCAGCGCCAGGGTCTGCCACATGACTGTGGCTGAAATGATTGGTTCGTTTGGGCCCACACAAAACAAGCTGGCAATTAATGTGTCCCTGCACAAACTGGCTCTACGGAGGCAAGATGTCGTCCTCATCCTCCTCATCCACCGATTCCTTGGATAAAACAGGAAAAAGGGATTTAGGTGTCCCTGGACTGCTTACGGTCTTAGCCAAAGTTTCTGAACTTGACAGTAACTTTTTATGAACGCGCTGCAGGTGCTGTATAAGGGAGGATGTTCCTAGGTGGTTAATGTCCCTACCCCTACTTATTTCACCTTTACATATGGTACATATGGCAAGACAGTTGTTGTCCGGATTTGGATAGAAATATTGCCAGACCAAACAGGTGGAATGTTTGGTCTTCTGCTCAGGCATGACCGTGATGGGCTTTTTCATCCCACGGACAACAACTGTCTCCCCCGGAGCCTGATTTAAACAAACCACATCACCATCAGAATCCTCCTCGCCAACTTCCTCCTCAGTGCCAGCTACACCAGTATCCTCATCCTGTTGTACTTCAACAGTGACATCTTCAATTTGCATATCAGCAAGTGGACTGTGGGTGCTCCTTTCAGCACTTGCAGGGGGCGTGCAAATGGTGGAAAGAGCCACCTCTTCCCATCCAGTGCTGGGAAGGTCAGGCATCGCAACCGCCACCACACTTGGACTCTCCTTGGGGATTTGTGATATATTCTTAGAACGCACAGTTCTTTGCTGTGCTTTTGCCAGCTTAACTCATTTGATTTTTTTAGCGGGAGGAGGGTTTCCATCGTCATGTGAACCTGAACCACTAGTCATGAACGTAGGGAAAGACCTTAGCCATTCCTTGCCACTCCGTGTCGTAAATGGCATATTGGCAAGTTTACATTTCTCTTCAGATGATTTAAATGTTTTTTTCAAGGTCATTTTCCTGAACTTTGTCATTTGGGATTGTATGTGGCCTCTACTATGACAGTGGGCTTCGGCCTTGGCAGACGACGTTGATGGCATGTTATCGCCTTTGTCATGACTAGTGGCAGCAGCTTCAGCACTAGGAGGAAGTGGTTCTTGATCTTTCCCTATTTTATTTTTATCGGAGAAAGTTTGGTCCTCCATTTATGTTATATTGATATATACGTGCGGCTAAGGCGCACACAAACACAGAAAATATTTTTTTATTTTTGTTGGAGACTAGTGCACTTTGTGGGTTACACCACCCTTTAAGAAATGAGCCAGCCGGCCCTTTACTTATGGGACACAGGCGCACGCTTGGCGCTGCTCCTTTGTTGATGCACGTGCGGCTACTGCGCACACAATTCACAAACACAGAAAATATTTTTTTATTTGGTTTGGAGTGTACTTTGGGGGTTACAGCACCCTTTAACGGTCAAGCCAGCCAGCCCTTTACTTATGACACAGGCGCATGTTTGGTACTACTTTGTTGATGTACGTGCGGCTACTGCGCACACAATTCACAAACACAAAAAATATATTTTTTTATTTTGTTTGGAGTGCCCTTTGGGGGTTACAGCACCCTTTAACGGACAAGCCAGCCGGCCTTTTACTTATGGGACACAGGCGCACGCTTGGCGCTGCTCCTTCGCTGATGCAAGTGCAGCCACAGTGCACACAATTCACAAACACAGAATTTTTTTTTTAATTTTGTTTGGAGTGCCCTTTGGGGGTTACAGCACCCTTTAGCAGTCAATCCAGCCGGCCCTTTATTTATGGGACACAGGCGCACGCTTGGCACTACTTTGTTGATGCACGTGCGGCTATTGCGCACACAATTCACAAACACAAAAAAATATATTTTTTTATTTTGTTTGGAGTGCCCTTTGGGGGTTACAGCACCCTTTAGCGGTCAACCCAGCTGGCCCTTTATATATGGGACACAGGCGCACGCTTGGTACTACTTTGTTGATGCACGTGCGGCTACTGCGCACACAATTCACAAACAGAAAAAAATATATTTTTTTATTTTGTTTGGAGTGCCCTTTGGGGGTTACAGCACTGTTTAGCGGTCAATCCAGCCGGCCCTTTATTTATGGGACACAGGCGCACGCTTGGCACTACTTTGTTGATGCACGTGCGGCTACTGCGCACACAATTCACAAACACAAAAAAATATATTTTTTTATTTTGTTTGGAGTGCCCTTTGGGGGTTACAGCACCCTTTAGCGGTCAACCCAGCCGGCCCTTTATTTATGGGACACAGGCGCACGCTTGGTACTACTTTGTTGATGCACGTGCGGCTACTGCGCACACAATTCACAAACAGAAAAAAATATATTTTTTTATTTTGTTTGGAGTGTACTTTGGGGGTTACAGCACCCTTTAGCGGTCAATCCAGCCGGCCCTTTATTTATGGGACACAGGCGCACGCTTGGCACTACTTTGTTGATGCACGTGCGGCTACTGCGCACACAATTCACAAACACAGAAAATATTTTTTTATTTTGTTTGGAGTGTACTTTGGAGGTTACAGCACCCTTTAACGGTCAAGCCAGCTGGCCCTTTACTTATGACACAGGCGCACGCTTGGCACTACTTTGTTGATGCACGTGCGGCTACTGCGCACACAATTCACAAACACAGAAAATATTATTTTATTTGGTTTGGAGTGCACTTTGGGGGTTACAGCACCCTTTAATGGTCAAGCCAGCCGGCCCTTTAGTTATGACACAGGCGCACGCTTGGCACTACTTTGTTGATGCATGTGCGGCTACTGCGCACACAATTCACAAACACAGAAAAAATATATTTTTTTTTAGCACTTGGGGGGAGCCCCCCTGACGGACAGAGCACCCCCTGGACAACACTACAGCACCCCTTTAGGACTGGGACACTGCACAGGACTTTGGAGTGGACACAGCCCCTATGGACAACTGACTGCACAACACAGTCCAGCCAGCCCCTATGGACTTTGAAGTAGTGGACACAGCCCCTATGGACAACAGCAGCACAGCGCAGCACAACACTACTGTGCACTACACTACACTACACAGCCCAGTCAGCCCTAACTCCCACCCTCCCTCTTCACTGTCCACAGCCGAGTGAGAAAATGGCGCTGACGCGGGTACCTTATATAGGATCCAAAACCCGCGAGACCCGGAAGGCGGGATGATGACGTTTTGCCTCGATTTCAGATCCGAGTCAGGCGGGAAAAGTCGAGCCTGACTCGGATCAGCCTCGGATCGGGGGGGGCTCAGGGGGGTTTGGATTTCAGAAATCCGAACCCGCTCACCCATTATATATATATATATATATATATATATCGCTGTATATTTTATACTATATACACCTCCTGCATATTGTACATACTATATATATATATATATATATATATATATAACCTTGTACATTATATACTATATACACCACCTGCACATTATACATACTGTATATTATGCATATAGTATGTATAAAGTTGGGGCCAGATGTACTGGTGGTTTATCACCCACCAGTTTATCACTTTTCAGAGCTTAGTACATCTCCACCTAGGAGATGTATATAGTATATATAATGTAAAGGGGTATATCTACTATATAAAAATGAAAATTTGTCCTTCCGTCATTCTGTCTTTCTATAGAAATCCACAGTGTTTCGGGCAATATTATATGCAATATTATATGCTCATATTCAGTCAAATGCTTCAGAACTCATTGGACGGCGCTTCACAGTGCAGATGAACAATGACCCGAAGCATACTGCAAAAGTAACCAAAGAGTTTTTTAAGGCTAAAAAGTGGAATGTTATGCAATGGCCAAGTCAATCCCCTGACCTGAATCCGATTGAGCATGCATTTCACTTGATGAAGACAAAACTGAAAGGAAAATGCCCCAAGAACAAGCAGGAACTGAAGACATTTGCAGTAGAGGCCTGGCAGAGCATCACCAGGGATGAAACCCAGCGTCTGGTGATGTCTATGCGTTCCAGACTCCAGGCTGTAATTGCCTGCAAAGGAGTTGCAACAAAGTATTAAAAAGTGAAAGTTAGATTTAAGATTGTTTAGTTTGTCCCATTACTTTTGGCCCCTTAAAAAGTGGGTGGCACATATAGAAACCGTTGTAATTCCTACATCGTTCACCTGATTTGGATGTAATTGCCCTCAAATTAAATCGGAAAGTCTGCAGTTAAAGCACATCTTGTTTGTTTCATTTCAAAGCCATTGTGGTGGTGAATAGAGGCCAAAATATGAAAATTCTGTCAATGTCCCAATATTTATGCACCTGACTGTATATATAAAACAAATGAAGAGTGAGCGCCTTTAGTGCAAAACGATGTGATATCGAACCTTATTGTGTCCAAAATTCTTCTGAGAATTTCAGATGTCCTTGTGATAGTCTTTTCCTTGGAGAACCCTCATAAATATTCTCGTGATCAGTATATACAAGTAAGTGGGAGGGAAAAAAGGAAAGTACAATAGTGTAACTCTGATAACACAATATAAATTTGTGTTCTCATACAAACGTGAAAAAACTTAAATCAATAAATAATTGTGTTTCATACACCTTAATAAATGCCTCAAGGTGACCTGCACCAAAATAGTGAACAATAAATTATGCTCGTACCAGAGTTATATCATATTCATATGCAATACTCCAACTCCCACAGATTTTTCCTCATGTTGAAGGTACATGGGTAAATAGGGAGATATCAAAAAACAGCCTCTGATCATGTGGTAATATGAACAACATACACTTTAATAAAAATAACCACAACAAAAATGACTCGTACAATGCAGAAGAAAACAATCAGCTTATCTGTCTCAGATGTAGGAGGTGATCACAGGAACAGCCAATGCGTTTCGTCCCACTAGGATCTCTGGGGACTTCTTCAGGGGAATAGCTATATATATATATAATGTATAAAGTGCAGGGGGTGTATATAATATACAGTATATATGATGTACAGAATTGACATCCACATGGTGCATGTCACACAGCTCCTGCAGCACAGCCAGGAGCTGGCAGCAGTTCGGGCTGCCATCACTACTCACCCTGTTTCTTCCGCAACTTCATGTTCGGATGTAGCGGTGGGTGTGCAGTACAGGGCACTGGAGACGTTACATAAACACCAGCTGCATGTGTGTACGGCATGAGAGGAGGATCAGACTGCGCTGCCGTGAGTGAAGACAGAAACTAACGGCGGCCGACATGGGACAAACCTGAGGCTCAGAGGAAGGTGAAACTGGGCTGGCAGCTGCGGCGTGCACACACAGTGCATCCTCTAGGACCCAGCCACTTCTAAAAACTGGATCCCTTAGCGCCTGTAGCGTATAAATACGTGCTATAGCGCGTATTTTGTGATCACTGATCAGATGGCCATAGCTTCCACACCATTTCATGGTGCTTGCCACCAGAAATCTGCCATCAAATGATGAAAACACTACCGTCAGAAGAAACCCATTGAAAACAGTTAAACAGTTGAGTATCGCTGTCCATCCCTAAGGGGGTTTCCTTTTGTTCATGTGTAGACTCTCACATTACACTACTGTCGAAGCCGGATGATTGGTTAAGACAGAATCTGTTTAAAATCAAGAACTTCAAAACGCCATTTTGCGACTGGTCGCAAAATGGCCATTTTAGCTACAACTGAAAATAATCCTTACATTAAAATATTCAGTGATGACAAGATAGGTTTTTGTAGATTTGTCTGTAACACATAATCAAGAATACACAAAAACACTGATATACTCAGACAGAGTGAATTTGAAAACAATTGTTAGGGATTTAAGCTATCGTGAGCCATTGTAGGCATGGTATTTGATGGGGTTAAGCTAAATAAACCATTGTATTTAAGTCTGAGGCTTAAACAAATTAGCCTTACCTGTGTGATCTCATCAAGACTCGTTTGATCACGTGTAAACACATTGCCTGTCATTGTTGTAAGCCCAGTAAAGCAGAGAAATATATATATATATATATATATATATATTGAATTCATGATAAATACATGCATGCACATAGACAATCGCATGTGTATTCACAATGCATGCAAATATAGACACAATTACATGAAAAGGTTCCGCAGTAAAAAAGGTTATTACCCAAAGTTTTATTTATATTTACAATACTGTGAAATGTATGTTATATGATATTTATGGTTTAGTACATAATAAGTAGATCATATTTGGTGCCATTCTGATCTGCTGTGTATTTGCAGATCTCCGGTTCTATCGGTGGGGAAATCGCTACAAGCATCTGCAAGTTATGAACTATAGGGAATTAGGTGATAGAATGTACAATGTATGAAGTGTTCATTGCTTAGTTATGCAGCAGAAAAAAGTACACAAAGAGCCACTGGGAGGCTGAACTTCCCAAGTACAAACAGACCAATGAACTATGTTGTAACAGAAGACCAAAGAAGAAGAACCAATGTGAAGATGCCAGCTCATGCCTATTGTATTGCTTATCTTTGTTCGGGTACATAACCAGGCTCTCTGACCCTAGTTAGCTAGTCATATTTCTTGTTCCTGTGGCAGAGGTTTCATGTTGATGCCAGAATCTGGATTCAGAGCAACTGCGTATGTATCGATTGTACCATAGTTATTGTAACCTTTGCACATAGTGTCTAGATCATGTGCGATAATGTACCTTTTTCTTTTATGCCTAAATAATAACTTTTTGTGCTTCGGAACCACAATCTGAGTCAGAAGGTATTTATTTCTGTGTGCGACTATTCGCAACACTAATTAGCGTCATCTAAGGTTTAGAGGTTATAGGCAGGATTCCTTAGAGGTTGTAGGCAGGATTGCATAGAGGTATTAAGTAGGATATAACTGTTGGGGGCTCAGAGTGAAATCATGCTGCCACTTGTACGGTAACATATGGCATCGATATTGCAGCAAAAGGGTGGAGGCATCATAAGCAGGCAAGGACGCATACATCTTTGAAAAACTGCTACCACTGTGTTGCTGAGAGAGCGCTACCATCACCGTGTAAGAACAAGGTTCGCTGGTTAGAAACAGGGACTAAGAAGGAAGAGTGTGTTTTCCTTCGGTGCTAAAACAGTGTGTTAGGGGTAAGACACACATTAGCCTCTACACATTCTCTGTATTGCTGCCACATGTTTTAAAAGTCATTGTGTTTTGTAGTGTGATTACCTGTTCAAACATTTACATTGTGCTGCCATATTTTGGGAAATTTGTTTTATTTTTCTGTACAGAAATAGGGTAGCGATTGAAGTATGAATGCATGTGGGGGCTACTGTCTGTTAAGCCCAAAAAGATCGAGGTACTGTCTGTTAAACCTCAAGGTGTAAACTCAGTAGATGCCTGACGAGGCTACATAAACTACTGGGCCAGTGTGCAAAGCAGGTGCATTGTGGTTATCGGGAAATGAGGAGTTCTTCCCGGTCTGAACACCCAATAATCGTAAAAGTCCATTGATCAGGTAGGTTCCTTGGGCAGAGCGATCGGACCGCATGGTTTAGTGTAAATTGTGATTGTGAAGTGGGTGTTGTGGGAGTGAAACTGCTAGCAAGGTTAGGGGTTATTGGAATTTCTAAATGCTACCAGGGGGAGTAAACTGGAAGTAGGAAGTGGTGTGGTAAAACTTGAGACAATTTACCACGGGGAAAAAGAAATAACTCATAAAGTTAAGTTGTTTCCTTTCTTCACTTTTTGGCTATACTAATGGGAAACCGTTGTATAAGCTTGCAGAAGCGAGCAGTTGAAGCTTGTTAATACAGCCGCAAGTAGGGTAAGTACAATATGTGTTTATTCTGCTCCTCATTGTGCAAAGCTGACTGTGAACTTTAGAGTGGTTGGCTGTGCATAGCGGGAGGGAGTGAGTGAACGTTAAAATTGTTCACGGGTCGACGTTTTCCGTAAATTGCGTAACACTGTTTAAATATGGGTGCTAAGCAATCTCAAGTAAAGATCGATGAAGCGCTGCTGATGGAAGGGCCGCAGGGGTCAGCAAGGTATGTAATGTTTAAAAAGTATGGTGCTTATGCTACTATTGTAACATATGGGTCGTTATGACCAAGAAATGTAGAAAGCCTTTTCCCAAGATAGGTAGCTTTGATGCGGAAGTCTTCAACAATGTTAGGGACAGTATTTGCTTGGTTAGGTCTCAAAACAAAAGGGTAAAGTTTAATGATTGTTTGAAACTGTGGCAGCACAAGGGTAGCATATGGCAAAGCAGAGTGAACGCGACACAAATCAGCACCACGTGCAATGCGCAAGGGAGTGCGGGCACGACGCAAAACAGCATTGTGCACGTGACGCCCGGGAATGAGCATGCACTGCAAAGTAGCGTTGCCAAAGGTACTGTTAACGCACATGCACCACCGCCGCCCTATGCGGATAGTGGTGTTGGTACAATCGATCACAAAAAACATAAAAATGTAACAAGCAATTTGTACCCTCTTCTTAGTAACTATAAGGAACATGTTTATGATGCAGATGATGAACCTGTTGTAATATCTGCTCTCTCTAGCATGTTACATGCACCACCATCACACACACAGGTAGTAGTCCCACCAGCACCAGCAATGGAGGCAGCCTCATCATTGATAATACAGGAAACATTAACACCTGCAGCTAGTGAAGCTGCTAATCCCATACGTAGTAGTCAGAGGCTGAACCCTCAACCAGGTAATAAAGTCACGGTAATAGTGCATTAGGCATCCACCCCATCCGGATAATAACTGTTCCCAATGGGAATTCGGTCACTGAGGGTATAGTGCCCACAAGGGATATCACAATGCATTGTCCATGGACGAGGACTGAGTTACGATCCATAATTGTAGATTTCCCGGACCCTAGGAAGGATTTAGCAAGTTGCCAAAAATTTGTAAAGGATTTGGCTAATGCTCATGAGCCAACCAACAAGGATTGGCATGTCTTCCACACAATACCGACGTGAAAAAGTTATCACGGCCTGTGTATTGGATGGAGATGTTCCCACAACTGATGAAGGCAACCAAAATAATATAACTTGTATTGCAGATCAACTGGCCATATTTTTCCCTGTAGTAGTTAATTGGAGTAAAGTTTTTACAATTAAACAGAAGGAGAGTGAGTCTGCAGCAGATTATTTTAACCGAGCGCTGCAGACTAATACCCAATATACAGGCATAAATAATATTAAAGATAATACCCATTATAGGGAAATGACAGTTACAGTGCTTATGGACGGTCTTAAAGACGCCCTTAAGAGCAGGATTCAGACCTCACTTCCTGGGTGGAGGGGAATTACTGTGGACACACTCAGGGAAGCTGCAATTGAACATGACAAAAACATCCTTAAGAAGAGAGAAATGCAGAGCGAGAAATTAATGGCCATTAGTATTCAAGCTCTAGAAGTAATGCAAATACCACCGCAATGCACTTACCACACACGGCCAAAGTACACACACACACCACACAACCTCCAAACTCATACCCTCATACCCAACCTCAATCTTTTACCCAACCTCAATCTTCTCATACTTCTCTCCCTACACAACAACAACCTTTCAGCCCACGTCACATGAGGTGTTTCAGATGTAATCAGGAGGGCCACATAAGTAAGTTTTGTAAAGCAAATCAAGGGGGAGACCCACACCAAACAGTACAGCCACAGCTATCACCTGCTCACATCGTGGCCATGAATGCTGTTTTAGAAGAAGATAGTCAGCTCTAGGGGTCAGGTCATACCGGTAGTCTACAGCCAGTCAGGTTAACTGGGGATGCCAGGGAAGAGCCTGTAATGACAGTTAATGTAGCTGGTACTAAACATTCTTTTCTTGTAGACACAGGGGCGACCAGGTCAGTGTTAACTTTTCCATCCAATATACAGATAACAAACAAGACAGTACCAACAGTCGGTGTAATGGGAAGAGTGCAGCATTATCCTTTAACGGAACCCACAGAAATTACTATCGGTCCATTGCATACCAGGCATTCTTTTCTCCTGGCTGCAGCGGCTCCTACTAACTTATTGGGAAGAGATTTATTGTGTAAGATGGGATGTGTCATTTATTGTACCCCTGATGGTATATTTATGGATGTCCCAGAGAGATTTGCACATGAGGTGAGGGCTAATGTTTCACTCTACTGTTACAGATAAAACTCCATCCCAGGTAGAACAAATGTTAGCACAGATACCGAGTTCCCTATGAACTAAAGATGGACAGGACACTGGATTAATGGCAAACGTAGCTCCAGTAATGGTAAACCTAAAAAGCGGTAGGCAAGCTCCAAAAACTCCCCAGTACCCGTTAAAACCAGAGGTAGAATTTGGGATTTATTCCATAATTGAAAGGTTATTACAGCAGGGAATTTTAGTACGTACAGCAAGTGTAGCCAACAGTCCAATTTTTCCAGTAAAGAAGGCTGAGGGGAGGGATTACAGGCTAGTGCAAGACCTTAGAGGAATTAATAAAGTGGTTGAGAGCCAATTTCCCATAGTGTCAAATCCAGTTGTCATCCTTATGCAAATTCCAACAAGTGCCACTCATTTTACTGTCATAGACCTCTGTTCTGCTTTCTTCTCTGTCCCTTTACATCCTGACTGTCAGTACCTCTTTGCTTTCACATACAAGGGGGTACAATACACATGGACACGATTGCCCCAGGGTTTCATAGACAGCCCCAGTATCTTCTCCCAGGCCTCACACGACTGTTTGCAATCTTTTCATCCTGCCAATGGATCTGTTCTAATACAATATGTAGATGATTTATTGTTATGTTCTGATTTGTTTATGTCATGTTTGAATGATACAAAACTTTTGTTGCTTCATCTCTCACAAACAGGACACAAGGTTGCTAAGGACATATTACAGCCATGCCAGGCTAAGGTTAAATACTTAGGACACTGCCTAACCCAGGGCCTACAACACCTGACAAATGACAGAATCCAAGCCATACCGACCATGACCTTGCCGCAAAACCAAAAGCAAATTCGTACCTTTTTGGGAATGTGTGGATACTGCAGAATGTGGATGCCAGGCTTTTCTATTTTGGCATTACCATTGCAGGAATTGGTGTTATCCTCAAAACCCGATCATGTTACACACACTGAGGAAACAGAGCAGGCTTTCCTTAATCTTGAGGATAGTCTGACAAAAGCACCCGCCTTGGGAATACCAGATTACGAAAAACCCTTTGAATTGTATTGTATGGAAGCCAATGGTTGCGCAGCAGGTGTCCTCACTCAGAAACATGGTGACGCTAGCAGACCTGTAGCATACTACAGTGCACAATTGGACACTGTGGCAAGATCACTCCCAACATGTTTAAGAAGTGTTGCTGCTACCGCTCTTTTGGTAAACAAGAGCGAGGACGTAGTGTTAGGGCATGATACAAATGTCTATACACCCCATGCAGTATCTGCCTTGTTGAATTCAGCCCAAACCAGACATGTCTCCTCAGCTAGGTTCACTAAATGGGAACTAGCTCTGATAGCGCCGGCAAACATCACCATAAAGCGGTGTAATACGTTAAATCCAGCAACGTACTTACCATATGTGCATGGGAATGCACAAAGGGTGGAGGGTGAGTCTCTGGTAGAAGGTGAGTTTTGCAGGGGTACTGATGAACATAATTGTATGAATTATCTGAATCAAACTTTTACAGCTAGGCCTGACATTCGTGACACACCTTTAGAAAATGCAGATTTGACGTTTTACACGGACGGGAGTTGTCATAGACAAACAGACACAGTATGCTGTTGTAAATGATGAGGATGTCATAGAAGCGGAACCCCTTGGTCCGCCTCACTCAGGCCAAGTGGCAGAGTTAGTAGCACTAAGGAGAGCATGTGAATTGGCGGCAGAAAAATCTGCCAACATCTACACTGACTCAAGGTACGCGTTCGGGGTGGTACACAATTTCGGAGCTCTATGGCGTCTAAGAGATTTTATGACAGCAGCAGGCACACCAGTAGCCCATTCAAAACACATAAAATGACTTTTGACAGCGATCCAGATGCCAAAGGCAGTGGCTGTCATTAAATGTAAAGCTCATACATGTGAGGATGACCCAGTGTCTTTGGGTAATAACAGGGCAGACAAAGCTGTCAAATGGGCAGCAGGGTTGAAAATAAATGTACCTAATGAACAAATAATGTTTTTTCATACAATTGATATGCAGAAATTAATTGAGATGCAAAATTTGTGTTCCATTCAGGAAAAAGCAGTCTGGAGAACGAAGGGATGTGGACAGGAGTCCTCAGGACTTTAGAGAGATGGACAAGGTAAGCCGGTGGCACCCAAGGCATACTACCCAAGCTTGGCGGAGGCAGTGCATGGTCTGACTCACTTGGCAAAGCAAGGTATGTGTAAGTTGGTTAGGGCATATTGGTGTGCACCGGGCTTCTCTTCTCAAGCTGAGAAGAGAGCAATGTCCTGTTTGACATGCTTAAGGCAGAATGTTGGAAAAACGATACCAACTGAGCCATCCCACATCCCTCCAACAGACGGACCTTTCCAGGTGATACAAATTGATTTCATCCAATTGCCACCCTGCAGGAATCTTAACTATGTATTAGTTTGTACCGATGTATTCTCTAATTGGGTCAAGGCTTATCCAGCTGCCACTATTACTGCTGTGTTCACTGCTAAAAAGATTGTACAGGAATTTGTATGCAGATACGGTATCCCTAGAATAATTGAAAGTGATAGGGGTACACATTTCACCGGTGATGTCTTCCAGAGTATGTGTAAGTTGATGGGTATTGATAGTAAGCTTCACACCCCCTTTCGACCGCAGGCCAGTGCCAAGGTGGAGAGGGTGAACGGTACTATTAAAAATAAATTAAGTAAGATCATGGCTGAAACTGGACTGGGATGGCCAGAAGCACTACCATTGATCCTACATAGCATAAGGACCACTCCTAGGCCTCCTCTTAATCTGTCCCCCTTTGAAATACTGTTTGGTAGACAACCTCATTTGATTGTAAGTCCACAGGAAGATCTGAAAAGTAACAACAAGGTCACTGTAAAGTATCTTATAACAATGAGTAAACAGTTGCAGCAGCAGCAGCAGAAATTGAAATTGTTGGCACCCGATATGCCAGAGACAAACTGTCATGATGTTAAACCTGGAGAATTTGTTATGATCAGAAATTTTCTATACTCAGGTTGTCTGATTGATCGGTGGGAAGGTCCGTATCAGGTGTTGTTGACGAGTACCACATCCTTGAAGGTGACCAAGAGAGATACCTGGGTCCATTACACTCACTGCAGGAAGGTTAACCAACCGGTGGAGATACAGGGTGAAGTCGAGGCAGATAACGAGGACCTGTCAATTGCAAACCTGTTCTGGGAGAATTAAAAGGTGGCAGTGAGATATCTGAGCTGAGAAAAATTGTAGATCAGTGTTGCAGAAATGGATTGTTCTGCTGTGTTCATTTATGTATTTTCTTCCAGAGTTTCCATCATCTTGATTTTCTGTGACGGAGGACAGATAAAGGAGATTGGAGCTGATGTTGATGTTAATGGAGTGGAGTCGAGAGGAGGAGTACTATGCCAATCAGGGGAGTTTCTGACCAATCTTAGTACTGTAATTGTTATGTTATTTGGGAAGGATATGTCCAGAAATTATGACCCTTACATATGGTGTAATGCTTGGTATCCAATAAAAACACCCCTTCTCCACATCTTCATACACATGTTGAAGTGTAAGAAACATACTATGGTGAACCAAGGAATTGAGATGGTGGTAGTAAGCGATAGAGATATGGATACCAGGGTTAAGGAAGAACTGTATTACAACCCTGAATTAGAATGTACCCTATGATAATGTGACCTGGATTTGTGTGGTTGTGCAAAAATATATCGTTGATGTTATTTTAAGTCATCTTAGGTAATGCAGTCCCAATCCCCCTTTCCAAACTTCCTTTATAGGTTAGATGAGTTCCCACATCCTGCCCATGGTCCCTTAAGGATCTGCAGATGGCGTATAAGGGTTGTTTCACCCGCCTCAAGATGCATTATCTAATCTTTCAAATGACCAAACTGTGTCATATCATATATAACATTAAACAGTATATTCTCATGCATGGCTAAACAGATTCAACATAGGTTGTGATAGTGTTTGATTGGCTATCAAAGGGTGGACTGTCGAAGCCGGATGATTGGCTAAGACAGAATCTGTTTAAAATCAAGATCTGCAAGGCACCATTTTACGACTGGTGACAAAATGGCCATTTTAGCTACAACTGAAAATAATCCTTACATTAAAATATTCAGTGATGACAAGACAGGTTTTTGTAGATTTGTCTGTAACAAATAATCAAGAATACACAAAAACACTGATATACTTAGACAGAGTGAATTTGAAAACAATTGTTAGGGATTTAAGCTATCGTGAGCCATTGTAGGCATGGCATTTGATGGGGTTAAGCTAAACCATTGTTAGGTATACAAGATGATAATCAAAACCAATGGCGCTGCACTTGGAGCAGCAAAGGTCGCAAGATGATAAGTCACCAAATTTATGACAGATAAATATAAACAAAAAACAAAACAACCTCACTTGCGCTCCAAAATTATTCAGTTTAGATCCTCAACGATAGGTCCATTTTCATATATGAAAAAACACAAAAAACAAAAGTCCACATAGTGTAATATTGTCAATGAAATGAAAGTTCCATCCCTATAGTGATGCTGGGAAAGAAAAATAAGTGCAAAATAGGATCCTCTCCACCAGGTTGACACTTCAGAAAAGCTTCCAGAAAATATCTTCAAATCCCACGTCAAACCACCGAATACGTGAACTTATGAGATATATGAAGTTCTTACACGTATACTTACTTCAAATCAGCTGGTATAAAACACATAGCATTTCCTTTGAGTCCCCATGCAACCATCCAATTAGGAGGAAGTATGTGGTGTCCGTATATATTAGAAAAAATAAATAAAAATACACTTGTAGTAATACCACAGGTAAATTTAATAAGATCAAATAAAAAAAAACAAAAGAATAGATGGACAGCCGTACCATATAGGTGTTACAATATTGAAAATGATGCCCGGGTAAATTCAGTAAAATATGGATATGCTGGCCATCCCAAATATAACACTCCTTACTACGCATTTCGATGCACTGCGGCGTCTTTTTCAAGTGGAGTGTGAATATGGTGCTTTGTTATTGTAACACGTAAATATATGGTACGGCTGTCCATCTATTCTTTTGCTTTTTTATTGGATTCCTTGTGTGTATTGTCCTGATGACGGGGCTGAGACCCTGAAAACGTTTGATGTGAATACACGAATTATTTGCCATTGAAGCTGTCTCCTGAGTGCCATTTTTTCTGGATTTTATATATATATATATATATATATATATATATTAAAATCATGATAAATACATGCATGCACATAGACAATCGCATGTGTATTCACAATGCATGCAAATATACACACAATTACATGAAAAGGTTCCGCAGTAATAAAGGGTATTACCCAAAGTTTTATTTATATTTGCAATACTGTGAAATGTATGCTATATGATATTTATGGTTTAGTACATAATAAGTAGATCATGTTTGGTGCCATTCTGATCCACTGTGTATTTGCAGATCTCTAGTTCTATCGGTGGGGAAATCGCTACAAGCATCTGCAAGTTATGAACTATAGGGAATTAGGTGATACAATGTATGAAGTGTTCATTGCTTAGTTATGCGGCAGGAAAAAGTATACAAAGAGCCACTGGGAGGCTGAATTTCTCAAGTACAAACAGACCAATGAACTATGGGCCTGATTCAGACCCGCTCGCGAGCGCTGAGCGCTCGCAAGCAGGTCGATGGTGGCCCAGTACACATGTGTACGTCGGAGCCAGCTCCGTCGTGCGCATGCACGAGACCCGGATAGCGACGGTCAAGCCGTCTCTCTGGGTCTCATACCAACGGGGGCGTGCTGTCGATGACAGCACACCCCCTTTGGTGGGTGGGCCGGCTGGACGGAGGTGTTCCCATGGGAACACCTACCATCTGGGGCCGGCCCCACTGACATCACTTGTTAGAGCCGAAACCACTCTACGGCTGTTTGCGGCAATGAGACCCTACCACCATCCTACCACCCTTAACCATTGCGACCATCTTCCTGGCTGCTCGCTATAGCTGTGGGTGGTCACACACAGCTATGCGAGCGGCCAGGAGGCCGCTCTAAAAACACAGTAGGCCAGCCCTGATTCAGAGCGAGTGCTCTGTCAGAGCAAACGGCTCTGAATCAGGCCCTATGTCGTAACAGAAGACCAAAGAAGAAGAACCAATGTGAAGATGCCAGCTCATGCCTATTGTATTGCTTATCTCTGTTCAGGTACATAACCAGGCTCTCTGACCCTAGTTAGCTAGTCATATTTCTTGTTCCTGTGACGGAGGTTTCATGTTGATGCCGGAATCTGGATTCAGAGCAACTGCGTATGTATCGATTATACCATAGTTATTGTAACCTTTGCACGTAGTGTCTAGATCATGTGCGATAACGTACCTTTTTCTTTTATGCCTAAATAATAACTGTTTGTGTTTCGGAACCACAATCTGAGTCAGAAGGTATTTATTTCTGTGTGCGACTATTCGCAATGCTAATTAGCATCATCTAAGGTTTAGAGGTTATAGGCAGGATTCCTTAGAGGTTGTAGGCAGGATTGCATAGAGGTATTATGTAGGATATAACACTACAGATATAAGTGAAGAGGGGAGGGAGAATTAGGTTTTTGAAGGTAAGCACTAGTCCCATGACATCCCATGACACCCCATGACACAAGCCACACTCCCTGTGCAGACCACACCCCATAACACTGGTATTCCCCCCAGATCACTAGTCACACCCCTATGGCGACATAAATTCCAGCTCCGGGCCCATATGAACTTTAATATGAACTTTAATCTGGCACTGTATATATCTATTGGTTACCCTGCTGGACATCTGTGTGGCAGTGCGATACTGTCAGTCCCATGTTAGATGCTGTATGTCGTGGAGACACCGGCGATTCTTTGAGGCTGAGTTTTACTATGCTGCATATTATTATCCAAGATGTATGTGAGCTAATTGATTATAGTAAAGTGTGTTTACATCATATTTACAAATACGCTCTCCTTTTTTCTTGCATGAATTGAACTCTGTTGCCAATGGTTACTGGCTATTCGGATGAAGCTGCACTACATCAGAAACCACTGAATTCTGGGGCCAGACTATTAATTGTGGACATATATATATATATATATAGTTATCAGTGTCCCCTCCTTGGGTAGATGGGCACTTCCAAACACACAGCAGCCTGGAAACAGCACACCAGTCCAGGGTATCCATCAAATTATTTGAAGCTAGTTTATTGTTCAGAAAGAAGAAAACATAACATAAAATCCTAACTTGTCTGGGCTCTAACTAAACACAGAGATTCCCTCTCTCATCAGTGGTAGGACCTAATGCCCCTACCACAAACACAGGCATATGCACAGTACTCACAGCCATAAATCACAAAGGGGGGGGGAGATGTACTAAGCTCTGAAAAGTGATAATTTGGAAAGTGATAAACTACCAGCCACTCAGCTCCTAACTGTCTTGTTACAGGCTGTGTTCAAAGTTAGGAGCTGATTGATTGGTAGTTTATCACTCTCCAATTTATCACTTGCCAGAGCTTAGTACACTGAGTAAATCTCTGACACAATATTATCAGCCTCTTCAAGTGCTAGTGCTAATTAGCATGTTCTCAGGCTGAAGACATGAAGACCCAAAATGAGCCTAATGGATGGAGCCCGCCATCACCCTCCATTCATAACCTCACGAACCCTTAACTGGCTTTTACTAAAGCTCAAACACTATCAAGTCTGTTTTGCAATCACAGACATTTTCCTGGGGTTTTTAATACATATAGGTCAGAAACTTGGGACAAATATATCTCCCATGTTTGATCTTACCAGTGCTTTTGTCACATATTCCCCTCCTTTGTTTCAACCTATGGGGTGGAACAACTGCAGGGCCCAAACAAAAAACACGGGACAAAGCGTCTGTATTGGCCAGTTGGCTCCCTGGCCTGTGCTCTACTGAAAATTGAAAGTCTTGTAATGCCAAAATCCATCTTTTTATTCTCCCATTGCTCACTTTGTTCTCTGACATCCATTTTAAGGGGGTATGATCAGTGATCAACCTAAATTCAGATGTCATCAGAACTGATTGGGTACACAATTCTACCTTCAACTCCTAAAAAGCCTTTTCTGCTTCATTTCCATTTAATCATAACATTCTGTTTGCCCTTAGTAAGGTCTGTCAGTGGGACAGCAATGGGGGCAAAATTAGGTATAAACCTTCTATAATGCCCCACGATTCCTAAGAAAGTTCACACCTGTTTCTTATTCATGGGTCAAGGTCAATTTTGTATTGCCTCATTTTTATTAAGTTGGGGCTTTATCAAACCTCTGCCAATTAAGTATCCAAGATACTTTACTTCTTCCTCTCTAAACAACATTTTTAGGGTTGGCTGTCAATCCTGCCTTATATATGGAGTCAAAACTGCTTGTACTCTGGGTAAGTGAGACTCCCAATCAGAACTATACATGACTATATCATCCAGATAGGAAGCAACATACTGTCTTTGAAGTCTTAGAATTGTATCCATCATCCTTTGAAAGGTGGTGGGTGCCCCATGCAACCCAAATTGCAGCATCTTGTATTGGAACAATCCTTCTGGTGCAGAAAAAGCTGTCTTTTCTTTGGCCTTATCTATTAATGGCACTTACCGATACCCTGTGGTTAAGTATAGAGTGGTTAAGTACCTTACTGTTCCTAGTATTTCAATAGATTTATCCACCCGAGGCATTGGGTAGGCATTGAACGTAGACACATTATTTAACTTACGGAAATCATTGCAGAAGCCCAAACTCCCATCAGGTTTCTGGATGAGCACACTATGTGACTCCTCAATTACAACTAACCACAACATTTGTTTAATTTCTTTAGACACTGATTCCCGTTGGGCTTCTGGAAAACTATAGGGCTTTAGGTTAATATGGGTCAGTGATTACAAAATGTCAAGTTTAAAGACTATTGTTTTACCCGGTATGTCAGAAAACAATACTCTCTTTGTTATAAGAAATTCTTTAGCCTCCTGCTGTTGAACAGTGGAGAGGGTTTTTAGCTATAGTTACTTTGGGAACCAAAGGTACTGAGGGTACTGGAGAGACTAGGGTGGAGGACATAGTGTCAGGACTGCAACTATTTCAGTACATAAAGATAGATTGCTTTTTCCAAAGTTCCTTTGTGGTCATTGGAGGAGCTATCCTGCTTGCTGGCTTTCTTCACATACATGGAATAGAGAGTTAAAGTGATCAACTGTTTCCAAGGTGTTGTCAGGTTGTGGGATTCCTAGATTGCTCGTTATTTCAAACCTGATTCCATTTGGGTCACATGTTCTGAACTTCCTATGGATAACAGACCTCTAGTATAAAGCCTGTTGCTAACTGTGTCTCAGTGTCTGTGCAAAGTTACTCTCAGATCTTTCTTGGACTCCTGCCAGATCCCTGCTGTGCCTGTGGGTTGCTGTGGACTTTGCTATATCTCCGTTCATGTTCCAGCTAAACTTCTGATGCCAGTTACCAGCCGCACTACAGAGCTCAGCATAGCCATTGCCTAAGTATTGCTTTCTGCTCCACTGCTGTGGTTTCACCTTTTGCTGCACTATTTACTTTGTCTGTTGCCTCCCACTCCTGTGGACATCGAACCCATCTTCGTTACAGTTGTCAACTGCACCATTTCAGTTATCATCATCACATCGCGGGGCTCAACCCCGTTCCGGATTCTAGTTACACCGCAGGGCTCAACCCTGTTCCGGAACCACAACGCTTCACAGGGCTCAACCCTGTTTCATCCTTCATTGCATCGTGGGGCTCAACCACGCTCCGGACTCTAGTTACACTGCAGGGCTCAACCCAGTTACGGAACTACAGTGCTTCACAGGGCTCAACCCTGTTTCAACCTCATCGCATCACAGGGCTCAACCCTGCTCCGATCTCACCGCATCACAGGGCTCAACCCTGCTCCGACCTCATCGCATCACAGGGCTCAACCCAGCTCTGACCTCACCACATCACAGGGCTCAACCCTGCTCTGACCTCATCGCATCACAGGGTTCAACCCTGCTCTGACCTCATCCCTGCTCCAACCTCACCGCATCACAGGGCTCAACCCTGCTTCAACCTCACAGCATTACAGGGCTCAACCCTGCTCTGTCTTTCACTGCATCACAGGGCTCACTCTGCTCCAGATCTCCATCATTACAGGGTTCCACCCAGGTGAAGCTCCTCTATACCATCCTGAGGTGTTAGCCTCATACTGGACTCAGGGTTCCCTACCATATTAACTTTTCTGTGTTTAAGACTATATGAGGGGGTTTCTCCTATACTCATTATTACTTATGTGAACCTCAGTGTTGTTGAGACTTTATGTGAGACGTTGCTATTATATTTCTCCTGTGAATAAATTCTATTTACTTTTATTCCATGCTATTGACATTTCATGAAAAGGTCATTCCTAAAGTCACCTCAGTTTATTGTGCCTAGTAGGCCTGCCACCTCCTAGGAGTCTCATGTGTCGGCAGCCGTGACAGTTTGAACAGACCTAAAAATGGGGTTTCTGCTTCTCATTTACGTTTACCAACTCCTACCTCTTATGATGGTAATCCAAAAACATGTAGAGGATTTCTCAACCAATGTGAGATTCATTTTGAATTGTTACCTCAACGTTTTACCACCTCTCGTGTTAAAGTGACATATATGTCATTGTCTGGTGCTGCTCTTGAGTGGGCCTCTCATTTATTGGAGAGAAATTATGCCTTAATGTCTAATTACCAAGCTTTTGTTTCTACTTTCAAAAGGATATTTGACGAACCTGGAAGATCAGTGGCCACGTCTGTGGATATTTTGCAAGTAAAGCAAGGAACAGCTCCAGTTGGTCAGTATGTAGTTCGTTTTCAAACTATAGCCACAGAACTTAAATGGAATAATGAGGCATTAAGAGCAGCATATTGGAATGGTCTCTCTGAGAGACTTAAAGATGAGTTGGTGACTCGGGATCTTCCTGAGAATTTGGATGAGTTAATTTCATTGACTATTAAAATTGATCTGCGTATGCGAGAATGAGGGGTTCAAAGGAGTCACTCTGAGTGTTCTAAAAATTCTCTTCCCCAGTCTCGCTCTTTTCATAGTACATCTGATGAGCCTATGCAAATTAATAAAGCTAAATTGTCTGAAGTTGAGAAGCAACGTTCTAATTTGTGCTTGTATTGTGCATCCGCAGAACATTTCTTGGCTAAATGTCCAATAAGGCCGGGAAACGATCGTCCCTAGTTGATGTAGGGGAAGTCAAACTAGGGGTACTTTGTAAAGTTTCCCCCAAAAAGGATTGTTTAATTTCTGTGAGCATTCTTGATTTTGGTTCTTCGTGTCAAGAGTTTTCTGCATTGCTAGATTCTGGAGCAGCTGGCAATTTAATTTCATTGTCTTTGGTTCAGAAATTAAAAATTCCTGTTGTCAAATTAACCCGTTCTTTTTCTCTTTCTGCAGTTAATGGGACTAGAATTTCTAATGGATATGTTACGCATCAAACAAAGTCTATGAAGTTGAGGGTAGGAGCTTTGCATGAAGAAAGTTTAGAGTTTTTGGTATTACCCATTTCTATGTATGATATAGTTCTTGGTTTACCATGGTTAACTCTTCATAACCCTCATATGGATTGGACTTGTTCTCAAATTCTTTCTTGGAGTCCTAAATGCAAATTAAATTATTTGATTCCTGTGGAACGATTGGCTGAAGTGAAAGTAGATGTTCCATCTTCTCTCCCACAGCCTTATCATAAATTTGCTGATGTCTTTTCTGAGCAGGCGGCAGACGAACTTCCACCGCATCGTCCCTGGGATTGTCCTATTGAATTTATTCCTGGTAAAATGCCACCTAAAGGTCGAGTATACCCTCTCTCTGTTCCTGAGACTCAAGCCATGTCGGAATATGTGCAAGATAACCTACAAAAGGGGTTTATCAGGCCTTCTTCAACTCCCACTGGAGCGTGCTTCTTTTATGTAAAGAAAAAAGATGGTGGTCTTCATCCATGTATCGACTTTAGAGGTCTAAATGAGATCACGGTAAAAAATAAATTTCCTTTGCCTCTCATTACAGAATTGTTTGATAGAGTTACAGTAAGGGGCCTCGACTGTTTACTAAACTTGATCTAAAGGGAGCTTACAACTTGATCAGAGTTAAAGAGGGTGATGAGTGGAAAACGTGATGGCCATTATGAGAACCTCGTCATGCCTTTTGCTTTATGTAATGCTCCTGCGGTGTTCTAGGAGTTTGTGAATGAAATTTTCCAAGATATACTTTATCAGTTTGTTATTTTTTATCTTGATGATAAAATTTGATTTTTTCCAGGAATCTTTCTGATCATCGTACCCATGTTAAAGAGGTATTAAGTCATCTTCGAGCTAATAAGCTTCATGGTAAGATCTAGAAGTGTGTTTTTGAAGTCCCAGTGATACCCTTTTTGGGGTATATCATTTCCAGTTCCGAACTTCAGATGGACCCTGAGAAGTTAAAGGCTATTCAAGATTGGATTTTGCCCACTTCATTAAAGTCTATTCAGAGATTTTTAAGCTTTGCCAATTATTACAGACAGTTTATCAAAGCGTTTTCAACGATTGTAGCTCCAATTACTGCTATGACAAAAAAGGAGCTAATCCCAAAGTGTTGTCCCCAGAGGCATTGGATGCCTTTCAGACTCTCAAAGATGCATTTTCCACGGCCCCCATTCTAGTTCAACCTGATGTTGATAAGCCATTTATTCTAGAAGTGGATGCCTCCACTTATGGAGTTGGGGCTATTTTGTCTCAAGTGGCTGCAGATGGTAGAACAGTGTCTTGTGGATTCTTTTCACAAAAGTTTTCTAGTGCTGAGAGTAATTATTCCATCGGGGACCAAGAGTTGTTAGCTATTAAGTTAGGTTTGGAGGAATGGAGATATTTATTAGAAGGTGCAAAACACCCTGTTACTATTTTTACAGACCATAAAAATTTGTTGTATTGGAAAACTGCCCATTGTCTGAACCCACAGCAAGCTCGTTGGGCACTCTTTTTTTCTCATTTTGATTTTGTCCTCAGGTATCATCCAGGTTCATTGAATAAAAAGGCAGATGCACTTTCACGCTCAATGTTGGAAGAGAAAGAACAAAATGAAGATCAAAAGGTACCCTATAATAAACCCTCTGGTTTTTTCTTCAATTTCCATCTCTCCTGATCCTCCTCCTGGGAAGATACTGGTGGCACCAGAGTTACGAGGGAAACATCTTTCCTGGGCTCATAATTCTCGTTTCGCTGGACATCTTGGGGTTCCTAAAATGTACTCATTTTTGCAATGTTCCAATTGGTGGTCTTCCATGAAAAAAGATGTCCAAGAGTTTATACATTCTTGTTCTAAGTCCTCCCGGCAGTCTTCAGTTGGCCGTCACCATCCACTACCCATTCCCACCCAACCATGGACCCATCTTTCCATGGATTTTATTACAGATCTTCCTGAGTCTAGGGGGTGTACAACTATTTGGGTAGTGGTGGATCATTTTACCAAGATCGCTCATTTTTTCCTTTGGCTCGAATTCCATCAGCTCCCAAATTAGCACAAATATTTATCAAAGAGATATTTCGTCTTCATGGACTTCCTTCTGAGATAGTGTGTGATCGGGGTGTCCAGTTTGTTGCTCGGTTTTGGAGGGCGTTATGGTCATCATTGTAAATTAAATTACAGTTTTCTTCTGCATATCACCCTCAGTCAAATGGACAAACCGAAAGAATGAACCAGGAGTTGGAGACCTTCTTGAGAATGTATAGTTCTTCTTCTCAAGATGATTGGATGGATTTCTTGCCTTGGGCTGAGTTTGCTCATAACTTTCATTATTCGTCTGCTACAGGTGTAAGTTCTTTTTTTGCCAATCCTGCTCGGTATCCTCGAGTTCCTGAGCTTCAATCAATTCCTACAGTGGACGTTCCAGCAGCCAAAGCTACCCTCCAACATTTTTCTGGAATTTGGAGACAGGTACATAAGTGTCTTAGGAAAGTCTCTCATAATTATAAGGTCTTTGCCGATAGAAAACGTTCGGCAGTTCCTAAATACTCTGTTGGGGATCATGTCTGGTTGTCTACTAGAAATCTTTGACTTAAAGTACTTACTATTAAGTTTGCTCCCCGGTATATTGGTCCTTTTCATATTATAAAAATTATCAACCCAGTGGCATGTAAGTTACAGTTACCTCAACCCTGCTCCGACCTCACCGCATCACAGGGTTCAACCCTGCTTCAACCTCACAGCATTATAGGGCTCAACCCTGCTCCGTCTTTCACCACATCACAGGGCTCACTCTGCTCCGGATCTCCATCACTACAGGGTTCCACCCAGGTGAAGCTCCTCTATATCATCCTGAGGTGTTGAGGTGTTAGCCTCATACTGGACTCGTGGTTCCCTACCATATTAACTTTTCTGTGTTTAAGACTATATGGGGGGTTTTCTCTTATACTCATTATTGCTTTTGTGAACCTCAGTGTTGTTGAGACTTTATGTGAGACGTTGCTATTATATTTCTCCTGTGAATAAATTCTATTTACTTTTATTACGTGCTATCGAGATTTCATGAAATCGATGATTTCCTAAAGTCACCTTTAGGATGATTTCCTAAAGTTATTACGTGCTATCGATGATTTCCTAAAGTCACCTCAGTTTATTGTGCCTAGTAGGCCTGCCTCCTCCCAGGAGTCTCATGTGTTGGCAGCCGTGACACATAGCTACTCTATCCTTCAAAGATTTACATGGTAGATCTGTTCTGGCTTTCTCTTCCTGGGCTGGTACATTGGTAATTAACCTCCCACACTTTTTCTAGGATTTGAAAGGGTCCTAGAAACAAGCACTCTGGGCCTCATTCAGAGGCGGTTGTAGGATGCAAGTGGTCATTCTGAAACAGGGCAGCCACTTGCATCCTGAACGGCCGCCTCCATGTCGGTCGTTCAGGCTGTGGGTTAACACCCACAGCTCTAACGACTGCTAAGGGTGATGGTTGCGATGGTCAAGACCATCGCGACCATCGGGCTTACGATGAGACCCTAAGGTAGCAACCTCTGTTTGAGCAGGAAGCTCCCCACTGACATCACTGATGTCAGTGGGGGCGCCCCCAAATGGCAAGCGTTCCGACAGGAATGCCTCTGTTTGGCCGGGCACGCCCCTGGCCTGCCCAGCAAACGGAGCGAGCTGTCACTCAACATCGACAGCTCGCCCCGTCTGCTTTTAGGCCCCTAACAATGGATCACACGTCGTTAGCCGGGTCTCGCGCATGCGCATGACAGAGCCGGGTCCGTCGTGCACATGCGCACTGGAGCAACATCGACCTGGTTGCGAGCTCGTAGAGCTAATGACCTGGTCTGAATAAGCTCCTCTATCCCTAGGAGCAAAGATGCGCAACTGGGCATTGTGATTGTAGACTCTCTGCTGTGCCTGTTGGGCCTGTTCCATGTGCTCTCTCACTATCGGCACCACTGGAGCAATTCTTTCCTGCATTTGAGAAACATGCTCAATAACAGTTCTATAAGGATGTATTGCCCCTCCCATGTCTCCTTTGCAATGTCCAGCAATCCCCTTGGATGTCTCCTGTACAAGGAATCAAAAGGTTAAAACTCAGTGGAGGATTGGGTAACCTCTCTAATGGCCAGCAATAAATAAGGTAGCAAATAAACCCAATCTCTTCCATCTTAATCCGCCATTTTATTTAGCATATTTTTTAAAGTTTTATTAAACCTCTCTCCTAACCATCAGTCTTGAGGTGATACACGGAGGTTCTTAGCTGAGTAATTTTAAACAGACGGCACAACTTTTTCATGATTTCAACATAAATGGGGTACCCTGCTTAGTCAGGATCTCCTTAGGTATCCCCAATCTGCTAAAGACATGTACTAGTTCTCTAGCAATGGTCTTTTTTGACGTATTGCACAATGGTATTGCTTCTGGTTATCTGGTTGCGTAATCCATTGTTACCAAAATATATTGATGACCCCGGGCAGATTTTATTAGAGGTCCAACCAAATCCATAGCTCAAATCTCAAATGGAAACTGAATAATGGGTAACAGGACAAGTGGACTTCTAAAATGTGGACTTGGAGAATGGTACTGACATTCAGGGTATGATGCACAATATTCAGATACCTCTTTATGTACCCCTGGCCAGAAAAATCTCTGTAAAATTCTCTCAGTGGTTTTATCTACACCTAGGTGACCGGCAGTTATGTGACCATGAGCCAGATCTAACACTGTTCTTCTATATGCCGTGGGGACTACAAATTGTTCCACTATCTTCCCCTTGCTTGGTCACCTGGTACAACAAATCCTGACGTACTGCCATGTGGGGGTATGATGACTTACAATCAGGGTCTACAGGGTTTCCATCAATCACTTTTACATTCTCTCTAGCTTTTACCAGAGTAGGGCCATTTAACTGCTCTAAGGCAAAGATCTTTTTTCTGACCTCCAGATCAGGCAGACGATCAACTGGTTCAAAAACATTTTCTATTTCAGTAGAAGGTACATCATCCTGTGCCACACTACTCCTATCATCATTCTCTGGCTCCCCAATCATGCTTGAAAAAGGGAACATTTCTGTTCAGAAGACATTCCCACTGCAACTGCATTAGTAAAATCCTCAAACGGATCTGGATTATTTACTTCTGTAACAAATCAGCTTTCCCACAGCTTCCAAAAGTAGGCAAAGTCTCTCCCCAATATCGCATCATACATCAAACCATGAACCAAACCCACATGGACTATAGAGGAACTACATTGCGATTCTATGTTCACTTCCGCAGTAACATAATAGTGAGTATCCCCATGTATGCAAGTTACATTAACAATTTTCCCCTTATATTTTAAGGGGTTCAACAATTTGAATTTGATAAGAGTTACCAGGCTACCAGAATCTAACAGAGCCGATACCTGTTTGCTTTCTATAGTGACAATTAGGGGTGTGCACTGGCCACTTTTTGTGTTTTGGTTTTGGATCTGGATTGGTTTTGCCAAAACCACCCTTCCGTGTTTTGGATTCTGGGTTTTGTGTTTTGGATCTGTATTTTTTTTTTAAAAAAGCATAAAAACAGCTAAAATCACAGAATTTGTGGGTTTTTCTGCTCCTATGCAATTATTAACCTCAATAACATTAATTTCCACTCATTTCCAGTCTATTCTGAACACCTCACAATATTGTTTTTAGTCCAAAAGGTTGCACCAAGGTAGCTGGATGACTATGCTAAGCGACACGAGTGGGCGGCACAAACACGTGGCCCATCTAGGACTGACACTGCAGTGGCAGACAGGATGGCAGTTTGAAAAACTAGGCCCCAAACAGTACATAATGCAAAGAAAAAAAAGAGGTGCATGATGGAATTGTCCTTGGGCCCTCCCACCCACCCTTATGTGGTATAAACAGGACACACTTTAACAAACCAATCATTTCAGCGGCAGGGTCTGCCACACGACTGTGGCTGAAATGATTGGTTCATTTGGGCCCCCACAAAACAAGCTGGCAACTAATCTGTCCCTGCACAAACTGGCTCTACAGAGGCAAGATGTCGTCCTCATCCTCCTCATTCACCAATTCCTCACCCTCTTCAGTGTTGTGTACATCTTCATCCTCACAGAGTATTAATTCATCCCCACTGGAATCCACCACCACAGGTCCTTCTGTACATTCTGGAGGCTGTCTCCCTGGAAGAGTTGATAATTCATTTTTATGAACATCATCTTCTCCACATTTTGAGGAAGCAACCACCTACACCTTTCGCTGACACGGTTCCCGGCTGCACTAAACACTCTTTCAGAGTGCACACTGGTGGGGGGAGCAACTCAGGTAAAATAGAGCCAGTTTGTACAGGGGCCTCCAAATTGCCTCTTTTTCCTGCCAGTACAGGTACAGACTGTCTGACATGCCTAGTTGGATGCTGTCACTGATGTAATCCTCCACCATTCTGTCAATGGTGACAGTATCATATGCAGTGACAGTAGACATGTCAGAAATTGTTGCCAGGTCCTTCAGTCCGGACCAGATGTCCAAACTTGGTCCTGCCTGCCCTGCATCACTGCCAGTGGGTTGCCTAGGATACCGAAGTTGTTTCCTGGCAGCCCCAGTTACGGGAGAAAATGAAGAAGGAACTGTTGACGCGTCAGATTCCGCTTCAGCTGACAGTGTTTTCACCAGCAGGTCTTTGCACCTCTGCAGGCTTGTGTCGGCCAGAAAGAGAGACACCACATAGGCTTTAAACCTAGGATCGAGCACAGTGGCCAAAATGTAGTGGTCTGATTTCAACAGATTGACCACCCTGGAATCCTGGCAAAGCGAATGAAGGGCTTCATCCACAAGTCCCACATGCCGAGTGGAATCGCTCCATCTTAGCTCCTCCTTCACTTTCTCCAGCTGCTTCTGCAAAAGCCTGATGAGGGGAATGACCTGACTCAAGCTGGCAGTGCCTGAACTGACTTCACGTGTGGCAAGTTCGAAGGGCTAGAGAACCTTGTACAACACGGAAATAATTCTCCACTGCGCTTGAGTCAGGTGCATACCCACTCCTTTGCCTATGTCATAGGTGGATGTATAGGCTTGAATGGCCTTTTGCTGCTCCTCCATCCTCTGACGCATATAGAGGGTTGAGTTCCATCGTGTCACAACCTCTTGCTTCAGGTGATGGCGGGGCAGGTTCAAGAGTGTTTGCTGGTGCTCCAGTCTTCGGTACGCAGTCGCTGAATGGCGAAAGTGGGCAGAAATTTTTTGGGCCATCCAAAGCGTTTCCTGCACACCCCTGTCGTTTTTCAGAAAATTCTGCACCACCAAATTTATTGTGTGAGCAAAACATGGGACGTGCTGGAATTTGCCCAGATATAGTGCCCGCACAATATTGGTGGCATTGTCAGATATCACAAATCCCCAGGAGAGTCTAAGTGGGGTAAGCCACTGGGCGATGATTTCCCTCAGTTTCTCTAAGAGGTTGTCGGCGGTGTGCCTCTTACTGAAACCGGTGATACACAGTGTAGCCTGCCTTGGAATGAGCTGGCGTTTCTGAGATGCTGCTACTGGTGACGCTGCTGTTGTTGCTGCGTAAGGTGATACATCTACCCAATGGGCTGTCACAGTCATATAGTCCTTAGTCTGCCCTGTTCCACTTGTCCACATGTCCGTGGTTAAGTGGACATTGGGTACAACCGCATTTTTTAGGACACTGAGAACACTTTTTCTGATCTTTCTATACAGTCTCGGTATCGCCTTCCTTGTGAAGTGGAATCGTGGACACACTACCTCCATCAATTGTCTAAATCCCACTGCACTAATGGTGGATACTGGATGCACGTCTAAAACCAACATAGCAGTCAAGGCCTCAGTTATGCGTTTTGTTTCAGGATGACTGCTGTCGTACTTCATCCCCCTCGCTAAGGACTGTTGGAGGGTCAATTGTTTAGTAAAAGTAGTGGTGTTCCTACTTCCTCTCTGGGATGATGAACGACGCCCAGCAGCAACAGCAGCAGCGGCAGCAGTAGGCATAGCAATGCAGGATCCTCCAGAGGAATCCGGGATAGGAGAGTCAGTCATGCCAGTGACATGGCCTGCAGGACTACTTTCGATCCTGACTAAGGAGGAAAATGACAAGGAGGGGGTTGACGGTGTGGTTTGCAGGTGCTTGGATACAACAGGACAACGGGATTTAGGTGTCCCTGGACTGCTTACGGTCTTAGCCAAAGTTTCTGAACTTGACAGTAACTTTTTATGAATGCGCTGCAGGTGACGTATAAGGGAAGATGTTCCTAGGTGGTTAACGTCCCTACCCCTACTTATTTCACCTTTACATATGGTACATATGGCAAGACAGTTGTTGTCCGGATTTGGATAGAAATATTGCCAGACCAAAGAGGTGGAATGTTTGGTCTTCTACCCAGGCATGACCGTGATGGGCTTTTTCATCCCACGGACAACAACTGTCTCCCCCGGAGCCTGATTTAAACAAACCGCAATGCCATCAGAATCCTCCTCGATAACTTCCTCCTCAGCACCAGCTACACCAGTATCCTCATCCTGTTGTACTTCAACAGTGACATCTTCAATTTGCATATCAGCAAGTGGACTGTCGGTGCTCCTTTCAGCACTTGCAGAGGGCGTCCAAATGGTGGAAAGAGCCACCTCTTCCCATCCAGTGCTGGGAAGGTCAGACATCGCAACGGCCACCACACTTGGACTCTCCTTGGGGATTTGTGATATCTTCTTAGAACGCACAGTTCTTCGATGTGCATTTGCCAGCTTAACTCATTTGATTTTTGTAGCGGGAGAAGGGCTTCCATCGTTATGTGAAGCTGAACCACTAGTCATGAACATAGGGAAAGACCTTAGCCATTCCTTGCCACTCTGTGTCGTAAATTGCATATTGGCAAGTTTACGTTTCTCCTCAGATGATTTAAATGTTTTTTTTAAGGTCATTTTCCTGGTCTTTGCCATTTGGGATTTTATATGCCCTCTACTATGACATTGGGCATCGACCTTGGCAGACGACGTTGATGGCATTTTATTGTCTATGTCATGACTAGTGGCAGCAGCTTCAGCACTAGGAGGAAGTGATTCTTGATCTTTCCCTATTTTATTTTTATCGGACTAAGTTTTGTCCTCCATTTATGTTTTATTGATATATACGTGCGGCTAAGGTGCACACAAACACAGAAAAGAAGAATTGAAAAAAAATTTTTGGAGTGCACTTTGGGGGTTACACCACCCTTTAACAGATGAGCCAGCCGGCCCTTTACTTATGACACAGGCGCACGCATGGCGCTGCTCCTTTGTTGATGCACGTGCGGCTACTGCGCATACATTTCGCACACAAATACAGAAAAAAAAGAATTGTTTATTTTTTGTGGAGTGCACTTTGGGGGTTACACCACCCTTTAACAGACTTATGACACAGGCGCACGCTTGGTACTGCTCCTTTGTTGATGGACGAGCGGCTACAGCGCTCACAATTCACAACACAGAAAATAATTATTTTTAATATTTTTTGGAGTGCAATTTGGGGGTTACACCACCCTTTAACAGACTTATGACACAGGCGCACGCTTGGTGCTGCTCCTTTGTTGATGGACGTGCGGCTACAGCGCACACAATTCACAACACAGAAAAGAATATTTTTTTCTTTTTTTTGAAGTGCACTTTGGGGGTTACACCACCCTTTAAGAGATGAGCCAGCCGGCCCTTTACTTATGACACAGGTGCACACTTGGCGCTGCTCCTTTGTTGATGCACGTTCAGGTACAGTGCACACAATTCACAAACACAGAAATAAATGTTTTTTTGCACTTGAGGGGAGCACCCCTGATGGACAGATCACCCCCTGGACAACACTACAGTACCCCTTTAGGACTAAAGCCTTTATGGGACACTGTACAACACAGCCCAGCCAGCCCCTATTGACTTTTGGAGTGGACACAGCCAATATGGACAACTGACTGCACAACACAGCCCAGCCAGCCCCTATGGACAACAGCAGCACAACACAGCCGAGCCAGCCCCTATGGACAACAGCAGCATAACACAGCCCAGCCAGCCCCTATGGACTTTGGAGGAGTGGACACAGCCCCTATGGACAACAGCAGCACAGCACATCACAACACAGCCCAGCCAGCCCTAACTTCCACCCTCCCTCTTCACTGTCCACAGCCGGAGTGAGAAATGGCGCCGACGCGGGGAGCTTTAATAGAATCCAAAACCTGCGAGATCCGGAAGGCGGGATGATGACGTTTTGCCTCAATTTCAGTTCAGAGTCAGGCGGGAAAACCCGAGCCGGACTCGGCTCCCGACTCGAATCAGGGGGGTCTCGGGGGGGGTTTGGATTTAAGAAATCCGAACCCGCTCATCCCTAGTGACAATACACATTTGCTTATCTGACCCAGCCTGTCGGTCTGCGGTGCAGGCTAGCTGAACAAAGAAAGACATTCTATGATTAACATAAGCAGCATTACATTGCATAGGTTCAGAGGTAAGTGTACAATTAGCAGCAATATGGCCTAAACCACCACATTAAAAACATTGGATCATATTATTAGCAAGTCTTTTATGGGGAAAGAACCTTCCTAGCACTGCAGGCCTACTTCCAGGTTCCAAAGCCACATTCTTAGGTTCATTCCAACGCCCAGCACCCTTCTCCCCTGGAACAGCCTTACCTGTGGTCACTGGAGATCACTGTTGTGAGACTAGGGCCTATTGGGGTACATTCCTCAGCCGCAACATACCTCTCCACCACTTCTACAAACTGGTCTGTTGTTTTAGGGTCAGTGTGGCTCACCAACTTGTGCAGAATTGTAGATAAAAACCGTAAATATTGGTGACTCCTAACCGAGTTAAGCTTTCTTTTTTTAACTTATCATAGTCTTTAGCATCAGTCAGGCACAACTCTTAATAGGCTTTTTGCAGTTCTCCTGACAGGAAGGGTGCCACAAGGCTTGTCCATGGATCTTTAGGCCAACTCTCTCTCTCAGCTGTTCTTTCAAAAGTGGTTAGATAAGCTTCCACATCATCACTCGGGGTCATTTTTTGAAGAAAATGACTGGCTTGTATGGAGCAAGAACTAGTTGGAACATTGGTGGAAGCATTTCCGGACAGGGCTGCTAAATGCTACACCACCTGTTTTAAGGCCTCACGGTCTCGGCACTTTTGCTTGAAAGGTTAAATGATATGAAATTGCTGTTGCCTCCCATTTTCCTCAACATCCAATTGCTCTTGTCTGCGAGTATCCTCGTTAGTCACTTGCTGCACCCTGGTGGCTTCCTGCTGAGCAGCTGTAGCTTGTAGAAAGGCCTTAATAATGTCCTCCATGTTATATTTGGGTGTAGGGTTGTAGCAGAATCTGGCTTCCCTAAGCATCTGCGGACGCCACCACCATGGATTTCACTGTATATAAGTTGAGGTCCACAACAACAAATTGGTGTCTGTCACTTTACATTTTAAATTTTTTTTTTCCCTAAGGCTGTCATTTCAGTGTGTTGCCCACATTTTCCACCTATTGTGATAAATTCAAGTTAGGTGTGCCCTCTCCTGGGGTAGATGAGCATTTCCAAACACACAGTAGCCAGGAAACAGCACACCAGTCCAAGGTTTCTGTAAAATTAGCTGAAGCTAGTTTATTGTGCAGAAAAAATGAAAACATTAAAATAAACTCCTAAAAATCCTAACTTATCTGGGCTCTAAGTAAACACAGAGATTCCCTCTCTCATCAGTGGTACGATCCAATACCCATACAACAAACATAGGCATACAGTATACACAGTACATTAGTAGTGAGACACTGAGTGAAACCACTGATACACTTACTTACAGGTCAAAGTACTAATTAACCTGTTCTTAGGCTGAAGACCCGAAATGGGCCAAAAGGATGAAGCCCGCAATCAGAGACATATATCTCCCGTGTATGAGCTTACCATTACTTTTGTATATCTATATAAATAATGCATGGACCAGCACTTGTCAAGGTGTTACATGGGCATGTGAGGCCCCAAAACGTTGGTGGTATGGATTAAAAAACACATGTTTTTGCTAACTTGAATCCTCTGAGTGCCGCTGTTTGGACATATTGCCTGTATATATATATATATATATATATATATATAAAAAAAATAACAAACAGAGATACGGCACTCAGAGACTGTCATCAAAATAAATCCAATATAAATCCAATATATTCAGGTGAAAAAATGGAGACGTTTATCAAAATACATCCAATATATTCGGATGAAAAAATTGAGATGTTTCCGGGTGCAACCCCCTGTCTCGAGCTAACACCACATCTATCTGTCTGCCATTTTTTCACATGAATATATTGGATTTATTTTGATGACAGTCTCTGAGTGCCGTATCTCTGTTATTTTGTACAAATTATATGATGGGCACCAGAGCATTACACGAGATTACTGTGTGTGCCGGCATAAAGTGGAATTATATATATATATATATCCACAGTAGTAAATAAGGTGCACTCACCAGGGACTTTTTCAAAAGATATAAAGGCTTATTTATTCCTTACTGCATAGCACAAGTTGTCACAAGTCAACGTTTCGGTTAGCGAGGGTAACCTTCAGGACAGACTCCCCAAACCACCAAGAAAGGCCCATGCTACACAGTGTTAAGCCTCCCTATATACCTCCATGCATAATTGCTAGCCACACCCCCAGCCAAGTGGGTTGAAACCAATCCTCATCAAAATACATAATAACAGACCAGCCTACCTATTGGCATCCCAGCACTATCGGTACTTCATAGCAATCCATCAAAAGTGTAAAAACATGTTTTTACACTACAAACAGCCAAATCATGGCAAAGATCGCGGCACCACCACAACCGGAAGTCATCAAAAAAATGCGTTCCACGCACCGGAAGTCAGGTGTTTTTCACCTCAAAAACCTCAAATCTATAGTAAAAGCATTAACAAAGCTACCTATATGTATTCAAAGGCATTATGCACAAACAGAGTGCATGACATTCTAAGAATTGGCTATTGCAATAACTGGGATAGAAGGGAGGCTCCACAACACTGTGTGAGTGTAGGAAAAAGAACATTAAAATATTCCAACAAATGTGGACATAATGTGCATAAAAAAATCACAGAAATTACCTAGTGTAGGATAATAGTATACATGAAATCAAAAACTAATTACACATATTAACTAATAATCATAATAAAGAACAACAAATAATACACAAAAAATTCCCAAAGTATTCACAGAAAAAATCAAAAGCTAAGAAACTCAAAGGAGTTTCCTATATATACAACTGTCGGTGGACAAAAAATCTCAAAGACTCCAATCACAAAATCAGCCCACGGTTACCAGCCCAGGGTGGCACCCGGTCAATCATCATGTATTTTAAAGACGATATCTGATGCTTCATATGCAAACAATGTAGTGCCACTGGTTTGTCAGTATTCCCCTTCTCATAGGCCAATCTTATATCAGAACAGTGTTGTGTAATTTTCTCATGAAAGGTTCTGGTGATATTACCCACATACATTAAACCACGGGGGCTTTGTAAAAGATATATGATATGGTCAAATTGGCAAGTTAGTCGATGTCGTATCAGAATTCGTTTTCCACTATGGGGATTTGGAAATGTATTTCCCACCAGTAGTGCTCTACGTTGTGCACCCCAGGCACTGGAAGCACCCTTTCTTTAGGTTTAGCCAATTAGCCTTATTGGTGGTTGTTAATTCCATGTTGGTTCTATATAACAAGTCCTTCAAGTTAGGGCCACGATGTACACTCAGTAAATGTGGAGTCGTCCCTACTTTGCCCATACTGTTATCAGTGCCAAAAAGTGGCCAGTGTCTCCTTATTGAACGTTGTACTGTGCGTAGCTTGGTATCACATTTGACACCAAGGATCATTCTATTGCTCTTTGTCAATCGATAATTGATCACATTGTTTCCTCCAAAGATCTTCCTTGCCCTGGTGAGGCAATTATCAACAACTCAGCTCTTGTATCATCTTGCCAAGAATCTTTGTCTGGTTTCCTCCAACTAAAGTTCAGCCAGATCTATCTCAGAGTTGTTTCTTAGAACATGCAAAAACTGAGATGTCGGTAATTTATTCTTTAAAGCATCTGGGTGGTGACTTGTAGGGGCCAAAAGTGTATTCCTATCTGTTACTTTTTGAAACAGAGTGTGTGCCAACTGGTTGTTTTTCTTAAAGACCAAAAGATAAAGAAAGTTCATCCGGTCCTGATTGGCTGATGCTGTAAAGTGTATTGGAATTCGTAGGCCGTTAAGGGTCTCAACCATCAGAAAAAAGGAGTCCTTATCACCACGCCAAATGACAAAAATGTCGTCAAAGCATTTCAAATATACAATTTTGTCTCCAAAGTGGGGTATAATATGTTCATTCTCATAGCGATCCATAAAGATGTTCGCATATGAGGGTGCCAAATTGTACCCCATAGCAGTCCCTGACAGTTGCATAAAAAACTCATTAGCATATAAGAAGTGGTTATTCTCAACTACTATCTGGAGTAGGGAGATCAAAAACTCCACCTGAATGTTGTCCTCGGGTCAGAATTGTTCGTACCGCCTCAATTCCCTCAGAGTGAGATATTACAGTATAGAGGCTACATACATCTAATGTTGACAGTAAGCAATCATCAGAAATAAATGTAATGTGTCTTAATCCCTTGTAAAAAATCCCCTGTGTCTTTTAATATAACTGCTTATAGATTTTACACAATCCTGCAGGTAAAAATCTACCAGCCGAGCCAGTGGCTGCAGGACCGACCCTTGGGCAGAAATAATCGGACACCCGGGGGGGTCCACTAAGGTTTTATGGACCTTAGGGAGGGTGTATAGTACAGGGCAAACAGGATGATCAACCATCAGAAATTTATATAGAATTTCATCAACCCACCCATTCGACAAAGCCAAACTAAGTAAATTGTCAACTCTATTTTTGATGTTCAACATTGGGTTATGGGTCACTTTCATATAAGTTAGTTGATCATTCAGTTGTCTCCATATCTAGAAATCATAGACAACCGTATCTTGGAGAACCACCACTCCCCCTTATCTGCCATACGAATGACTATTTTTACGAAGTGTAGTTAGTGCCTCCCTTTCATCTGGGCTGTAATTATCATATCTGCCTGTCCTTACATACTGGTTACAACTAACCTCTTCTTTGACCATCTGTAGGAAAGTTTTCAGACTGGGGTTTGTCGATGCTGGGTCAAATCTCCCTGGTTTCCTGAAAATGTCATCAGTTTGTTCTGGTGATCCATGTTTATCTTTAAAAAATTCCAGAAATCCGAGTTTCCCTCCCATTTTATAATGGTACACCGACCAATCAAACTAATCAAATATACAAGTGGGAATGAAACTCAGACCACGTGACAATAGGGATCACTCTGCTTCTGTTAATGGGTGTCTTGACAGATTAAATATTAAGTCCTCATCTTTCCTCTTCTGCCCCTTGGGCGCCCTCGTCCTGCCATCCCGCCATGGGTGTGGTCTCCTTGATTTTCTATACGGGTGCCCTCTCGAGCTCGTGTTTTCAACTCTATATAAGTACCTGTAGGGGGACGAGTATCTACATTTTCAGACTCTGAGGAGGATTGAGAAGAGAAGGTGTCATATAACCAATAGGTAGGCTGGTCTGTTATTATGTATTTTGGTGAGGATTGGTTTCAACCCACTTGGCTGGGGGTGTGGCTAACAATTATGCATGGGGGTATATAGGGAGGCTTAACACACTGTGTAGCATGGGCCTTTCTTGGTGGTTTGAGGAGTCTGTCCTGAAGAAGGTTACCCTCGCTAACCGAAATGTCGACTTGTGACGACTTGTACTATGCAGTAAGGAATAAATAAGCCTTTATATCTTTTGAAAAAGTCCCTGGTGACTGCACCTTATTTACTACTGTGGATATATCTTAATGTTACCCTGGATGGAACGTTGGGGTAGTACTCCAGGCAGCTGTACATCTTTATTTGTGTGTGCCAACCGACTCTTTGGACTGTATATATATATATATATATATATATACTTACATACATACTAGGTGTGGTACTCGGTTGCACCCGAGTAGACCTCATATATTTTAATTTCCTTCATACCATCCTAACTTATATGCTTAGTTTATTTAATGCATCTGGTGTAACGGAGCAAGCTGGTATCAAGATTAAGGGCCTGCTTCAGCATGGATCGCAATTGCAACTGCATACGCAGATCAGTTGATGGTGCGTATTGCGCAATGCATATGCATCGCAGTGCATGAGTTAGCATTGCGATTGCTCTGCAATCACGCATGCAGAAAGAAAGCCATCGCAGAGTGAGTGGCAGGACATCAGCATTTGGGGGTGGTGACAGGGGAGTGGTCAGAAAAAAACGCAGGCATGCCAGTCCGTTTTAACTCCATTACTTGAGTGTGCATAAATTAGCCACTGCAACAGCATACGCAGCTTGAGTACTCACTTCGTGCGACAAGAGTTGTAATTTCTGAGACAGGTCAGGGCTGAACATCTTTTAATACACCTCTGTTTCCATTTTATAATCTCCTATACAGGAGTCGCATGGGACAATAATAAGATCACTATGACGCCAATGGGTATTCTGTAGTTATGCCACATCTGGCTTAAATTGCTTGAGAAGTTGTAAAACTTTCTTACGTTTGATCCAAGGATTTAGACGGTCTACATTCCACATCACATACAAATTTGACTTGTGTTTTGTGAGTTCAGAAGCAGCTATACTATCCCACTCCAACCCTCCAGAACAACAGAATCTTAGTATGACCTGCCGCTCCCCTCATCCCAGTAAACAGGGGAAGTAGGGAAAAGAAAAAAAGGTGTTGCATGTGTGTGAGGTCAAAAACAAAACACATGTGAGTCAAAAATTATCCGCACTCCAGTTATATTAAAACTTCTGTTGGCCGCACTGTCTTATTAACGCTTTCCGTACCAGGATGCTGTCTCCCCAGTCACTGCTGTGCAGGTTTGAACATGTCATGTTAGTTAATTTGTGACTGCAGTGCAAGAAAAATTTGCTGCCCCACTAAGAAGAGCAGCGTGCAGTGATTTGTTTTTTGTTGTATGTGGGTGTGTCTGGTGCCGATATTTATCGAAGACTTAGTGCACAGTACGGAGAAAGTTTTTTGTTACGAAGAAGTGTGTATGTATGGATAGAGAAGTTCAAAGAAGGTCACACAAGTATCAGCCATGAAGAAGGAGCTGGATGCCCATTCACGTCCACGACTGATGAGAACATTGAGCATGCACGTGAACTGATTCTCTTGGATAGACGAGTGACAGTGGATTATGTTGCAAATCATTTGCAAATCAGTCATGGCTCTGCCTATGCAATAATCCATGACAGACATGAGTTTCGAAAGGTTCGTGTGAGATGGGTACCGAAACAACTCACGGAAGAGCACAAACAAAAGCGTTTGGACATCTACAAACAATATTTGGACCGATACTCTAAAGAAGATTAAACTTTCTTTAAAAAAATCATTACTGGTGACGAGACATGGATTCATCACTACAAGCCTGAGATTAAATGGCAGAGTATGGAATGGAAACATCCTCAATCACCGATCAAGAAATAGTTCAAAAGTCAACCATCAGCTGAAAAATTGATGCTTACAGTTTCTGGAATTCTCAAGGGCCAGTATTGGAACATTATCAGGAAAAAGGTTCAACAATCAACAGTGCTCATTACAGTGAGCTGCTCTCTGAAGAGCTGAAGCAAAAATTTCAAACAAAACACAGAGGACTGCTGCGCAAGGGTGTTGTGTTGTTGCATGATAATGCACGTCCGCACACCTCTGTTCATACTGTTGACACTCTCCAAAACCTTTATTTTGAGGTGTTAAAGTATCCTCCCTTAAGTCCTGATCTTGCCCCATCAGACTATCAGCTGTTTGGTCCCCTGAAAGAAGCCCTAAAAGGACAAAGATTCACGTCTGATGAAGAGGTGAAGACAGCAGTGCATTCGTGGCTCGCAGCCATTAGTAACAGAATTAGCTGATATGCAAGAAAGTTAAGGAAGTCAAGTTAAGGAGTTCAGGGAAGATGGAGATCCAGGCAAAAGGGAGTACATAAATGTCTTTACAGAGGAGGGGGGAGTTGAAGTAGCACTGTCTGTACTGTAAACCACTCTTAATGATAAAGGATAAAGCAGCACAAAGCAAAGACCAGCATCAAAAAGCACCCTGCAGAGTGTCTCTTCATGGCGACTTGATACGAAAAATTCTGGAACATTAGCAACTTGCCATCGTTGTAGAATAGACCTTGAGATTTACAATAGGCATCCAACAGACAAACTTTGGCCCTCATTCAGAGCCGTTCGCTATTTGCGTTCGTTCGTTCAAAAACAAGGGGTGGCTATGCAAATGAACCGTTCGCACATTGCAGTCTGTTCACACCTCTAAGTCTGAACGAGCGAGCAAAACATACGCTCTTTTATTTCTTAAAAACGCCCCCTGGCCGCTCGCACCATACTTCATGTCCGCTATTTATTAGATTAATCGAGTACATCGAACAGGATATGAACTGCTCGCTATTCTTGTGGTTGTTTTTTTCAACCGCTATTTTGCGAGCAGTTCTGAGTTAAAAAAAACCAAGTGACGTGGTCATTGACGCTGCTATATTAATTATGCACACCCATAAAACGCCCGTTTTGACCTTTAACCACGCCTGCGATCGGATCTCCACTCCCCGTTTTCAAGCACCTTCCCCTGTTACCACCCACATACGCCTCATTCTGTCACTCAAAATAGCAGGCACTCGCTATATTGCGTACAAATAATTTTCGGCCGCACTGACTGGTTCGCGCATGTGTACTAAAAACCGTACACATGCGCAGATGTGCGAACATCGCTCGGAACGAGCGTACTGCCGATAGTGAGTGGCTCTGAATGAGGGCCTTTGTCAGTATAACTAAGAAGTTTCATAATGATTGGTTGGGCATGATGTTGTTCCGAAGTGCAATCAGGCCTAATTGAATGCACTCTCTTCACAAGCATCGGGCTTGAAGATGCCACACAATTAAGCGTGGTGGGCAATCAAGTGGTAGCAAAGGTTATCTGATCTCTAGATTTAACAACCAATTATTCTAAGATTATTTTTAATTAAAGGTCTGCCAATGTTTCATACATCGAGGCTAATAGTGGATTAATGTGTATGCAGAAGAAACTGAGCCAATTCATCTTCCAACTTAGAAACTAGCTGGGATCCCCAGTGTTGCCTGGGTTGAAGAATGGACCTTGAGGTACATGTGCAGCCTTTATTTTTTTCATTGCAGTCCAACATTGGAGACCATGGCATATGAAAATGTGCTTGGAGGAAATTAGTAACTGTCAGTGCATGTGCAGTGAGACAGTTGATCCTCCGACTCACTGCTCTTCCATTGGAGCTTTGCATGCCCCCACTGGTACATATCAGCCTGTGCCTTCAGATCAGTGCAGTTTTAGGCACTGGAAGACATCCTGAGTGAACTTGCTTAAACCAAAATTTAAAATCAGAGATTCCACAGCCTACTTGGTGGGCACCATGTAGACCTCTATGGCCCTGATGAACTTCAAACATAGCCAAAAACTTAATCCTTGTCAAACTACATCACCATGCCAAATTTGGTGGAGCTGGGTAAGAAAACTCTGGCTGTGCTTAAAGGACAAACAGACACACCCACTTTCTTGTTTATTATATAGATATGCTGTTCAGCCTAAGTAAATCAACTATTATACTTTTTAAGCTGTCCCAAAGCTGAATAGCTTTCTTACTGCCACTCTACTGTACATTTCAGACCTGCAGCTGAAAGTTGTATTCCAACAAGTGTTAAGCTGTACTTGAAGCTGTTGTCTTGTGAGATGCTTATGATGCAAATTGTTGACTCTTAGAACTTGTCATTGGATTCTACTCCATCCCTCCTTCTAACAAGGCTTCCCCGTATATTTGGAGCTCCTTCCTTTACTCACCATCCTCGGCCCAGTTACAGACTACAACAATATCTCAATAGATAACCCTACTGGTGCTGTCACTTCTAAATTCATCATGCTTACTTCCTCCAGCGTTTTTTCCCAGTTGATGTTATTTCCCCACACATTGTGATGGACACTCCTTGGTCCTCATGTTCTCCAATCTAAGTACCCTCTCCAGCTTCCAACTCTCTGACCAAAACCTTCTTTCCTTCTATTTATACCTCACCTTGATACTGCAGCCCCACCTGACACCAAATACATGCACACACAGTAACACCTAAACAGACTTGGTCTGATCATCTACTCAAACTCACTTAAATTACTCATCTCTCCTATTTCTACCTTGTTCTGTCCTAATAATGCCATCTCATTCTATAACACTACATTCACAGCCACCTTAGATGAGGCAGCTGCAACCACCACACACCATATCCAATGATCCCAACAATCCAAACACCATCGTTGATCAAAATATCCAAACCAATCCAAACAAACCTGTCACCTGTAAAAGTGTTCCTGTACCATAGAGCGCTAATGAAAAGAATTTCTTTCCTCCATTTTGTCTATACTCATGGCTAAGTCAAAGAGTAGCTTCTCTCTACTCATCCTCCTTGATCTCTTTGCAATTTTGATACAAACGCAATCTTCTCTACACATTTCACTCCATTGACCTTCTCTGCACTGTTCTCTCCTGGTTCACCCCAACCTTCCTAAGCCCCCTTCACAGCCTTCACTACCACCTCTAAGCTGACAACACAAAATCCACCTTTCCTGCCTTGACCTCTCTCATCTCTTGTGTCTAGCACACTTGTCATTCCCACTCAATATTAACAACTGCCATCTCCACCTGGATGTCCCAATTATACCTACAAATTCATTATGTCCAAATAGAGCTCGGTATCTTCTCCTCTTGTAGTGTTACTATAGGCGAAACTAAGGTGTGGACCACCCATTAGCCAGATCGCCATGAATTTTTATCTAATTAATCTCTGCCACGGTCTGCTCTGGACAGGATCAGGAGAACTAAGAAGACTAGCAGCTCCTGTCTTGATCTGAACTCCATTTTCCCTGCAACTGCCGGCCCAGGCTGCCTTAATCAACGCTTTCCAGTCCACTAATTAGGGGGACGGCGTGACATCACATAATGCCGATCTCTTTCTCAAGTGTGTGTGCCTGCTGCACAGTGAAGAAGATCCGAGGAGGAGCAGCGCCACACACAGTGAAATCACCAAGAGCTGTGCCTGTGTGGCTGCAGAGCAAGGGCTGGAGATGTCTGTTGACTGGGCTGTGCAGTACCACAGCGCAAGGCCCTTACCTTTCTTCACTGGTGGCTCCTCCTCACGGTACAGCAAAAGCAGCACCCGCTCCTCCTCCATGGCGGCCACCATGTGATTTTGGGAGCTGTGAACACCAGCATGAGAAAGCAGGCTGGTAAGTGGGAAGACTGCAGATTGGCAGAGTTGCTATAGGGAGGCAATGCTAATTTAATTATCCACTCTTAAATTGGAGTTATCTTTATTATTTACAGTATAGGGGACTGTAGAGTGATATATGAGGAGGTGTAACACAACTCCTAGCACAGCACACACTGATATATGGAGAAGGGTCTGCACATTAATAAATGAGGAGGAATAACATAGCAGTGCTATGTGAGATTATTATTATGCTAATATTTTGGACCCTTTTGCTGAGTTACTAGATATTACTGGATTTTTTTCCTCTCTCCTCCACGTCTTGTGCTCTCTCTCCCCACCCACGTCTCTCTCTCTCTCTCTCTCTCTCTCTCTCTCCCCCACGCCTCACTCAAAATCTTAGTAGCATCCATTTCTGAGCAGGAGAGGCCACACTTGTCATTCCCACTCAATATTAACAAGACTTGCTAGATTTCTCGGCAGCCCAAGGGTTTAAAACTGGGACCACCAATTGCCAAAAGTATAGTTTCACCTATGTGTGTTACTGATGTAAGGAGTGCGCTCCTGCACTGTCTCCCTCCAGGGGTATACAAGTAGGAGAGAGCTGGTGGTCACTGCGACCAACTGGGACTCAGAGGTTTGACCTCTTACATGCGCTACAGCGAATGCATGGCATCTATGCGCATCTTCACTTCCCATCGTCCATGAGGACAGGTTGGATAATGAGACTTTCACCACCACAGAGTCCTACAGTGCCCTGCTGTATGCCCGCAAGTACTCTATGCCACCACTGTTGTACACTAGACCACCAGTGCTATTAACAGCCAATGTCAGAGCCACAATCACACCCATTGCACCTTAACACCAAGCATTACCCTGAGCTCCAGGCTGCCACAGTGTATTACATATACAGCCGTTGCACCTATGTAATTCCCCATTTCATATGCTACTTGCTGTTCTACCTGATATATAATAAATCTGAGAACTGGTTAAGCGTACCACGTGTAGACTAACCAGCGCCATTACTGCGTTATACATTTAATCAACATTACTGACACTCTGGACAGTTATACTAAACTCTGGTGTATCAATTCATTTGGAGAACTACTGCTCCCAGCACATTCCGCATAGAAGTCATTGTGACAGTTTACATTATCACCTGCTGTCACCACAATCTCCACTAATAGTTATAACATCTCCTCCTGTCTCTCTCATGGTTGACAGTATCACTATCTCTCCATTTCCTCCTTGGAGTTATCCTTGACTTCACCATCAACTTCACTCAACACATTCAACTGCACTGTCCTGTCACTTCCTCCTCCAAAACATTGCCAAAATGTGCCCCTTTCTCACTCAAGATGTTATACAAATTCTTATCCATTCTCTCATAGGGGTCTATTCATCATCCCATAATTTCTACAATAGTGGGTGTAAATTAACATTTCCCCCTACTTTTGTAAAAATTAAGGATCAGGGCTATTCATGAAGCATGTAACACAGGAGATATCACAGTTATCTCCTGGTTACAATTATACCCCGATAATTTCCACGTAGACGTAGAAATTATGTAATTCATCAAGTTCCGAAAAATATATTTTTTCGGAGCTTGTACGCCACCCTGAGATGGTATACAGCGTCCGATACCATGCACAAGCTAAGTTAAACAGACCAACAGCAGCGGTGGGAGGGCGCACCGGGACAGACATAGGCGGCCACAGGGGAAAGGGGGGTCATACACCAGTGGCCACAGGGGTGAAGGGGGCCTGGATGGACACTGGCGGCAGAGGAGGTGGGGGAGACATGCAATGAGGAAATCCTCATGGATTCCTTGCCGGTAAGGGGGAAAAGTATCACTTTTCCGAACAGCTGACTCCGCAAAAAGAGCAGCTAATAAGTGAGGCATGATGAATGCCTACAAAAGATTTTTTAAACTCGCAGCAAGTTTAAAACATAATTATCTCTAGTGATAATTATGTCATGATGAATGGGCCCCATAATCTCTTGCCTTGAACACTGTATCTTCCTACTATCTGGCTTTCTCACAACCCTTTTTCCCCTCTATTCAATCTGATCAGAAATGTTTAATGCTTTTATGTATTGTGCTGTTCGCAGTTTTAGAACTGTAGAAATATATATTTAAATGAGTGGACGTCGCACTTGTTGAAACATATTTTAGTACATTTGATTTATAAGGCTTTGCCTTTTGGGGACAGATTGGTCACGGGACATTCTCACATAGAAGTCCTAGATCAGCAAAGGACTAATGTCAATTAAAAGAACTTTCTTTGAAATGCACATCGGGAGGGAGGGGTGTCTGTGTAAAATGTAGTCAGGCACATTGGGGAACAGCAGTTTGCTTTTTTCCTGTACATTTAAGTCATATGGTAATTATTTTACTGTTTAATTCACATATATAATTTGATACTGTGTGGCAAGTACAAAGAGTGAATAGATTAATAGATTCCTGTCAGCTGGCAGATTATATTTGATTTTGGTAAACTGTTTCCTGATTTGTGTACTAGTCCTACAGGTACAGTATATAGTTGTGATTACATTCTGCTGTGTACTCTCTACTATATAAAGCACTTATGTAGCTTTGTAAAATGTAACTCCTTTGAGAGGAGTGAACTTCTGTATAATCTTGTTTGCTGTGGAGTAACTGTCTTTGTAAAGACATATCATTTGAGCAATACAAATTGACTTGTTCAAGATGCCTGCATCTGCTTGTATCCTGTGACCACCAGTATAGAGCCAAACTATGGCCCTGATTCAGAGCCGTTCGTTAACAGCAGTACGCTCGTTGCGTTCCGATGTTGACTAACCGCGCATGCGTCGGTGTTACACTGCGCATGTGCGTACGGCAGATTGCGAGCTTTTTTTGTCCAGTTCGTCAAATAGCGTACAGGAAGTGACATGTCAAATGTGATTGACAGAACAGGGCGTTTTTGGGTGTTGACGGGGGAGGAGATGGAAAAACGCAGGCGTGGCGAGGCGTTTTTGGGGCGTACATACATTAACAAATGCGAACATCAAATGTGTTCGTACCAACTCATATGTCACTGGATGATCCTCTTTCCCTTCAAAATGCTCGCACAGCTTAGGGTCTGGATAACTCGACCACATTGGCGATGACCTTCTCCTCCGTCCCGGCACTCCACGATGTTGCATCGATTAATCACGGCTTGTCAGAAAATCAATTAATGTTGGATTGAAAACCGGCTTGGTATGTGTAGTTTTTTTGGATAGCACAAAACCGAACGCATGTGGCAATCATAGCTGCTAATGTCTGGATTACACAATCAATTAGCGTACATTTGTGGGGCTTTATTTTGGCCGCAATGTGTTGTTTTTGGACTACTGTAACAATAATGTCATCATGTTTAGGTTTTGTGCCTCATTTTGTTTTTGCAAGGTGAATTTGCATCCTTAGGTAATGTTTTAAACGTTCCTTAAAGAGCCCTTTTTTTGAAATGTTAAATTTTTTTGTTTGAACGTTGTTGGCTTGTGGGCCCGGATTAAATGTAACCCATTTTGACAATAATGTCAGAATACAAAGTCGTACATTTGATGTAAATTTATTGGTATCCCAAAAACAATTAATGCACATATTTAACACAAACATTCTTGGCAGTGTTCATTCCACAATATTTATTAATTGTGCAAACAATAAATTGTTGGTAAACGTAAATGCAAAAATTAGAAACAATTCACAAGAAAGGAGAGGGAAGTTTTGGCCAGAAAGGAATATGAGGCAAGCACAGAAGGAGTGTGGGAAAAGTAGCCAATGCTGTCACCGTTTTTTTGCCCGTTTGGCTGGGGGAGAAAGAGCGCCAGACCGGGTCCGGGGTGTCAACGGGCTGGCCTGTCCAGAAGCAGATGTTGTGGCCTCTGGACTAGGCCCAGGGCTAGGCACATTTGGAGGATTGGCTGATGTTGTGCCAGAGGTGGAGGATCCTGATGTTCCGGCAGGAAGGGAGGTCGGCTCCACCATGTGCTGGCGAACGAGCTGCTCCAGGGCATTGGCGATGCGGATGTTGGCCCTGGTATTTTCCGCCAGGGCCTGACCAATGGTCACGTTGGCCGCAGCATTTTGCTCCAGGGCCTCAGCCACCCATACCAGACTGGTGTTCATCCTCTGCAGAATCTCTGTATGGAAATCCGATTTAAAATTGAGTTCTGTGAGGAGGGACACTGCCTGCGAGGGGGATTGCCCAGGACTGGCTTCTGCAGGGTCCTCAGCCGGATGTACTGGTTCCTCCCCTGCAGAGCCAGCAGAAATTCTGCGGCCAAGGCTCCCCTCTGGAGCAGACTCATCCGCCTGTGTCTCTGTTGGAAAAATGAGAAAATAGTCACATTAGAATCTACATATTGGCACAATAACATTTCAGAGTTGGTGACATCACAATATTTACCTGGGACAACATGAGGAGCCGCAAAGTCTGGCATGTCCGTATCCATGTTGGACACGCCAAACACCTCCACAGGCTGCACACACCCCTGTGCCAGCTCTTCTAAATCATTCAATTCCAATGACACAGGGGTGGGACCCCCACCTGTCCCCCTTGCATGCCTAGCCCTGTCCGCCAGTTTTTGCTTCAGGCGATATTTGAAGTCGGCCCATCTGTGGGTGAAATTGGAACCATTATCCTTTTGTTTAAAATGGGTTTTGGTTTTAGGGGGGGCAAGTGTTTACTTACCGCCGTTTGACATCCCGGGCTAGACGGACATAATCACCCACCCTATTGACATCAACGGCTACCTCTTCCCACATTCTCCACTTCTGGCTTGCACTCATGTTCCTGTCTGCCTGTGGCAGGATGTCCACACACTTCTGAATCAAAACCTCCATCTCCTTTCTTGTGAATTGTGGCTGCCCTTTCTTTTTGGCAGCTTTGCCCGGAATACTGGGCCCAGCAACCTCTTCCATGTCATCCTCCTCACCTATTTGTGTAAATTTGTCGAATTCTCAACTTCACAACTTGCACAATATTATGTTTCTAATTAATCATTGAGTCAAAATGCCTGAAATACTTACCGCCAGACTGTTGTCCATTGTTTCCCTGGTCTGTAGCCATGTCTGAGCTTCAAACAAGAAATACACCAGAATGTTTGTTTTGGCTCGTGACGTATTTATACATGCGTCCTTATTTTTCGGCCGCATCATTGATTGTGCGTTCCTATGATCCCTCCTTAATTTGTGCGGGAAACTAAACACTATTTATGGCTTGGGGCATCTCGAGTCGAGGTGGCATTTTTTGAATGTTGGAGGTTACGTTGGTTGGAGTTGATTTTTGGCTGGTTTAGGAGTTTGCATTGGTTGAAGTAGTTTTTTTTGGTTATATTCGCTTTTTTATTTCCGTTCGCTTTTTTTCGGGTGTAATTTTTTTTGGCGTTTCCTGTTTTGGTAAGTTTTGGGAAGTCTAACTTTGGTTCAATTTGTGTCTCCTTCTGTTTCTGAATTTTCTAACCTTTTTTTGGCGTCATTTCATCTCTCTTAGGTTTTTTTTTGGCTCTGCCCCAAAGACCTTTTGATCCGGAATCTTATATATTATCTATTGGTAAGTTAATTTTTTAAATTGTTTTGTAAATGTTCTTGTTTGTCTTTACGCAACTTTGATTGTCCTTACACTTGTAACCTTTGATTTTCTAAATCCGAAATCTGTTTAAATTTTTTTTTTTTAGCTGCGTTTTTTTGACTTGTATTTGCGAACTAATTAGCGCATTTTTTTTACTTTCTATTGTGACTTGTATTTGCAAACTAATTAGCGCATTTTTATTACTTTCTATTGTGACTTGTATTTGCGAACTAATTAGCGCATTTTTATTACTTTCTATTGTGACTTGTATTTGAAAACTAATTAGCACTTTTTGAAATGCTTATTCATCCCGTAAAATTGTTTGTGTTTTCTCTTTAGCATTTGTTGCTTACATTTGGCCTCCATTTGACGTAGTGTGCGCAATGTCGTTTTGCTCTTTGCCCAAATGTGTGTTTCTCCCATTTTATGTTTTGTCTTGCTCAAAATTTGGAATCAGAAATGGCCAGCATAAAATGATGTATATTTATGTTGTGATTATTTCCAGTTTGCACGTATCATGACAATACCCCGGCATGTAAGCATCAATGGATGGTATCTTCAAGCTAAGTTAAAATTTTTATTTTTGGGGGGGTTAAAAAGCCTGACATTAAAATCTTGCCATTTCAGGTTGATCTGGGTCGGATTGTTCTGGCCATGCTTCCGGAAGCCGACCAACCTCAATCTCGTCCCAGGCGTAGACATCATAGGCGTGCAAGGCCCCAGATATTTAGAACACGTGTCACCCTTTTTGGAATGCCCGGTGATGAGGTTTTAAGACGCTACCGTCTTCCTCCCAAAATCATCATAGACACTCTCTCATTAATAGAGAGTGATGTTGAGCGGCAAATTGACAGTCCTACAGCAATACCACCACTTACGCAATTTATGGCGGTGTTACATTTCTGTGCCTCAGGATCGTTCCAAACAACGGTGGGAATAGTGGCGGGCATCTCACAATCCTCCTTTTCCCGGATCCTGAGGGCAGTGATGGAGGCACTTTTCAAGCACCTCCATCATTTTATTAAAATGCCTTTGGATATGGGTGCCCTTAGTGTGGCCAAGGCCAATTTTTACCAAATAGCTGGCTTCCCACACATCATAGGGGTTGTGGATGGTACTCACATACCATTTCAGCCTCCAGCACGGCTGGAGGCAATATTTAGAAACCGGAAACACTATCACTCCCTCAATGTAATGGTGGTATGTGATGCCTCCCTCCAGATCCTGTCCCTGAATGCAAAATTACCAGGAAGTGCACATGACTCCTTCGTCATCCGGCAATCAGGGATATGGCACAAATTAACCAACCTACAAGCTGGTGATGCGTGGCTTCTGGGTAAGTGGAGACCTTTAGTACATAACAATGTTAAGCTTCATACAGAGTGATCCTGATGTTGTCTATTCTTTTTCACAGGAGACAGTGGCTACCCTTGCACGCCCTGGCTGCTCACTCCTTATTTGGCTCCCACACCAGGGCCACAAAGTGAGTATAATTCTGCACTTACTGCCACCAGGCAAGTGGTGGAGCGCTGTATCGGCCTTTTAAAAGGCCGACTCAGATGCCTCCACCGCTCTGGTGGCGAGCTCATGTATTTGCCGGATATGGTTTCGAAAATTGTGGTCCTGTGTGGGGTATTTTACAACATTGCCATAAGGAGTGGTGTCCCAATGCAGCCAGAGGATGCCTTACCTGAGGATGGCCCCCCAGAGGTTGGTCGGAGGTCAGTATGTGGGGGGGCCATACGCGATGATGTGGTGGCCAGATTTTTTAGGTAATTATTGTCAAAACAACAGTGTTTATATCCAATGTGGTACGGTTTGTTTGAGAACAACTAATAATTTTTTTTCATTTTTTCCATCTTCTGTTTTTTCACATAATCTTTGGCACTCCAACGATGACTACTTCCTGCTACCCTTAAAAAACCTGTATGTGGACATTTTGGGGATATATTATGGAACCCATATTGCAACGCCATATTTGTGGAATCATGTTGGCATGGTCCTTCGTCAACCAGTTCTTGATTTGTTGTGTTTTTTTTTGGTTTTGTTGGTATGTGTTGTATTTGTGATTATCACTGTGTGTTTTGTTTGTGAGTGACCACTTTGATTTTTGAGTTATGTTGTGAATAAATGTTTTGAGAGTGAAATTTTGTACCTTTTTTTGAACATTACAAGCAAGTGTAACCAGGTTCACACACGTTACATTTGCCTAAGGGGTAATCCAGTAATGACGCCAGTTGAGCTAAAATGTAATATGTTTTCAGGGTCCAAACCAACACCCAAAGGAATCCTGTACAATCAGTTGGCTTCGTAATATTGGCCTAAGCAGCTTGCACCCCAACTAGGAACCTGTAAAATGTAGTAATATCTAATTGTGACTACACCAAAAAAGGGAAATGAGATTGTTACTGTTAGGTGTTTCTTGTGCCGGTTTAACATAAAAATACAACACACAATCTTAGTGACAAAAATTGCAAATCCTTGCAGGAAGAGTCTACTTAGGTCAGGGTAAACAATCTCTGATTTAGAAATAACGAATGAGACAGAACGTTACTTTGAAAATATTAATTTATTTACATTTGGCAAAAAAAAACAAAAAAACTAGTCCCTAAGGAGGACCGACATATGGTCAAGGACCACCAGCAGACCGATTATATTGTGCCGCATACGGGCCACACAGGCGGCTAATTCAGCCCGACGCCTCTGTTCCTCTGTGGGTGGCAAAAGTGTGGGGATTAATACAAACATAATGAAACTACATTAAAAAACAAGCCAAAACCAAAAAAAAAAAAACACAAATATCTAGAAACTAACCATAATTACACCATTAAAAGCCATCCCCCCAAAATGGTGTAGGCCAAAAATACAAGGCCAATCAACAAATTCCGACAGGTGTGATATGTGTATGTTGAAATCAGCAGTAACAGGTAAAGGCAATCTGCAAAATCACCAAAAGTCTTGCAAAAAACTCCAAAAAAGGGAACGACACATGATTACATACAAACAGTTTGTGGCGAAAAAGAAACCAAAACAAAAACATACCGGAAGAAAAAACGGCAGCTCCAGAAGGCCCTCCCTCGTCCTCCTCGGAGGTGCCTCCATTCCCCAACGATCTGGGCGGGGTAATTTCTGAATCCGGGGAGGGGGTCATTCGAAGAGGGGTGGGTGGAGGAGAGGGGGAATTGGGACGGAGGGGAAGTAGCCCCGAAATTTCCCCCAGAGGGTCTTGGAAGGCTGGGGAGGAGTGGGGAATAGGGGAATTTGTGGTTGTGGAGGGTTGGCTGGGGGTTGGGGAGAGTGGCCGTGAGCGCGGTCTGGCCTGACGATGACGGCGTAGTGGTTAGTTTCCACACAAATACGAGAAAAACACCATTTTCTGATCCCAAAAAACAAAAAAATGGCCATGCAGATATGAGTACAATGAATAAATATGACATACATGGAAAACATGGCCATGCAGATATGAGTACAATGAATAAATATGACCTACATGGAAAACATGGCCATGCAGATATGAGTACAATGAATAAATATGACATACCTGGAAAACATGGCCATGCAGATATGAGTACAATGAATAAATATGACCTACATGGAAAACATGGCCATGCAGATATGAGTACAATGAATAAATATGACCTACATGGAAAACATGGCCATGCAGATATGAGTACAATGAATAAATATGACATACATGAAAACATGCACACGCAGTTAGGGCCACAAAGACAAACATGAAAACCACAGTCCCTAAAACTTACTTTCTGCGATCTGCATGCGAAAGCATGCCAGCAAGCGGGGCGTCCGCCGTTGCAGGTCCGACCACCTGCGCTCCAGCTGCCCGATCTGGCGGCGTGAGCCGAAGGAGCGCAGGCGGGCCCGTATCTCCGCATATGCGGAACGATTTTCGCGGTTGGTGATGGGTGGAGGCTGGCTGGTGATCCGCCTATCCATCACCTCCGTTAGCATCAGCAGCTCGCGCCTGGTGAATGCGGAGGCTCTCATGATGGCAATGGTGTATTTGTTAAAAAACATTTTTAATAAAGTGCCCAAAAAATTTATGATTGGCTAATGTATTTGAGTAATTAACAGGACCAATTCTATTGGTTAGTGTATGAGTCATGTGTTCGACAGGGCCAGAAATCTCTTGAGAATTATGATAGGCTTGATGCAGTGACATGCGTAAGCAAATTTAAATAAAGAAATGAACTCCGGGAAATATGCGGGTAGAAAAACAAATAGAACAATTGTTTAATTGGGGCTAACATGTATTTTGACAAATAAAAGCGAATGTTTAAGCCGTACGTATTCTGCGGGTAAACACAAACACGGACAAGAATAAAGTTTATTGCATTGTGTTAAAAAAAAACAAAAAAACAATTAAGATAATTGATATATTGATTGGCATGATACGATTGACGGAGGTAGGCAGAATAAACGAGCAGTTAATCGAAATCTGACAGTCCCACTTCCGGGTAGTACTTGTGCGTGCGTTCCCTTCAAGCCACTTCGGGGCTGTACGCTCGCTATTTGGCACGCTCGTTAGTTAGAGGTGGGGTCGCTTGAGTTTGGGGAGGATGTTTGGCTGCGATCGAAAATACGAGCAAGTGCTTGAATTTAAATTTTTTTTTACGTACGCCGAACGTACGAACGGCCACTTGCGTCCGGTCTGAATGAGGGCCTATATTTCATTCTCTGGCTGTTCTGGATTGAGCCTAGTGTCTCAAAGTTCAAGTGTTTTGCCAACTACCCAATGCATACTGGTCCACAGTGTGGGACCAGTGGGAATTAGTCAACACTAACCAAGAGGTGTTGCAGCAGCATGACCACACATACCCAGAAGTAAGCAGATCCAGGTGCCATTGGTAGGAGCCTGGGAGCAGTTCCATGTGCCAGTATAGGAAACTGGTGGTGGCAGTGAGGTACTTGCTCATGATGCAGGATTAGGAGTCAGTAACAGGCGATTACTGGTGTTGAGAGATTTCTCCCATGCTGCTTCCTGATTATTGAACATTCTACACACCTATGTTAAAATGCTAGTGTCATTTAAGTCCATATACTTACCCCATGTTCTCCAACCAGAGTTGTCTCTTTATTAAGACATTAGGGTATTTGCACCAGGCTCATCTCTTTCAGTGCCAATTGACTTGTATTTTTTTTGATATCTTATTGTAGGTCACCACACACAGAATTAAATGATTGCTGTGTGTTGCTCAGAGCAGTCAGAAAATGGTAAGGGATAGAAATGGGTTAACCTCGGGATTCGTGAGAGTGAGAAAATAATGCTATCTCTAACTGTGTTAAGCAGTGTTTTCTGCATGTTCTGGCCAGAGCAGACATAGATATGATTGCCATGGTGGAGGGATGGGTACTTTTAATGAAAACCTCTTTTAGGGTAATTATGATATCAGCCTTATTCACCCACCCATGGATCCTTCTGTGCTGGTTAGTGAAAAGTAACTACCGTATATGAGCCAACGTAAGCTTTTTCCAAACCTAGGGTGTTCTTCAGGTAGCTTCATTGTGGAGAGATAGGTACTTTTAATGAAAACCTGTGTTGGGGCAATTATGATATCAGCCTCATTCACCCACTAATGGATCCATCTGTGCTGGTTGGTGAAAAGTAACTATACGAGCCAACATCAACTTTTGCCAAATGTAGGGTGCTCTTCAGGAGCTTCTGAACTGGGGCCCAAGATTCTTATGGGTGACCCTGGACACAGCCGCCGACTATTTCACACCATATAGACAGTGTGGCCAAAGGTCAGAGCAACCCTGCTTCTCTCTACACTATCACGTATGTGAGTTGCTGACTTGAAGCAGATATCCCATCATATTCAGAACAGGACAGCTCAGAACAGAACCCTAGACCATGGAATCAGATTGAGAGACCAAAAAAAACAAATATGAGAGGCCATTCCATAGCTGATTTCATACAAGGATTTTTTTTATTTTTTTAAATTAACTTTTTGAAAATTAGATAGTTTAGTGGGGTTTTTTTTATATTTTTATTGATTGTTGTTTTTGTTTAGATTTTGTACATGTAAATGTTTTATTGACATTAACTTGTATTTTATTTGACCACTAATTGTATTTCTTTTTTTTTTTTAAATAAATGCATCATAATATAGCTACATTATTAATATATATATAGACACTATCAATATTTAATCAGCAGCAGCTGCCCTTGAAGTTAGTTGTAACCAGAATTATTTAACCTGCCAGGAGGCTCTGCAAAGGCTGGTTCACCCTGGGCTCTGTACCCCTCTAGGGGCAGCTCTGTCTCAAACGTTATTATTTGCAAGCTAATTTATTTCTGCAAATTCTGTAGCCCTAGTCTTAACAGATGGAATAATGTGAGATAGGATGAGCTATTCTGGAAATAAAATAATTTTGCTGCAGCACAAAACCATATACTTGGCAGCACAGATTGTGTAATGGTTAGCATTACTGCCACACAGCATTAAGGTTGTGTGGAGTTTGTATATTCTCCCTGTGCTTGGGTGGGTTTCTCCTGGGTGCTCCGGTTTCCTCCCACACTCCAAAAATATACTGATAGGTTAATTGGGTCCCAACAAAAATTAACCCTAGTGTGTGTGTGTATGTGAGCATATGGTAGGGAATATAGATTGTAAGCTCCACTGGGGCAGGGACTGATGTGAATGGTAAAATATTATCTGAAAAGCGCTGCGGAATATGTGTGCGCTATATAAATAACTGGTAATAATAATAATAATAATATACCTGTATGTCCTACACCTTGATTGACTCTTCAAACTAAGGATACAAGCTCACACTCAGACAATGTATATCATTTGATTTGATCATTGAATATACAAATAAATAAAAAGAGACAATGAATGTTGATATGTCAGATATTGCCCTCTGTGGAACTGAATTATTTCCTTTCTTCCCAACTCTCCTGGGTGAAGACTCTCAATCCCTGTGGTCGGCACTGAACACCACATACGTGTACAAATATTTTAACTTGCAAGAACTTGTAAAAATGTCACTTATGTTGAAGCAACATGGGTTTCCCTAACTGATGCCGAAGAAGACCATGAATTCAGTAAAACAGGACAGGTTATTATTATGTGTTACTAGAACCTCACAGTTTCTGCAGCAGAATTGACATGCCATGCATCGGGTTATTGTACAGGCCAGTGCAAGGGCAAACATCTGAAGATTAGTCACAAAATTAACTCATGGGCCGGTTATCTCAAGAAGACTGAGAAAAGTGCCAACTCCTGCAGATTGAAAATGTGCCAAGAGTCACTCCAACTGGACACAATATCTGTGCTAGTCAATATATGACTCTTTCAGAGCCAACGGGACTGTATGCAGCAGGAGTTCATTGCGTGCTGTCAGTGAGAAGTACAAGTCTCTCTTATAAAGCAAGATATGGGTTAATTTATTATTTCTATTGCACAGCAGCTTTGCAAAGTGTATTGTATTTGCTGCACAGGGTCAATGTTGACCTTGATTTTAGATGGAAACTGCTATATTTAGGCTTATATTCTTCTCCTAGGATCTGTCACTCTGCATATTCTGTGTCATACCCAGAGATGTAGATCTGATTAGCAAAGTGCGTTGGCAGGCGAGAAATTAATAATTGCATGCATTGTTCCCAAGCACGACAGCCACCCTCACCAGGGGCACCGATGCTGGCATCTCTGCTCCCGGACAGATGACAACTTCTCATATATGACAACCTGCAGCCATCTGGACTGAAGCGGGTACAGTGCGTTTCTAGGCTGGCATATCGTACAATTACTCTCACTAAATACCACATATTAAATACCATCTGCTTTGGCATTGAAAGGTTGGAGAGAGCCATGAGGAAGTGGTTTTTCTGTGGGTCTGGTAAATTAGTGCTTTCTGTTGGGTATAACTGTATGCTATTGGAAATGAATATAAAGAAACATAACAACAACAACAACAACTCATAACATACTATATTTACAGTAATGAAGGTAAAAAATCCCATAGCTGGTAAACAAGAAGTTAATGCTTTGTAAATGAGTTAATGAATGTATGTTTCTCTGAAGGCCATTTGTCACTTGTATCTTTGGACTGACTGAATTAAAGCACTTTACCCAGGTTTTGTAACAATGATAATGAATACTTGAAAAGATGAGATGAGTGAACAAATATATTGTCTGTGAAAGAGACGTGTTCAGTTTTCCTCGTCCAGGTCTGATATGTAAATGTAATAAATTTCTTTGGTAAAATTTTAAACACCTAGAGGGAAATTGATTAAGTGTTTGGTATTTGCATAATGAGCACAAAAGTGTGGTTAGCATGTTGTGAATGGTTATAATGAGTGCAAAATCCTTTAGTAATATATGCAATTTCATTTAGTGCCACCTTCATACAGTGTTCTTTTTCTACATCACTATCGGGTGATTGCATATACTCAGTCAATTACAAATTTGCAAAACTTCATAGAATATTATCTGCACAAGTTTGTTTTAATGTGATAGGATGTGTTGTGAATAATCTTATTTTTGTGACAATCACGTTTTAATGGAACCACAGAATTTGCAAAATAATTGGTTTGTGTGGGTAGGATCTTAAGAAGCCCGTTACCTTCTATGTATAGTGCAAAACTTTGCATGCTGGTTAGAAAGAATAAATAAATGATAAATGATGCATACATATGTTAGGGAACACGCCCATGGTGCATAAGAAGAGTTCTTAACATTACTTTAAAAAATGTCAGATGCAAGAGCATTTGATATCCATTTGATATTCATTATTGGGCTTTAAAGATATTTGTATGCTTTCCAATGCATTGAAATGTGGCAGACGGAACATGTAGGATTAAAGAAATACTAACGTAATGGAATGGAAGACAAGTAGAAATGGCAATCGGTATGGTAGTACTAGGAACAATGATTTTTAGTGTAACTAGAATGAATTTTATATATATTAAATTATAAATATACATGGAAAATGTGAAAGTCAAACACTGTACTCTTAAAGAGTACATACAGTGGATGCAGCTATTTTAAGGGATCAACAAATGTCAATGTGGATTCAACATGACTCATTTTACATAGTAATTTGTGTCCGCAGTGTCATGCAAACAGAGGCAAAATGTTTTAAATTACTTTTTACATATTTTAGGTTTTTAAGAAAGCCACAAAGTGTGACATGTAGCCATGCAGTTACCATTAGGGGTAAGTAAAAAAGCACTAAATATATCATGGTGAATATGGCAAGGAAAAGTAGGTAAGCAGATGCAAACAGCGCATAGGTCCTAAGGATATTTATCATCCTTACATATTTCCTAAACCCATTTCTACTGACTTGTGCTAGTAAACATGATTATTATGTACATTATCATTATCAGTTTATCCTTATTAAATAAGCATACAGACAAAAGGTTCCCTTTAAGAATACATTTAGTTTTTAATTTAACAAGACACCCAGCAAATTTTTTGAATCCCTGACCGCATCATGGTCTACTGCTAGAGAAACATATAGTCATCAAACTCTGCTCATCACAAAACTGCAGCCTGACAGAGTGACTGACACATGCAGTCCTTTTACTCTCATTAACTACTGACGTATAAATCAATGTGCAGACTACCATGTAACCATAACACTGCTGACACACAAGCTAAATTAGTGTCCACTTTGGCCGCACACACTAATTGGGCCAGATCTGGCCTCTGAGGCCAATGACCAGATAACATCTGGCATTACTGGGGCTTCTTAAAGTGGTCGGAGGATAATTGTATTCATAGGTCAATAATGTCATATTTCAACCACATTCACCAAAATGCCCGATAACCAGTGGCGTAACTAAGTGCGCGCGGAAAAAAAATAGGCGTGGTCACTTAAAAATGGGGCGTGTCAACATGACACACCCCTTTATTTTCACACTGAACATTCCTATCCATATGCACCTTAACCCCAGTAGTACCCCTTATACAGTACCCCCAGTATGCAGGCCCATAGTAGTGCCCCTTATACAGTATCCCCAGTAGTGGTCCCCCTTATACAGCCCCCAATTAGTTCCCCTTACTGAGTGCCCCCAGTAGTGGTCCCCCCAAATGCAGTGCCCTATGTAGTGTTCCCCCTTATGCAGTGCCCCCAGTAGCAGTCCCCACAATGCAGTGCACCCAGTAGTGGTATCCCCTTATGCAGTGCCCTTTATATAGTGCCCCCAGTAGTAGTCCCCCCCTATGCAGTGCCCTTTATATAGTGCCCCCAGCAGTAGTCCCCCCATGCAGTATTCCCAGTAGTGGTCCCCCTTATGCAAGCACCCAGTAGTGATCCCCCCCTATCTAGTGCCCCCTGTAGTGGTCCCCGCAGTGCCCAGAGCAGTAAGCCCCTCATATAGTGCCCCCAGCAGTAGTCCCCCCCCCTCCCATGCAGTGCCCCCAGTAGTGGTCCCCCTATCCAGTGGTTCCTGTAGTGGTCCTTCCCGTTATTGCCCCCAGTAGTGGTCCCCCCAGTGCAGTGCCCCTAGTAGTAGGCCCCTTTTATAATGCCCCCAGTAGTAGTTCCCCCCCCCAAGTAGTGGTCCCCAGTTGAGGTTCCCCCTCCCGATTAAGTGCCCCCTGTAATAGCCCCCCAGTAGAGGTCCTCCCAATAATGGTGCCCCCAGTAATAGCCCCCCCCAGTAGAGGTCCTCCCAATAATGGTGCCTTATGTCCGGCTCTTGCAGTGGGTGCTGCAGCAGTCAATGAGAGTCTATCTGACTCTCATTGGCTGCTGTCTAGCACACGCATCGCCGCCAGCGCTGGCGGCGATGCGTGTGTTATGCACAGCCTGAGCCCGCCTCCTGGCGCTATTGGGCAAGCGCTCAGGGGGAGGGAACGGGCTCAGGTGTGCAGCACAGGACCGGCGCTGGAAGCCTAGCGCTGGTCCTGTGTAAATGTGTAGTGCTGACCGCACTCACTGCGGTCGGCGCTACACTGGTGGCTAACTAGGGCGGGCCGGACCGTGGCCGGTCCCACGGCGCCCAGGGCACGCACCCTGCTCGCCCTGCCCTAGTTACGCCACTGTCGATAACGGTTGTATTATTACTCTGTGGTTACTTTATTAGGAAACCAGACGATGCTCCATAAAAAAAGGGGTGTGACTGTATTGCATTGGGTGTGTGGTAGCGTCACCGTCACATTGGGCTAAAGAAATGCTAGGCAGCAGTCCCCATCTCTCCTCCCCTCTTTTAACTACACTCTTTCTTTTCATGGTACCTATTCCCCACTGCTCTCCTATGCAGAGAGGGGGTCAGAGTGACTTCCCAACGTTATGGCAGTTGGGACAGCAGTACTTACTATCAGGACAGTGGGGCAGTATTTAAGAATCATGATTGTCTCATCTAAATCATGACAGGTGATCACTCCAGATTTTGCTAATCTCTTGTTTATAGCATTGAAGTATAGAGAACTAGTAGTAATACCTACCTGTCCTCCTGTCCGACAGCAGTCAGCACTCAGCAGCAGAAGCTGACACACAGGCAGCCAGCAGCAGACAGACTTAGAGGAGCCAGCTGCCAGACTCTCTCTTATGCTGGGTACACACTTAGCAATATGTACCCAGCATGACATCGCTGGTGACGGGACCCGGTACGATGCTGGGTCTGATGGTTCAGTGGTATGTGTCATGCAGTATTCTGCAGTTTGGCATTGGTAGCGACATCCCCCATGATATGCACGCTCCCGCTAGATGATGTACCTGATATGTTGCGGGATCGGGCGACATATTGTCTAGTGTTTACCCAGCTTTAGTCTGTGAAGATGCTCTTAAGGGCAACCTGGAGGAGGGATAAGGGGAGCGCGGCTGCCAGGGTGGGGGCACACACAGAATGTGTGAAGATTGCTGTGGAGGGGGAAGAAACAGCAGCAGGGGAGCATGAGGAGGAAGGAGGGGAATACTGAGCACACACCCTATGGAGGAACAGGGGAGCACACAGTGTGGGATGTGGAGGTGGAACAGGAATAAACACATTTATTAAACACCCACTGGTTCTCCTTGTCATCCACTGCCCACCCCTGCCTCTCCCTGTCACCCCTGCCTCTCCCTGTCACCCCTGCCTCTCCCTGTCACCAACTGTTTCTCCCTGTACTAACTGTCAGGGCCGTCAAGAGCCAAGGTGGGCCCCGGTAATAGGGGGCATGGCCTAATCTCTGGAGGCGCGGCCACGCCCCCTTGGCGGAAAAAAAATTGATTTGCAGCGCCGCGAAGGGGGGCGCTCTGAGCCCCCTCAGCCCGGCGCAAAGCCAGGGGGGCGCGATCAGTGTGATCCCTCCCCCGCACAGGCATAGGAGACTGCTGTGGCTGCTGCTCAGCAGCCACGAGCAGTCTCCAACTGCAGCTCAGCACACGCTGTGTGCTGGGCTGCTGTGAGGGAGGGGGGGGCGGTGTCGGACCTGGGCCCCCGCTGGGCCCCTCAGGAAGCCCGGGTCCGGGTAATCTGTACCCGCTCCCCCCCCCCTCTCGGTGCCCCTGCTAACTGCCTCCTACATCACCCTTTGCCCCCTACTGTCTCCCCAGTCATCCTCTGCCTCTCCCTGCCAGAATCTGCTTCACCCTCAGCCACCCAAAGCCTCTCCCTGTCACCGACTGTTTCTCCCTGCTTTGCGATAATCTCTGATTCAGGCCCTTGGTACAAAATATATCCAACATTGGCCCCTCAGTATTTTCTGGTACTCAGGGCCTGATTCAGAGCAGCATGCAATCCGCATGCACAAAGGCGTTTTTGCGATCAAGATGGTCGGTATCAGAAATTTTGTGAAAAAGTGATTGGCGTTCCTGGGCAGTGGCTAGAGATACTCACAAAAATGGCCCATTCAGTGGATGTACTATGGGAGTGTTAATGCAAATGGGTGCATTCACAGACGCACAGCCACAGGCTTAGGAGGCAATGGGAATGGTCAGATGGAGAAACTGCACTGGCCATGGGGGTTGGGCAAGTATCTATGGTGTGACTGATGGTGGCGTCTAAGGACACACCAATTGGTATTACTGCATGTTCTCGCACATTCAGCTGCATGGATGTACAGCATGGAGAGAGTATGTAGCGGCATTTTTGTAAACTTGCAGAGTATGTAGCGGGATTTGCTGCTGCGTGCGCTTCTGTGTCCATCTCTGAATCAGACCCTCTGTTCAGGGGTGTTTTAAGAAAGGAGGGAGCCCATGTGCAGTCTCCATTTGGGCCCCCTCCTCTCTGTCAGTGAAATGAGCGCAGTAGATTCTGGCTTCATGCCATAATCTACTGCGCATGCTCGGTTCTCCGGGAAAATGGCCGCTGCCATCTTCTCAGTGATTTTTTTCTGCTCTGCAGCACCAGTCCAGCATGCAGAGCAGCACCCCTGAATCTGTGGAAAGGTAAGCATACCTCCCGACTGGCAGTCACGTTTTTCTGGGACTGTCCCACCATCCCACCCACGGGCCCAGGGCCAGATTAACAATGGGGCGGATGGAGCTACAGCTCCAGGCCTCCACATAAAAATAGGCCCATTAACATTACATGCATGATTACCAGCTGTATTTCTTTCAATAGTTTTTCTAGTCCCCCCCACCCCTCCCCCCAAAAAAATTATGCAATTTTTCTAATTCTTTCTAGTTAGTGTTCATAGTGTAGGGGATGTACACACCAAGGTGACTCTGCACACACTCACACAGCACCGATCACAGCTCTTCCCCTTCTCAGTATAGGCCTCTGAACATTTTCAGCTCCAGGCCCATGTGGGCCTTAATCCGGCCCTGCACGGGCCGCAGTGTTCCGCAGTGTGGGGGAGAGCAAACACTGAATAGATGCCGTGCACATCTTTACTGTGCACAGGCTGAGTCTCTGGGCGCTGCCCAGCATCTCTGGGTGTGCTGGGCATGCTCCCAGAGTGACGAAACGGGGGTACGGTGCGAAATCAAGCCCACTCGTGGTAAGCTCCATCCCTCTCAGCTAGTCTCCACCTTTTCCCACTTTTAAATTCACCAATGTTGGGAAGTATGAGGTAAGTATAATTAACTATGGGTGCAGGGTGTGCGATGTAGGCACCTTGCACAATAATAAAGATGCCCCTGCGTCTGTTTGAATCTCAATAAGAGGCAATTTTATTTATTTTTTCCATTGAAAACAAACTAGAAAATTTTAGTTTACACAAACACTTTGACGACATCAGGTCTAAATATGGGTAGCTTTCAATGGGGTGTAATAAATGTCTCTCACAGGTGGAGACTGAGGGTTAGGGACACTTGTTATTAGTGGTCAAATGAACAGAGATCTGTATACAATTTACTTACAAGAAGCCACAGCCTCAGTCAGTCAGCAGAGCCTCACAATGAATCACCCGCAATTAGGCTGCACTCCTGCTGATCTCCACAGGTTAGAGGAGCATGTGATGGGCTCCTCCAATTAGAGCTCAGCACATGCTCTTCTGACCCCTTTACAGAGTATCATAGGATTCACCCAGTAATGCAGTGCCCCCGTCCTCTGTGTGTAGCTGCTGGACCCCATTATCATGCCTGCTGTCTGGAGCCTTCGGCAGGTCAGTCCAAACAGCCTTGATGACTTCCCGGCAAGCAATTACATTGCTGCCTGTGTCCTGCTATAGCAAACTGTGCCATTGCCATAGCCCTGCAGTCCTGCAATAGAGGGCATGGCAACAAATCAGTGGGGCCTGTTGGGGATCTCCCCAGGGGCCCAGTGCAACCCTGCTTAGGGACCACCACCATTATTAATGTTGTTTTCCTTTTTAAACAAACCTTGTATTGAATCCCTCAATTACAGCACTTTGAGGAGGGTCTCTCCCCATGAACCCTTCTATTTATTCTATTTAGCAAGATCCCAGCATTCAAGTACAGTGGAGAGTGATAAAGTACCAACCAATCAACTTCTAACTGTCAGTTTACAGGCTGTATTTGAAAAATGACATGAGCTGATTGGTTGGTACTTTATTACTCTCCAAGGCTTAGTGCAAGAGAGATATCCAATGCAGCAGCATTAATATGATTTCTGTCATAGAGAGCTTACAGGAGATAATGCCAAAACTTTTTTTTAAAATGCCAGGATCGTGCTGTTGGTTAACCAAGAATTTTGACATTTTGAGCAATTTCTAGATTGATAATTTATTTCTTTCGCCAATAATGATTAGGATTTATATTTGGCTTTTTTTTTGTTTTACCCAGTTCTTCTCCATCTTTGTTCTGATGTCAGCGATACAAGTTTCTCCCTCAGCTAGCTGGAAAGATCTATCATTAGTGGCTGCTATCTAGAGCTGGATGTCATCTGCATAGTTCTGTAGTCGGAAACCATGATTTCCATTTTTACCTAAGAAAGCTGCATAGATTTAAAAATGTAAATTAGTAATCTTGGAGCACTCAAAATCTGATTTAAAATACTGGTACAATATTGGAGAGTAATATATTCTTAACAGTTGTCCAAAAAGCTGTCATTTTCTGACACATACAGTACTGTATATACTGTATTATAGACGTTATATTATAAATAATGTCTTGGCAATGATATTTGTACACATACTGTAGATATTTTATAGCAACACATACACAGCAATCAAATTAAGCAAAGATATAATTATATATGACACTTTACTAAAAAAACAAAACAGTTTTTATCTCACGTCTTAACGACAGTGCTGCATGTATCATATGGTTACTGATGCAATCCCTACAGACGTTTACTAAAAGTACTGAAAGCAAAATATGTTACACTTATATGAAGCCTTAACATTGTTATTTTGTTATTTAATGTCTGTGTGTTCCACTAACTACCTTAGCTAATATCCTTGTTTCTTATTTTGGTTAATTCTTGAGTCTAGTTAATTCAATGGATTGCACCGCCTTATTTTATATTTATGATTCTGGGGTTCGAATATGTATAATTTACTGGTGCGCATAGAGCTCCTTTCTGTATAAAATAATGAGTTCTGCACGCCAACTCTTGTGATTATTGTTTGGAGCATTGAGGAGAGTCACTTCCCCAGGTCGCAGATTGGAGATACACATCCCCAAAGTCGCAAGGTCATCAGCTGGGAAACACAAATCAGCTTGGACTGGACAATCCTAAAATCAGAATGAACTGGATTGAATACATGGAAAGCATAAGATTTCAGAAACCCTGCAAGGTCCTCTCTGCTGAATGGATTTAGGGTCATATAGAATTTATTTGGGGAGAAAATTACTTAATATTGGATGAGTTGCACTTTTGGTAACTTGCAGTTTCTATTTTTCAGAATTAAAATTTGCTCATTAAATATTCAGGCTATTCACAATGGTAAGAAACACAAAGGTGTGCACATGTCAGTGGTGACGTCTTGGGGCAAATTTGAGAAGTCACAAAAAAGTGGAAAAACTATACAATAAATATAATGTATTGTATTGTGCGTCCGTACTGTCTTTTAAATACAATTAAGGGTGCTATTATTTATTAGTGAGAAATAGGTTATTTATTATTAATATTATTCACACTGGTATATTTTAAGGTAATTTTACAGAAGCTTGTTATTGCCACTAAGAACTGCTGTTACTGGTGATGTATGGCAGATCAATTCAGTCAATGGATTGAGTCTTGACATGTACTGAAAAGAAATTGGGAAATTTATGATGTCTAAAAACTGTACACTATACACAAATAGGGTTGTATCTATAGTAAAAATATTTAGCAAAATCAGATATCACTGATGTGTAACATAAGCAGCATTACACAGTGTGTACCTTCAATCCTTATGGTGCATACACACTGTCAGATTTAGCAGGAAGACATAAACGATAACAATATAGTTTATCATTAGATCATTTATATCGTCCATTTTTTAGCCCCTTCCAACCCCCAAACGACAGATAATACGCGGACATGGATGGTCGATAACGATAACGACCAATGCCCGTGAATGCAGTCCAACCTGGTCAATATCGACCAGGTTACTATAGGGACCCACGATCGTTGATCGCGGGTCGTTTAGTCATTTGGGGGTTGGTGCTGTGCTGAATGTTCAATAGCAATCATCCAGCACATGCAGGATGATCAGGCAATGATATCTTTATCGTTGTCTGATCTGACCGTGTGTATGCACCATTAGACTCATGTTTACAACTGTTTAGTTTTGTGTAAATAAATATATGCTGATCTGATAAGCTGCTGATGATGACAAATGTAAAGCTGGGCATCCACTATACAATTTTCTATCAAATATCTGTCCATTCTGGCTGGTTGGAATGAAAACCTGGTAATGTATGGGAGCATATGACAATCAGCAATTTGCTCACAAACACTAGAAAATAGCCAAAAATGGTCGTTCAGACAAATTGGTTAAAACACACAAATTTAACCAATTTGAACAATTTTTTTTGTCCTTTTTTCAGTGTTTAAAACCAAATGATCGACTGTCATTTGCTCCCATACATTACCAGGTTTTCATTCCAACCAGCCAGATTGGACAGATATCTGACAGAAAATTGCATAGTGGATGCCCAGCTTAATACAACCTAGTCTAAACTGACCACTAGGTGTCACCCTTGCTCCTTACAAAAAAAATAAATAAATTGCGCTGTTCATTTGTGTCGAGTTACTGGAAATGACTAGGGCAGGTGCGCTAGTTTATGTTTATGTTCATTAACATTTCATTTAGTGTGACTGTATTGTGTGCTATACAATCAGGATGATTCCAGATATATGGTATCACACTGACCTGTGTGTGCCCAGTACTTTGGATTCCCACTATTACAGATTTTCATCTAAAAGGAATCTAATATATGCAGCTAAAATATGATTCTTTAATATTTAAATGCATTATACCTCATCTTGTATTGGCTGTTTGGAATCTCCCAATTATTTGCTGAATTCATGAAATGGTTATTAAAAGATGGATATTTCATGAACCTTCCATAAGAGTATGTGTCATAAATGTGTTCATTTAGTGAGATTACTTTGGATGCCTCTACAAGGTGAGTCTTCTATGTGTGCATCAGGGACTTTCTTGCAGCAGAACATAAAATGCTTGTCAAGCCCAATCATTCTTTAATTATTTGTGTCAGTATTGCCTTTTGTATTTTATCAAGAATGCCATACACATAAACACTTGGCACAAAATGATTTTCAGAACTTCACAGTTAACCTAGCAATTAAGATTTTACTTTAAAATGGAGTGAGTGCACTTTCTGTGCCTCTGGAGGTTGTGATAAATTATCCTTTTGTACTGAGTGGCCTATGGAAGTAAATGCTATATATTTGGTGTATTCCAAATTACAAATTCGGCTGCTTCCGGCAAAAATAAATAAATAAAAAAATCACAATTGACAGCACGAATGCTTGAGCCCGAAGCCAGTGCTCCATAGTCTATTAATGCACATATATATGATCATTATATAGTTAACTCCTCTATTGCTGTCAAATTCTGCTACCTGCTCTAAATGACACCCAAACTGCATTGCTCTCCAATTTACATTTTTATGAGCAGCAAAAGGGGTTAAGCCTGCAGTGCATTAAATAAGAATACATATTATGCACACCTCCCAAAATGTGTGAAAGTTATTCACTAAGACACCACAATCCAGGCTGTAGTATTTGAAAATGGTATAATTATTCTCCCCTCCCCCTAAGCCCTGTAATGAATTTCTTACCAATAAATCAAAAGGTATTCTGAAAAAACATCAAAGAAAATGGAATGAGGTCAGGCCAGCACTAACAAAGAGTAGGGTAGTCAGGCAGAGGCACAGAGACATGGAACCATCTGACACCGAGTGTGACAAGTGTACCTGGTGTAATTAACTTTTATCCAATGAACTTTCCCATTACATAAAAGTCCGTCTAAAGAAACTCCAGCATCCCATTAGAGACCTCAGTTGTTTGTGTTCTGCTACCTTCAAGAAACACTGACTTGGATAGATACCAGCATCAGGGAATACTGGATCTTAGCTGAATCTGAAAAGATCATATAAATGTGGAGGGTTAACTGTTTTTTCTTTTTCTCTCTAATAAGAAATCCCCTGAATATGATGAGTGTCTTTCTTTGTTTGATCTGGTTTGGGCAGGGCCATGTGCTCAGCTGGGAATCACTCATCACCTTCACTTGCAGAGAATCCTGAATGCCTGGCTCTATCACTTCCTACAAAATATTCATCTTTACAATGAAAGGACCTGGCTAGAGAAAATAAAATAATAGTGTTTAATTAATTACTATTGTTTGTCCTAGATAGAAGCTTGTTTGTAACTCTCTAGGAGACTGCTGTTCAGGATTACAATAGGGGCCTGGAGTGAGTGTTTGCAAACCCATTATGCGTGGGTAATAAGAGATTAGTTCAATTAGCTCCTATTCTATCTCAGCACATTTGGGATATTTTTCCACAATACATTGTATGTGTTCACAGGCTTCCAACATTCTCTCCTAGGACTCACCGTTACCGTTAGTAAAGAAGCACGCAGCTGAATATTCACATGAATGGAAAATGCAGCACAGAGTTTCATTAGGAATCATAGTAAATACCAGTATTCATGTCAATGAGAATAGTTCTCAGAAAAGGCTTTGCAGGGGTTACTACTAGCAACGTGGTATGAGAATGCCAATAACTGCGATAGGAAATAGATTTGTAGCTCTCACTTCCAATAGAAAGAAAATAAAATCTCATAACAAAATCCTTTCCTGAAAACGTCTTCCTTTTTCTCATTAAGTAAACGGGAATTGTTCGCCAACTGTAACAAGCGCTTTGGGGGATCCCATTCAGAGTTGGTGAGGAACCTAGATCATAACATTTGGATTTAGATTAGAAGGCAGAATTTTTTTTCAATACTAATTCATATTTATAACCTCCCACTCTCTGAGCAGAGTGGAACACCGCAGGCTATAACTGCTTGCCAGAGGATTGCTGGGAAAGAGTTATTTTTTATTACACTAGGCTAGCTGCACTTAGATATACACCTCATGTTAGCCTTGCTTATTACCAAAGGATTGCATGTAAATTCAACATGTCACCATGTCAGACACACATAATTAAACCAGGACAGAGATACTCATTGTTTCTGTAGAAAACACATTGCTGTTGCATATGAAAACAATGTAAATAACTGTAAAATAGTTTTACACTTTCCTGAAATCTGACTTTGGAGGCAGCCTAGCTATTTTACTGTATATGATACATTATGTGGGTTATTTAGATCCCTGGTTTTACACATAACAAAGCTTCACATGCAAATATGCAGGGATTTTACACACATTACCTCCCTATACAAAGCTCCGGCTGGGCATGAAAAGTGGATGTAATTTATATCCTGGCTGTCGCCGGTGCTGACATCCTGACACCAGAATCCCAAAGCCAACATCCCGAACCACCAGCATCCCGACGGCAAGTATTGGGTTAGGGGGAAGGTTAGGGGCAACTACTCTCCCGAATGTTGCGGTAAGCTCACGATTTTTTCGGGTAGCCCTCTGCACCCCGATATAGTAGTCATATCTCCGGCATCCTGCCCACTTCCTAGTACGGGAAATTTGTGGATCCGTAGGAAGAGGGCGTGGCTAAATTATACAAATTGCATAATTTAACCCCACCCCCTCCTCATATCATGGGCTTTTCCTGTACAGGGACGGGGCCTAATGATGGCTACAGTCTGGCGCCGCCCTCTGAAGCTTAAGAGCAGCTCCCGGAGAGGATTTGTGAAAAGTAGGTATGTATGGTTAGGGGTTAGGGTTAGGCACTAGGGGGAGGGTTAGGTTTAGGCTGCAGGGGGGAGGGTTAGGATACTTACCTGCAAGTCTCGATATCCTAACCCTGTCGGGATGCTGGCATTGGGATACTGACTGCCAGGATCCTGAGCACTGGCATTCCGTACCCAACCCCATGAAAAGCACTAGTCAATGCATTGCACCCATTATTTATGCCCTTTTGCAATTAATTATCGTCTAGGTGACATAAAGTGCCACTGTGATCCATAACTAATGTATAGTTTATTGTTTTTAAAATGGCTAAAAACACTTGTTATTTAAAAAATGTATATATATTTTTCTTGTGCACTTTTTGTCCAGGGATTTTCTTCTCTAGGTCAAATTTGGATGGAATCTGTCTAGTCTTGGCGAATGAATAAATAAGTAATTGGTTAGTTTGCAAACTAGCCCAAATCAGGTCAGCACAGGGCACTTGCTTCTTTGACAAAGGGGTCTGCAAAAACAGTGTCCTCCTACCAGCCATGGTCTCTCAACCTTCTCCCTGCGATATGGTAACAGTGGTAATGATTGTAACACCTTTGCAACACCCCTTTTCACCATTTTATTATAAGATAAAGTCTGTTTCTTTGTTCTCATCAGTCATAATCCAACTGGGAATTGTTTTGTTTTTGTAATCCAGTGGGAAATTCATCTGTTATTTAATCCAATGGTATAAAAAGCTTCATAAAAGGCAATGCAAGTGCTCACTGTGAGGGCCTATCAATGAATGACTTTATTCAGGTATTACTGAGGACCCCTTTAACACTCAGCCAATCACAAGCAATTTACTATGCTGGCTGCTTATGATTGGCTAGTGGTTAAAAGGGCGAAGCATCGAACCTTCCAAAGTAAACAGGGATAGAAGCTGCCCATAGCTTCTAGATATCATTGTATAAAATGTAGAGATAATTTCCTATTGATTTACAAAGACAGAATCATTTCTCATTATATTATGATGTAGAGTATTATTTTTATATTAATGGTGTAAAGATTTAGGTGAGGGTTTTATTCAACTGAATTTTATTAAAATTATTTAAAATTACATGTTCAGGCAAAAACTGGCAGCCATTAAAGGGAATGTTGGTATTTGTGGTTCCATGAGCATCCGCATACTCTTTTTTTAGTAAATGATTGAGTCTCTTGCTGGTCAACAAAGAATGCTACACATTTACTATACTCCAAGAGATCGATGCAGCAGCAGAGCTGTACGTAAAATAGGCATACAGTACTCAATAGAAGTATGTCCAGAAAAATTGCATATTTGAGCACAGGTGCCAAGCTCACGATGCGTCTACCTCTGCATCAGTAGTGTATGCGTCTAGTTCAGTCATCATCATCATCAATTAAATTTTTTATTAGATCCCCTTTAACTTGCCTTTATCACACAATTTTTTATTTCCCTTCATTCACAATATATCTTTCCTTCAACCCCTTTAGCATTCCTTCTCTTCACATCCCCTCCATTTATCTTTACCTTATATATTTCCATCTCCAATTGATTTCCTTGCACATCTCTTAATTTATATGGATCCCTCACTTTAGTTTTCTTTCAATCCTTTTTTTAATTTCCCTTCTTTTTTTTTTTAGCAGGATCCTGTGTGTTATAATTTGCCATAGTTATGGAACCCAAGGCACCCACAGCACTCCCAAGGCCCAGCACTTTGTTCTTTTCAATGTCCTCTTGTGAACGGTGCATGCGCAGTGGGTGTATATACTGAAAGTGGCCCCTATTTGATGTTTTCAGATCAGGCTGAGAGGCTACAGCATTATCACACTGGACCCATACCATATAGGTCTGCTGCACAGACACACTGGCGGATATGTCATTGTTGCAGGGTGTGTGACACTGTGCCTCCTGGATCCATGGGCCTGTGTGCACTGCACACCCTACAGCCAGTACACAGCCATGGCCAAAGGTTTTGAGAATGACACAAGTATTGGTTTTCACAAGTCCCTCTTTGTCATGACAATGAATTTAATCCCAAAAACAAAATTTCCACTGCATTTCAGCCCCTGCCACAAAAAGACCAGCTGACATCATGTCAGTGATTCTCTCGTTAACACAGGTATTGACGAGGACAAGGCTGGAGATCACTCTGCCATGCTGATTGAGTGAGAATAACAGACTTGAAGCTTTAAAAGGAGGGTAGAACTTGAAATCATTGCTCTTCCTCTGTTAACCATGGTTACCTGCAAGGAAACATGTGCAGTCATCATTGCTTTGCACAAAATGGGCTTCACATGTAAGCATATTTCTGCTAGTAAGATTGCACCTAAATCAACCATTTATCGGATCATCAACAACTTCATGGAGAGAGGTTCAATAGTTGTGAAGAAGGCTTCAAGGCACCCAAGAATGTCCAGCAAGCGTCAGGACTGTCTCCTACAGTTGATTCAGCTGTGGGATCGTGGCACCACCAGTGCAAAGCTTGCTCAGGAATGGCAGCAGGCAGGTGTCATGCACAGTGAGGTGAAGACTTTTGGAGGATGGCCTGGTGTCCAAGAAGGGCAGCAAAGAAGTCCCTTCTCTCCAGGAAAAACTGATATTCTGCAAAAGGTACAGGGCTTGGACTGCTGAAGACTGGGGTAAAGTTATTTTCTCTGATGAATCCACTTACAGATTGTTTGGGGCATCTGGAAGAACGCTTGTCCGGTGAAGGAAAGGTGAGCGCTACCATCAGTCTTATGTCATGCCAACAGTAAAGCATCCTGAGACCATTCATGTGTGGGATTGCTTCTCAGCCAAGGGAGTGGGCTCACTCACAATTTTGTCTAAGAACACAGCCATGAATAAAGAATGGTACGAAAACATTCTCCAAGAGCAACTTCTCCCAACCATCCAAGATCAGTTTGGTAGCAAAGAAAAAATGCCTTTTCCAGCATGATGGAGCACCTTGCCATAAGGCAAAAGTGATAACTAAGTGGCTCGGGGAATAAAACCTCTAAATTTTGGGTCCATGGCCAGGAGACTCCCCAGACCTTAATCCCATTGGGAACTTGTGGTCAATCTTCAAAAGGTGGGTGGACAAACAAAAAACCTAAAATTCTGACAAACTCCAAGCATTGATTAGGCAAGAATGGGCGGCCATCACTCAGTATGTGCCCAGAAGTTGATTGACAGCATGCCAGGGCAAATTGCAGAGGTCTTGAAAAAGAAGGGTCAACACTGCAAATATTGACTCTTTGCATAAACTTAATGTAATTGTCAATAAAAGCCTTTCACACTTATGAAATGCTTGTAATTTTACTTCAGTATACCATAGTAACATCTGACAAAAAGGCCTAAAAACACTGAAGCAGCAAACTTTGTGAAAACCAATACTTGTGTCATTGTCAAAACTTTTGGTCATGGCTGTAGATACTCCACCAGAGACTCCAGTTTTATAGATACTGCCAGCATCAGGATGAATCCATAATGAAATATGTGGCTGAATTAAGGAAATTATCAGAGCACTGACACTTTGGACTGGCAGATGACCTTAGAGACCAATTAGTATGTGGTATGATAGTGAAAGGATTCAGAAAAGACTGTTGTCTGAATATGAAATATAACTCTAGACAGGACCCTGTCCCTAGCTATTTCTATTAAAACTGCACAAGGGATGCAGCTAAACTACAACACAAAGACAGAGACTGCGCCATACCTAAGATGATTTCTGTCCAGAGACATCCATGTTTTTATTGTCTCTGGGGAAAATCCATCCACGACACCATTCATTGTTGGTTCTGTGACAAGGTCTGTTTAAGATGCCACAAAAGGGGTCACTTAGAGCATGTGCACATTCTGAGACAGCATGGGATCAGCATCAGAAAAAGAGACAGACCAAGGACAAATTTAAAAAGCCTAGAGTGCACCAGGTAGTTGACAACAAACCAGACTCCCCTGACAGTGTTGACACTGAAAAGGGGGATGTAGTAATGAGTTGCGACCACCGGCCTCAAGACCGACATCCGATTCCCGAGAAGGCACTTAGGCATCAGTATTTTGATGCTTAACTTATCTTAATCCTGACGCCGGAACGGCGAAGGAAGCCGGCCCGAACGAGATAAGTCCAGGGCACCCTTAGTGTTAGCCGTGGCTGGGGGAGGGTTAGGTTTAGGGAGTGTAGAGGGGTTAGGGTTAGGTTTGTTTTGGGGGAGGTTAGGGTTAGACACCCCTACTAGGGAAGGTTAGGCACCCCGGGGAGAAGTTAGGGTTAGGCACCCCCGGTGGGAGGTTAGGGTTAGGCACCCCTAAGGGGGGGATTAGGGGGGAGAGGGGTAGGGATAGGTTACTTACCTGCCCTGTCGGATCGTCTACCTTCGGGCTGCCGGCGTCGGGGTATTCAGCCGCAGGGACTTCGTACCCAATCCCTGAAAAGGAACTGCCTAGCCTGCAACTGAACCATACAAGAAAAAGATTATCAAATAATCTGGTTTTCCCTGAGGTGTAGGGAATGCAACTAAAAATGGAGTTGTACACTAGCTCAGCATTGTCAGTAATTAATATAATTCATAATGACCAGTTGTTCTTGCATATCCTATTGAGGAAAACATCTATCGAGCTTTGCATGTATATGGGGGAGGTTGGTCTGCTAGTGTGGAAGATAATGGTGAACATTAAATACAAACAGCAACTGCAAGGACAATATTTATATGTGCTTCATAATAGTGGGTCGGGACTGGCTCAGGAAAATCCTATTTGATTGGAAATCCATCTATAAGATACTGTCTTCCCTGACACACATAGACGCTGTTAACAAAAAGGTCACAAAAGATACTAGACAGCTCCCAAACTGAAGAATTAGTTTGTTAACTCCGGGATGCTGTCACCTGTAGAATAGAGTGAGTGGGCCACACCAATAGTACCAGTTTTTTTTTTTTTTTTAAAGTGCAGATTGGGAAGCATCTGAATCTGTGGAGATTTCACAATGTTGATACTGTAAATCCAGTTTTGCACATGGTTCAATATCCCTTGTAAAAAATTCAGGATATCTTCATGGTCTTGATAGGGAGAGATCACTACACAACAATAGACCTGGCACAAGCAGATCTGCAGATGGAGGTGGAGGACGTTTCAAAGAATTACCTCACAATAAATACACTCAAAGCACTGTCATGAATCAACAGGCTTGTATTGGGCATATCTTCAGTCCCCACACTCTGACAAAGAGTAATGCATGGGGATCTACTGTACAAGGAATACCACATATGCAGTTTTAACTAGATTAAATTATTATTGTCATTTGCAGAAATGATGCTGAACACCTTGCAATTTAACAAAGATTCTTCATTGACTACAAGAATATGGACTTAGGGCCTGATTCAGAGTTGGGAATAGAGTGAGAAATAGCACTTAACTGTGTACCTGGACAAACCATGTTGCAATGCAAGGGGTGCTTTTACATGTAGCCCACAAATACTGCACAGCTTTATTATTACTCTATAATTTAGATGTCAGTTTGGACACCTCCCTCCCAAATCTAAATCTCTCTGCACATTTTAAATCTGCCCCACCTGCAGTGCAGCATGGTTTCACCAAGATGATCAGTTGAGAGAGATATCTCACTCTATTCCCAAGTCTGAATCAGGTCCTTAGAACCTGATTCAGAGGTGGATGCAAGAGAGGTCGGTGCTGTGTCTTCGGTTGCAACGGATGTGAGAAGTTATCAAATGCAGCAGGATCTTCTGTAAAAAATATGCCCACTGCTGACTTCTCAGGTACACTGAATGTGTCTGAAGACGCAGCATCGGCCAAACATCACGTGTGACATCGGACCCCTGAAGGTTGCTCAGAATGTAACGAAGCTGCCGAGGCCAGTGAATCCATGAATGCCCAGTGTAAGGTCAGTGAATCCAATGAACACTCTAAAAACTGAGGCAACAAGCCTCCCCGCTCCCGAACACCTGTAGATTGCCTATCAAAGTCGCAGTAACAGCACAGTGCTACTGGAGCCGACACACCATTGCACACATTGTGGCTATAACACATGCGCAGAAAAGAAAATATTGGCCAATTGTGACTGAATCAAAACAGCATCCACCTCTGAATCATCCCCTAAGTCAATAAAGATAAAAATAATATTTTTGAAAGATCAAAAATTGTACTGTGGAAATGAGATTAACAAGGAGGTGCTTCACAAGTCAGATGACAAAATAGAGGCTGTTTTGAAAGCCCAAAGTAAGTAACACAGCTCATACTTAGGCTATTCAATTACTATCATAAAATCATCTCTACAGTTTTACACCCACTGAATGTACATTGGAAATAATTAAAAGATTCTAAAAATATATTCTTGGAAGCAAGAAATTGATAACAACTGAAAAAGTCTAAACTCATTTTGACTCTTAGTTGCCCATTAGGTAAGAATGTGTTTCCCATCTTACTTGTATCACGGTGCCCTAGAGTATCAGCATATTGTTCACGGCACCCCAAAGACAAACCTTTCTTCTTGAGAAATTCAGAAAAAATATTAAATGAAGTAAACTGTGCTTACCTTTCATCCTTGGGTGCAGTTATGTGGTGGTGGACAAGGTTGTACATCCAATTGTCCACACATTTTATAACTGGCAACCACACTAGTTTTGACTATCACCATAAATAATTAGATTTGATCCTGCACCATGAATCCCAGGCAGAGCCGTAACTAGACTTTTTGGTGCCCTGTGCCAGAACGAGCATTGTTGCCCCCCTCATTTTTCAAAGGGACATAATGCACCCAAAAAGGGGAATTGCCTCATGGGGAAGGGCCAGGGAAGAGATAGGGGAGGCCAGGAGATGCTGGGGATGAAATAAGAGGAAGCTACAAGTGAGAATGATAATAAAAAGAAATTTGAAAGGCCCAAAAAGCGCCCCCTGACCTGTGGTTCCCTGTGCGATGGCACCGGCCGCACTACCCTAGTTATGGCCCTGACCCCTGGCACCCCTGTAAGTGTCTTGCGGCACCCCAGGGTGCCACAGCATCTAGTTTGGGAACTACTGCTTTATGGTATAGGGGCCATCTTATCACTTGAGAAATGGAAATGAAAGGCCAATTGCATAAGCATTGCATTGTGGTCTTTATCAGCTTTATAGAAAAAATATAAACACAATGATCATGATACTCTTAGTTTAATGTGGGAAGTTAAGAAATTCTATGCATTTTTGTACAGACACCAACCGCTAGTCTCCATTTTCAATCCTAGAAAGGGAGTACCAGCCATAATGGCCGCCTGCCTGCAATGATGGTCCTTGTTCTTGTGTGCTTATTAGTATAATATCAAAGGAAGACAATAAGAAAACCCCCTTGCAGATTAATCAGCAGCCAGTGACTAATATGCTGATTGTCACAGAATCAAGGAATGGTGGTTTTATCCAAAAATTTTGACTTGACCCTCAAGGAGATGGCCAAGGGTTGGAAATCCTTTTTATTATGGATATTCTGGCAGGAGAGACCAATTGTGAATATGGGTACTTTTTAATGTGTGGGACTAGGGTGGTATTACTACCCAAACAAAGTCTTGCATAAATTGCATGAAGATCACTTGGGAACTATTAAAATGAAGATGTGGTGAGAAACTACGTGTTAGCTGGGGATTGATAGTGATAGTTTGACAATGGGAAAATGCTTCTCCAGTGGCACCTTTACACCCATGGGAGTGGCCATCCTCCCCATGGTAAAGGGTACACATTGACCTTGCAGGAACATTCTTTGACTGTATGTTTTTATTACAGCCAAAGCGCACTCCAAATGGCTTCAGTAGATTAAACTGAAATGCACTACATCAGAGAAAACTCTGGGGGTCATTCAGACCCGCTCGCGAGCGCAGGACGCTCGCAAGCGGGTTGCTGTTGCCCCACTGCGCATGCGCATGATGGAGGGAGCTCCGTCGTGCGCATGCGCGAGACCCGGATAGCGACGGGCTCTCCGTCGCTCCGGGTCTCACACCAAAGGGGGCGTGCTGTCGATGTTGATTGACAGCACGCCCCCTTTGGTGGGCGTGCCGGGGGCGTGGCTGCCAGACGGAGTCGTTCCCATGGGAACGCCTACCGTCTGAAGCCGGCCCCACTGACATCACTAGTGATGTCAGTGGGAGTGATTTTGGCTCTGATAGAGCCAAAATCACTCCAGGGCTTGCGGCAGCGAGACCCTACCGCAGGGTCTCCATTGCAAGCCCGATGGTCGTGATGGTCTTGACCATCGCGACCATCATCATGGACGCTCGCTATAGCTGTGGGTGGTCCATAAGGCCGCTCCATTTTCATGTAGGAGGGCCCTGATTCAGAGCGAACGCTCTGGTCAGAGCGTCCGGCTCTGAATCAGGCCCTCTGTTCTTAGGTCTGTCCTTGCCAGGAAAGGGCTGCCAGAACAGATTTATAGTGACAATGGTGCACAATTCATGTCAGTTGAATCCCAGAGATTCATGAAAGGAAATGGAAATAGACATTATACCCATGCTTTTTCTATGCAGCTACCAATGGCCTGGTCGAGAGATTCATACAGACTTTTAAGATAACGATAAAGGCCATGTGTAATGAACCTATGACACTTTAGCACAAAATTGATAACTTTCTGTTTTTTTCTACTAAGACATGTTCAGGGCTGGATTACCCATTAAGCAATATAAGCACATGCTTTGGGCATCAAAGGAAACGGGGCACCACAGAAATTTTCCATTGCCGGTTTTACCATAGACCATATGGTACAAAATTGCAAATGGTGCAGCTGAACCAAGTTCTACAAAAAGGGCCTATATGCAATAATAAAAAAAAAGTTATACAATAGTAACAATAGAGGTTAATTATATACATTAATCTTGGGAATACCACAAAATTAGAATTTGGTAACTGGTAAACTGCCACATGGTCCACACGGGCTCATGTGATCATTCTTGTCCTGTTCAGTCGTCCACTGAGAGTGAGTGCAGCAATGCTCAGTACAGTGTTGCCAGATGGGGTGGTGTTCTCCAAATTTGGAGGTTTTTAAATGCTTTGGCGAGAATTTTGGAGATAACTATTCTTTGGGTTTTTTGGGGGAGCAAAATAAATATGGGAGCACAAAATCTTTTAAGTGCTTTGGGCCTCTAAAGGTCTTAATCTGGCTCTGAACATGTTAGTCTCCACTACTGGGCAATCACCCTTCATGTTGTCCTGGCAAAGAAACTTGTGGTCTCATTTGGACTTAGAGCCTGATTCAGATTTTGGAAATAGAGTAAAGGTGCATACACACACAATGATTTTTTGAACGATAATCGTTTGAAAAAAATCGTTCACTTTCTGAGTCAAACGATGAACGATTATTGTTCATGCGTGGTCACGTTTGTAGTTTGTAGTTCAGTCAGACTTGTCAACTCAACGATTTTCATTAAGTTAATATGCAAAAATCATTTGTAGTTCATAAAAATCGTTCATTACATTTAAATGAACATAGTAAATGAACAACTTTAGTAAACTATTTTAGTTAATTTTTTCAAGGTAGAAAATCGTTTACTAAAATCGTTCATTAACTCAATCGTTGTGTGTGTATGCAGCTTAAAGTTGACAAGTCTGACTGAACTACAAACGTGAACGCGCATGAACAATAATCGTTCATCGTTTGACTCAGAAAGTGAACGATTTTTTCAAACGATTATCGTTAAATGATATCGTTTAACGATAATCGTTAAAAAAATCGTTGTGTGTGTATGCACCTTTAGAAATAGCAAGTAACTGTGTACCTGGACAAACCATGTTGCAATGCAAGGGGGCAAATACAAATATTTTATTTGCATGTGGTGTAAACACTTGCTGCTTTTGCATGTAGCCTACAAATGCTGGACAGCTTTATTTTTACAATACAATTTAGATCTCAGATTGGAAACACTCCTCCCAAATCTAAATCTCTCTGCACATTTTAAATCTGACCCACCTGCAGTGCAGCATGGTTTTACCAAGATGCACAGTTACATGCTATTTCTTACTCTATTCCCAAAGCTGAATCATGCCCTTAGTAAAGCTATATGTGAGGAAAGAGGTAAAGGAGAAACAGTTCCATCAAGTCTATCAACGATACACTCCAGAGTTTTCTCTTGGCTAAGACATACTTGTTAGTGATTTCAGAGCAGACAAATGAGAAACAGGCAAGGTGATCGCCAAAAATGGACTTGATTTATGAAGGAGAATTGTGGTGATGTAATGCCAATCAAATTATTGAATCCAGTGCATCGTTTAAGTGCAAGATGACCCTTAACCTTTGTAGCATGAAAGATATTACCTTACAAGTGCCAACTTTGAATAAGGAGATACATACCCATATAATCCAAATGAGCCTTTACATGAACAGTTCTGGACTGTGTGAACTCTCCTACAGGAGTAGAAACATCAATAGAGGTTCAATATCTTGAACCTAACAAGGAGCCCCCAGAACCTTTTGCCAGAAGCCTGAAGCTTTCTACAATGGTACTCAGACAGAGTACGCAAAGTTAGAGACAGACTGGACTTATTATTATAGTTATCATTGATGTTTTGTAATTTTGCTATGTTGTGCCCTTATCTAGGATAGGAGGAGTGTACTGTTCATAACACTATTTCTTTTATACTATACGGTAGAAGTATGTGTCGGAACTTGTTACTTCCTGGTTAGTGCATGTGGTGTGTTCATAAAGTTGTTTTTGTAACATGCTGCCATTCAGGAAAAAGCACACAGTGTTGTTCCTATCTGAGTATATTATCATATATTCAAACATCCTCTAACAGATGTAACAGTGGAGAGCATTATTAGGCATCGGGTCTGGGCTGCACGCTGCCTGTAGTGTTAGAGAGGCAGTGTGTGGTCATTTGTACAGACCCACTGAGTGCACCTGTGTTTCTCTGCCCTCTCCTGCACCTACCGATAAGAGCAATGGCAACGGAGGCCATGCTGCATTCGGCAGCATGGCCCTCGCTAACGACTCCACCCGTTGGCCCTGCATGAAGGGTTGACGGGGTACGTAGCTGACGACGCTTGGGAGCGCGCATTGTCAGTGACATAGTGGGTACACACTAGATGATGTGCCCAATATATAGCTCCGATCCGCCGGATCGGACAACAAATCATCTAGTGTGGACCCAGCATTTATAATATGTAAACAATACTTTACTAAAATACCCTATGGAAACATATGCAAACATATGCAAAATGTAAGTACATCCTGACACTTTAGAGGGAAGCCTATTTGTAATTACAAAAAAATTTAGACTTGCCCTCATCCCTTCATTTAACTATCCCTTCAGTTTTCCCCTTAGAGCCATTGACCCAGTATTTAATTTCCCTTCATCAACTCCTTAACTTATCTTCAAGTAGAGATTAGTGAAATTGCTGTAAAGTTTTTCTTGAATTGAGTTTGTATTGGAAAGCGCTGTTTTGCTGTCATTCCTCCCTTAAAGCATGCCTTCATTCTGCATTCTGTAACTGAACTAAACTACAATTACAACCACATGGTATATAACTACTGAGAATTTGGGACAATTGATATTTTTTATGTGTAGTAATATCTGAATACTTACCTCTTCTGTCCTTTACACTTACATATTGATTTCGGGATAGCATGTGCTTTTGTTTCCACCTGAACTCTCCTTTCTTACATCTTGTTCCACTGCAAGAGAAATGGATCTTCAACAATCAATCAAAACTGTTCTGTTCACTGTTACAGGGAATTGATCAAATTTGAGCTTTTAAAAATCTTCTGGCTTCAGTGCTGCATCACTGATATCTGACTGAAGTTATATTTGGGAGTTGGACTTCACATATGAGGGGCTATCTGGAGATGCATTACGATGAGAAATTTCAATATGAGTACATCACTTTAGGTGCAGAATACAATTCTGTATTCCATACCTATATGGATAAGCTGCAATACACAATGGGCCTGATTCAGCGTTGTATGCTATTGCTGCCGCAGCTGCGTTTTATTAGGATGAGGATGTGCAAAAAGTAAGCTAATTGTATGCTGGAACTTGTATTGGATGCCCACCGGAGCCATTGCAGCTGTCCACAACTTCATACACATACGCAGCATCGGACGTGCATCAGGCAAACATCCACTCCTTGAGTGAGTATATGTATGGCCGGTGCTCCCATTAGGCAGCTGCCTAGGGGTGCCAGCAACTGGAGAGCGCCGCTGACTCCACAAAAAAGAGAAGGCTGTCTCTTTTAGTCCCAGCCGTGACTATTGTTGACCAAGGCTGACACAGGAACTCCCCCAACCCCCAGCACTGCACTCTCACTTGTTAGTGTGGTAGAGTCAGAACAGTGGTGGTATTATCAAGTGGGGGCAGTGTTATAAGGCACAGTATGATTTTGGGGGTCTGCTGTGTAGCATATTAGTTGGGTTATTTCTATATAGTATATTATGAATTTGAGACACTGCTGTGTGGCATATTATAAATTGGGGTCACTAATGTGTGGCATATTATGAATTTGAGGGAGCAGGGGCGGTGGGTGAAATGTTGCCTAGGGTGCCCACAAACCTTGCACCGGCCCTGAGTATATGGTCACTCGGAATGGCCGCTGTAACTGAGATGCCGGAGCTCTGTTTCCTGCGTACAGGAGCACAGATGTGGGATGTGACATGTTCCCAAAACGTTTTTCATCTACAACACCATGATCCTCACCTAAACGTCCCCTGACTGTCAATCACATTGCGAATAAAGACTTGCATTATGTGACTTCGGTAATGTACCTAGACTCATGCGCAGTGCAACTCAGACACATTCACAGTGACAAAAAATCGCTCCATTTGTTGAAAACATCAGCATGGCATACAACACTAAATCAGGCCCTATATACAGTTCCATAGAATGTAACACTCATGAACCTTTTTATACTGTATTGATTGCGTGTATGTTTTCAAATTTTTCCTGTTTAGGAAAAATTACAAAAATACCATGGAAATAATGGATAAAAATAATAATATACATAGTGAGTGTGTTTATTTTAGACAAATGGCGTGTTGCGCCACTTGTCATGTGGCATACTGTACATCAGGGACGTATTTAAAGAGGAGGGGGCCCGTGTGCCTTTCCTGTCAGGGGCCCCCTCCTCTTCCTAGCGGCCGGCAGCCGACTGACATGGCTGGCCGGCCACCGGAGCATTAGTAGACTCTGGGCACTAGAGTGTGCCGGGTGTCTACCGCACATGCGCAAAACATTTTTTGTACAGCGCTGACACCCGGCGTGGGACCTCGGAGAGATAAGTTTTAAATAAAATGGGTGAAGGGTGTGCGGTGCAGGCTCACCTGGACCCAGTGTATTATTCCCATGCCTATCCTTCAGATTTTTTTTTTATATCACCTAGGACATGTTAAAGGAAAAGGAGATCCTATGCATAAGTTTTATTGTTACTTTATTTCATGTTAAATGTCCAGTAAATCACATGAGAAGTCAATTTGTATATAGAACCCAAGGTCATTAGCAACAAAAAGGGGCAGTTCAACTGAATTGCACATGTCTCATTTGCCCCATTCATGGCCACATTTCATAACCAAATTGGCAAAGTTCCATTACCTGCCACACTGCCCTTTATACAGATCCCAAATGAGCAAACTCCCCCTTGCACAGACCACCCTTTTAGTTTGACACTGCAGATGGGAACGGCTGCATTAACACAATTAAAATTGTGCCTTTGCTGCCAGTCACACTTACACGTTTCCCCCAGTGCCCCTGGACTCTGCTTTGCTATATTGCCAGTGCATAAGAGCTGCTTATAAATGACTATGCAGCTGCTCTCAGGCTCAGCTCCTGATGAATGATGGGCTAGCAGGATATACTGTGGTAGCCACATACTCTATGGTGAGAGCAGAGGGGGTTCCAAGAGAAGCTTGTACCCAAACTGGGGAACACAGCCTCAGGCAAATACACTGGACCCGAAATACCAGTTCTTCTACAACAAAACTTCACTATATATTTGTATTTATAACCTCAGCAGGAGCTAACATGCTGCTCTTCATAGATAGAATGAATTCTCAGTCTTATGGGGGGGGGGGGGGGGCACCTACTAGACGATTTTAGCAAGCGATTGAACGATAACGATATTGTTATTGTTCAATCGTTTACAAATCGTTTGCAAATCGTTCAGAGTGGAAGATAAAATTTCAAGGGAAAATTCAAGGGAAAATCGTTTAGAGATTGGACAGGGAGTAGATCGTCTAGTGGATGTGCCCCATAAGGCCTCAACTATTATTACTTTATTCTGTAGGTAGAACTGTATGGATTTCAGAAGTACACTACTGTTCTGATAAAGTTCTCCATAAAGGGGTTAGGGTGGAAAGGAGGGAGCTTCATAGCAAATAGATGTAGATTAATGCTAAGCCATATGAGACATATACTGTATGTTTCATGATATGCAAGTGAAATAAATTTGTTTTTGAACTTCCACCTAGTTACTAAAGAAGATCTCAATCTTTTGGTTGATTTCTCACATATGGAAGTGGAACATAAATAAGTAACTTGGGGCCTGATTCAGAGCCGGACGCTATTTGCGCTCGCTTGTCCAGAAAATGGGACTGGCTATTTAAATTGACCGTTCGCTCTTTGCGGTCTGTTGACGCCTCTATGTCCGAATGAGCGAACAAAACATGCGGACCTTTTTTTGTAAAAAACGCCCCCTGGCCGCTCGCATCATACATCATCTCCGCTATTTATTAGATTAATCGAGTACATCGAAAGGCGAATGAACTGCTTGCTATCCATGTGGTTGCATTTTCCTACCGCAATCATGCGAGCAGTCCTGGCTAAAAGACACTCAACTGACGTAGTCGATGACGCTGCTTAGTTAATTATGCACACCCTTAAAACGCCTGTTTTGACCTTTTGGCACGCCTGCGTTCGGATCTCCACTGCCCGTTTTCAAGCACCTTCCCCTGTTACCACCCACAAACGCCTCATCCTGTCACTCAAATTAGCAGGCATTCGCTATTTTGCGAGCACACGATTTTCGGCTGCACTGACTGGTTCGCGCATGCGTACCAAAACCCATACGCATGCGCAGATGTGCGAACATTGCTCGGAGCGAACGAGCCGCGGCTTACGAGCGGCTCTGAATCAGGCCCTTGGTTCCTTTAGTTTCTTTAGTTACAAACGAAGACACAAAATTCCTGTTCAGTGAAGGGATCATTGATCCCTATCTTCCACTGCGATTGCAGGTGACAAAGTTATTCACGAGTCTCCATGTTCTATTTTCCAGAAGTCTGACACCAATTTTTCAGTCAATTTCACATACATCCTGGGAATCATTGCAACTAGTTAATCAGCATTCAGAGACAGAGTGACATAGTTCTTCTATAAGTCTAAAATTTCCTAGCATGTTCACACTGCACTAAATAAATGATAGTTGTGTCGATATAAAATGTTCTTTATTTGAAAGGTGCTTTTAGAAATCGTATCTGATTTGCTAGATTGCAGGCACCTGTCTTTTCTTTGTAATTTAAGAAGTAAGATTACATTGCACAAATCTTCTTAACATCAATTTGATTATTAATCCCAACAGTGGTACAATAACTGCAGCATTAGACCTTCTTTATATGCAAAGATAAACATACTGACTCAGTCAGTGTTAGCAATGAATTCAGCAGGGGAAAAACTGGTGTACAGTTGATGCTGTTACTTAATAACTGACAAGGATGAGCATCTAAACTGATACAACTATTTAAAAGTTAATTTTATTTAAGAGAAAGTAAATAAGAGACTCAAGCTATCATGAAACATTAATCTCTTCTCCTTTCCAGGTACAGCTCATAATTGTATCACCTTTACTGTCCTTTGTAACAAAAAAGTTTAATGTAAACAAATTAAGGCCCATTTTTTTTTTTTTTTTTTTTTTTAGTTCAATGCTGTCCTACAATAGTGGATCAAGGGTATATAGACCAATTATCATTCTACTCCAAAGTGTTGGGGTCTGTTGGTATAAATCAGGTAAAATACAGCTGTAAGACAAAACATGTTATTTTCATGAAAAGCACAACTGTTCTGTCAGTCAATGTAAAATAAACCCTTAATTCATACCTAGGAGATCCCTGAAGCCACAAGAGCTAGATTTTTGGTGGAATGCATTTGAGAGATAGAAAAGAGGTTAAATGTGATGAACTGGTAATTAATTCATGCTTAACCTCCATTGAGAGGAGCTGCTCTGACGGACAAAAGACATGTTTCTGACAAGTGCCAGCGGCGGAACAGATAACTCTGGTTAATAATCAATAAGCTCCGGGCCAGCATGGTGTTTGCTGTTGGAAGTGAGAGCAGCGCAAGGTGTTTGGTGGGATTAGTTCTTGGAATGTAAATCTACTTTGTTTATTGTTATGCAATATATATGTGTGTGTGTGTGTGTTGTCTTGGTATGTGTGTTGGTGTGTGTGTGTGTGTTTAATTTGGTTCCATAGATTACAAAACAGAAGACTGGATTTTAACTGGATTTATTTGGTATTCCCATTAAATATGTCTTTGAAACTCAATAAGAAATTTCCAGTATCTCATACTATATAAAGTTTCTGCTATTTATAGTTCTAAGCTGCAGGACAGAGTCCTATCTTTGACTTTTTTAGTCACACAAGAAGCATTTTCAAACCAAGGACAAACAAAAAACCCTAAAAAGTCTATTACATTTTGAGACACCTGGGAAGAACAGCTTGCCCCAAAACCTTTGTCCATAAAAGTGAAATATATTTATTTTCTTCACCTAAATGTTTATGTTCATTGCTATGTTTGTAAATTATCCTGAATCTTTTTGTATTTTACTAATGAAATTCATGTCTTTTAACGACGTGACATCGGTTTGACACCACCGTGCCTTGCTAAATCAATGCTGAAAGTGGAAAAGAAAGTATGCAGCCTGTGAAGTGGATCTGATAGATTTCCTTAAGAAATTTTACACACAGATTATTATTTGGAATAACATCCTATTTTGTTTTAGTCAATTTAGGAGAAGGGCATGATGACCTCAAAGCCATGAAAGTTTAGCTAACTTTCATCTCCTCACACTAACTCTTCTTTGAAATTGTGTTTGCAAAATGGTTCAGTAACCGCAGAGAACAAGAGAATGAGGTGGGGAGGGGGTTTGTGCTGGGACCTTTAAGCCCGGAATTATGAAAAATCCAGGGAGGAACAGCTCAATGGCACAAGGCACCCATGGGGACTTCCTGAAAGGTTTTAGAAATTCAAAGCAGGTCTCGGAACCTCAAAGCAATGTCAGTCAGTGTGCCGGGACAGGGATCACTAAGACTGCAGCCAAACAATACAGGATTGTCTAAAGAAGGTGGGAAAAGAGGGTCTCCGAAGCGCTCTCTCACAGCAGCGGTTCCGCTAGTCAAGCATGCGTTCCACATGAATCATTTCTGGACAGAGCCTGGGCATAATCCCCCCAGTCTCTCTATGACAACTTGACGGAGAATTTTGGTGTGAGTGACAGGAGGCAGGCGATTGACAAGGCAGAAACACTGTGCTTTCTCCCTGCGATGAACAATATAAACTTACCGAGGGATTTTTTGGAAATAGTTACAAAAAATAATGATCTCTGTCACTGAATGAGGGAACCAGGGCAGACTCTGTTGTGAGGTGTAGGGGATCATTTGCTAAGAAGCCATCTCTCTTACTGGTAAACTTTCCAGGCAGTACTGCTGTAGTGTGGAATGATGTCAGATCCCTGCGACAGCAGGACACTGAAACAAGAGGATGTTTGTGATACGTCCCTGTTTTATCTTCTGGAACAAGAAATAGCACATTTGATTAACCCAGGCTCCTGGATATATGTGTGTTATGACACATGATTCTCACACCAAATATTAAGGAAATTGCAACTGACATCTCTCTTAGTACAATAATCACCATACTTTCTTTTTTCCTGCTATGGTTGCAAACTGTTTGTATAGGGAAAAGCATAGTGTTAAGTTGGCAATGCAAATCATTTTGAGATTTTACATTGTTCTTTTAGAATAAAATAATTCCATTTAATAACTCTTTTGCTATGATTTACAGAGATTCACACAAAATTCCATAGATGTAAGCTGAATTTACCTTAAAACATATCTTAAGCAGCATAAAACGAATGGAAAAAAACCCAACAACAACAAAAAAAAAATGAAGCCACACAATCTACGAGTAAAAGGATCAGTTTGCAGAATTTCTATATTACCGTGCAAGTCCTAGGAAATGCCTGCTGAGACTGCATGTTCCAGATTGGTCCAGACAGCATCTGGTTTTAATTGCTGTGTTTCTACAGAATCTTTCTTCAAGGCATGGATTATGGTTTAAAAGCCAGTCTTACTCATGTGTTTTATAAAAGGCGATATAAAATGCTGCGAGATTCTCTTCTGTGAAATAACATTTCATTTATGACATATGTGTGTTTAAATCAAGTATACCAATTATACTCTAACAAGCTTAACACAAACTTCTAGCTGTATTAAAGATTTCAAATCGCCTGTGACACCTTGCCAACTGACGGGTCTTGAGCCTGAAATTTAATTAAATCCACTTGAAACTCTATTTTCCTCTGCTTTGTTTAAGTTTCAAAAATATCACAATTGAAACCATACAGTGGCTGAAATGTATTAATGTAAATGATGCAAAGTCTGCAAAATCCTGGTGAAATGGTTATAAACTGTATTTCTAGTTCTGAATTTGAGAAGGAACTAGCCACAAACAAGATACACAGTCTTCATTTATCTGATGTTTCCAATAATATTTTGTCACAATATGACAACGCCACATTAAATGAGAAATATCATACAGTACTTTCCCAAACTCTGAGCAGTGGCCTTTCATCATCTCTATAAACACAACACTTTCTTGCCACTGATCATCCATTAATATTATTCCAAATGGAGAGTCATCATGGGCCCCATTGTTTGGCCTTTCTTGTCCAAACAGTGCGCTCCACATGACTGAATACATCAGGTCTCTTTCTACGTTACATTGTTTCTTTTACTAATAAAACTAGTTCAAGCGGAGAGACTTAAATAAGGCCTTAGGTCTGCATATTGCTAGCTCCAATATATATTATACATATTGGAACAAGCAATATTGTAGACCTAAGGTTATATATATATAAATTGATCAAATGATATAAACTATAATATTATAATAACATGTGTAATAATATTGGTGACATCAGTGATCCTGAGACAGACATAGTTGCAGAACACACACAAAAGGAGCAGTAATAGATCTAAGCAGGTACTGTACTGTTATTTAAATATATTGTGGATAAATATGTATTTTTTTCATTTTACTTTGTTTCATCAGCTGCATCTTCCCTCATTGCTTCTTCTTACATACATTATGACCATTGATTTGAGATTTTTACAATTGTAGATATAGTTACAAAGACTCAGTACGATTATATTGTACTGTTAAAATCTCCCGATTCAGTTCTATAGTTCATCAATATATTCTAACTAGAGATAAGTTTACTGCATCAGTAGACAGACAGGTGATGCAAGGCATTGATGTCACTAGCTCTAGAGTGTAACCACAGTGGTATTCATAGACAAACAAATAAAATATCCCATTTGCGTCACCCATCATATGTAAGACTTACAAGAATCAGTCAGTCAAATGTGCGTGTTGACTATACATTCTGCTATATATTTCTATGTCTTAGAAAAAGTGAATATGGCATAGTGTATGAATAGGACTGGAGCCATTAGGGCTTCCTAATTTGCCTTGGCTCCTGAAATCTATTTTTTTTAATCTCTATTGATTTAGACTAGTGATGATGAAAAGAACCATAATCTGCTTTGATAGTAAAATACAGGCAATAAGAACTATATTTCTATTCGTATATATTTTGTAATAAATATGTCTGCACTCTGCTGGGAGGATTCAGACAACAAAGTGGTAAAGGCATTATGTGTAGTTTTCAACGTAAAATGTTCTGCCCACTAGCACAGGGAACAACTGCAGGTCAGTCATCTTTAGCCTAATTATTACATTTGTCTTTTGAGACGAGTTCTCATTTTATCTTTTCCATTTTCCTTGTGTGCTGCGTCCCCCAGCTAATAATCAGCTCACAGCTGATGTCAAGGAACAAGCTAATAATAATTAGTTGAAATATTTGAATAATTTAATCAGTAGTCCTGTATCTTTCTCTGTGTATATTAGCTTGACAAGAACTTAAATGGTAGATTCCCAATGTTAAAGAAAACTTGAATTCAATTTAATATTGTGCTTTTACACTTTTATTATTACTGGTGCGTTTTCCTGTCTTCATGATACAATCCTTTCATCCGGAACTTATTCTTTATTTTTGCATTATTTTGCCCAGGTAGCACTTATGATTAAAATCAACAAGATGCATTACTTTTGTCATTGTTGTGTTTTATCTTTCCCCTGACTTCCCTGTTCTAGTTCCACATACCTGCTCAGGAAGGCAGACGGTAGAAAAGAAACTAATTAAAAATTGGAAGTGTCTCACATTGGAGCATTTGGATGTGTTCAGTAGTGAAAAACGAGCGTCTTGTTGCAAGAAAATCAATTTTACAGTTACAGGAGCAGAATAAATAGAGGTGGTGCATTAAAGCAAATGAAAAGCCCCTTAGAACAAGGAGCACAAAGAAGAGGGCAGCCAGATAGTGCCGTCTGCTCTGAATAGCATGGAAGACGGCCTCTTTTCCTGATGCATCATCCTGAAATCTGTTTACTTAATGTTTGGTACATGTCATACATAATAATATCACTGGGAACAATGAGAAGTGCAGATACATCGCAAATGTAAGACTTCATTAACAGAAAATATTCTCCCTGTATATCATGAATGAGAGAGGGGGTAAACAATACAAGGGTTCACAGAATATGATCTAGCGCAGATGTCAAACTGGAGTTTCGTGGACACATTCAGGATTCTCTGTACTATGACTTTTGATTTTACTTTTTCTCGGTCTTTTAAATCTTTTCTTTTTCATTTGAATCTTATATTTTTAGGAATTGTGTTATCAGATTTAATATTTTCTGGTGTTTTGGTTTAAACGGAATTTAAAAAATATTGCAATTTGAAAAGATGTGAATTACACTGCCCACTGAAATATAATTTAGTCTATTTGCATTTAAGAAAGCAGTTAAGAAGTTTATTCATCTCTTAAATAGTGCAAACTGGTTTAATTGTGCATTCAGCCCATTACTTCATCTGTCATTCAAGTCTGACATACCTTGTATACAACAATGGTTATAAAAGGTATCACAGTGATCAGTCCTAATGATCAATGTAAACCTGCTAACTTCAAAATGTGTTGGGAGGAATGGCTGAAATTAACTTGTAGCCTGGCATTGTATTTTTCCCCCCATCTCAATTAGATCAACAGTAATTTCCTTAGTGTTTTCCATTAAAGCTATACGGATAATAAAAAAAAACAGAAATAAATATCAAATTCACTGGTTATAGTAAAAAAAAAAAAAAGAGCAATGTGAGGTTAGCCCAAAACACACATTTTCATGCAATTTAATTAACAGTTTATAAAATGTGCTATTTATTAAAGGTCAAACCACCCATCAAAGCTTATGAATCAAAACCGCAATCCTGTTTTAAAGAAATGGAAGTCTACATATCGAGCAATGGCTCTAACAGTGGTTTACCAAACTGCATGGTAAACCACTGATTATTAGTTACGAAAAAAAAAACAATTCAAACAGCATTTAAAAAAAAAGAAAATAAAAAAAATTATCAGGCTCCTACACCGAGAGTGAGAGCCATCTTAATGCATGGGCTCACTGGGGGCTGCCCAGGGCCCCACAATTCTAAGGGCCTTCAAGCAGCGACGGGTTGCGGGGGGACGGGGACATCTACACGGAGTGTGTGGATGTTCGCTCCGTGCATAGGGCAGACGGCTGAGAGGCAGGCAGAGAAAGATAGTCCCTGGCCACTCTGATTGTGAATTACACACAATCAAAGCAGCCAGGCAGCATATTTTACCACCTCCCAGCCTGCAGCCACAGAACCACGGCCCCCCAAACTTTAACCACTGCTCCAGTGCAAAGCAGAAACTGCACTGCGAGCTAGAGAAGAAGGTTGTGGAGTCCATAATTCCCGCTTTACATCATGTTTTTTTATGTTTAAACATTGATTTTGTTAAAAGTACCAGTAAATCTAAAGGTTTATTTTTCTTGACCATTAACATTTTTATTACTGTGAATGGGTAGGTAGGGGCCCCAGTGCATTGGTTTGCCCAGAGCCTACAATGCTGTTAAGAAAGATCCGTAGGGAGTATCTACCCAAAGCTAGCAAATCTCCCCTCCTGATACCACTGGCCTTTGTATAGGATAACATTGTAAACATATAGGGCCTGATTCAGACCCGCTCGCGAGCGCACAGCGCTCCCAAACGGATCGATGGTCCCCCACTGTGCATGCGCACGCTGGAGCCGGCTCCAGCGTGTGCATGCGCGAGACCCGGCCAGCGAAGGACGCTCCATCGCTACGGGTCTCGCACCAAAAGGGGATGGCTGTCGATTTTGATTGACAGCTCGCCCCGTTTTGGAGGCGGGCGGGGGGGTGGCTGGCCAAACGGAGGAGTTCCCAAAGGAACGCCTGCCGTTCGAGGGCGGCCTTAGCAGTGAGCTTCCGGCTCTATTAAATCCAGAAGCTCATTGGGGCTTGTGATGGATGAGACCCTACCACAATGGTCTTGTCGCAAGCCCGATGGTCGCGATGGTCATGACCATCGCGACCGTCACCTGGCCGCTTGCAAAAGCTGTGGGTGCTCACCCACAGCTTAGCGAGCAGCCAGGAGGCCGGTTCTCAAAAAAAAAAATGCCGCCCAAATTCAGAGCGAGCGCTCTGAAAGAGCGTCCGGCTCTGAATCAGGGCCATAGTGCAAGATTTTGTGACACTACAAGTTATAGCATGCAGTGACAGGTGATTACTATTCTTGCATGTTGGCACTTATAGAACTCTCAAGTGCCAGCATGCTCATCGGCACAAGTGCATACTTACTCTTGTAGGGCCACAGGTTTGGGGTCAGCAAAATTTGTTTCTCAGAAAAATGGGAAAAAAATACTGCCCTGTTCCTCAATAAATTTTTAATGCCCCATAAATTAAATAATAAATATAGACTTCCCAGATATATAAAATATAGTTTACACCAATAAGCAATCATTTGTTTTTGCCAGAGTAAAAGAAAAAAAAAGTTAGCATATAATAAATACTTACCTAACACCTTAATTCTGGCTTATTTGAATGTAATCAGTCCAAGCACCCGATACAAACTTAATTATGCTGCTTTTAGTCCAGCTGCTAGGCAGGCAGTCAATCAGGAGCTACCTCTAATATATTGGCTAATTGGATTGAAAGATTGTCTCTGATTGGCTGCCCTGCTATCAAGTAGCTGGGCTCATTGGAGCTTAATCCATTTTGCAATGGATGCTCCTCGGGAACAGTTCATTCTATCTATGCATTTTCCCCCTTTCCCATATAAATTATCATCTTTACATTGAATTATGTTGGATCTAATCTATAAGAGCATTAATAATTTTTATTTTTTTATGGGGGCAGCAATGTGCATCTGCACTTGTAATACCACAAGAGATGGAACTATATTAATCTAGTACCCAACAGACATGGGTACCAGGAAGGGTGCAGTGATATTCAACTTTTGGTTTGTACTAGGGGTGAGCGGGTTCGGATTTCTGAAATCCGAACCCCCCCGAGCCCCCCCGATCCGAGTCCGATCCGAGTCAGGCTCGACTTTTCCCGCCTGACTCGGATCTGAAATCGAGGCAAAACGTCATCATCCCGCCTTCCGAGTCTCGCGGGTTTTGGATCCTATATAAGGTACCCGCGTCGGCGCCATTTTCTCACTCGGCTGTGGACAGTGAAGAGGGAGGGTGGGAGTTAGGGCTGTGTAGTGTAGTGTAGTGTAGTGCTGCTGTTGTCCACTACTTCAAAGTCCATAGGGGCTGGCTGTGTTGTGCTGTGCTGCTGTTGTTAATAGGGGCTGTGTCCACTACTTCAAAGTCCATAGGGGCTGGCTGGACTGTGTTGTGCAGTCAGTTCTCCATAGGGGCTGTGTCCACTCCAAAGTCCTGTGCAGTGTCCCAGTCCTAAAGGGGTGCTGTAGTGTTGTCCAGGGGGTGCTCTGTCCATCAGGGGTGCTCCCCCCAAGTGCTAAAAAAATAATATATTTTCTGTGTTTGTGAATTGTGTGCGCAGTAGCCGCACGTGCATCAACAAAGTAGTGCCAAGCGTGCGCCTGTGTCATAAGTAAAGGGCCGGCTGGCTTGACCGTTAAAGGGTGCTGTAACCCCCGAAAGTACACTCCAGTCCAAACCAAAAAAAATTTTATTTTCTGTGTTTGTGAATTGTGTGCGCAGTAGCCGCACGTGCATCAACAAAGTAGTGCCAAGCGTGCGCCTGTGTCATAAGTAAAGGGCCGGCTGGCTTGACCGTTAAGGGTGCTGTAACCCCCGAAAGTACACTCCAGTCCAAACCAAAAAAAAAATTATTTTCTGTGTTTGTGAATTGTGTGCGCAGTAGCCGCACGTGCATCAACAAAGTAGTGCCAAGCGTGCGCCTGTGTCATAAGTAAAGGGCCGGCTGGCTTGACCGTTAAGGGTGCTGTAACCCCCGAAAGTACACTCCAGTCCAAACCAAAAAAAAAATTATTTTCTGTGTTTGTGAATTGTGTGCGCAGTAGCCGCACGTGCATCAACAAAGTAGTGCCAAGCGTGCGCCTGTGTCATAAGTAAAGGGCCGGCTGGCTTGACCGTTAAAGGGTGCTGTAACCCCCAAAGTACACTCCAGTCCAAACCAAAAAAAAAATTATTTTCTGTGTTTGTGAATTGTGTGCGCAGTAGCCGCACGTGCATCAACAAAGTAGTGCCAAGCGTGCGCCTGTGTCATAAGTAAAGGGCCGGCTGGCTTGACCGTTAAAGGGTGCTGTAACCCCCGAAAGTACACTCCAGTCCAAACCAAAAAAAAATTATTTTCTGTGTTTGTGAATTGTGTGCGCAGTAGCCGCACGTGCATCAACAAAATAGTGCCAAGCGTGCGCCTGTGTCATAAGTAAAGGGCCGGCTGGCTTGACCGTTAAAGGGTGCTGTAACCCCCGAAAGTACACTCCAGTCCAAACCAAAAAAAAATTATTTTCTGTGTTTGTGAATTGTGTGCGCAGTAGCCGCACGTGCATCAACAAAGTAGTGCCAAGCGTGCGCCTGTGTCATAAGTAAAGGGCCGGCTGGCTTGACCGTTAAAGGGTGCTGTAACCCCCAAAGTACACTCCAGTCCAAACCAAAAAAAAAATTATTTTCTGTGTTTGTGAATTGTGTGCGCAGTAGCCGCACGTGCATCAACAAAGTAGTGCCAAGCGTGCGCCTGTGTCATAAGTAAAGGGCCAGCTGGCTTGACCGTTAAAGGGTGCTGTAACCCCCAAAGTACACTCCAGTCCAAACCAAAAAAAAAATTATTTTCTGTGTTTAGCTGCACGTATATATCAAATCGATATAACATAAATGGAGGACCAAACTTTCTCCGATAAAAATAAAATAGAGAAAGATCAAGAACCACTTCCTCCTAGTGCTGAAGCTGCTGCCACTAGTCATGACATAGACGATAACATGCCATCAACGTTGTCTGCCAAGGCCGATGCCCAATGTCATAGTAGAGGGCACATACAATCCCAAATGGCAAAGTTCAGGAAAATGACCTTGAAAAAGACATTTAAATCAGCTGAAGAGAAACGTAAACTTGCCAATATGCCATTTACGACACGGAGTGGCAAGGAACGGCTAAGGTCGATCCCTAGTATGTTCATGACTAGTGGTTCAGCTTCACATGACGATGGAAGCCCTCCTCCCACTAAAAAAATCAAAAGAGTTAAGCTGGCAAAAGCACAGCGAAGAACTGTGCTTTCTAAGAAGATATCACAAATCCCCAAGGAGAGTCCAAGTGTGGTGGTGGTTGCGATGCCTGACCTTCCCAGCACTGGATGGGAAGAGGTGGCTCTTTCCACCATTTGCACGCCCCCTGCAAGTGCTGAAAGGAGCACCCACAGTCCACTTGCTGATATGCAAATTGAAGATGTCACTGTTGAAGTACAACAGGATGAGGATACTGGTGTAGCTGGCGCTGAGGAGGAAGTTGGCGAGGAGGATTCTGATGGTGATGTGGTTTGTTTAAATCAGGCTCCGGGGGAGACAGTTGTTGTCCGTGGGATGAAAAAGCCCATCACGGTCATGCCTGGGCAGAAGACCAAACATTCCACCTCTTTGGTCTGGCAATATTTCTATCCAAATCCGGACAACAACTGTCTTGCCATATGTACCATATGTAAAGGTGAAATAAGTAGGGGTAGGGACGTCAACCACCTAAGAACATCCTCCCTTATACGGCACCTGCAGCGCGTTCATAAAAAGTTACTGTCAAGTTCAGAAACTTTGGCTAAGACCGTAAGCAGTCCAGGGACACCTAAATCCCGTTGTCCTGTTGTATCCAAGCGCCTGCAAACCACACCGTCAACTCCCTCCTCGTCAATTTCCTCCTTAGTCAGGATCGGAAGTAGTCCTGCAGGCCATATCACTGGCATGACTGACTCTCCTATCCGGGATTCCTCTGGAGGATCCTGCATTGCTACGCCTACTGCTGCCGCTGCTGCTGTTGCTGCTGCTGGGAGTCGTTCATCATCCCAGAGAGGAAGTAGGAACACCACTACTTTTACTAAACAATTGACCCTCCAACAGTCCTTAGCGAGGAGGATGAAGTACGACAGCAGTCATCCTGAAGCAAAACGTATAACTGAGGCCTTGACTGCTATGTTGGTGTTAGACGTGCGTCCGGTATCCGCCATTAGCGCAGTGGGATTTAGACAATTGATGGAGGTAGTGTGTCCCCGGTTCCAAATCCCGTCTAGATTCCACTTCACTTGGCAGGCGATACCGAGACTGTACAGAAACGTCAGAAAAAGTGTCCTCAGTGTCCTGAAAAATGCCGTTGTACACAATGTCCACTTAACCACGGACATGTGGACAAGTGGAACAGGGCAGACTAAGGACTATATGACTGTGACAGCCCACTGGGTAGATGTATCACCTTACGCAGCAACAGCAGCAGCGTCACCAGTAGCAGCATCTCAGAAACGCCAGCTCGTTACAAGGCAGGCTACGCTGTGTATCACCGGTTTCAGTAAGAGGCACACCGCCGACAACCTCTTAGAGAAACTGAGGGAAATCATTGCCCAGTGGCTTACCCCACTTAGACTCTCCTGGGGATTTGTGATATCTGACAACGCCACCAATATTGTGCGGGCATTACATCTGGGCAAATTCCAGCACGTCCCATGTTTTGCTCACACAATAAACTTGGTGGTGCAGAATTTTCTGAAAAGCGACAGGGGCGTGCAGGAGACGCTTTGGGTGGCCCGAAAAATTTCTGGCCACTTTCGCCATTCAGCGACTGCGTGCCGAAGACTGGAGCGCCAGCAAACACTCTTGAACCTGCCCCGCCATCACCTGAAGCAAGAGGTTGTGACGCGGTGGAACTCAACCCTCTATATGCTTCAGAGGATGGAGGAGCAGCAAAAGGCCATACAAGCCTATACATCCACCTATGACATAGGTAAAGGAGGGGGTATGCACCTGACTCAAGCGCAGTGGAGAATGATTTCCGTGTTGTGCAAGGTTCTCCAGCCCTTCGAACTTGCCACACGTGAAGTCAGTTCAGACACAGCCAGGTTGAGTCAGGTCATTCCCCTCATCAGGCTTTTGCAGAAGCAGCTGGAGAAAGTGAAGGAGGAGCTAAGACGGAGCGATTCCACTCGGCATGTGGGACTTGTGGATGAAGCCCTTCATTCGCTTTGCCAGGATTCCAGGGTGGTCAATCTGTTGAAATCAGACCACTACATTTTGGCCACCGTGCTGGATCCTAGGTTTAAAGCCTATGTGGTGTCTCTCTTTCCGGCCGACACAAGCCTGCAGAGGTGCAAAGACCTGCTGGTGAACACACTGTCAGCTGAAGCGGAACGTGACACGTCAACGGCTCCTTCTTCATTTTCTCCCGCAACTGGGGCTGCCAGGAAAAAACTTAGGTATCCTAAGCAACCCGCTGGCAGTGATGCAGGGCAGGCAGGACCAAGTTTGGACATCTGGTCCGGACTGAAGGACCTGGCAACAATTTCTGACATGTCTACTGTCACTGCATATGATACTGTCACCATTGACAGAATGGTGGAGGATTACATCGGTGACAGCATCCAAGTAGGCATGTCAGACAGTCCATACCTGGACTGGCAGGAAAAAGAGGCAATTTGGAGGCCCCTGTACAAACTGGCTCTATTTTACCTGAGTTGCCCCCCCTCCAGTGTGTACTCCGAAAGAGTGTTTAGTGCAGCCGGGAACCTTGTCAGCGAAAGGCGTAGGAGGTTGCTTCCACAGAATGTGGAGAAGATGATGTTCATCAAAATGAATTATCAGCTCTTCCAGGGAGACCAGCCTCCAGAAGGTACAGAGGGACCTGTGGTGGTGGATTCAAGTGGGGACGAGTTAATACTTTGTGAGGATGAGGATGTACACACTGAAGAGGGTGAGGAATCGGTGGATGAGGAGGATGAGGATGACATCTTGCCTCCGTAGAGCCAGTTTGTGCAGGGACACATTAATTGCCAGCTTGTTTTGTGGGGGCCCAAACGAACCAATCATTTCAGCCACAGTTGTGTGGCAGACCCTGGCGCTGAAATGATTGATTTGTTAAAGTGTGCATGTCCTGTTTATACAACATAAGGGTGGGTGGGAGGGCCCAAGGAAAATTCCATCTTGCACTTCTTTTTTTTCTTTGCATTATGTACAGTTTGGGGCCTAGTTTTTCTAACTGCCATCCTGTCTGCCACTGCAGTGTCACTCCTAGATGGGTCACGTGTTTGTGCCGCCCACTCGTGTCACTTAGCATAGTCATCCAGCTACCTCGGTGCAACCTTTTGAACATAAAAACACTATTGTGAGGTGTTCAGTGTTCAGAATAGACTGGAAATGAGTGGAAATTAAGGTTATTGAGGTTAATAATAGCATAGGAGCAGAAAAACCTACAAATTCTGTGATTTTAGCTGTTTTTATGTTTCTTTAAAAAAAAATACAGATCCAAAACACAAAACCCAGAACCCAAAACACGGAAGGGTGGTTTTGGCAAAACCAATCCAGATCCAAAACACGAAGAAAGATCCAGATCCAAAACCAAAACACAAAACACGAAAAGTGGCCGGTGCACACACCTAGTTTGTACCAGAGGTATACCTATAATGTGTGCTGTCACACGGACCCCTGGGTCCAGGGGGGCCCACACCACACACCTTGCACTAGAAATTAATGGTTTGGATTCCAAAGAATCCAAACCCACCTTAACATCAGGATCCGAGCGGTGACTCGGGTCTTCCCGCCTGCGGGCCGTATCCAATTAAAGCGAAAAGTCCGTTTCGGCGATACTTTTTCGCCGATGATGTAATTTTTGACTGTTTGAACTTATCCCAGTATTCAATTGTAGCGTGTTTTCGCTTGCGCGATAATGCAATGCAATGTAATAGGCGAAACAGTTTCGCCTATGAATACCCGACGCGAAAAAGTGCAGAATTGGTGTTTTGGGGTGCAATGTTGCGGGAAATAGCCTTTGGGGGAGTCTGGAAGTATGGGGGAGGTGTATTTTTGGATGCAGGTGTTTGCTGAAGGTGCATTTTTGGCGCTTTTTAATGCTTTACTTTAGCAACTTTAAAATATGCTTGCACCCATTTTCATGTACCCCAAATTTTATGGGAATACTTATTTTCTCAAAAAACATTTGCTAAATGCTATTCTTCACCCCTGTCCCAAAGACGTTAAATAGCGCTGATTGAGACCATTCAAAGAGCCCAAATACCTTCAGCAGGGCTAATCGGTGGAACCCATAGTGAACACCCATGTCAGAGCATCTTTTGAGGGGTGTCAGGCTGATTTCCCCAAAAATGACAGGACTTTTTGCCTGTTTGCGTTTCGGCGGGTCCCGTTTTCGCCGATTTCAAACTGAATATGGGGATACACGGGGACGCGCATGATACTTTTTCACACCTGAAACTAGTGATGATGGTGAAAAGTCCGGCAACGGACTTTCCACTTCTAATTGAATACGGCCCTGACTCGAATTCCACTTCTCATAGAGTCGGATTCTCGCGGGTTTTGGATTCTATATAAGGCGCCGTGGATGGGACTCGGTGTCATTTCCTTGTGAGGCATGCTGCTGTATAGGCTATGCTGTGTTCAGACTCAGTAAAGGCTGTGCTGCTCTTGGTCAATGTGTATAGGGGGTGCATTCTGCTGTATGCTGCGCTGTACTCTGTGGCTGTGCTGTGTCCAGACTCACAAGTGGCTGTGCTGCTCTCTTAGTCAATGTGTATAGGGGTGCACGCTGGTGTATGCTGTGCTGTACTCAGCTGGACATAGACTGTGCTGTGCCAATCAATAAATACATTCACGTGCATATATAAGCCCTGTGACTCCATGCAGTTTGAAGAGAGTTGTGACATATAAAAAAATCAATTAAATTCTATTGTTAGTACTCTTTGGTGTGCTTTACCCTATTGCGCTTTGTTCACATGCATATATAAGCCCAGAGCTGCAACATAAAAAAAATAAAAATAAATTAAATTGTATTGTTTGTACTGTTTGGTGCGCTTTGCCCTAGTGCGCTTTGTTCACGTGCATATTTCTCCTTCATCCACTAGGGACACTGGAGTCATAACAATGGGGCATAGATGTGTGCTAACCGGGAGCTGGCACTTTAAAATATTAAAGAGTGACTGGCTCCTCCCCCTCTATACCCCCCTCAAAGCCAGTCTTAGTAATGTGCCCAAGGGAGCTGGTCATGTTATACCTGTTCTCCCCAGGGCATTGTTTAGATTAAAATAGGGGTGTGCACCGGACACTTTTCGTGTTTTGTGTTTTGGTTTTGGATCTGGATCTTTCTTCGTGTTTTGGATCTGGATTGGTTTTGCCAAAACCACCCTTACATGTTTTGGGTTCTGGGTTTTGTGTTTTGGATCTGTATTTTTTTTAAAAAAAGCATAAAAACAGCTAAAATCACAGAATTTGTAGGTTTTTCTGCTCCTATGCTATTATTAACCTCCATAACCTTAATTTCCACTCATTTCCAGTCTATTCTGAACACCTCACAATAGTGTTTTTATATCCAAAAGGTTGCACCGAGGTAGCTGGATGACTATGCTAAGAGATACGAGTGGGCGGCACAAACACGTGGTCCATCTAGGAGTGACACTGCAGTGGCAGACAGGATGGCAGTTTGAAAAACTAGGCCCCAAACAGTACATAATTCAAAGAAAAAAAAGAGGTGCAAGATGGAATTGTCCTTGGGCCCTCCCACCCACCCACCCTTATGTTGTATAAACAGGACATGCACACTTTAACAAACCAAACATTTCAGCGCCAGGGTCTGCCACACGACTGTGGCTGAAATGATTGGTTCGTTTGGGCCCCCACAAAACAAGCTGGCAATTAATCTGTCCCTGCACAAACTGGCTCTACGGAGGCAAGATGTCGTCCTCATCCTCCTCATCCACCGATTCCTCACCCTCTTCAGTGTTGTGTACATCCTCATCCTCACAGAGTATTAATTCGTCCCCGCTGGAATCCACAACCACAGGTCCCTCTGTACGGGATTTGGAACTGGGGACACACTACCTCCATCAATTGTCTAAATCCCACTGCACTAATGGCGGATACCGGACGCACGTCTAACACCAACATAGCAGTCAAGGCCTCAGTTATACATTTTGTCGTACTTCATCCTCATCGCTAGGGACTGTTGGAGGGTCAATTGTTTAGTAAAAGTAGTGGTGTTCCTACTTCCTCTCTGGGAAGATGAACAACTCCCAGCAGCAGCAACAGCACTAGGAGGAAGTGGTTCTTGATCTTTCCCTATTTTATTTAATCGGAGAAAGTTTGGTCCTCCATTTATGTTATACTGATATATACGTGCTGCTAAGGCGCACACAAACACAGAAAATATTTTTTTTAAATTTTGCTGGAGTAGTGCACTTTGTGGGTTACACCACCCTTTAAGAAATGAGCCAGCCGGCTCTTTACTTATGGGACACAGGCGCACGCTTGGCGCTGCTCCTTTGTTGATGCACGAGCAGCCACAGTGCACACAATTCACAAACACAGAAAATATTTTTTTATTTGGTTTGGAGTGTACTTTGGGGGTTACAGCACTCTTTAACGGTCAAGCCAGCCGGCCCTTTACTTATGACACAGGCGCACGCTTGGCACTACTTTGTTGATGCACGTGCGGCTACTGCGCACACAATTCACAAACACAGAAAATATTTTTTTATTTGGTTTGGAGTGTACTTTGGGGGTTACAGCACCCTTTCACGGTCAAGCCAGCCGGCCCTTTACTTATGACACAGGTGCACGCTTGACACTACTTTGTTGATGCACGTGCGGCTACTGCGCACACAATTCACAAACACAGAAAATATTTTTTTATTTGGTTTGGACTGGAGTGTACTTTGGCGGTTACAGCGCCCTTTAACGGTCAAGCCAGCTGGCCCTTTACTTATGACACAGGCGCACGCTTGGCACTACTTTGTTGATGCACGTGCGGCTACTGCGCACACAATTCACAAACACAGAAAATATTTTTTTATTTGGTTTGGACTGGAGTGTACTTTGGGGGTTACAGCACCCTTTAACGGTCAAGCCAGCCGGCCCTTTACTTATGACACAGGCGCACACTTGGCACTACTTTGTTGATGCACGTGCGGCTACTGCGCACACAATTCACAAACACAGAAAATATTTTTTTATTTGGTTTGGACTGGAGTGTACTTTGGGGGTTACAGCACCCTTTAACGGTCAAGCCAGCCAGCCCTTTACTTATGACACAGGTGCACGCTTGGCACTACTTTGTTGATGCACGTGCGGCTACTGCGCACACAATTCACAAACACAGAAAAAATAATTTTTTTTTAGCACTTGAGGGGAGCATCCCTGATGGACAGAGCACCCTCTGGACAACACTACAGCACCCCTTTAGGACTGGGACACTGCACAGGACTTTGGAGTGGACACAGCCCCTATGGACAACTGACTGCACAACACAGTCCAGCCAGCCCCTATGGACTTTGAAGTAGTGGACACAGCCCCTATTAACAACAGCAGCACAGCACAACACAGCCAGCCCCTATGGACTTTGAAGTAGTGGACACAGCCCCTATTAACAACAGCAGCACAGCACAACGCAGCCAGCCCCTATGGACTTTGAAGTAGTGTACACAGCCCCTATAGACAACAGCAGCACAGCGCAGCACAGCACAGCACAACACTACTCTGCACTACACTACACAGCCCAGCCAGCCCTAACTCCCACCCTCCCTCTTCACTGTCCACAGCCGAGTGAGAAAATGGCGCCGATGCGGGTACCTTATATAGGATCCAAAACCCGCGAGACCCGGAAGGCGGGATGATGACGTTTTGCCTCGATTTCAGATCCGAGTCAGGTGGGAAAAGTCGAGCCTGACTCGGATCGGCCTCGGATCGGGGGGGCTCGGGGGGGTTCAGATTTCAGAAATCCGAACCCGCTCACCCCTAGATTAAAATATAGGATGCTGTGACGTTGAGGAGATGACAGGCAGCTTCTGCCCCTGCCTGTCTGCTATGTTGGAGCTGCCAGGGGGACCCTATCGCAGCTGCTTGCAGTGTGCGCCAGGGTCCTCGGCTACAGAGACTACTGTCTCTGGGGTTTCACCAAGATGCGCCACATGCGGTGCATGTTGCAGTTCCCCACTAGCCTATTCACCGCCAGCAGCCTTGGCAGTCACAGTAAGTAATGCCTGGCACCCTGGCTAGCAGGGTGGCCAGGTCAGCAGGCGGTGTGTTCAGCTAGCTGGAGCAGTCCGCAGTGCCAGTTTAAAATCGGGCACCATAGCAGAGGGGGCGGAGCCTTACAGGAGTTCTGTTTCTTCCTTGCAGCTGCCTCGGTGCTTCCATAGAACGCTGCACCTGACAACAGCATGGAGATTGAGAGCCTTCCCATCGTGAGTTATATCAGTGGGGTTAGGCTGCGTAGGAGAGCAGTTTTATTTCAATAGCTGCTATCAGTGCTGTTTTAGCACTGCTATCAGTGCTGTTAGGGCAGGTGTGTCTCCCCCCTCTGTGCCCTTCTCTCCTTACTGCACATTTCTCAAGTTCTATCTTCACTGTCCTATACAGTACCTTTTCTACAGTGGATGTGTGTGACAGTGTTTGTGACCATGACAGGCAAAGGGTCTAAGGCTGCACAGAAAGCTTTTTCTTGCAAAAACTGTGCAGAAAAGTTTACTTAGGGACATTCATCTAGTTCCCTGCTGTGTGAAAAATGTGTTTCAGAGTCTCAGACTCCAGGTTTGCCTCAGGAGCAACCTACTTGGACAGAGCAGTTTACCTCTGTGATGTCACACCTGTCTGCTGAGCTGGAGGCCTCTTGCAGAGAGAGAGAGAGAGAGAGAGAGAGAGAGAGGTTTCCAGAACTCAGACATCTAATCTGCCAGAGCTAGATTGGGCACGCTCTCTGGCTAAATATATGGAAGGGCTTTCTAAAGCTATGATGCCACGTGCTCCTATAGCAGGGACATCTTCATAGGTTACAGCTAAGAGGCTGTTAACCTCAGTACTTAGGTCAGATGAATATGACAATGAAGATATGCCTGTCTTGGAAGAGAGTGAGTTTCCTGAGTCTGAGTAGTAAGTCCCAGAGGATCAGAAACCTTTAGCCCAGGGTGTAGAAGCATTTTTTTCTGCTATACACCAGGTATTAAATGTGGTTGACATGGAGCCGCCTTCTTCGCAGCCGTCAATTCGGTAAGACACAAAGACAAGCAGCCACATTTCCTCGACTCAGCTTGGAAGCACCCGGATAAGAAATTCCAGGTGTCCTGTAGACTGTTGTGTAATTATCCTTTTCCTACAGATAGCAGAAAGATCTGCGAGACTCCTCCCTCAGTAGACCCTTCCGTGTCTTGTTTGTCCAAAATGACGTTCCTCCCTGTTCCTGGATCCACTTCCTTAAAGGAACCTTTGGTCAGGAAATTGGAGAACACCTTAAAGTCTATCTATGCGGTAGCAGGAGTGATGCTTTGTCATGCTTTTGTGGGTTGATGGGTCAACAAGGTGGTGGAGACATGGGCTACACAGCTATCAGAAGGTTTAAAGGTGGGGCTTCCCAGCTGAAGACCTTATTCCCTTGGTGGATCATATTGCAGAGTTAGCTGCTTATCTGGGTGAGGCATCTAAGGATGTGGGACAGCTCTGTGGCTGCGTCAGTGGCAGGCTGATGCGGAATCTAAAAGAGCATTAGAGGCTCTTCCATTTACGGGTGAAGTCCTATTTGGGGCCGAACTGGATTAAGTGGATTTCACAGGCTACAGGAGGTAAATCTACTTATCTCCCTTCAGCTGCTCCAGTTTCTCATATGCCTTTCTCGGGACCATCTTTTTGGTCCTTTCGTGCTCCAGGAAGATTCAGAGGTCATCCCAGGGAGGTCCTACCCTTCCATGAGCTTCAAGAGGAAGAGGTAGAGCAACAGCGTCCTCTACTCAACAGAAGGCTAAGCCTCCTACCAAGCCCAGTGCATGATGGGCTTCCCTCTCACCTGGGGGACCCCAGGGTGGGAGCTCATCTTCAGGACTTCAGGGACCAATGGATCCTATCCTGTCAAGATGCATAGGTTAGGGACATCATCTCTCAGGGGTACAAACTCAATTTCCAGTTCCAACCTCCTCCTCAGTATTTCACAACAGGTTTGCAATTTGCCCACGGCAAAAGACTGGTGATACATGAGGCCATAAACAAGCTTCTGTCTTCTCAGGTGGTGGTTCATGTACCCACACATCAGCTAACACAGGGATTCTATTCCAGCTTGTTTGTAGTGCCCAAAACAGTTCGGTGAGACCCATTCTGAACCTGAAGGACCTCAATCCTTATCTGCGTACATTCAGGTTCAAGATGGAGTCCCTTCAACCTGTCATTTCGGGGTTGGAGGAAAACGTGTTTCTGGTGTCTTTGGACATAAAGGACACCTTCCTTCACATTTCCATTTGGCCACCACATCAGTCATTCCTTCAGTTTGCCATAAGGGACTCCCACTTTCAATTCCAGGCTCTTCCATTTGGCTTGTCTTCGGCTCCAAGAGTGTTCACGAAGGTTATGGCTGTGATGATGGCTCTTTTAAGGATGCAAGGAGTGACTATTGGCCCTTACCTAGACGACCTCCTCCTCAAAGCTTCTTCCAGAATGAAGTTGCTTCAGAACATAGGATTGACCCACACTCACCTAATACAACACGGGTGGATCCTGTGTAGGTTGAAGTCTCACCTTCAACCTACACAGAGGCTTCAAGCTGCCCACACACATAGTGATTTTTTACCCGTTTTGGCCGACTTCAACAAATCCTGAGGACAAATTGTGTAAAATATGGCCAAATCGTGAATTTCCACTCATTATCATGATGCCGATGCTCGTCGTATCTCGCATCTTCAAATCTGCCATGCTGTAGGGCAGATTTACCAATCTGGGACACAATGCACTGGATGCACGATAGATCTTAAGTCAGAGTGGACATTTTTTACTCCAAATCATGACCACGACTGCCGGGGAGCTGCCTTGGGAGAGTTCAGGGGAAATTGTACACATCGTGGGATTAAGAACACATCGCTATGTGTGTGGGCACCTTCAGATTCTAGGAATGATTTTGGACACGGTAGCCCAAAAGGTATTCCTTCTTGTGGAAAAGGCATCCTCCATTCAGCAGCTGGTACGGCTTGTCCTACAACATCGTCGAGTGTCAGTGCACCTGTGCATAAGACTCCTCAGGAAGATGGTGGTGGCATTCCAGGCCATTCCATATGGCCGTTTCCACTTAAGACCTTTTCAATTGGATCTCCTCTTTCAGTGGTTGGGATCCCATCTATTCCTTCACCAACGGGTGAAGTTGGCCCCAAGAACTCGGACGTCTCTGCTCTAGTGGTTGATTTCCGCCCACCTGTTGGAAGGGAAGAGGTTCAGAATTTGGAACTGGATTCTTCTCACCACGGATGTGAGTCTTAGAGGATGGGGGGCATTGACTCTAGGATGACATTTTCAGGGTCACTGAACTCAACCGGAGTCAGTATTGCCAATAAACATCTTGGAACTACGGGCAGTGTTCTACGCCCTTCAACTTGCACACCACCTGCTGAGGGGTCTAGCGGTACGAGTACAATCTGGCAACACCATGGCAGTGGTATACATAAACCGTCAGGGCAGCACCAAGAGTCAGGCGGCCATGAGGGAAGTCAGCCGCATTCTCAGCTGGGAAGAGAAAATTGCAGGGGTGATATCATCGATATTCATCCCTGGAGTGGAAAATTGGGAGGCCGACTGCCTAAGTTGTCAGGACATTCATCCAGGAGAATGGGCTTTATATCCTCAGGTGTTCCAACAGTTAGTCCAGCGGTGGGGTCTTCTTTATGGCATCAAGACACAACCATCAGGTTCCTCTATACTACTCTCAAACAAGGGATCCCAAGGCTGTGGCAGTGGACGCCCTCACAGCTCCCTGGCAGTTCAGGTTTGTGTACCTCTTTCCACCAATTCCTCTTCTGCATCGACTCCTGCAATGAATCAAGTGAGAAAAGGCCATGATTCTCTTACTGGCTCCAGATTGACCCTGGAGGGCGTGGTGCTCCAACCTATGTCTTCTACTAATACAGGATCCGTGGCCCCTTCCGTTATGGCAGGATCTTCTACAACAGGGTCCTTTTGTTTATCACGACTTAAAGCGACTTCGTTTGACGTCGTGGCTGTTGAAAGGGCCATCTTAAGAAGAAAAGGAATTCCATTGGTGGTGATTCCTACCATGCTCCATGCTAGAAAGGAAGTCACTTCCAAGCACTACCATCACATTTGGAAGGCGTATGTCATCTGGTGTGAACAAAGAGGATCGCCCCCTACTTTGTTCAAGATGTCTAGGCTCCTTCTTTGCCTGCAAGCAGGGTTCTTGGCGGGCCTTCATCTTGGATCTCTGCGGGTTCAGGTTTCACCATTATCTATTTTCTTTCAGAAGAAACTACGTTTGTTACCAGATGTTCACATTTTTTTCTAAGGTTCTTTTTCAAGTACAACAGCCATTTGTTCCTCCTATGGCTCCATGGGATCTGGATTTAGTTCTATCTTTTTTACAGTCTTCTTTGTTTGAGCCATTACCGACTGTGGATGTTAAGTACTTGACCTGGAAGGTAGTTCTCCTATTAGCCCTTGCATCTGCCAGGTGTGTATCGGAATTTGGGGCTCTCTCCTGTCACCCTCCCTACCTGATTTTCCATGAGGATAGGGCTGAACTTCATACACAGATGTCCTTTCTTCCCAAGGTGGTATCTGCGTTTCACATTAACCAGCCTATTGTGGTTCTGGTTCTTCCAGAGGACTCTCCCACTTCGAGGTCCCTGGACGTGGTCAGAGCCTTCAAGATTTATGTCGACAGGACAACTTCTCTTAGGAAGACAGATTCCCTTTTTGTCCAGTATGACATTGCTCATAAATAAACAGACTATTGCCCGCTGGATTCGTCTGACCATCAGGCAGGCCTATCTGGCTTCATCTATGGAACCTCCTGTTTCCATCACAGCACATTCCACATGCGCGATAGGACCCTCATGAGTGGCTGCCCAAGGGGTTTCTATGGCGCAGCTTTGTCGGGCGGTCACTTGGTCGGGCCGACAAACTTTTGCCAAATTTTATCGTTTTCACACTTTTGCAGCCTCTGCCTCACAGTATGGCCATGCTGTTTTACAGGGTTCTCAGCACCCTCCCGCCTGGGATGGGAGCTCTGGGACGTCCCCATTGTTATGACTCCAGTGTCCCCTAGTGGATAAAGGAGAAAACCGGATTTTTGGTACCTCCTGATAAATCCTTTTCTCCAATTCCACAGGGGACACTGGACGCCCACCCGGCACTGGATTTTATGCCAAGTTTGTTTGTCAGCCTCTTGGTTTGGCTGATTGTGTTTTCTTCATCTGCTTTTTGCAGGCACCTTGTGTTGGTTTGTTTGTTTCTCTGTGTATTTGCTTCTCCTCCTTCTTTGCAGTAATTTATTTCCAGCTCTCCTCGGGCACAGTTTACTAAGAGTGGCTTGGGGGGGGTATAGAGGGGGAGGAGCCAGTCACTCTTTAAGATTTTAAACTGCCAGCTCCTGGTTAGCACACATCTATATCCCATTGTTATGACTCCAGTGTCCCCTGTGGAATCAGATAAAGGGATTTATCGGTAAGTACCAAATCCTGTTATAAGTTGTGTGGGTCCAGTCCATGCAGGGATAGAGCTGTGACATAAAAAAAAGAAATTATTGTTTGTACTGTTTGGTGCACTTTACCCTACTGCGTTTTGTTTACGTGCATATGGGATGTAGTTATGAGACCAGTTCCCCTGACGGGGGAAGCCCGACAAGGGACTTAAGGGGCATAGAAATATTGATGCCTATCTTAATCCCGATGCCAGAATCCAGAAGGACAGCTGCCCGAATGAGGTAAGTCTTGGGCGCCCTTAGCGTTAGCCACGGGGTGGAGGGTTAGGTTTAGGTAGCATAGCGGGGTTAGCGTTAGGTTTTTTTGGGGGGGAGGTTAGGGTAGGCACCCCTATGGGAGAGGGTTAGGGTTAGGCACCACACGGGTAGTTAGGGTTAGGCACTAAGGGGGGAGGGTTAGGTTTAGGCATGAAGGGGGGAGGTTTAGGTATACTTACTCGACCCCTGTCAGGATACCAACCATCAGGATGCCGCTGTCTGTATTTTGACATTAGGAATCCTGACAGCCGACATTATATACCGATTCCATGCATATATAAGTCCTGTGGCTCCAGTCCATGCAGGAATAGTGCTGTGACATAAAAATAAAAAAAAATTCTATTGTTGAATTGGTTGGTGCGCTTTCTCCTAGTGTGCTTTCCTCACATGCATATACTGTATAAGCCCAGAGCTGCGACATCAAAAAATAAATAAAATTCTATTGTTTGTACTATATGGTGCCCTTTGTCTAGTGCGCTTTGCTCATGTGCATACAGTATATAAGCCTGGAGCTGCAACATCAAAAGATAAAAACATAAATTAAATTGTATTGTTTGTACTGTTTGGTGCGCTTTACCCTAGTGCGCTTTGTTCACAAGCATATATAAGCCCTGTCGGTTCAGTCCACAGGAATAGAGCTGTGACATCAAAAAAATAAATGAAATTCTATTGTATGTACTGTTTGGTGTGCTTTACTCTATTGTGCTTTGTTCACATGCATATATAAGCCACGCAGTGATCTTCAAATTGATTAACGGATAAAGTTCAGTTTAGAGAAGAGCAACCAAATACTGTCACTGCAGCTGCTGCCACCAGTCATGATGACGATGCTAGTCATGCAACGTAATCTACGAAAGCCGATGCTCAAGGGCACAAAGGGTCTAAGTCAGGGCATCTAAAATAAAAAACAATATACAGTGCTAAAGAAAAAAAAACAGCTAATAAATGGAACGTGTGGTGCAGAAAAACATAAAATTGGCAACAAGCCATTCACCACATGCAGTGGCAAGGAAAGACTGAGGCCTTGGCCTTTATAAATGAGTGGTGGTTCTGCAAGTAGAGAGAAGAGCAACCAAATACTGTCACTGCAGCTGCTGCCACCAGTCATGATGACGATGCTAGTCATTCAACGTAATCTATGAAAGCCGATGCTCAAGGGCACAAAGGGTCTAAGTCAGGGCATCTAAAATAAAAAACAATATACAGTGCTAAAGAAAAAAAAACAGCTAATAAATGGAACGTGTGGTGCAGAAAAACATAAAATTGGCAACAAGCCATTCACCACATGCAGTGGCAAGGAAAGACTGAGGCCTTGGCCTTTATAAATGAGTGGTGGTTCTGCAAGTGTCAGTTAGACATCTTCCTCTGCCTCTCATGATGATGTAAGACCTTATCACTCAGAGTGTAGAAGAGGTGTAAAAAAAATGAAAATCACTAAGGCAGTAGAACAAACTGTGTGTTCAGAAACAGAAATGTCACAATCCCTGAGGAGAGTCTAATCGGTCAATCCAATTAGGTGCGAATTGCGAGGTGCGAGTTGCTATTTTCTCTTCGAATATGCATAGCAAATTAATTTTGCAATCCTATTAGCAACTCTCACTGAATCAGTCAGACTGAATTTGCATCTTTCCATTCGCACCTCCCTGAGAGTGAGAGATGGAAAGGAAAATCTTTATTTTAAGGTTAAAATATTGGGACACTGTGCTGAGCCCCTTGGACATCCCCCTAATGACTAATTAGGCATTTGGAAGTTTCCAATTAGCTTACTTAGTCCAATAATTACATTTACATTACATTTTTTTCCTCAAATCACCCCAAAATCAACTTTTTCCATTAGTTTATGAACCCCAGATTTAATTACAATAATTTTTTAATTGAAAAAAATATTTTTTTGTATAATTTTTTTACATTTTTCAAGAGGCTCTCAAAGTACCCCAAAATCACCTTTTTTCCTACTTTTTTTTGCATTTTTCTTTTAATTAGTTTGAGATTAAACAAAAAATATATTTTTTTTCATTTTCTTGCATTACAAAAAACAAGCCCACAAATCAGCCATTTGACACCATTTCAAAACCTACAGTACCTTCAGAATGCCCACAAACAGCCTTCTATACGGTCCAGCTAATGAAATTATCCATTTTGGGGGATGGTCTCCCCACTTTTTCATGCACTTTTCTCATATCTCATTTGGCAGTCAATTCACACCCCTCCATTGCGAGTAGTGCGAATAGGCATTTCTAATTAGATTGAAGAATTCTCTGGAGCGACTTCGATGCAATGTCTGCGAGTTTCAGGAAACAAACTCACTACTTGCAATTCGCATCTAAATGGATTGACCACTATGTGTGTCCTTGAGTGGGATGTGTGAGCCTGACCTTTCAGATAATGTTGTACTTGCAGAGAAGCTGCCTTCCACCATTTCTGCTCTCTCTGCCAATGTGGGGATGAGCAGCACAAATATAGCTGATGACATAGAAATTGAAGAAGCCACCGAGGAAGTGCAAGAGGATGAGGGGGATATTTGTGTAGCTGAGGCTGGCGCTAATGAGGATGATGTTTGTGTAAGTCAGCCACTAGTGGAAGCAGCTCTTGGCCATGATAAGAAGTGTGTGTCCTTGAGTGGGATGTGTGAGCCTGACCTGATCTCTGTTGTACTTGCAGAGAAGCTGCCTTCCACCATTTCTGCTCTCTCTGCCAATGTGGGGATGAGCAGCACAAATATAGCTGATGACATAGAAATTGAAGATGCCACCGAGGAAGTGCAAGAGGATGAGGGGGATATTTGTGTAGCTGAGGCTGGCGCTAATGAGGATGTTGTTTGCGTAAGTCAGCCACTAGTGGAAGCAGCTCTTGGCCATGATAAGAAGAAGGCCATTGTCATGCTGGGCATAGGACCAACAAATACACCTTTTATATGTGAAACTATTTTTATCCAAATCCTGACAATTGTCAAGCCATCTGTAGTGTTTGTAAAACCATGGTAAGTAGAGTTAGGGACATTAGCCATCTAGGAACCACCTCCCTGTTATGTCATTTGCAGCAAACTCATGAAAAATTTTGACAACATCAGAAACTGGTGCAAAAAAAAAATAACAAGCAGTCCAGCATCAGCTAGCTCCCTTCTCTCAAGTTCAACTAGATCCCAGCACCTGCAATCTCTACCACCAATTTCTTCATCCTCAATATACACAGTAATGCTCGGAGGTAGTCCTGCATCCGATTTCTTAAGGCTAGGTGACTCCTCCCCTAATCAAGATTCCTCAGAAGAATCCTTCAGCGCTAGGCCTGCTGCTCCTGGGGATGGATCTTCATCCCAGAAGGGGACCAAGAAGACTACTATTTTAAATAAACAACTGACTGTGAAACAATCCTTTGCAAGGGAAACAAGTATGACAGCTCCCACCCAGTCACACAGCGGATCACTGATACCATAATGGCTAAACTAGTATTAGACCTGTGTCCAATATCCGCCATTAATGCAGTGGGTTTCACACAGTTAATTGAGGTCCTGTGTCCTCATTACCAAATTCTATCTCGGTTCCATTTTACCCAAAAAGCCATTCCTTGGCTGTAGCAGGATGTTAAAAAAAAAAAAAAATGATTGTCCTACCAAATGCCAATGTACCAACTGTCCACCTAACCACAGATTTGTGGACAAGAGGTAGTGGGCAAACTAAAGAATACATGACTGTGACAGCCCACTGGGTGGGTGATTCATCTTTAGCAACAGCAGTATCTAACAAACAATGCCAGCTTATTCAGAGACAGACTACTATGTGTATCACTGGCTTCACTAAGAGGCATAACACTGACAACTTCTTAGAAAAACTAAGGTATGTCATAGCAAAATAGTTTACCCCACTTGGACTCTCCTCAGAATTTGTGACTTCTGACAAATATTGTGAGAGGATTACAGCTGGGTGAATTCCAACACGTGAGTGCAGGAGATGCTGTCTGTGGCCCGTGAAATTTCTGCAACCCACTGTAAAAGATTGCAGCAGCTGCAAGAACAGTTGAATTTGCTGCCACCAACTGAAGCAAGAGATGGTAACCAGGTGGAGTTCCACCCTTTATATGCTTAAGCAACTGGAGAAACAGCAAAAAGTCATCCAAACCTGCACTACAAGCTATGACAAAGGGAGAGGAGAGGGCTGTACCTTACTACAACACAGTGGAGAATACTCTCCGTTTTATGCAAGATACTGAAACCATTTGAAATAGTAACCAATGAAGTGAGTTCAGACACATGGATGAACAGCAAAAAGCCATCCACAGCTATACAACAAGCCATGACATTAAGAGAGGAGGGGGAGTGTTCTTTAGTCCAGCGCAGTGAAGAATGCTTTCCATCTTGTGCAAGGTGCTCAAACCCTTCAAAGTAGCCATCTGTGAAGTGAGTTCAGACACTGCTAGCTTGAGTCAGGTGATTTCCCTAATTAGGCTTTTGGAAAATCAGCTTGAGAAATTGAAGGAGGAGATTAAACAAAGTGATTTTGCTAAGTATGTCAGACTTGTAGATCAAGTCCTTTGTTCACTTTGCCAGGATCCAAGGGTTGCCAATATCTTGAAATCAGATCACTACATTTTGGCGACTGTGCTAGCTTTATGTCATACGTCATGTCTTTCTTTCCAACTGAATCAGATCTTAAGAAATTGAAAGACCTTCTGGTGTGCAAGTTGGCAAACGACACAATAACATCTCCTCCTTCAGTTTCTTCGGCAGCTGCCAGGAAAAAATTCAGCTTTCCCAAAAGCCTCAGTGGTGATGCAGAGGAGTCAACACAACATTGTGAAATCTGGTCAGTTCTAAAAGATTTGCCAAAAATTAGCTACACCACTACCATGACTCCATCTCATAGGGTCACCAGCCAAAGAATGGTGGAGGATTATTTTCATGACACCGTACACATCTTGCACCTCTTTTCTTTTCATTATGCGCTCATTGGGGCATTGCTGACTGTCTTTTTGTGTAGATGACAAACATTATTGTTATAGTTTATTAAACTGCCATCCTGTCTGCCACTACAGTGTCATTCTCTTTCCTGTGCCATGTTGGTAATTGAACTGCCACAGCCGCTGAAATTTTCTACATGTGGTTGATGAATGCTAAAAATGTCCAGAAATGTTTATGACCACAGACAGCAACTCCTGCATGCCCTTGAATCACCAAAGAGCTCAACTGGGGCAAGGACTGATGTGAATGTGTCCATGTTCTTTGTAAATGCCTCCCCTTCCTCATAAATTTGCTTCGGAATCCACAACTTAAATTGAATTTACTATGAATCAATTATTCCTTTCCCTGCCTTCAACTACATACATACTTCATCTCCCTTGGGCCTCTGATCTTGTTCTTCATTAATGAAAACATTCTTGGGTTCTTTCTATGGGGTCGTATAGTTAATTAAACTGCCATGGTGTCTGCCACTGCAGTGCCATTCTGTTTCCTAGATGTGCCATGTTGGAAGTTGAACTATCACAGCTGCTGAAATCTTCTACATATGGTTGATGAATGACAAAAATATCCAGAAATGTTTATGACCATAGACAGCATCTCCTGCATGCACCTTTAATTTTTTTTAAAAAATTCTGAACTACCGAAAGGGCTCAACTGGGCCAAGGACTGATGTGAATCATTAAAATATTTTTTGTAAATGCCTCCCCTCCACCCTCATAAATTTGCTTTGGAAACCAAAAATGAAATAAAATTTACTATGAATCAACCATTCTTTTCCTTGCCTTCAACTACACACATACTCCATCTCCCTCTGGCCTCTTAATTAATAAAAACATTTGTTTCCTGATGTGCCATGTTGGCAGTTGAACTGCCACAGCCGCTGAAATCTTCGACATGCTGTCGCTAAATGCCGAAAATGTCCTGAAATGTTTATGGCCACAGACAGCATCTCCTGCATGCTCCTTTAATTTTAATAAATATTCTGAACCACCAAGTTGATTTTGTGGGCAAAACATGGGACATGTTGTTCATGCATACTCTCCCCTCCTCCCTCATAAATTTGCTTTGTAATCAAAAAATTTAATTAAATTTACTATGAATCAACCCTTGCTTTCCCTGCCTTGAACTACATACTCAATCTCCCTCAGGCCTCTTTATTAATGAAAACATCTGTTTCCTGATGTGCCATGTTGGATGTTGAACTGCCATGTGTTTGTGACACCCACTGCTGTCGCTTAACTTAGTCAGCCAGCTAGCTTGGTGCAACCTTTTAGCCTAAGCTGGATGAAAACAATATTGAGAGCTGTGAGGTGGCCAAAATTGACTGGAAATGATTGGAAATTAATGTTATTGAGGTTAATAATACTCTGTGAACTAAAACAGCCTCAAATTATGTGATTTTATATATTTTTTGTCAGAGCAGCAAATGTTGCAGGGAAAATGGCGGAGGCCATTTTCCCGGTGACTTGCACATGTGCAGTAGAAATGTCCTCAGGAAAAAGGTGCGGGCTCCATTTTTTTTAGAGACCATGCCATACTCTACTGCGCTGCTAAAGAGAAGGGGACCACACTGTCTGCACACGGGCCTGCTCCTCTGTTAAAATGCCCCTGGTTTGCACTATCTATTTGTGGTGGTCCAGTTAGTGTATCAGCCTCCTTTGCACAGAGGACATGGCCCGATGCTGATTTGGATAGTCTTACAGAAAGAGGGCCATAAAGAGCCTGCACAAGTCCAGGGGAAGGGTGTGTGGCCTGATCACGGGAGGTGTGGCTACGCCTGCTTAGAAAATAATAAGAAAACACCTTTGCAGTGTGGCAAAGCTGGGGATCCCCTCAGCCTGGCACAAATCCAGGGGAGGGATTAGTGTGATTGCTCCCCCTCCACAGGCAGAGAAGGGGAGACTGCTCAGCAAACAGTCTCCCACTGCAGTACAGCACACAGCAGCATGTGCTGGGCTGCTGACTGGTAAGAGGGAGGGTGGGGTAGCATCAGACCCTCCAATAAGTCCGGGTAATTAGTACCTGCTGTGCCCCCCTCTCACAGGGAATACAGAATTAGAGGGGAAAATCTTGATGCTTCACATCTGGTTTACTACATTGTGTGGCATAAACCGCATATGGTTTTTTGGATTGCAAACCACCAATCATCAGATGCATTTTGAGTTTTCAACATCCAAACTGCAGCACAGTAAATCCTGTGGTTTGGATGTGAAAACTTCATCTGGTGTGTGGAGGTGAGTGGTTTTGTTTCCTTGGAAAGCAAACACACCCAAACTAAGGGGATCCGTGTTATTCTGAGTCACAGCTCAGGTCTTCCCGCCAAGTACGGATTGGATTCCAAAACAAGGCAAAACATCATCTTCTCAGCGTCAGATTTTGCGTGTTTTGGATTGCATATAAAAGTCCTTCCCTAGTGATTGGGTGCTATTTTACACAGGAGAGTGGAGGGAGAGGCTGTGGGATTGTGGGCGAGAGCACTAAAAAACGCCATTAGCACAGCATCAGGCCGCCATTAGGACTAGAAGGAGTAGGTAGGAGTACAAATAGTTTTTTAAGTAGTAGCTGGTGTAGGTGCCTGGAGGAAATGGTGACTGCAAGCATCATCAGTGTGTTTGTTTAATTTGTCATGCACACTGACTGCACACTCACACAGAGGTGCAAACAAACAGGCTACTGTCTGTGTGTGGTGTTGATTGTTTTTTTGGTTTGTTTGTTAAAGTGAACCTGCACCTTTTTTCCCATAGGAAATCTATTCACACACACATATATAAGACCTTGTTGTTTTGATTTTTTTTCCTTTTTTCTAAAACAAAAATGCCTGCAGTCTATTCTAATTGAATTTGAAAATTATATTGTGTGTTTCAAGAAGTGTGTGTTCAGATGAGCAGGGAGATATTTGTGCATCTGATGCTAAAAAATATGTTGATGATGCATGTGTTGGATAAGAAGAAGTTGATAAAATTCAGGAGGAGGATGTTGTTTGTGTCAAAGTACTGTAAGTCAACCACTAGTAGCAGCAGTTCTTGTCTATGATAAGAAGAAAGCCATTGCCATGCCTGGGCAAAAGACCAAAAATCCACCTCTTATGTGTGGAATTATTTTTACCTAAATCCTGACAGTTGGCACGCTATCTGTAGCACTTGTAAAGCCCAAGTAATTAGAGGTAGGGACGTTAATCATCTAGGATCTTCCCTATTACATAATTTGCAGCGAATTCATGCAAATTATTTCTCAAAACTCCTGTAAAATAATAAAAGGCAAACCAGCATCAGCTGCCAGCAGCATGCATAGATCCCAGCACATGCAATCTCCACCGAAAAAACCTCCATCATCAATTTCCTCATTAATACTTGAAGGTAGTCCTCCTGTATCCAATTTGCAAGGGCTAACTGACTCCTCCCCTATCCAGGATTCCCAAGAAGAATCCTTGCGTGCTAGGGCTGCTGCTGATGGGAGTGAATCTTCATAACAGAAGGGGACCAAGAAGACTAGTAGTTTCAAACAACAATTGATTGTGAAACAATCATTTGCAAGAGGAAGCAAGTATGAAAGCAGCCATCCAGTTGCAAAACAGATCACTGAAGCCCTAACAGCTATGTTAGCATTAGATCTGTGTCCAATATCCACCATCAATGCATCTGGTTTTAGACAGTTAATTGAGGTCCTGTGTCCCCACTACCAAATTCCATCTAGATTCTATTTAACCAGAACAGTAATTCCTTGCCTGGCCCGGGAATTTAATAAAAATGTATTCTTGGTTTAGAAAATGCCATTGTGCCAAGTATCCATTTAACTACAGATATGTGGACAAGCGGGACTGGCCAAACGAAAGTTAGCATGACTGTGACAGTCCACTGGGTGGGTGTATCTCCTTCAGCAGCAGTATAAAAAAATTCAAGCTCATTCACAGGCAGGTTACTCTCTGTATCACTGGCTTCACTAAGAGGCATACCGGTGTCAACCTAAGAGGATTTGTAATTTCAGATAATGCAAGTAACATTATACGAGCATTACAACTGGATGAATTTGAACACGTACCATGTTTTGTATGCACAATAGACTTGGTGGTTCAGAATTGTAAAAAAAAATGACAGGTGAGTGCAGGAGATGCTGTCTGTGGCCCGTGAAATTTCTGCAACCCACTGTAAAAGATTGCAGCAGCTGCAAGTACAGTTCAATTTGCCATTCCACCAACTGAAGCAAGAGGTAGTGACCAGGTGGAATTCCACCCTTTATATGCTTCAGCAACTGGAGAAACAGCAAAAAGTCATCCAAACCTGCACTACAAGCTATGACACAGGGAGAGAAGAAGGGATGTACCTTACTCCAGCACAGTGGAGAATACTTTCCATTTTATGCAAGATACTCAAACCATTTGAAATAGTAACCAATGAAGTAAGTTCAGACACTGCTGACATTACCAGCCAGAGTCAGGTGATTCCATTAGTTAAACTACAGGAAAAGCAACTAGAGAAATTGAAGGAGGAGATGAAATGAAGCAATTCTACTAAGTATGTTGGACTTGTAGATCAAGTACTTTAATCCCTTCTACAGGACCAAAGGGTTTGCTACATCTTGCAATTGGATCACTACATTTGGCAACTTTTTTTAATTCTAGGTTTAAGTCATATGTAATGTCTTTCTTTCCAACTGACACAGATCTTAAGAGATGCAAAGAGCTCCTTGCAAGCAAGTTGCCAGCTCAAGTTGCACATGACACAACAACATCTCCTGCTTCAGGTTCTCCTGCAAATGCTGCTGCCAGAAAAAAAATCTGACCTTTCCCAAGAGACGCTCTAGTAAGAATGAGTCAACACCAGAGTGAAACACCATTATGACATCTGGTCAGGCTTAAAAGTATTACCCAAAATTATTGACACCTCTACCATGATTCAATCTGATACAGTAAGCATCAATAGAATAGTGGAGGATTATTTTAATGACAATGTACAACTTAGCATATCACATAGTCCCTTTGCAGACTGGGCGAAAAAAGGGAATTTGGAGACCCTTGTACAAACTAATTTCACTTTACTTAAGCTGTCTATCCTCCAGTGTGTACTCGGAAAGAGTGTTTACACAGCTGGGAACCTTCTGAGTGATCGACGTAGGAGGCTACTTCCTAAACATGTGGAAAATCAAATTCTATGAGGAAGACCTTTGCCACCAATTACAGCAATGTACAGAGACTTCTGTAATGGTGGATTCCAGTGAGGATGAGCTAATATTGTGTGATGATGATATTAACAACACTGATGAGGGTGAGAGTGATAATGACATCTTCCAACTGTAGACATGATTAACTACACTGTTAGCCACCATAAGCCCATTGGTAGCTTGTTTTGTGGGGGCCCAAACAAACCAAGCACTTTAGTCACAAAAGTGGCATCACATGTCACTGAAGTGCTTGGTTTGTTAAACTGTGCATGTCCTTTTTAATATACAACATAAGTGTAAGTGGGAGGGCCCAAGGACAGTTCCATCATGCACCACCTTTCACTGTGGACTTTGCCAAGATTGTGTTTTTGACAGTCAGTGTACTGTATATTACTGTACTTTCGTGTTATTTTATATCTTGCAATGCCATCAGTCACCAGCTTCTCAAGCAAGCATATAGGTTCTATTTCCTGCAGCTTCTCAGCAGATACAGATTAGTATCATCAAATCATGTAAACATATAATTAATAATTAATTATTAAATTTGACTAGGCTGTTACTCTGCCTTAAATCCTGAGGAATCAATCTTATTGGGATTTTGGATGCTTGTTTTTTGGTAGTGTTTTCCATTTCTCCAATTTACTTTTTTTTATACTGTAGTTCAGTTATTAACTCCAATCAATCAATCAATTAAATTTGTATTCAAGTTTTTTAATGGTTTGTTCCATTATGTAATCAATCACTCTCACTTATATTGTTTTTTTTTATAGTTTGTTCCATTTACCAATTTTTTTATAGTTATATTCTGAAATCAATCAATTAATCAATCAATCAATTGATCGATTACTTAATCAATCCTTTACTTTGCTTCCACTAATATTATAATCTATTTACCTGTGCTCGCCTCAGGCATCTGATCTAGTTCTTGATAAATGAAAACATTCTATAGCATTATATAGTTTATATTAAACTGCCATCCTGTCTGCCACTGCAGTGCCACTATGTTTCCTAGATGTTCTACATTAGTTTTTAAACGCCTATGTGTTTGTGCTGCTGCTCTGTCACTTAATTTAACCAATCAGCTCGCTGCAGCCTTTAGCCAATATTGGTGAAAACTGAAAACAATGCTGTGAAATTGACTGGAAATGACTGGAAATTAATGTTATTGAGATTTGTAATAATGTAAAAACAAAAACAGGTCCAAATGAATTTAACTGTTTTTTTGACTTTTTAAAGAAATCCAGATTAAAAACCAAAACACTTGAAGGTGGCTTTGGCAAAAACAATACCAAAACATAGGGGGCCACACACATAATAAACTATTGGTTAGTAAATTTACCTCTAAAATGTTTATACTTCATAAATTTGAGTTTATGACTAGGCCTAACAGATACTCCCTTGGGCTAGGATTTACATTTTTTTGTACGAAATTTGTAACTTTTAGAATTGAAATTTCGAATCAGAAAGTGAAGCAAATCTTATTTTCTTAAAGCTAAATTCAAGCAACACTTTGCAATTCATGCATTCCATGACAACTCATAACTGACAATGCTATTCAAAGACTTTGCATCTGTGATTTCGAGCATGTCACTAGCAACCAATTATATCTACAATCTAATGGCCTAGCAGAAAGGGCAGTGTCCAATCCAAAGGGCAATCTTTCCAGTACCTATTGGAGAAATGTTTACATGATGGCATAGCCATCTCTAACCTGCATAGGTCTACTACTGATAGTCTTTTTGAACAGCCTGTAATATTGAGCTTAATAATTAATATAGTATGGATAATACAGTAGCAAAATATTATTTAGATACTCTGGAAAAAGTAGAATACAGAGAGCAAAAAATGCTCTCCACATCAAGAATTCTACTGGTTGATCTATTATTGAATATTATTGATTACTAGGTTTAAAATCACCTTCTGATATTCTATGTGTGTCAGACTGAGCTCTCCAAAAACACTTGATGATTTCTCCCAAAACAATAGCTCTTTCAGCCATTAAGGTAAAACATAATTACAAGACTGATTGAGCGCTGAATTTGTAAAAAAAAAAAGTTTAAATAGTCAGCATCACATACATTGCCCGCAACAATATACTCAGACTACTGCCCCCTTCACCAGTTATGGTTTTGTTATTGCTGTAGTAGAATGCCCAGTGCAAAAGTCAGTGCCCTCCAAGTTCATACTTCTTCTATAAGTTTTCACGGACCACTTCTTAATATAGGCATGTCACATCCACATAGGCACATCCAATATAGAATACTGAGTCTGAAGAACCTAATGGTCCGTCACTTATAATAGATGATGAATGCAGATGTATAGGCACTGGACAACACTCAATTGTGGCAAGGTGCTTTTCTTGTCACCAACGTGCATTCATGTGAAATTCGCCAAAAATAACAGAACATCTGGTGTAGATCCTGACTTCCCAGATTCCAGTGCGAACCCCCATGATCCTGCATCATGTCAGCAGACATGTCTTTCTACTGTACATCTGAATTCTCAAAGAGCATACAACAGTGCAACTAAATAGCAACAATGAACAATCATGTCGGAATTTGCTTTGAAGCTTGGACAGTAAAAAACATACTGCTAAGTCACAAAGTCTTCAAACCTTGGATTTGATGACCTGACAGAACTGATGATGACGGCAGGTGTTTGTGATCAGTTCATGATCTATAGTTACCCGAGTAGATTCCATTTGACAAGGTGGTATCTCCCAGTCTGAAGGTGTGATATTCAGTGTCTATGCCTGAGCTGGAGGATATGGCACCTGTAAATTTGTTTTTGTCAGCTTCGGTTCAGTTGTGGAACCCCCCTTTGCACGGTGACCAGTTTGTCATAGCAACAGGGGGTTTAGATACACCGATTCTGACCTTGCGCAAGGGCTGCTAATCTCCCCACAGACTTGTCATAACAATGTAATTTTAGTTAATCCAGTTTGTATCTGGTATTTAAATTTTAGTTGCAGCTGGCATCTGACCATGGGAATAATGATCCTAGTCCTAGTGCACTCTGATAGCAGGCATTTTGCTGGTAATGGCAGACCATCTCATGGAAGGTTATGCAAATTAAAATCCCAAGTGCAAATTCTCTGCTCATGAATTCCATAGCATTGTTATTCATAAGTTGTCTTGTAAAATGTTTCTCACATTTTGTGATTACTATGGTATTCGTAAGGTTGAGTAGACAGTCAATTTCAAACCAGTGTATAAAGTGAAAAAATCTGTTATGTAAGTAACCAGGGCAAGTCAGGGAGCTCATGGAGTAGCACTGGTGAGATTTAAGCAAGTTACAGGTTGCATGCCAGAAAACCTGTCTTTCAATGGCACAGTAGATGGCACTTCAAAACATGATCTCCATAACCCCATGCGTTTTGGCCTCCATGCCCTTGATGAAGTTGTATGATGATGGTTTTGGAAACAGGGGCTGATGCAGAGTGAACACATATATTTATCTGTTTGCAGAGTTGACCGCCCCATTACATCCTAGTTGTGCCTAATCAGTAGTTAGTGGCATTGGGACTGAATTGCAGAGGACACTGTGTTGCATGTAATTGTGTACACTTGGCTCCCTAGAAAGCACAGTGCAAAAACATGCAAGATGCACTCTGCAAAACCTGAACTCTGTGATGTGAGAGTTTTGTACTCTTTTGCAACATCCTACTGTATACTGTGCTCTACTTCAGGTATTTAAATACAGAACAATATAATTTTCTATATAAATATATTGCCATAAGAGTGCTCAGAAGTCAACACAGAGGGTGCTGCTTCAGTACTTCCCCCTCCGCCGGTTCATGGATACACCGACCCCCCCTCCGCCTCCCATTAGGACATACATTACTCATCTGGACTCACTTGGTCACCCAGGTGAGTAGTGTGTGTCCTGGTGGGAGGGGGGACGAGATAATCCATGACCCGGTGGAGGGGGATGTGCCGAAACTACACCTCCTGCACACACATATGGTGTCTGCTGATTCCTCCATCCCTAGTTGATCTTTGTTTTATAACAGAAGTCTACTATGAAAAAAGTTTCAAGAATAATTTTTTGGTAGATAAAAGCGTTTAGCAGGTGAGATCCAGTTCTATGGAAGAATAGCATGCAATGTGAGGTTTTGTGACTAGATGTAGTGTATCTGGGAATGCCCTGGTGTGGGTGGACTACAGCCATTGTATTTTATAATATAAAAAAAGTCTCTACTTCAAAATGTTGTTTTTGCTATTTAAGCACATACTGTATGTAAAACAGTATGAGCTATGTGTTATATACCAGTTTACTGCTGAAAAATGTGTTTCTATATTACTTTATGCTAAATAACTACAGTATTGTAACCCCAAATAAAAAAACAAATAAATGCTATGGGACTGAATAACATTTTTTCTTCTGTATATACTGTATAGGTGCTTCTCAAGTCTGTCCTAAATTAAAATAAGATGTGTATTACTGGAAAATGATTTCAGCTACTAGTGAAATTTAACACAAAGAGATTTATATTTAAATATTTGCTTTACATTACCTGTTTGGAATTTAAAAAAGAAAATTAAGGCTACAGAGATTTTAGGATAGAGGGTCTCAACAGGTCTGTTTTTTGAAAGATTAATTATTAACATAAAATTAGTTAACACAGTTACCTTGTGGCAGTGTCCCGAGGGTATTTTAGCAGTTCGCATGTGTAAACAATGTAGTGCTTTTCATTTTACATCTAGCATCAGTTATGTTTATATTGTACATTCCCTAGCATACATACTGTATATAAATAAGGCAGCTGAATGAGAGGCAGTACTTAAGTGTTACACACTGGTCTACATTTCTCAAAGGGCACAAAATGTTTGCTTTATCTCACTTTCATGCAAATGTTAGATAAGGAGTACTAAACGTCAAGCATGCTTTGATAAATCTAGGCTGACTTGTTTAGTGTGAAATCATGGTGGGCACATTTATTTACTGCTATGAATCAGAATGTTCTATATTTCATAAAGGACCAATAATTGCAAAGATGAAGTTTTAGAAGCAAATATCCATTACATGATTTTCAGGGCCTTACTATCTGGTAGTTTGGCATCGAAAATACCCATCGTACTGGAAACCCATGAGCTTGGAGCTCTCCAGGTGCAGAGACAGGAGCCTGAATACTGACTCTATGTCTAGTTTCGGAATAAGTGGTAATTTGCCTTCTAACCCTCTTGATTGCCTTGTCATATTACTGGAACTTAACAGAGCTCTGTTACTTATCAAGGGCATCATTAACTGATACCCCTTCTGGGAAAGGCAGATGCTACATAAGCCAGGCCCAGTGGCAAGATCACCAAGTTTGGCAAGGGTGGTTGTTCAAATGGGCTAGCCATTCAATCTAACACCAGTTCCCGATTAATTCTGGCTTGCACGACATTTGCATCTGTGTTAGTGGATTACAAATTTCTTGCGGTACTTACTGTATGAGAAGGATACTGTTGGTCACTAGAATATTAAATCTGTCCCTAAATCCTGGCCCCTCAGCTCCTGAGTCTGGGACTGCTAATTCAGCGATTTTAGTGTTGTTATCATGCACTGAAGTAAGATAACTCACCTCCAGTGGTTCTTGGGAAATTGCATTGAATTCCACTTTTTGTTGCTGTTGAATGGATCATTTTGCTTTGTTTCCTTGCATTCTTCTACTCACTTGCCTTGCTGCCTTTTGGCCACTATGAGGAGCTGAAGCTGATCTCCCTTTTGAATTCCCATTTTTATATTTTTATATCTACTTCTCTGCTGCAGTGAGCTGGTTGCCTCGTTTCCTTCCTCCTCCAGGAATAGTACAAGAAGAATTCTTCTGTTAGTCTGTGTATACTGTTTATGTGTATGTGTAAGTGTGTATGTGGGTGTAGGCTACATGTGGGGCGTTCAGTGGGGTAGGCTCTATGTGGATTGGAGGGGCCCCCACAATTTAGTTACCCTGGGGCCCCCACAAGCCTTAACCCAGCCCTGAGAAGCAGGGTCTCCCAGTGGAGAACACTTAGAAGCTGGCAGAGGGAAGAGGAAGCAGCTGCCATGCCAAATGGACGTCCAGCTCCCCAGGTAGTTCCGGTAGCAGGACGTATGTACAGGCGACCGAGGACAGCAGTGAAAGCATGGGTCCCGGTGCACCAGGCCCACGTCAAGGAAAACCATGCAGGAGAACCACACCAGCGCCCAAGCAGGAGGACCACCAGGCGCAGCACGAGAGGAGAAGAGGAGCCCCAAGCGCATGCAGCCCAGGACAGGAGCAGCGGAGACTGGAGACATCAGCAGGAGACATAAGCAGGATAAACAGGCTGAGGAGCACTGGTATCTGCATACTACACCATGCCTGACCAGGCCATGCCTCCCAGGGGAACCATTTTTTATTTGCATGTGCGCCACTGACCCTAGTTACACCTCGGCTTATTGGATATACTACTATTTTTGACTGCATGATTGTATTAATGGCTGGCAATTCTATTAACAACCTTTTGGAGTTACTGCATTGCTGCCCAGTGTCCTGATACTGCTACAGTATTCACTTCTGGTAAGCAAGGCTAATTATTTATTATGCAATGCTGATCGATTCAACCATGATGCTGCATTCTGGAGTGATGTGGAGAAGGCAGAATCCTGATCGGAATGCTACCCTCCTCCCTCCACACTCATTTTTAAAACCTTTCTGGCTTGCTCAGCCCGCTAGTGCTGAATGACCAACTCCTTAGCAGCTGATTAGCAGTGGGGCCGGATTAAGGGTCACATGGACTTGGAGCTGAAAATGATCAAGGGCCTATTGTTAGAAGCAGAGGAGCTATGACCAGTGTTGTGTGGATGTGGCCAGTTGCATGTGGGCGTGTGCATCCCTACACTATCAGAACCAATGTCTCCCTAAATATATAGAAGTAGAAACCTTGTATAACATTGTGAGGAAAGTAGAAATACAATTGTTTTACTTTATGGCTGCACATGTGGCCAGCTGGGCGACTGGTTATTATCATGCTGCAATGGTGATGAGCCTATTTTTATGTGGAGGCCTGGAGCTGTAGTCCCATCCGCCTCATTGTTAATCTGGCCATAATTAGTGGGGCTGCTAAGGTGCTAAAGATAAGATGGGCATTCCTGCTAGCATCCCTTTTTCCCACGTGCCCCCAATGCCCATTCCCCGCACAGGGGCTTCAGGACCATTTCAGTGACTTTATTATTATTATTATTATTATTATTATTATTATTATTATTATTATTATTATTATTATCAACAAAGTACTTGATAATTAGCATTTTCTTAAAGCTGTCTTTCAGAATTTTTTTGTCTTGTTACATGTTTGTTAATACTTGCAGTGTTTTTTAGAGTGTTAGTATTTGTAGTGTTTTGTTTTTTTAAGTTCAGTCTATATTACTCGTGGGTGAGTTGGGCGTCAATGGTAGTTAGTTAGTTTTATGAGGGTTTATTATTTAGTGTTACTGGGATTCTATGGAGAGGGGAAGGAGAGGGGGTGTGGCAGTGAGTGTGTGGAGTAGGAAGAAAGGAGATAGGGCAAAAGCTGGCACAGGAGGATGGAGAAGAGGCAAGAGCTGATCAGGGTCGGGGTTTTACATGAAATATACAAGAAGGTGAAGCCACGTTCCCTCTTAACTCATACTTTCCGCAGTAGCTCTCAACTGGGAATTGTCATGCCCCTTTAACATGCTAAAGACTCACCAAGACGGAACTGCACAAAGACGTAACTGCACCAAAACGGAACTGCACAACTGCAATACGCTGCAAATGACATGGACACGCCTGCATGTGACTTAGGTCCTATATGTGTTTCTCAGATGATGAGGACTGTATTCTCATTAGTAACACTGTAAGCTGTTATGATCAAATTATGGGAGATCAGACAGTAAAAACGCCACTGTACTGCAAATGACAAAAGTAGCATGGATTATTTCATGTTGTCAATGAACTGAAAATATTGGACCTACCATGGAAAAGCACAATCAGAAAAAGGACAAAACAAAGACATGGAAATCTTCAGTGAGGCTCTCTCCTCTCCAACTGTTTTAGAATTAAGCTCCCTGCAAATAACATGGACCAGATTCTCCACTTGGAAAGAAAAGATAGATAGAGCCTCATACCTAACAAGGTAATGGGGCATCCTAGAAGAAAAGGATAGAGGGGAGGGATAAAACCCCTTAAAGAGGAGACAAAACTATGTACCAACCAATGAATCTTCGACCCCAGTAGTTTATCACACATACTAAACTACCTTACAGGGGAGTTTGCTTTGCATCAACAGCCAATCTGTACCTGTTTTCAGCTTACATTTATATCAACCTCAAGTATGTGTATTTATATTTACCTCAAGTATGTGAGGAACCTCACTCTGAAAAAATATTTTCTGAATAGTACCATGTCGCTTAGAGGTAGACACGTGTGTGAATCCCCCATGTTTTGGTTATAGTCTTGACAAAACCACCCTCAAATGTTCTCAAATGATTTTGGTCTTGGTTTTGGCAGAATCACCCTCAAGTATTTTGGATCGGATACGGTTTTGGATTTTGGATTTCATTCAAATTGATAAAAACAGCTAAAATCATGTAATTTGGACCTACTTACAAGTAATCCAAATCCAAGATTTGTTTTTTATATCCGAGTTCCAAACTTACGCAGACCCAAGCCGGGACTCTGTTCTACTTGGAACCCCCAAAAGTAATCCAATCCGGGAATCAATTCAACTTGGAACCCCAAAGTTCAGGTGTGTGTTTCCGGAAATCCGAACCGCACATTTCTACTTAAAGAACTTCACATTTCAGATGAACCAGCACAAGACAGAATCACATTGAAGAATTCTACTTTTTAACCAACCTTTGTGAAAGGAAATTTCATAGAAACATTCCAGAAATTAGTACAAGATAATTTAGAAAAATGATTAGAGCAACAACCCTGAAAAAGAAAAGCCCTAAAAGACCTTATTGAAAATAGTTTAAACAGATTAAATAGGCATACAAAAGAGGAGGAACCGTGATTATGAACTATGGCCCTGATTCAGAGCCGGACAATCTTTCAGAGCGCTCGCTCTGAATCAGGGCGGCATTTTTTTTTTGTGCCGGCCTCCTGGCCGCTCGCTAAGCTTTTGCGAGCGGCCAGGTGATGGTCGCGATGGGCACGACCATCACGGCCATTGGGCTTGCGACGAAACGAGAACAAAAAGGTGGCACTCCAAGTCTTGTTTAGAAAGGTGAAAAACAGGTGCTTTAATCAACCTTTCTAAACAAGACTTGGAGTGCCACCTTATTGTTCTTTGATTGCATTCTGCTATGCTAGCCCCAGGGAGGCACCCAAGCAGGCTATCAGCAGGTCCCAGCTACCCACAGAGTTCCGGCTGTGTTGATTTTATATATATATAACTATATATATATATATATATATATATTTATTTATTAACAGTTTCTTATATAGCGCAGCATATTCCGTTGCGCTTTACAATTGGAAACATTGATAGAACAAAACAGGGTAATAACAGACAGACATAGAGGTAAGAAGGCCCTGCTTGCAAGCTTACAATCTATAGGGAAACAGGCATTGGTACACAAGGATAGGTGCTATATATATTGCAATTTGGTCTGGCCAGAATGCAGAGTTTCTTGGTGGGCTGCATGATCCAGTCACACAGGAATGTCGGCAAAATGTCAGGAGTATGTGAAAGAAAGACAATATGTGAGGTTATGTGTGGACTGTGAGAGGGGATGCGATAAGACATGGAAGCTATGAAGGTTATGTGGTCGGTTCTGGAATCTGATAAGCTTGTCTGAAGAAGTGAGTTTTCAGGGAACGCTTGAAGGATTGAAGAGTAGAGGTAAGTCTTATTGTGTGTGGTAAGGCATTCCATAGAGTGGGTGCAGCCCGAAGAAAGTCCTGTAACCGTAAATGGGAGCAAGTAATGCGTGGGGATGAGAGACGCAGTTCTTGTGCTGAGCGGAGAGGTCGGGTTGGGAGATATTTTGAGATGAGTGAAGCGATGTATGTTGGTGTAATTCGGTTAATGGCCTTATGTGTAAGTAACAGTATTTTGTATTGAATACGGTAGAAAACCGGCAACCAATGGAGGGACTGACAGAGCGGGGCAGCAGACGATGAACGTTTGGCAAGGAAGATAAGCCTCGCAGCTGCATTCATAATGGATTGTAATGGCGATAGCCTGTTTTTGGGAAGACCAGTAAGGAGACTATTGCAATAGTCAATGTGGGAAATAATGAGTGCATGGATTAGAGTTTTTGCAGTGTCTTGTGTGAGATATGGTCGAATTTTGTATATGTTTTTTAGATGTATGTAACATGATTTTGAGACAGATTGAATGTGGGGAACAAAGGACAATTCAGAATCAAGGATGACACCAAGGCAGCGAGCTTGTGGGGTGGGGTGGATTGTTGAGTTATCAACAGTGATAAAGAGATCAGATTGGTAACTGTTATTGGCCGGTGGAAATATAATTAATTCTGTTTTAGAAATATTAAGTTTCAGGTAGCGAGATGACATCCAAGATGAAATGGCAGAAATACATTCAGTGACACGGACCAATACAGATGGTGATAAATCTGGAGAGGATAGGTAGATTTGAGTATCATCCGCATACAGATGGTACTGAAATCCAAAAGAGCGGATTAGTTTGCCAAGAGAGGTGGTATAGATTGAGAATAGCAAAGGACCTAAGACAGAGCCTTGCGGTACTCCAACTAATAGAGGTAGCGAAGAGGAGGCAGAATCAGAAAAACGAACAGAAAAAGAGCGATCAGATAGGTAGGAAGAGAACCAAGAAAGGGCTGTGTCCTTAAGACCTAGGGATTGTAATGTTTGTACGAGAAGAGAGTGGTCAACAGTGTCAAAAGCAGCAGAGAGATCTAGAAGAATTAGAAGTGAGTAATGGCCTTTAGCCTTGGCAGTGACCAAATCATTTAGTACCTTAGTCAGTGCTGTCTCTGTGGAGTGCTGGGAACGGAAGCCAGACTGAAGTGGGTCCAATAAGTTGTGGGTGTTAAGAAAGTGTGTGAGGCGGGTGTAGACAAGTCTCTCCAGTGGCTTGGAGGGGCATGGGAGCTGGGAGATAGGACGGTAATTAGAGAGAGTGTTAGGGTCAGAATTTTGTTTTTTCAGAATGGGAGTAATCACTGCATGCTTGAACAGTGATGGAAAGATGCCAGTAGAAAGAGAGAGATTACAGATTTTAGTTAGGGTTGGGATGAGCACAGGAGACAGAGCTTTACTAATTTGTGAGGGTATAGGATCTAGAGGAGAGGTAATAGAGTAGGAGGATGAGAAGAGTGTAGATACTTCATCTTCATTTGTGGGGTCAAATGAAGAGAATGTGCCAGAGGGTTCAGGTAGGGAATTGAGTAGGTCACTAGTTGAGGAAGAGAATAACATTTCATTTCGGATATTATCAATCTTGTCCTTGAAATAGGAAGCAAGATCTTGTGCACAGATAGTAGCAGGTGGCTTGGGTGAGGGAGGGGTAAGAAGCAGTTTAAATGTATTAAAAAGTCACTTGGGGTTAGAGGCTTGAGCAGAGATAAGAGATTGGAAATATATTTGCTTGGCAGTGTCCAGAGCAGTACGATAAGAGTTGTAGATAGACTTATATGTGAGGAAGTCACTTGGAGTGCGAGACTTTCGCCACTGACGTTCTACTTTACGTGAGAGTTTTTGTAGATGCCTTGTTAAGTTAATATATATATATAGTATATGTTTTATTATAGATTTTATGTTTTTTTTATATGATTCAGTGTGATACATTATTTATATGATTGTGATACAATTGTTAAGATGTGAAAATAGTTGATCATAGGACTAATGAATCCTTCAAGCACTAATGCATTTACTCATTAATTGTCACCTGCGGGAGTGAGGATATATGGAGTTTCCATTAGCCTCCCGAGCACCTTTGAAAAAGTCACATGATCTGTGATGAAACGCGTCAGATGGGACACTGATATATTTTTGACTAACTAAGTTATTGTTGCTCTGCTCTCTGGTCCGGCGATCACCAAGACTGCATGTTTGCCGTGTGCTCCCAGCCAGGGTATAGTCAACACCGCTGGCTAGAATACGGATACCTCCGTGGAGATTTACGGTCCGTTAAATTTGGGAAACTACAAATAAGGGGGTTCCCGCACTGTACGGACACCTTTATGTTGAAATAACCGGAGTGCAAGATACCAGAGGACAAGATGCGGGCTATGAGCTGACGTCTACCTGATATACCGGACTACCGAGCGCTACCAAATGGAACGCTGCCATCTGTTTTAATGAAGTCTGTGAGTATTGCCAGTAGTGGATATATCCAACTGGGATTGAAGGAAGGTTCGTAAGTAATAAACTGTCTCCAATATATGACTACCGGCTAACGTATGTCACTCTCAATCTTATATCTAAGAGAGGAGGCTAGATGCTATTAAGCACAATATACATCAACTTTGTCGAAGCTGGTTTAGTGGCTGAGACAGAATCAGTGTAAAATTAGCTTGGAGCGACGCCATCTTGCAAATGGCAACCAGACTCCATCTTAAAAATAAGAATCTGCAAGACGCCATATTGCGACCGGCGCCATTTTAAGTTACAACTCACGAGCTAAGTACAGATGGCAATGTTTTTGATAATCTTTTTAGAAGCCATGACAGGCCCATTCTGGGGACAACCTTGATACCAAAACAAACACAGTATCAGTTAGCAACTAGAAAAACAGCTTCCTGAGAAAAGGAATTAGAAAAGAACAATACACCAGAAACTGGGTGTGTTTTTGCATATAAATGGAGAGACTCCACATGTGGACAGGTGTAGCTGTGGCAATTGTAATATGGCCCAGACACATGAATTAAATCTGCTCTTTTTCAGACAGGCTGGCACCAACACAGCTGGGGGTCTCCACCCAGTTTGAGAGTGAATCTCATTACTAATAAAACATTGCATTGCAATTTAAAAATGATTGATATATATATATATATATATTAAATCCATCATAAATAGAATCTCATGCATAAACACCGCACATTACGCACAGTTGCGCTGCTAACATGAAGCACATTAGCGAATGCACAATATCCTGCATTCGAACGCTGTTTATTAGCTGCATGCATGCACATCTGCCCCAAATCAGATAACCTTAACTAGCATCTTTTCCCAAACCCCTAATACTTACATAATGCACACTCACATAAAAGGTTCCATAGCTTTAAAGTATAAGATCCAAGTTTTATACATTTATTACAAATGCTGTGAAATAAAGACTATTTTGGTATCTAAGGTTTAATACGTGATAAGTAAGCCGTGTTTGGTATTGTACTGATCTGCATTTCCTCAACAGTTTTCTGGTACCATCGGTGAGAAGATCGCAACATGCATTCGCAACTTATGGACAGTAGAGACTTAAAGCACCAGAATGTACATTGTAAAACCAACAGCCTAGATTTGCATGCAGGGGAAATAGAGGCAACAAGCTGTTAGAGGCTGTTCTGTCCATTTGAACCAACCTGTAACAGATGCATGCGCACTGGGAGCCAATGGGATTAGCAACAAACCCCTCTTTTGTGTTGTCTGTTTCTGTGAGGGTATAAATGTGTGTGTTGTGACCCCAGTCTTGAGTCTTCTTGCTGATTGCTGATTGACGGAGGTTTCTTGCTGATGCCGGTATCTGGTCCAGAGTGCGTGCGTAACGTATAACTGTATCTTGGGTCTGTATAATTCTATGCACTAAATTGTACTTAGATCACAGCGTGTAACTGACTGTACTTTACTTGAATAATACTTTGTGCTTTGGAAACACATGTTCAAGGTCTAAAGTCTTTATTTTACTGTATGACTGCGTATGCAAATAGATTCAATTTTAGAGGTCTATAGGCAGGGTTTAGAAGGTATAGGTAGGTGTGTATAGAGGTTGAAATCGAGTATCCTTAACTTTAAACCAATATTAACCATTAGTACACCGTGGGTTATTGAAGGCTTAAAAAAAGTAACCCGAGAGCCTCTTCCCACGGATGATATTGGAAGTGACTGGACCCATATGGTGCACAAATGAAAGCATAAAGCTTCTTCTACACCCAGAGATTTCTTTTTTTTTGTTTAACCACTGAAACAGGTAACATTAATTATTTACAGCTGGCAACCCTTGCTAATTTTAAGAGGTTATCTTTGGAGAATGCCTAAAGGAACTTTTTGAGTGATCGCCAATACTAACAGAAAATTAGAGATTTGCAACAATACTATCACTTTGGCTTCATTCGTTACAATGTGTAAAGTATTTGTTATATTGTGAATGCTATGATATTGTGTAACTGTTATATTCTGTTATCTGGTAGATAATTTTAAGCGGGTCCATTAAATTATACTAAGATACGAGGACAGTTTTACCTGGCTTAACTGCTACTAGTTATGATTATATTTATTTAACATTCTATCTGCTATTTATTTATTGAACCTATTGTTTCAATTTTTATCGATAAGAGATAACTACTGGCTGTGCATACTATTCTTTTGTATATAGCTGTTCATATAAAACCAGTCTCACAATGAAAACAATCAACATGTCAAAATGAATTAGCAATAGTCAGAATATAATAGCAAAGATGAGAAATAATGTCCCTTTGGCCCCTAATGAGGAAGTGTATTACCACCTTACTGGGAGTGTAAAAATTGTCCGACCTGGGGAAACAAATTTCAAGTAGAATGGTCCTCCAAAGATATACAAAGTCACGGTAACTTCAAGACTGAGAGGACTATTCATCATCGGAGGCCTTATGGCCCCTGATATTTAAGTAATGAAGCAAGGGATACTTAAGTATCCAAATCGCAGCGGGGGAAACTTTGCACCGGAGCAAATCATCCGGTGCGGGGACAGCTGCTCTGAAAAGCAGCTGTCCCCTCGGTTAGTATCACAGCTACAGAAGTAGGTTACGCATGCGCAAAGCCGCCGGGGAGGTAGTGAGAAGGTGGCGGAGTGATCCATTTGAATCCCTCTTTGCATCCCAGGAACTCCTTCCATTAAGAAGGAGCGGGGATCTGAGAACAAGCTCCATCTGAAGATGGCGCTTGTTCTCGCAAGCAATCTCCAAAAACTTTCATTATCAGAGTTTGCTTAATATCAGGTAATCCATTTGGGACCCCTGATCATGAATGGTCCATTAACTAAAATATGTGGAAACTAGCATTTCCACATGGTTGTTTGGCCATTTATCGATGATGAATAGGCTCCTTAATATTGTCTTCATGGGTGGCAGGTAATTTGAATTATTTGCTGGAAGTACAGTTTATAGCATCTGAAATTATTACAAAATTGCAGATATAGACAAGCCAAGTGTACCCGCAAAGCTGACATGTGTCACCATACAACCATTGATTTAATCAGAGGAGTATACGTCCATTGTTACATGTTTACACTGTATATCAGCTGTGGTTTAAGATTGATTGGTGTGTACAGCCATTTTTAGTTATTCTAAACATATTAACTATCTGATAACAAAGGCTTAATTATTCAATGTTAAAAAAAGGGAAAATATTAAATTACTATAAATATGTACTCCTCCTCTGACCCCAAACATACAGCCAATATTATTAAGAACTACATTCAGAGTAAAGAAGAACAAGGAGTCCTGGAAGTGATGATATGGCCCCCACAGAACCCTGATCTCACCATCATCGAGTCTGTCTGGGATTACATGAAGATACAGAAGGAACAGAGCAAACCTACATCCACAGAACATCTGTGGATAGTTCTCCTTGCATATTGTTAATTGATAAAAATAATCTATTAACACTTCTATTTTGAAAGCATTCTTATTTTGCTGCATTCTTTCTACACCTGCCTAAAACTTTTTGCACAGTACTGTATATATATATATATATATATATATATATATACACTGTGGTGAGAGGGGTGGTCTCTCACCTGAATTACCCATTTTCTTCTGGGATCAGCTCCCTCCAAGCATGGCTGGGACATACCTCCCAACATGACCCTCTCCAGGAGGGAAACAATACTCTGGTCCTGGACTTGGTAAGAGGTGGGGCTGCAGCGCAGTTCAAAATTCATATAGGGGAGCCACACCGACTGTCAATTCAAACGTTGCCAAACATCGCTGGCTGGGACTCACAGTTGGTGTGGCTCCCCTATTTCAATGTTGTACTGTACTGCAGCCCCACCCCTGGAGCCGCCACCAATCATAAATTGCAAGGGAAGTCCAGGACCAGAGCATTGTGTCCCTCCTGGAGAGGATCATGTTGGGAGGTATGCTGGAGTGAAGCCTGTGTGTTCTGCTTTAGCAGTGGAGGTGTGGAATTCCCGGTTGTCACAGGAAGAGAGGAAAACAAGACCGGCACATTCTGCTGCAGCAGCAATAGAATATGTAACGCCGGGATTTCCAGGTCACCCAGAGCCAGCAGGAAGTCATCAGCACAGGAAGGATTTAAAACTCTCACACACCTGATTCTCATTTTCCTGATGTTGTCTAGCGGCCAGGTTGTAGTGTTGTAGTGCCAGGGACCAGGGCTATGCTGGGAGAGCATGCCCCAAATTATGGCTGCAAGCCACTGTTGACTGTTAAGCACAAGAAGTGCTGGGACATTTATATACAGTATATATACAGTATATCTATATATCTATAGCTATATCTAGATAGATAGATAGATAGATAGATAGATAGATAGATAGATAGATAGGAAAGAAACAGCGGCACTCCGAGATTTAGCAAAAAGTAAATAGCAAATAGATATATTTCAAGGTGAGTTGACAAAGGGGCGTGTGTGCTTCGAAATGTCGGCCTATCTTTGACACTGGTCTAAATATACCTATTTCAAATTTCTAAATCTCGGAGTGCCGTTGTTTATTTCCTATATACTTACCACGCATTCAGGAGGCGCCCGAGTCCATCATCTCCTGTGATCAGACGAGTCCCGGGCTGTTTTGCTAGATATATATATATATATATATATATTGTGATAGGATCACTGGTAAAGTGGTCTGTGGCAGGTACATTTGTCCCAGATTCCTGTCTTATGTGTTTTAAAACCCCCAGGAGAAAGTCTGCAGTGTAGCAGGCTTGAGTCTCGGCTTTTTGAAAAGCCGGTTTGGGACCTGGGGGTTGTGGGTGAGAGGAGAGGGAGGGCTCCACCCATGGCCACTCCAGGTTTTGGTTCTCTTAGCCTGGTACAAGGCTTGTTAGGGTTCCCACCTGAGAGTGGCCAATATAAGCCTAGTGTGTTTAGGGCTGAGTGTCTCACCTGGGAGAGCAGGCAGGGAGTTTGCTCAGAGACACTTGAAAACCTAACTGTGAGTGTTGTGCTGTGCCTTTGTTGCTGGTGAGGGCATTAGGCCCTGCCAGGTTCTGGTAGTGAGGGAACCACCTGTAAAGTTAGAGCCCGGCCAGGGCTAGGTTTTATGTTTATGGTTTCTTTTGTTATTTCTGACATTGTACAATAAAGACTGGCCCCGACCAGCTTGTACTTGAATCCAGTCTGGTGTGCTGCTTCCCAGCTGCTGTGTGTGTAAGGAAGGAGTCCTCTACCCAGGAGAGGAACCCCTAATCTGACTGTGTCACAATATATATATATATATATATATATAAAAATAAGAGTCCAGTCGGTCCGGCACTCCCGTTTCCCGTGTCTGTATTGCCTGCGTGCCTTCCTCAATAATAGGTAGTATATGCAGGAAGAATGGGCGGCACTGCAGGTCTTTTGCATTAGCATGGTTTATTGTGCCACAATAAACCACGCTAATATAAGAGACCTGCAGTGCCACCTATTCTTCCTGCAAATACTATATATACTTATATATATACAGTCACAATGTTCCTCCTATGTGAGGTATGGAAACCCCCAGGGGAAGAACAAAACACAGGAGACACTCCCTTAGAAAATAGAAAAAATATATATATACTTATATCATATTGAAAAACAGTACAGCAGCATGTCAACGTTTCAAGGTCCGCAGACCTTTTCGGCAGGACTGTACAACTGGTATACTTATATATATATATATATATATATATATATATATATATATAAACAAAAAAATGGGCAACTCATCCGAAAACGTGAGTCTGAAAACGTTTGAGCATTATAGCACCTTTAACAATATGGCCCTCATTCAGAGCCGGACGCTATTTGCGGTCGTTCGTTTAAAAACAAGGGGTGGCTATTTAAATGATCCGTACGCACATTGCAGTGTGTTCACACCTCTAAGTCTGAACGAACGAGCAAAACATACGCTCGTTTATTTGTTAAAAACGCCCCCTGGCCGCACGCATCCTACGTCATGTCCGCTATTTATTAGATTAATCGAGTACATCGACCAGCGTATGAACTGCTCGCTATTCTTGTGGTTGGTGTTTGCTACCACAAATTTGCGTGCAGTTCTGGCTATAAAATAACCCAGTGACGTGGTCAATGACGCTGCTGTTTTAAATATACACACCCATAAAACGCCCGTTTTGACCTTTAAGCACGCCTGCGTTCGGATCTCCACTCCCCATTTTCAAGCACCTTCCCCTGTTACCACCCACATACGCCTCATTCTGTCACTCAAAATAGCAGGCACTCGCTATATAGCGTACAAAGGATTTTCGGCCGCACTGACTGGTTCGCGCATGCGTACTAAAAAGCGTACGCATGCGCAGATGTGCAAACATCGCTCGGAACGAGCGTACTGCCGCTAACGAGCGGCTCTGAATGAGGGCCTATGTGAGTAATAAACAGCAACTTTTACATGCATGAAGAAACCTGGTGAGTGCCCCATTTTTTTGTTTCTATGGTTTTATCTACTCAAGTGGATTTGGGAGACACCCCAGTGATTGCTTATTTCATTGAAGATGTGAGTGCGGCCTCACTTTGGATATATATATATATATATATATATATATTAGGGGTGTGCACCGGACACTTTTCGTGTTTTGTGTTTTGGTTTTGGATCTGGATCTTTCTTCGTGTTTTGGATCTGGATTGGTTTTGCCAAAACCACCCTTCCGTGTTTTGGGTTCTGGGTTTTGTGTTTTGGATCTGGATTTTTTCTTAAAAAATAAAAAAAAAACGCTAAAATCACATAAATGGGCCTTTTTTTGTTCCTACGCTATTAATAACCCCAATAACATTAATTTCCACTCATTTCCACTCTATTCTGAACACCTCACACCTCACAATATTGTTTTTAGGCCAAAAGGTTGTACCGAGGAAGCTGGATGACTATGCTAAGCGACACAAGGGGGCGGCACAAACACGTGGCCCATCTAGGAGTGGCACTGCAGTGGCAGACAGGAAGCCAATCAGCGTTATGGTGCCCATTTGCATGTAGCACGAACCCGGGAGATCCGTGCTACATGCATCTGTGTGATTGGCACAGAGCAATGACAGGTCCGTGAGACCCGTCTGTGCTGCTGTGGTAAAAAAAAAAAAAAAAAACCTGTGTAAAAAAAGAAAAAAATGGCGTGCACCCCCCCAAAAAAGAGCAACCAGCCCCGGGCATTAGTAACCCAGTGCTGGGTGTGCTTAAATACAGGGGACAAATGACGTAGGGGTCCCCTGTACTTAAGCACAACCAGCACCGGGCTAGTCAGAACCAGCGCTGGTTGCCAAAATACGGGGGACAAACGACGTAGGGGTCCCCTGTATTCTGCGCAACCAGCTCTGGGCTCTGATCCGGTCCTGGTTCTGGAAATATAGGGGACAAAAAATGAGTAGGGTTCCCCTGTATGTTCCAGAACCAGCACTGGACTTTTTCTAGCGGGGGGCTGATGCCACAGCCAGGGGAGCCCTTTCACCGGGCCCCCCAGCCGCAGCATCAACCCTGACCGCTAGTCAGCCCAGGCCGGGGATCCCTGGAGAGCTGGGGACCCCCCCAATAAAGGGGTCACCCTCTCCAGGGCACCCCAGGCCCAGGCTGATAGCCCGGGGCTATCCCCGCCACCCCTGGTGGCGGTGGGTGGCGGGTTGATTGTGTGGTGTGGTGTAAATAAAGAATATCAAACATTGTCTTTACAAGTAGAACTGCAAGTCCCAGCTAGCCTGCCCCGCATGCTGGTACTTGGAGAACCACAAGTACCAGCATGCAGGGCATTAAGGGCCCACTAGTACCTGTAGTTCACCTGTAAAAAAAATGTTTAAAAAAACACAGGACACACACACCGTGACAGTATAAGTTTATTAAACATACATACACACACACACATGTACACATACTCACCTATGTAACCTGTAGCATCGGTCCACTTGTCCGGTAAAGTATCCCTAGGGGACCTGTGAAAAAAAACATACTCACCATCTCCTATGCGAGGTTCTGTCCTCTTCGTTCCAAAGTAGGCATCCCCGGACTTGGCAAAAAAAAAAAAACGAAAACGCGATCCACGAACTTAGTACCGTTCTATAGAACGGTACTTCCCGAATGAGAGCTTAGCGGCGGGGTATCACCATGGAAACCCCGCTGCTAAGCGTTCATTGGCTGAGAGAGGTCATCTCCCGTCTCTCAGCCAATGAACGGCTCCCTCCATTGTAGTCAATGGTGGGAACCGCAGGGTAAACTTTAATAACCTTGCGGCTCCCAGCATTGACTACAATGGAGGGAGCCGTTCATTGGCTGAGAGAGACGGGAGATGGCCTCTCTCAGCCAATGAACGCTTAGCAGCGGGGTTTCCATGGTGATACCCCGCCGCTAAGCTCTCATTCGGGAAGTACCGTTCTATAGAACGGTACTAAGTTCGTGGATCGCGTTTTCGTTTTTTTTTTTTGCCAAGTCCGGGGATGCCTACTTTGGAACGAAGAGGACAGAACCTCGCATAGGAGATGGTGAGTATGTTTTTTTTCACAGGTCCCCTATGGATACTTTACCGGACAAGTGGACCGATGCTACAGGGTTACATAGGTGAGTATGTGTACATGTGTGTGTGTGTGTGTGTGTGTGTATGTATGTTTAATAAACTTATACTGTCACGGTGTGTGTGTCCTGTGTTTTTTTTAAACATTTTTTTACAGGTGAACTACAGGTACTAGTGGGCCCTTAATGCCCTGCATGCTGGTACTTGTGGTTCTCCAAGTACCAGCATGCGGGGCAGGCTTGCTGGGACTTGCAGTTCTACTTGTAAAGACAATGTTTGATATTCTTTATTTACACCACACCACACAATCAACCCGCCACCCACCGCCACCAGGGGTGGCGGGGATAGCCCCGGGCTATCAGCCTGGGCCTGGGGTGCCCTGGAGAGGGTGACCCCTTTATTGGGGGGGTCCCCAGCTCTCCAGGGATCCCCGGCCTGGGCTGACTAGCGGTCAGGGCTGATGCTGCGGCTGGGGGGCCCGGTGAAAGGGCTCCCCTGGCTGTGGCATCAGCCCCCCGCTAGAAAAAGTCCAGTGCTGGTTCTGGAACATACAGGGGAACCCTACTCATTTTTTTCCCCTGTATTTCCAGAACCAGGACCGGATCAGAGCCCAGAGCTGGTTGCGCAGAATACGGGGGACCCCTACGTCGTTTGTCCCCCGTATTTTGGCAACCAGCTCTGGTTCTGACTAGCCCGGTGCTGGTTGTGTTTAAGTACAGGGGACCCCTATGTCGTTTGTCCCCTGTATTTAAGCACACCCAGCACTGGGTCACTAATGCCCGGGGCTGGTTGCTCTTTTTTTGGGGGGGGGGCACGCCATTTTTTTCTCTTTTTACACAGGTTTTTTTTTTTTTATTTACCACAGCAGCACAGACGGGTCTCACGGACCCGTTAGTGCTCTGTGTCAATGACACAGATGCAAGTAGCACGGATCTCCTGGTCCGTGCGTGCATCTGTGTCATTGAAATACACAGCAGCACAGACGGGTCTCACTGACCCATCTGTGCTCTGTGTCACTGTCAATCACACAGATGCATGTAGCACGGATCTCACGAGTCCGTGCTACATGCAAATGAGCACCATAATGCTGATTGGCTGAGAGCCGTGACAGACGGCTCTGTCAGCCAATCAGCACTTTGCCCATTAAAGGCAAAGGCATTTTTTTTTAAATGGCCGCTCGAGGCAAAACCTCGAGATCCGACAGCAGATCTCGAGGTTTTGCCTCGGGAGAGGGATCCGGGGCAGACAGGGAGATCCGAGCTTGGGCTCGGATCGCCCCGGATCCCCGAAGTTCGGGTGGGTTCGGTTCTCAGGGAACCGAACCCGCTCATCCCTAATATATATACAAAGGAAGGCGGCACTCGTCAAAACACACCAGATCACAGTCGGTGGATAAATTATTTCAACGTTTCGAGATCTTTATTGTCTCGTCATCAGGATAAAAAAATACAAACACACTGACCTTAAATACCTTCACTATCACCTCGTGCACTGCCGGACAGCGACACCCCCGGAAGATGCACTCAAATGACGTCATCAACAGGAGTCACGTTGCCCAGACAACCAAAATCTGTGGCATAACAACAAAAAAAGAAACGCTCATATTACACAAAGCATTATCACATACATAAAAACTGAAATCGAAGTGCATGTCTGGCAAACATATAGACAAAGTCGGTAACATCATAATCATCTCCATAATAAATTATGTCTCGAACACGAGACCACATCAGCTGTTCCGAATATAGTAAACACTCTTACTATTGTATTGGCATATAACACTGAAGAGACATGAAAAACACCTTACAGGATATAGTAATGAAAACAGTGTAATCCCATGTTCTCGTTCAAACCTCTGGGTGATAAAGTACCCAATATGTGAATCCAACGGGATTCACAACGCAGCAATTTGCCTGCACGATCACCCCGTCTAATAGAGTCTGGAATGTGCTGTCACTCAACATCGACAGCACGCCCCTTTGGTGCGAGACCCAGAGCGACGGATTGCCCGTCGCTATCCGGGTCTCGTGCATGCGCACGATGGAGCTGGCTCAGCACTTGCGACCGGGTCTGAATCAGGCCCTGTGTCTAAGACAAATACATAGTAACTGTGTAATATATAGTACATGTGCTGAGGTTTTGGAATTGAATTGCAGAAAGAGAGTACAATGAGCTGCAAAACAAAAATGTGGAAAAGCAATTCAACAGGTGACATCTTTTGTTTTGCAGCTCATTGCTCTGCTCTCTCTACAATTCCAAAACCCCAGCACATCTACTATGTGCAATTCTATTTGGCACATGTACTATGCAAACAGTCCAGTCACAGTGATCCTACACCTTCTAATTGCCCCCTTCCATCCTGCCCAGTGCCCCCATTCACAAAGTGTCCCCACATCCAGCTCACCATCTCATGACCCCCCATACTAGTGTCTCCCACCCTGCCAGCCTAGTTTCTATCTCCTTCCCTAACCCAACCAGCCCACTGCCCCTCAGCAAGACCCCCCAGCCAGTCCAGTCAGTGTCCCCCCATCATTTAACCCAGTGAACCCCCTTCTCCAGCTTAGTGTTGCCTCCCTCCCAGCACCGTCTTGCTGCCCCATTCCCATCCAGCCCAATGCCTCCCTATATATCACCCACTGCCTCTCCGTCTGCCACTATTTCTCCCCATCACCTATGTCTCCTGTCACCCTCTCTCCCTGTCACCCACTGCCTCTCCCTATCTTCCTACATTACCCACTATCTCCCCATGGCATCACCCACTGCCACCCTTTGTCATCCATTCCCAGGCGTAACCCACTGCCTCTCCAATGAGGACATAGCTCGTGGATATGACACTACCTTTGAGGCCATGTCTCTTGATGTGAAGTCACTCCCACTTTTCAATGAGTGTGCACACAAAGCATTTGTACTGTGCGGCATAATGTGTAAATGGGAGGGGATTCCTACTGTGGGCATAATATGTATGTAGCATTACAACTGTGGGCATAATATGTATGTAGCATTACAACTGTAGGCATAATATGTATGTAGCATTACAACTGTGGGCATAATGTGTATGGAGCATTACAACTGTGGGCATAATGTGTAAGGGGCATTACAACTGTGACCATAATGTGTAAGGGGCATTACAACTGTGAGCATAATGTGTAAGGGGCATTCCTACTTTGGGCATAATGTGTAAGGGGCACTACTACTGTATGGTCATAATGTGTAAGAGGCAATACTATTGCTGTGTATCGTAACATGTATAAGGAACACTACTATGTCTCGTAATGTGAATTTGGGGTAATATAGTGTGGCCATGACCTTTCCCTACAAGACCACAACCTTTTTGGAGCCGCATGCCTTATGCTGCCAATCCACTAGGCGATTATACCTAGTGATGGAGCGATAACGACTGTCGTTATCGCTCCATGGCTTGGTAATCGCCCGCAAATCGGGCAGTAAAAGGTTAAAAATGACCAGCGAAGCGTGTGTTCGCTGGTCGTTTTTAACATCAATCATTGCCCGAACATGACGGTCAACCTGACGACCGCCGTCAGGTTGCCATGTTCGGGATGATTGATCTGCATACACTGAACATCTGAACATTCAGTGTATGCACTTTACCCCGCGGGAGACGACGGCGTCGTAATCGTGCCATCGTCCCCCGCATCATTAAATAGATGGGCAGCATTAGGCGCGCACTGTCCCTGTTTAGACTATTGGGGATGAGGGGGCACCAATGCTGTTTCTGGCACAGGGCACCAAAATATCTATTTATGGCTCTGGTCTCAGGACTTCATTCAGAGTCGGTCGTTGCGGCCGCACGGTCGTACGCATACGATGTTTTTCTTTCTGAGCCTGCGCACGGCTAGCAGTGCGCATGTGCTTACGAGCTCTACCGATCACAAATACTGTCGGTTGTAGGGCTTCCGACACGGAAGTGGATTGCTAAATTTGATTGACAGGAAAGGCCGTTTGTGGGAGTATACGGGGGTGGTGGTCTGGAAACTGAGGCGTTCTTCAGCGTTTCCAGGCGTTTTAGGGGAGTGCATAAATTACCTGCTTCGTACGACCAAGAATTGCGGATGCATGAAAACGTCACTCTACGAACAGGCTGATCGTCCAGGCTAAGGTAGGCAAGAAGCGTCCGTAAGCCACAACAGTACAATCGTTAATCTGATGTTACCTGCGATGTTTCGATTTGGAACCACACAAACCAAGCAGCTAAGATTGATGCATTGTAACTATTAACACTGCTAATTACCTTGTAACTCATTTCACTTGCGTGTGCATTAGGGAATTCGTTACCAAAATGTTTCTTTGTGCTTTTTAAACAGTTTTTTTCGCAAACACTTTTTAAAACATCTAGCATTGTGTTTTGCGTCACAGCCTTTTCAGATACCACATTGTTTAAACCTTGTATACATTGATATAGGTAAAGATAGAGATTTTTGGTTTTAAATTTTTTGATTTTTGTGAAATTTGCCTTTCATCACAATGTCAAGAATAATTGTTTAGGCAACATTTGTATATAATTAAAATAAAGAAATTAAAATAATAAATTAAATTTTGGGTTAAAAAAAAAAAGAGCTTGAGACATTGGTGACCAGAAATATGGGGACTGGACAACAGGTGAGGGAGGAGATATCCAGGGCTACTTGCGTCATTTGGGCCGGCTCGGAGGAAGAGGTAAGCTACGGACAGCCGACTGGCGTGTAACACGCCGACTGACCTGGCCAGAGGTAGATGGGATTTCCTCTGGCCTAGGCATAGGGCTTTCCATACTTGTGGGGGTGGCTGTTGGGCTGCCAGAGGTGGTGGTCCTGGGAGGAAGGGAGTCTCGCTCCATCATGGCAGGTGGGTTGGCCTGCTCCTGGGTATTGGCCAAACGATCTAGGGCCCCAGCAATGGTCTCCAGGGCCACCGCCACCCTCACCAGAGTGGTGTCCATCCTCAGAAGAACACATCTGTTCTCCTGAGTTTGGGAGACCAACCTGGTGAGGAGAGGCACTGCTCGGTCTGATGTTTGGCCTGGAGTTGACTCCACAGGGTCCCCAGATGGAGTACTTGGATCCTCCCCTGCAGAGTCCCCATCTGTGCTGGACCCAGACCTGACCTCAGGAGCAGGCACTACCTCCTCTGAGTCTGGAATATAAAATTAAAAATGTTATTTGTTTTTCCACACAAAAAAAAACAGAGACGTTTCAGCTTTATACTTTTTGCCTTACAAAATTAAATTACCTTCTTGCACATGTGGAGCGTTGAGGTCAGCCATGTCAGTGTCCATAGTGGACACGCCGATTATCTCCTCTTCCGTCACACATCCCTGAGCCAACGGCTCCAATCTTGTCAAAGCCAGCTCCTCAGGGATGGGACCACCACCTGTCCCCGCAGCATGGTCCACCCTACTCCGTAGAATCCTCTTCAGTTGGTATTTGAAATCCGTCCAGCTGTCAATGTTATTTTTGAAAAATTAAGTGTTATTTTTTAGAAATAAGATCAAGCTTTGGCCATCAGTACACTCACAATATAATTTTCTTACCATTTTTTTACGACTTTCTGTGTTCTGTAAGTTGTCCCCACAGCATTAACAGCCCTGGATATCTCCTCCCAAATCCATCCCTATTTGCCTACGTACAATGCACACCTTTCCTGCATTCCCTAATCACTGCGTGGGTTGGGCTAGATGTGAGCGCATCCCTGGATTGGTTACCCATGCATCCCTATTTGCCTAACTACAAATGAACACCTTTCCTGCATTCCCTAATCACTGCGTGGGTTGGGCTAGATGTGAGCGCATCCCTGGATTGGTTACCCGTGCATCCCTATTTGCCTAACTACAAATGCACACCTTTCCTGCATTCCCTAATCACTGCTTGGGTTGGGCTAGATGTGAGCGCATCACTGGATTGGTTACCCGTGCATCCCTATTTGCCTACGTACAATGCACACCTTTCCTGCATTCCCTAATCACTGCGTGGGTTGGGCTAGATGTGGTTGCATCCCTGGATTGGTTAAGCGTGCATCCCTATTTGCCAACGTACAATGCACACCTTTCCTGCATTCCCTAATCACTGCGTGGGTTGGGCTAGATGTGATCGCATCCCTGGATTGGTTACCCGTGCATCCCTATTTACCTAACTACAAATGCACACCTTTCCTGCATGTTTCAATAATTGCTGTTTGGTTTCTTTATTTAAGGCAAAGCCAAATTTTCCCTTACTTGTGGGTTGTAGTTGGAGTGTTTGGTGGTGCAGGAGGTGTTGGATAATAGTAAAATAGTTAGAATTTGATTGCGAGGTGCTTGTGTGTGTAGTTTGTGAGGTGTTTGTTTGATTTTGATTGCGAGGTGCTTGTGTGTGTAGGTTGTGAGGTGTTTGTTTGAAGTTGATTGCGAGGTGCTTGTGTGTGTAGTTCGTGAGGTGTTTGTTTGAAGTTGATTGCGAGGTGCTTGTGTGTGTAGTTTGTGAGGTGTTTGTTTGATTTTGATTGCGAGGTGCTTGTGTGTGTGTGTTTTTGTGTGTGTGTGTTTTTGTGTGTGTTTTTGTGTGTGTTTGTTTTTGTGTGTTTGTTTGTGTGTGTTTTTTGTGTGTGTGTGTGTGTTTTTGTGTGTGTGTTTTTGTGTGTGTTTTTGTGTGTTTGTTTTTGTGTGTTTGTTTTTGTGTGTGTGTGCTTTTGTGTGTTTTTGTGTGTTTTTGTGTGTGTGTGTTTTTGTGTGTGTGTGTTTTTGTGTGTGTGTGTGTTTTTGTGTGTTTGTTTTTGTGTGTGTTTTTGTGTGTGTGTTTGTTTTTGTGTGTGTTTTTGTGTGTGTGTTTTTGTGTGTGTGTTTTTGTGTGTATGTGTTTGTTTTTGTGTGTGTTTTGTGTGTGTGTTTGCTTTTGTGTGTTTGTTTTTGTGTGTTGGTGTTTGTTTTTGTGTGTTTGTTTTTGTGTGTGTTTTCATGTGTTTTGTTTTTGTGTTTGTTTTTGTGTGGTGTTGGGTTTTGTGTTCCTTTTTTGGGGGAGGTTGTGTTTTTTTTTGGTTTAGTCAAATTTGATTGCTTTGGATTTTGCAAAACACCGTTAGGTTTTGGGCTTGTTCCGTTTTTTTTTGTTTGGTTGGCCGGCCTTTTGTCTTCCTAAATCCAATGTTATTTGACGAATCAAGTAAGTGTGCCAGCCTACTGCATTTTGTTTGTTTTTATTTTTGGATCATCAATGTGAATCTTAATTTTTTTATGTTTTTTAATCTAATTTTTATTTTAAATATTTCTTAAAGCTGTTTAACACTCCTTTTTGGTCTGGAATCAGGTAAGTGTCTATTTTTTAAAACATACACTTATTTTGTAGTTTAATCTATGTTTGAAAACAAAATTTTTGTGGAATATTGTTTTTTGTTCTAATTTTAACTTCTAATTTGGTACATTTAACAACAATTCATATTTGCTAGATTCAAAATTAAGCATGGTTTTAACACTAAAAGTAGTAATATTGGTTTGTCCTTAAAAAAAATTTTATTTTTATTTTTCCCTCTCATTTTTAAAATGAACAACAAATACACATGTAGTGATTTCCGAAGATGGCACTGCCCGACCCTGTAAGAATATGCCCCATTATTATAAAGCTAAGTATTTTTGCACAAAATTTCACAATACACTATGGAGAACCAATTAAAAATATAAATTTAACTTTACAGAGCGATGTTGGACAGCTAATAGTGGCCATGTTGACCCCCACCAACCTTCCTCAGCCTCCTCCTTGGTGTAGGCATAGGAGGCGTGCAAGGGCCAAGATATATAGAACATGTGTCACCCTTTTTGGAATGCCTGATGATGTGGTTGTTACCACTTATCGCCTGCCTCCTAATATTATCCTAGACACTCTTTCAATAATAAAGAATGATCTAGAAAGTCAGATTAACATTCCTACAGCAATCTCACCACTTACACAGTTGTTGGCTGTGTTACATTTCTGCGCCTCAGGGTCCTTCCAAACCACTGTGGGGCTGGTGTGTGGCCTCTCCCAGCTCTCATTTTCACGGATCCTGAGGCGTGTGCTAGATGCATTTTTCAATCATCTAGCACATTTTATGAGTATGCATTGGATACAGAAGCCCTTGATGTGGTAAAACAGAAGTTCTTTGAAATTGCAGGCTTTCCACCCGTCATAGGGGTAGTGGATGGCACTCACATGGCACTTCAGCCCCCTGCATGCAGGGAACAAATATATAGGAACCGCAAACATTTCCATTCCCTAAATGTAATGGTGCTATGTGATGCCTCCCTCCAGATCCTCTCCCTGAATGCGAAATTCCCAGGCTGCAGCCATGATGCGTATGTGATCCAGCATTCAGGGATTTGGCCCAAATTAAGCACACTGCAAGCTGGTGACGCGTGGATTCTTGGTAAGTAAAAATCCAGTATGTCTTTCTAGTAATAGTGTAAACAGGTTCTCATGTTAAATGTATATCTTTTGGTGTCCCATTTCCATCAGGTGACAGTGGATATCCTTGCATGCCCTGGCTGCTGACTCCTTATTTGACTCCCACACCTGGGCCCCAAACTCAGTATAATGCCACATTTACTGCCACCAGGCAGGTGGTGGAGTGCTGTATCGGCCTTTTAAAGGGCCGGTTCCGGTGTCTCCATCAATCTGGTGGTACACTTATGTACTCACCGGATAGGGTTTCTCGCATTGTGGTCCTGTGTGGGATTTTCCACAACATTGCAATAAGGAGTCGAGTACCCATGCAGCCAGAGGAGGCCTTGCCAGAGGATGGCCCCCCAGAGGAAGGTGTTGTGATGCTGTTGGGGGGGCCAGACGCGATGATGTTGTTTTACATTTTTTTAGGTATGCATATTTACATTTTTTTGCAAAGAAAATACAATTTTGCTAAATGTATTTTAATGTGGCCCTTTTTCTTTTGTTTTCTTTTCCGACCAACAAAATCACAACACTTTCCAAAACATGGATAAAAAATGGAACCCATTGGCAATACCCTGTATGTTTTTGGATTACTAACACATTTTGTACGGATATCCCCCAACATGTTTAGTTAATTTGCCTTTTGTTTAGTAATTGTTATGTTTTCCATTCCAAAATCAGTTTGTTTTTTACTAAACTTGTTTAGGTTTGACTAAGCCAGATGTTTAATTTGCCCAAACTATGAGGACATTTGTTATGTGTGAATCTGTTATGTTTTTATTTTTACCATTAAAAGCCTGTTGGCGACATGTTTGTTATGTAATAAATGTTTTAAATGATGCAAAAATTATTGTTGCTTATTTTTTAGAGAAATTTGTAAGTCATTTTGAGGTGTATAATGTATGCCAAACCATAATTGACAAATAAACAACATTACTGCAAATTTTCCTAAGGTTTAATAATACATGTTTTAAGTTCTTACACTATGGAAAGGCACCCACCTTTGTTCCTAAAATTTTGCCCATGCAGAATTACACCCTTTAATGTTTGGCAAAAAGGAGGACAAATGTTGGAAATAACACAACTTTTATTTTTTTTAATACAAATGTCATAAAAATGTAACCAAAAAAACATTAAAAAAACTACACATCCTCTAAACACCCCACTATTCTTTGGAGGCAGCAGTAGGCCTGCAATAAGTAGCCTGATGTCTCGCGCAGCTCCTCCCGAATATCCCTCAGGATGTGGGTTAGATCTGTTGAAAAATTGTTACAAATGCGGATTAAATACTTCATTACAATTAGAAACATTTGAACATTACACATTATTCAATGTACCAAAAAGTGTTTAAACACACTGATGTTACGGTGTGTTTGAAAGTATCAGACACACAACATTATTAATAGGTTTCTACTTTTCTGTTGTTCAAAAAATTTTAAACACTAACTATGTGGCATAATCCAAAATCCACTATGATGATGTTACAAATAATGGGAGGTGTATTCTTAAGTCATGATGGCCATATCCTTAAAACACAATGCACGTATTCACTTCTAGAATGTTGTTGATAAACCAAAAATAATTTTTTTTTTTGGCCTATAAAAAACATCAATTTGTCTAAGTACATTAGTAGATTTTAAACACAGTGTACACAACATCAACAAGGGTAGTCTGGTTCCTAGCACCTTGGCAAGTTTGATGACAGGTTTTTGGACATTGTAAAATACTAATCAAAATGTAATCATTAGTTCCTCAAACTACAAAATATATTTAAATTTAAAAAAAAAAAAAAATTTTGAGGACCATAAAACAAAAAAAGGGCCATACAATAAACATAAGGTTGTAAGTCTGAAAAACAGCATTACTGCGCAATGATGTTAAACATTCATCCAGCAAATAAAAAAAAATAAAAAAAAAATAAATAAAACAAAGACATGGCTAACAACAACACCCCAAAAAATTAAAAACAAAAAAACATACCCTGAGAGTGATCAGATACACCAACAGATGGTGCCGGGTAAGCTTCGGGGGAGGGTGAATATTCTGTAGTGGGGGGGATGGTGGAAGGGGAAATGGAGGCGGAAAGATCACAGGGTGGGGATATTTGGGACATTTGGGATGAGTGGGCAGGGGAGGGAGGCAGACTTGGGGAGGATTGGAACAGGGAGGGACGGTTACTGGGGGAGTATGGTGGTGGGGAGGGAGGGCTGGGTTGAGGAGATGCAGGTGAGGGCTGCTGGTTTGAAGCTTGTCTTCTCTGTCGCCGTGCCCTTCTCTGTCTCCGCTGGGCTTCTAAAATGTAAACATAAAAACACAAACATAAAGTTTTGAATTTCGGTTACACAATGCAAGTACACATTCTGTACAATAGGGACAACAGACAGGAGGGTTTTTTAACATTGACTAAAATAATTGGCAAAGGAACATACATTTTTAACAGTCCACTAATTAATACTTAAAAAAAATGCATACTTACGTCTGCGTATTTGCAAACGCAAATTCTTGAGGAGCGCTGGCGACCGGCGGCCTAGGTCCGACCAGCGACGCTCTAATTGAGCAATATTTCGGCAAAAGCCCTCTGATCGGAGGGCTCGCCTCACCTCCACATAGGCGGCCCGTTTTGCCCTATTTGTAATGGGCGGCACAGCCTGATGATCCGCCTGTCCATGATGTTCACCAGGACAAGCAGCTCTCTCCTTGTAAACGCTGCGGCTCTCATGATGGCAATGAGCGTTTTTACAGAAAACATGAAATATACATGGTATAGAAAAAATATGATTGGCTAAAATATTTACACTTTCATCAAAAACACCACTGTTGGCCAATCCTTTAATCATGTGTGCCGAAAAATAAGGTGACATTTGATTGGCTACAACACGCAGTCTGCAATTGCAAACATAAGAGTGCAAATGATCCTAACGCAAAATGCACATGCATTTATAAAGTTAACACAATTAGCAAATGGACATTCACAGTTAATACACCTTACTTTGTTTTTAAGATTGTGTGAAAAAATAAGAACGGAGAAAACAAACACGAAATGAACAATAAAGTTTATTGACACGAGAAAAAACCCGTTTTAAATAACAGCAAGAGTTAAACACTTAATTAGATAATTGCCAACAAGCTAATAACAAGCTGATCGATAGTCCATGTAAACATGACATGTGACCATCAAAACAGCACATACGGCCGCAAACATCAGAACATAATTAGCATACAGCGCCTGTCAGCGCCTGACTACGATTGACTCTATCGTTCGTTCAGATCAGTCGGTAGCTAGAGGAGGTGCAGTGCTAACGAATGGGCGTCACTTTGTTCATGATCGTCCTGCCGTACGATCGGATTTTGCGGTCGTTGGTCGTACGACCATGCGGCCGCAACGACTGACTCTGAATGAGGTCCTCAGTCCTTGCACATTCAGATGCACGGCTGTGCACCATGCAAGGAGTTTGCAGCGACATTAGTATAAGTTTGCAGATGCGACTGCGACAAAGGACGCACAGATGAACGCTGCAGCATCCCACTCAGAGTCAGGCCCTATGATAAAATAAGTTGCTGTTTAATTCTTTATTTCTGCAAAGCAATATCAATGGGCCTGATTCAGACCCACTCGCGAGCGGCTGTCCGCTCGCAAGTGGGTCGATGTTATGGACTGAGCATGCGCACGACGGAGGGAGCTCCGTCGTGCGCATTCGCCAGACGCGACGAGCGAAGGAAAGTCCTTCGCTCGTTGTGTCCGATCAAAGGGGGCGTGCTGTCAATGTTGATTGACAGCATGCCCCCTTTGGTGGGCGTGCCGGGGGCGTGCCTCCCTGACGGGAACGTTCCCACGGGAACGCCTCCCGTCAGAAGCCGGCCCACTGACATCACTAGTGATGTCAGCGGGAGTGATTTTGGCTCTGATAGAGCCAAAATCACTCCGGAGCTTGCGGTTGAAAACCATCGCGACCATCACAATGCACGCTCGTATAGCCTGTGGGTGGTGACCCACAGCTATACGAGCATCCAGGAGGACGCTCCATGAAAATGGAGCCCGGCCCTCATTCAGAGCGTGCGCTCTGCTCAGAGCGTACGGCTCTGAATGAGGGCCAATATTTTAAATGTGTTGGGCAATCCTGGGTGGTTACAGGTGGTTGCTAATCAGACATAGATGTAGCATAGTAGTAGGGGCGTGTTATTGGAAGGTTGCGAGTGTTTGCTGAAAGTAGTTGCATACACATTCAGGTCATGCAAGGGGTTAGAAGTAGCCGCGATTCCATCCAATTTAGAATCCGGCCTTTTAAGGAGGGAGTATCCTATTCCATCAACAGACCCCGCCCTTTCAACAGAGCCCGCCCCCATTAGGGCTGGTTTACCATCCCAACCCACCCCAGTATATATATATATATATATATATATATACTGTATATATGTATATATAGTATTCAGCTCAAAGAAATGAAACCAGGAGCAATTCTGTATGTTTTCAGGGTTCTTTCACATCATTCTGGAGTTCCAATAAAATATGAGGCAGCAGCACAGCGTAATATGTCTAAAAAACATATTACGCTAAAGGCGCTAAAGGCTTCTTTTGATACATGGTGTCTCAGGGCAACTTCCATAGTACTAATTCTATTGCTGCCAATCGGCTCTCGTTGCTCTCTATTTATTTTTAATTTTATTTTATATTTTTGTTCAGATGTATTGTGATTTTAATGATTCTTAAATGTGTTCATTGGATTACATTGTTACATTTACTACAGTACTCTAGCGCTGCTCCATTTCCTTTACTTTCATATCTTTCTAGAGATTAACTGGGGTATGTTTACTAAGGTGCGGGTCTTTAGAAGTGGTTTTGTTGCCCATAGCAACCAATCAGATTCTAGCTATTACCTTCTAGAAGGTGCTAGATAAATGTTAAGTAGAATCTGATTGGTTGCTATGGGCAACAAAACCACTTCTAAAAACCTGCACCTTAGTAAATATACCCCTAACTGTCTCTATTCTGCAGCTGCTTGAGGCAACATCACATGTCAGTGCCCTTCTATATTTATTTAAAATAAGTAATACAGATTTGCCGATATGCTGTTACATAGTAGCCGACTTTAAGAAACTTTTGTAGCAAAGCAGCCTAGAGGAAAGAATCAACAATAGATAATAAATATAAATACATTCGGATAAATTGCTGTGCAATAAAAATGAACAAGAATTTAGAGATATAATAATAATAGAAAAAATACTAGTTACAGTAATTGATGTTTCAATAAAGATTACAAAAAACAGTGCATTCCTGATTGCTCATAAAACCCCTTAGGGGCATATGTCTCCAATTTATGAAGCCACCAGGATTCTCTTTGGAGTAGACGAAGGGATCTAATTAAAGGGGGCACGTAATCAATGATCCTATACTTCAGAGAGGCCAAACGATGTTAAGCCTCTAAAAAATGTTTGGCTATGGGTTGCTCTGTATGACCCTTCCTGAGCGCTGCCCTAACTGCACTCCTATGAAGGGCCATGTGCTCTTTAAACATCCTCTCAGTTTTGTCAATGTAGCATTTGCTACATTGGAGTGTCATGGGAGTGTTATGGGAGTGTCATGGGTGTGTTATGGGAGTGTCTTGGGTGTGTTATGGGAGTGTCTTGGGTGTGTTATGGGAGTGTCACGGGTGTGTCATGTGATGATATTAAAATGAATGTCTATATACCCCTGCCTGTACCTTCTAAAATCCTTCCTATAAACCTCTAAGGATGACGCTAATTTGTGTACACAGTCATACAGTAATTAAAGAATTAGACCTGGAATCTGTGGTTCCAAAGCACAAGTGCTATTTAAGTAAAAGTTCAGACAGTTACACGCAATTGATCCAGACACAATTTAGGTGCAAAAGAAAATTATACGGACCCAAGTACAGTATACATACGCAGCGCTTCCGGACCCGAAGATAGGCATCAGCAAGAGACCCCTCGTCATACAGCATTCAGCACGAAGACTAAGAACCCAGCATTGGAGCACACATATTTATACACCCCCAGAATAGACAGGACAATAGAGAAGTTTGCTGCTGATGTCATTGGTTCCCAGGGGAGAAGCATCTGTACCAAAGCATTTAATAGGCTGGTTCAAATAGACTCTCCCTGCCTCTGACAGCTGGGGATCTTTCCCTTCCCGCCCCCTGCAACATCCTAACAGTTGTTCATGAAATATACATTTTGTTGCTTGTAGGCTCTGCGATCCATAACTCGAGAATGCATGATGCGATCTCCCCATCAATAACACCGGAATACTGTAAAAAGAGTACAAAACCAAACACGAATTGTTTAGCATGTATAATACCTTAGTTATCAAATATCTTTATTTTTCAGCATTTAAACTAGCTGAACCAACTTAAATCATACACTTTAAAGCTTATTACACCTTATGTGTGAATATGTAATGTGTGAGTATTCGGGGTTTGATATAAAGACGTTAGTTAACTGGGGACAGATGCGTGCGCATTTAGCTACTAAACGGTATTTTCATTCGGGGTCTTAAGCATAATGTGTGTATGTAAAATGGTGAAAGATGCAATCGCATGATGCTAATAATTGTGCATTCACTACTGGGCGTCATGTTAGCAGCTCAATTGTGCGTAATGTGCCGTGTTTATGCATGAGATTCCATCTATGATGGACTTAACATATCTCTCTCTCTCTTTCTCTCTCTCTCTCTCTATATATATATATACATACATACATACATACACACACATATCATTCCTCACTCACAATTTCACAGTGAAACTAAACCATCCTACCTGGGTATGAAACTAAAACCTGTTTGGATTCGGACAAATCCAATTGTGTAGATCAATGCCTGGATTATATTACAATTGCCAACAGGGATTCCCAATTTGTATGTAAATCACTCACAGTTTCTGGTGCATTGTCTATTCTATTTAGATTATCAAAAACATTGCCATCTGTTCTTAGCTCGTGAGTTGTAACTTAAAGTGACGCTGGTCGCAAAATGGCGTCTTGCAGATTCTTGATTCTAAAATGGAGTCTAGCTGCCATTCGCAAGATGGCGTCGCGCACGCTTCAATTTTAAACTGATCTTGTCTCAGCCATTTATCCACCTTTGACACATGGGAGTGTCATGGGTGTGTTATGGGAGTGTCATGGGAGTATTAAGGGAGTGTCATGGGTGTGTTATGGGAGTGTCATGAGTGTATTATGGGAGTGTTATGGGAGTGTCACGGGTGTGTTATGGGAGTGTCAAGGGCGTGTTATGGGAGTGTCACGGGAGTGTTATGGGAGTGTCACGGGTGTGTTACGGGAGTGTCACGGGAGTGTTATGGGAGTGTCACGGGTGTGTTATGGGAGTGTCATGAGAGTGTTATGGGAGTGTCACAGGTGTGTTATGGGAGTGTCATGGGTGTGTTATGGGAGTGTCATGGCAGTATTAAGGGAGTGTCACAGGAGTGTTATGGGAGTGTCACGGGTGTGTTATGGGAGTGTCATGGGTGTGTTATGGGAGTGTCATGGCAGTATTAAGGGAGTGTCACAGGAGTGTTATGGGAGTGTCACGGCTGTGTTATGGGAGTGTCACGGGTGTGTTATGGGAGTGTCATGGGAGTGTTATGGGAGTGTCACAGGTGTGTTATGGGAATGTCATGGGTGTGTTATGGGAGTGTCACAGGTGTATTATTGGAGTGTCATGGGTGTGATATGGGAGTCTCATAGCAGTATTAAGGGAGTGTCACGGGAGTGTTATGGGAGTGTCACGGGAGTGTTATGGGAGTGTCACGGGTGTGTTATGGGAGTGTCATGGGTGTGTTATGGGAGTGTCATGGCAGTATTAAAGGAGTGTCACAGGAGGGTTATGGGAGTGTCACGGTTGTGTTATGGGAGTGTCACGGGTGTGTTATGGGAGTGTCACGGGAGAGTTATGGGAGTGTCACAGGTGTGTTATGGGAATGTCATATGGGTGTATGGGAGTGTCATGGCAGTATTAAGGGAGTGTCACAGGAGGGTTATGGAAGTGTCACGGCTGTGTTATGGGAGTGTCACGGGTGTGTTATGGGAGTGTCACGGGAGAGTTATGGGAGTGTCACAGGTGTGTTATGGGAATGTCATATGGGTGTGTTATGGGAGTGTCATGACAGTATTAAGGGAGTGTTATGGGAGTGTCACGGGTGTGTTATGGGAGTCTCACCGGTGTGATATGGGAGTGTCACTGGTGTGTTATGGGAGTGTCACAGGTGTGTTATGGGAGTGTCACGGGAGTGTTATGGGACTGTCACGGGAGTGTTATGGGAGTGTCACGGGTGTGTTATGGGAGTGTCACGGGTGTGTTATTGGAGTGTCATGGGTGTGTTATGGGAGTCTCACAGCAGTATTAAGGGAGTGTCACGGGTGTGTTATGGGAGTGTCACGGGAGTGTTATGGGAGTGTCACGGGTGTGTTATGGGAGTGTCACGGGAGTGTTATGGGAGTGTCACGGGTGTGTTATGGGAGTGTCACGGGAGTGTTATGGGAGTGTCACGGGTGTATTATGGGAGTGTCACGGGAGTGTTATGGGAGTGTCACGGGTGTGTTATGGGAGTGTCACGGGTGTGTTATGGGAGTGTCTCGGGTGTGTTATGGAAGTGTCACAGGAGTGTTATGGGAGTGTCACGAGCGTGTTATGGGAGTGTCATGGGAGTGTTATCGGAGTGTCACCGGTGTGTTATGGGAGTGTCACGGGTGTGTTATGGGAGTGTCACGGGTGTGTTATGGGAGTGTCAGGGGAGTGTTATGGGAGTGTCGCGGGCGTGTTATGGGAGTGTCACGGGAGTGTTATGGCAGTGTCACGGGTGTGTTATGGGAGTGTCACGGGTGTGTTATGCGAGTGTCATGGGAGTGTTATGGGAGCGTCAGGGTCGTGTTATGGGAGGTCACGGTCGTGTTATGGGAGTGTCACGGGTGTGTTATGGGAGTGTCACGGGTGTGTTATGGGAGTGTCACGGGTGTGTTATGGGAGTGTCACGTGAGGTTATGGGATTGTCTCGGGTGTGTTATGGGAGTGTCACGGGTGTGTTATGGGAGTGTCACGGGACTGTAATGGAAGTGTCACTGGTGTGTTATGGGAGTGTCACGGGAGTTTTATGGGAGTGTCACGGGCGTGTTATGGGAGTGTCACGGGAGTGTTATGGGGGTGTCACGGGTGTGTTATGGGAGTGTCACGGGAGTGTAATGGAAGTGTCACGGGTGTGTTATGGGAGTGTCACGGGTGTGTTATTGGAGTGTCATGGGTGTGTTATGGGAGTCTCACGCAGTATTAAGGGAGTGTCACGGGAGTGTTATGGGAGTGTCACGGGAGTGTTATGGGAGTGTCACGGGTGTGTTATGGGAGTGTCACGGGTGTGCTATGGAAGTGTCACAGGAGTGTTATGGGAGAGTCACGAGCGTGTTATGGGAGTGTCACGGGAGTGTTATGGGAGTGTCACCGGTGTGTTATGGGAGTGTCACGGGTGTGTTATGGGAGTGTCACGGGTGTGTTATGGGAGTGTCAGGGGAGTGTTATGGGAGTGTCGCGGGCGTGTTATGGGAGTGTCACGGGAGTGTTATGGGAGTGTCACGGGTGTGTTATGGGAGTGTCACGGGTGTGTTATGCGAGTGTCACGGGAGTGTTATGCGAGTGTCAGGGTCGTGTTATGGGAGGTCACGGTCGTGTTATGGGAGTGTCACGGGTGTGTTATGGGAGTGTCACGGGTGTGTTATGGGAGTGTCACGTGAGGTTATGGGAGTGTCTCGGGTGTGTTATGGGAGTGTCACGGGTGTGTTATGGGAGTGTCACGGGACTGTAATGGAAGTGTCACTGGTGTGTTATGGGAGTGTCACGGGAGTTTTATGGGAGTGTCACGGGCGTGTTATGGGAGTGTCACGGGAGTGTTATGGGGGTGTCACGGGTGTGTTATGGGAGTGTCACGGGTGTGTTATGGGAGTGTCACGGGAGTGTTATGGAAGTGTCACAGGTGTGTTATGGGAGTGTCACGGGTGTGTTATTGGAGTGTCATGGGTTTGTTATGGGAGTCTCACGCAGTATTAAGGGAGTGTCACGGGAGTGTTATGGGAGTGTCACGGGAGTGTTATGGGAGTGTCACGGGAATGTTATGGGAGAGTCACGGGTGTGTTATGAGAGTGTCACGGGAGTGTTATGAGAGTGTCACAGGTGTGTTATGGGAGAGTCACGGGAGTGTTATGGGAGTGTCACGGGTGTGTTATGGGAGTGTCACGGGAGTGTTATGGGAGTGTCACGGGAGTGTTATGGGAGTGTCACGGGAGTGTTATGGGAATGTCACGGGAGTGTTATGGGAGTGTCCCGGGTGTGTTATGGGAGTGTCACGGGTGTGTTATGGGAGTGTCATGGCAGTATTAAGGGAGTGTCACGGGTGTGTTATGGGAGTGTCAGGGGAGTGTTATGGGAGTGTCACGGGAGTGTTATGGGAGTGTCACGGGAGTGTTATGGGAGTGTCACGGGTGTGTTATGGGAGTGTCACGGGTGTGTTATGGGAGTGTCACGGCAGTGTTATGGGAGTGTCTCCGGTGTGTTATGGGAGTGTCACGGGTGTGTTATGGGAGTGTCACGGGTGTGTTATCGGAGTGTCACGGGTGTGTTATGGGAGTGTCACGGGACTGTTATTTGAGTGTCACGGATGTGTTATGGGAGTGTCACGGGAGTGTTATGGGAGTGTCACGGGTGTGTTATGGGAGTGTCACGGGAGTGTTATTGGAGTGTCACGGGTGTGTTATGGGAGTGTCATGGGAGTGTTATGGGAGTGTCACGGGTGTGTTATGGGAGTGTCACGGGTGTGTTATGGGAGTGTCACGGGAGGTTATGGGAGTGTCTCGGCTGTGTTATGGGAGTGTCACGGGTGTGTTATAGGAGTGTCACGGGACTGTAATGGAAGTGTCACTGGTGTGTTATGGGAGTGTCACGGGAGTTTTATGGGAGTGTCACGGGTGTGTTATGGGAGTGTCACGGGAGTGTTATGGGGGTGTCACGGGTGTGTTATGGGAGAGTCACGGGAGTGTTATGGAAGTGTCACGGGTGTGTTATGGGAGTGTCACGGGTGTGTTATTGGAGTGTCATGGGTGTGTTATGGGAGTCTCACGCAGTATTAAGGGAGTGTCACGGGAGTGTTATGGGAGTGTCACGGGAGTGTTAAGGGAGTGTCACGGGTTTGTTATGGGAGTGTCACGGGAGTGTTATGGGAGTGTCACGGGTGTGGTATGGGAGTGTTATGGGAGTGTCAGGGGAGTGTTATGGGAGTGTCAGGGGAGTGTTAAGGGAGTGTCACGGTCGTGTTATGGGAGTGTCACGGGTGTGTTATGGGAGTGTCACGGGTGTGTTATGGGAGTGTCACGGGTGTGTTATGGGAGTGTCACGGCAGTGTTATGGGAGTGTCTCCGGTGTGTTATGGGAGTATCACGGTTGTTTTATGGGAGTGTCACGGGTGTGTTATGGGAGTGTCACGGGTGTGTTATGGGAGTGTCACGGGACTGTTATTTGAGTGTCACGGGTGTGTTATGGGAGTGTCACGGGGGTGTTATGGGAGTGTCACGGGTGTGTTATGGGAGTGTCACGGGAGTGTTATGGGAGTGTCACGGGAGTGTTATGGGAGTGTCACGGGTGTGTTATGGGAGTGTCACGGGAGTGTTATTGGAGTGTCACGGGAGTGTTATGGGAGTGTCACGGGTGTGTTATGGGAGTGTCACGGGTGTGTTATGGGAGTGTCATGGGAGTGTCACGGGAGTGTTATGGGAGTGTCACGGGTGTTTTATGGGAGTGTCATTGCAGTATTAAGGGAGTGTCACGTGAGTGTTATGGGAGTGTCACGGTCGTGTTATGGGAGTGTCACGGGTGTGTTATTGGAGTGTCATGGGTATGTTATGGGAGTCTCACGCAGTATTAAGGGAGTGTCACGTGAGTGTTATGGGAGTGTCACGGGTGTGTTATGGGAGTGTCATGGGAGTGTTATGGGAGTGTCATGGGTGTGGTATGGGAGTGTCATGGGCGTGTTATGGGAGTGTCATGGTCGTGTTATGGGAATGTCACGGGTGTGTTATGGGAGTGTGATGGGTGTGTTATGAGTGTCACGGGTGTGTTATGGGAGTGTCACGGGTGTGTTATGGGAGTGTCACGGGTGTGTTATGGGAGTGTCATGGGCGTGTTATGGGAGTGTCACGGGTGTGTTATGGGAGTGTCACGGGTGTGTTATGGGAGTATCAGGGGAGTGTTATGGGAGTGTCACGGGTGTGTTATGGGAGTGTCACGGGTGTGTTATTTGAGTGTCATGGGTGTGTTATGGGAGTGTCATGGGTGTGTTATGGGAGTATCAGGGGAGTGTTATGGAAGTGTCATGGGCATGTTATGGGAGTGTCACGGGTGTGTTATGGGAGTATCAGGGGAGTGTTATGGTAGTGTCATGGGTGTGTTATGGGAGTGTCACGGGTGTGTTATGGGAGTGTCATGGGCGTGTTATGGGAGTGTCACGGACATGTTTTGGCAAGCAGCTGTGTTCTCTTACGCAGCACCACAGCCAAAGTGGCCATATTTTTAAACAGTTGCAAGGGAAACTGCACCAGACAGGGCTACTCAAGGAGTTGATGGTGCATCAAGAAATTGGACTCACCAGTGCACTTGAGCATTGCTCAGATATGCAAAGTGGGCATCGCAGGGTTTGCTGATTCTGTCACACAGAAGTACACAAGAGGAATGCTTAAATTGGCACTTGCATATTTTCGCATTTGCAAATCAATGAGAAATTGTAGTCAAGCATGAACTGAATTCAGGCACTAAGGGCCCTATTTACTATAATTCGCATTTAAAATGTGGTTAAAGTGTGATATTTTCACCCAAATTTGCAATGCGAATATAGGAAATATCACAGGGATTTATCTAAAATCCCTTGCAGGGACAGAGCTTGCGATAAAGCTCTATCCCTGCAAATCCTGTCCGCAGTGCTCTCAAAGAATACAGTGAGAAGGTGCCCGCGCATGCGCTGACTGGCTTACCATACCCCCCCCCGCCTCCCCTCACTTTCACTTACCTCCGGTGATTGGTGCTCCCTTGATGTCCTCTGGGGCTTCGGTCAGCTAGTCTCCCGGCTCCTGCACTCTGACCTCAATTGTTCTATGCAGAAAAATGACCAGGGTCACAGTGTAGAAGCTGGGCGACCAGCTAACCGGAGCCCCAGAGGCCATCACTGGAGCACCGATCACCCTGGATGCAGGTAAGTTTTCTTTTTTTTTTCAAACTATTTTGGTTTTTGTTTGCAGTGATCAGCGTGTGGTCTGTTTAGACCACACAGCTGATCACCGGGGCTCACCCTTTTTCCCTTTATTTAGTAAAAATAATGTTAATAATTTGAGCCCCAAGTGCTTTGTATGTGTGAGTTTGAGCTAGACTCTTAGGTATGGGGAGCAAATAAAGCAGGTTTCAGAAGGGGAAGGATGACACTAGTGGCTAGAGAAGAAAATGAGATGAGTAGCAGTGTTCAGGATAGACTGGCAGAAGATGATGAGTGCATGGATAAAAGTGTTAGTAGCAACAGGAGTGAGAAAGAGCCTGGTACTGTTGATATATGTCTTATTTTGTGTAGAACCAGAGAGGTTAGTAATAGGGACCAACGCAATGTGTATCATGAAGCTTAGCCACACAGATATTCTTAACCAGTGTTATAAGTTAATTGTAGAGATGTGTGCAGACCTCCGTGTTTTGGTTTTAGTTCTAAATTATTGCTGTAATTAGGTTTTGGCATATCCTCCAACAAATGTTTTTGTTCAGCTTTGGATTTCTTTAAAATCGATAAAAACAGCAAAAATCATGTCATTTGGACCTATTTTGTTCCTATAGTATTATATACAGCAATAACATTAATTTCCAGTCAATTTTGAACACCTCACAGCTCACAATATTGCTTTTACCAATACGTTTTAGTCAAAGGATGCAGTGAGCTGGCTGGCTAAACTAAACGACAGAGCAGAGGCGCAATCACATGGCAGTTTAAAAGAATATAGAATACAGTAGCTATGACAAACAATTGTGTCAGTGCAGCTCACTTCAATTTTACTTCTAACAAACATAAACAAGAGCCTGTTTGCACTGGATTGCAGGTGCTAGCTAGTGTCTAACAAACATACACAGAGACAAAGATCCCTGCAGTCTTTACACACCAACTCATCTACCGACAACTGACTCTAATGGCAACTAGTGTGAAGTACAGTATTGCAGCATGAACTAAAGCCCACATCCTCTCCATACACTCTCCTGTGTGAAATGGCACCTGAAATCACGAGGGAGCTTGCAGTAAGGTTTCCGCAAGTACCCACATCTACAGGCACTCTGCGTGTAACTCAGAATCAGCCCCTTAAGGAGGCAGTACATGGTCCTGTTTTCATTAATGGTATTAATGTTGTGTTTTCCTGCAAATCAAAAGAGGAGTAGCAATCCAAAATAAGCAAAATCCATTTTTGAAATCCAAGATCCGAACTTGCGAGAAGACCTGAGTCAGGACTCAGTTCTACTCGGAACCCCAAAGTGATTCCGAAATGAGACTTGTTTCAACTCAGAACCCCAAAGTTCGGCTGTGTTCGGTTTTCAGTAAAACCGAACCGTTTATCTCTAGTTTATTAAAGTATCCAGCAGTACAGCTGTACTCACAGTAACAGGTATCGGTAGCGGAGTATAGTGGCAATTGGCAAGTTACCATACAGGCTTGCGGTAACAGATACAAACAATGGGGTCATGCAGGAGCTATGTACTACACTGCTGTGTAGAACTGCGGTGTTCGGACACAGTAACAAGATGGCGCTGCGCATGCACAGAAGCATTCTTGATGGCCATCTTGGTAAAGGACACTGAGTGGCTTCACTAAGCAGGAAATGGAGAGAGCGCTGGAGCAACCGCTCCAGCTGGGAGAAACCAATGTTGATATCCAGGTGGTGGACTTGGAAGAACCATCAAGAACAGGAAGAGAACGGTGGAAGATGCGGGGGCCTTGGAAGGGGAGAGGTCAATGAGTTTGGTTTTGGTCATATTTAATTTGAAAAATAGTCTGGGACAGCCAGGATGAGATAGCAAAGAGGCCGGAAGAGATATGAGAGAGGACTGAGGGAAAGAGTTCAGGGAATGATAGGTAAACTTGAATGTCATTAGTGGCACTTGTGATCTAAGGAGTTTATAAATTTATAATCGAAAAGGGTGTAAAACGAGAAGCGGAGGGATCCAAGGAAAGATCCTTGGGAAACACCAAGAGGCAGAGGATGGGGGAGGTGGAGTCAGCAGTAGAGACAGAAAAAGAACAGTTAGTCAGGTAAGAGGTGAACCATGAGATGACAGTAATAAGGTGAGGGATGGAATGTCATGGAAGATAAAGGTTACAAATATATTTAGTAAATGAGAGGTAGGGCCAGGGGGGTGGTATATGACAGTGACACAAATATAAATATGATGGACGATATGGATTCAGTGGACCTCAAAGCAGGAAATACAGAGAGAAGCCTCAGGCAGATAGGAATTGGAAAGGTGTAGCATGGGGAGACTTTCGCTTTCAACCACTTTGCTGATCACCAGAATGTGAGGTTTAGGAAAGAAAGAGACAGAAGAGTGAAAGGACAGCAGGGGAAATGGTGTCATAAGGGAAGAGCCAGGTTGCAGTGATGTCAAAGAGGATCAGGGCTCTATTTATTAAAAATATATTTAGGAAATGTAATAAATATTTATTAAAAACTCCAATATGCTCCCAAAAACTAACATTCTTATTGACGCATAATATTAAACAGTAGATAAGTCAGGAAGTACTGGATGAGGAAGGTAGAAAAAAAGAAGTAGGTTGGAATACCACTAGGATCAGCCCTCTACTTGGACTACAGTATTAACCTATGCAGATTATACATACATTTTCCTATCCTCTCCAGACAACACAATGTCACAAACGTGGAATTCAGGAGCTGTGTTCTCGGACTGGGCCTTGGATCTGTATTACTTGGCGCAGACGCTCGCTGGAGGAGACTTGGCTTAATGAAGTTTCTCCGCATGAGAGGGTGCAGCAAACTGACAGGAGTTTGAGGAATGCGGCAGTAACGTGGTAGCTAGGAAGCTACGTGGAGCGGCTGGATAGCCGTGGGTAGACGTTGGTAGCTGAGTGGCTACGTGGAGTGGCTGGATAGCCGTGGGTAGACGTTGGTAGCTGAGTGGCTATGTGGAGCGGCTGGATAGCCGTGGGTAGACGTTGGTAGCTGAGTGGCTACGTGGAGCGGCTGGATAGCCGTGGGTAGATGTTGGTAGCTGAGTGGCTACGTGGAGCGGCTGGATAGCCGTGGGTAGACGTTGGTAGCTGAGTGGCTACGTGGAGCGGCTGGATAGCCGTGGGTAGATGTTGGTAGCTGAGTGGCTACGTGGAGCGGCTGGATAGCCGTGGGTAGACGTTGGTAGCTGAGTGGCTACGTGGAGCGGCTGGATAGCCGTGGGTAGACGTTGGTAGCTGAGTGGCTATGTGGAGCGGCTGGACAGCCGTGGGTAGACGTTGGTAGCTGAGTGGCTACGTGGAGTGGCTGGATAGCCGTGGGTAGACGTTGGTAGCTGAGTGGCTACGTGGAGCGGCTGGATAGCCGTGGGTAGACGTTGGTAGCTGAGTGGCTACGTGGAGCGGCTGGATAGCCGTGGGTAGACGTTGGTAGCTGAGTGGCTATGTGGAGCGGCTGGACAGCCGTGGGTAGATGTTGGTAGCTGAGTGGCTACATGGAGTGGCTGGATAGCCGTGGGTAGACGTTGGTAGCTGAGTGGCTACGTGGAGCGGCTGGAGCACAGTGGGAAGGCTTGCTTAGCTAAACTAAGAAACTAGTTGCACTGGCAACTTGTGTGAGCATTGGGGATCCTTTTATAGTGGACACTGGCAGCTGACAGGCTGAGAGAGAAGGAGAAGGCTCCTCATTGGTGGTAGTGGGGTCACATGGGCAATCCAAGATGGCCGCGCCCATGGACCGGAGGACAGCGCTTCCTGGAGGTAGTCAGCGGGGACCAGCGGTCAGCAGGAGCCGGCGTGGGAGCAGCACAGCAGTGGGACCCTCCAGAGGACAACAGCGGAGACTGCCTTGGGAGAAGAGGAAGGAGCGTACAGTGCGGGAGCCGGAAGACAGCGCGGGTCAGTGCCCGCACAGGTAAGCGACGGGGTCTGATTCTGGGGTCTCCAGGCCGACGTGTGACAGTACCCCCTTCTTCAAGAGTGGCCACCGGACACTTCCTTGGTTTATGAGGAAATTTCATATGGAACGCTTTGACCAGACGGGGTGCATGGACATCGGAGGCATTTATCCAGATTCGTTCCTCCGGACCATAATTCTTCCAGTCGATGAGGTATTGAAGACGGTTGTATCGACAACGGGAATCTAAGATTCTGTCAACTTCGAACTCCTCTCCCTGCTGTGTTTGAACACTAGAAGCTTTAGGCAGGACCTTCTGAAATCGGTTTAAGACTAGTGGTTTTAAAAGAGAAATATGGAAAGAACTTGGAATGCGAAGAAATGGAGGAAGCTTTAACTTGTAAGCCACAGGATTCAAGACTTTGATGATTGGGAATGGACCAATGAATCGCGGAGAAAATTTCATCGAGGGTACTCGGAGTCTTAGGTTTCGGGTAGAGAGCCAGACCATATCCCCAGGTTGGAAATTTGGAACCGCTCGTCTTTGGCGGTCAGCAAATCTCTTGTACCGGGCTGACGTTTTAGTCAGAGAGGAACGAACCTTTTCCCAGATGTTGGAGAACCGTTGAAGGGACATTTTGGCCGCAGGCACATCTAATGTTGGAAGAAGAGGAAAATCTGGCACTCGAGGATGTTGACCAAAAACTGTAAAAAAAGGAGTTGAGCTGGTGGACGTGTGATAATGATTATTGTGGGCAAATTCGGCTCAAGGAAGAAGTTCAATCCAGTCATCTTGGGAGGATGAGACAAAAGAGCGCAGGAACTGTTCCAGGTCTTGATTGACCCTTTCGGTCTGACCGTTGGTCTGGGGATGATAAGCGGTAGAAAATTTGAGTTTTACCTGAAGGGCTGAGCAGAGTGACCTCCAGAACTTCGCCATGAACTGTACTCCCCTGTCGGAGACGATCTCTTGAGGAAGGCCGTGGAGCTTGAAGATCTCTTTTATAAAGCTCTGGGCGAGTAGAGGTGCAGACGGAAGCCCAGTAAGTGGTACGAAATGAGCCATTTTAGAAAAACGATCCACGATAACCCAAATTGTGTTGTGGCCCCGAGATGGAGGAAGATCAGAGATGAAATCCATAGATAGGTGAGTCCATGGCTTAGATGGAACTGCAAGAGGTTGGAGTTGACCGTGTGGAACCCGCCAAGGTATCTTGTGTTGGGCACATTTGATGCATGAAGACACATAAGACCTGATGTCCTTTTTCATTGAAGACCACCAATAGGATCGCTGGATAAATTCTAGGATTTTTATCCATACCCAAGTGACCAGAGAACCGGGAAGCATTAGCCCAATGCAGTAACCTCTTGCGGAGTTCCGGAGCGACGAAAGTCTTCCCAACCGGGGGTATAGAAGATAATTGGGTAGAGGCGAAGAAAGCTGAATTCAAGATTGGTTGGGGCTGTTCCATGGGTAGATCAGGGTTGCTCATCATGGAACAGGAGAGTGCATCGGCTTTGAGGTTTTGTGAACCGGGGCGATAGGAGACTTTGAAGTTAAATCTGGAGAAAAACATTGCCCACTGGGCTTGACGAGGGTTCAAGCAATTTGCAGATTTAAGATAAAGGAGGTTCTTATGGTCAGTAAAAATGGTAATGGGGTAATGAGCTCCTTCTAGAAGATATCGCCATTCTTCGAGGGCTAGTTTCATGGCGAGTAACTCTTGATCTCCAATGGTGTAGTTCTTTTCTGCATGCAAAAACTTCCGGGAAAAGAAACCACAGGGATGAAGTTTTTCATCTTTAAATCGCTGGGAGAGCACTGCACCGACACCTTCAGAGGATGCGTCCACCTCCAGGATAAAGGGCCGGGTGGAGTCTGGTTGCTTTAAGATGGGAGCGGAGATGAAGGCTTGCTTAAGAAGTTGAAATGCAGAGGTAGCTTCGACGGGCCATATAGTTGGATCTGCTCCCTTGCGGGTGAAGGCTGTAATCGGAGCTACCAGAGTCGAGAAACCTTTTACAAACTTGCGATAATAGTAGGCAAATCCTAGGAATCTTTGTATGGATTTTAAGGAAGAAGGAAGAGATCAATCGAGAATGGCTTGTAGTTTTGACGAAATCATTTGAAGGCCTGTTCCGGAGATGATGTATCCCAGGAATGGCACACTTGAGACCTCAAACAGACACTTCTCTAATTTGCAAAACAGTTGATTGGACCGCAACCTCAGAAGGACTTGTTTGACCTGGTCTCGATGAGTTTGGAGGTCTTGAGAAAAAAATCAAAATGTCGTCTAAGTAAACGACCACACACTTGTACAAGAGGTCCCGGAAGATTTCATTGACGAAAAACTGGAAGACGGCCGGAGCATTACAGAGGCCGAAGGGCATAACAAGATACTCGTGGTGCCCATCCCTGGTGTTGAAGGCCGTTTTCCATTCATCGCCTGGACGGATACGAATTAAATTATAGGCTCCTCTTAGGTCGAGTTTGGAAAAAACTGTGGCTCCCTTGACTCTATCAAATAACTCTGTAATGAGAAGAAGAGGGTAGGAATTCTTAATAGTTATTTCATTAAGACCCCGGTAGTCAATACACGGGCGCAAGCCACCATCTTTCTTTTTTACGAAGAAAAATCCAGCCCCTGCTGGAGACGTGGAAGGTCGAATGAAGCCTTTACTTAAGTTTTCCGTAATGTACTCCGACATGGCCTGAGTCTCAGGGAGAGATAGAGGGTAGGTTCGGCCTCTAGGAGGATTCTTCCCGGGAATCATATCTATGGGACAGTCCCAATCACGATGGGGAGGTAACAGGTCTGCGCTCTGTTTGCTAAAGACATCCTGAAACCCATCGTAGGCTTTGGGCAGGTCTGTAGAATCCTGTACAATGGAAGATCTGATAGGTATTACCCGCTGAAGGCAGCCTTTGAAGCAATTGGAACCCCAGGAGGTTATTTGCATGGTGGTCCAATCGATTTGTGGTGAATGTCTCTGTAGCCAGGGTAAACCGAGGACTAAAGAATGAGAGGCTTTGGGAATCACTAGGAAGGATAGTTGTTCGGAATGGAGCACCCCAATGGTAAGTTTAAGTGGTGTTGTACGATGGGTGATGGTTCCACTAGAAATGCGACTACCATCGATGGCGGTTAAAGTGATGACTCGAGGCAATGCTTCCATGGGGATTTGATGCTTCTGGACAAAGTCAGTAGTGACAAAGTTCTCTGCCGCTCCGGAATCCAGGAGAGCTAATACAGCTTTGGAACCTCGAGGACACTTTAAATGAGCCTGGATGGTGGAATCAGACTTCCTTTGTGATTCAATGGCAACTCCTAACTTAACCTCTCTTTCATAAGTTAGGAGGAGGCGTTTCCTGGACGAATGGGACAAGTTTTAACTAAATGTTGAGGAGATCCGCAGTACATACAGAGGTTCTGCCTCTGCCTTTTCTGCCGCTCCTCAGCCGATAAATGAGAGCGGTTGACCTGCATGGGTTCTTCGCCCAGAGGAGGAGAGGGTAAGCGGGAAACTGGACGTGGCCTTCCACAATCAAATCTGCCTCTTTCCAAGGCACGCTCCCTGTGACGGAGATCCACCTTGTTGCAGAGAGAGATTAACCCATCCAAACTGGTTGGAAGGTCACGGGAAGCTAGGTCGTCTTTGAGCCTTTCAGAAAGGCCACTCCAGAAGGCAGCGATGAGGGCATCCTCATTCCAATTGAGTTCTGAAGCCAGAGTCTGGAACTGGACTACGTATTGGCCGACGGTCCTGCTGCTCTGACGGAGGCGTAGAATATCAGCTGATGCAGAAGTGGTTCTTCCGGGTTCATCAAAGATTTTGCGAAATGTAGTAACAAATTCGGGGTAGTTGGAGAGCAGGGGATCCGACTTCTCCCAAAGGGGCGAGACCCAATCGAGTGCTTGGCCAGAGAGTAGAGAGATGATATATGCCACCCGGGTTCTGGCCGTCGGAAAGTTGGCGGATTGTAGCTCGAATTGGATCTCGCATTGGTTTAAAAAACCCCTGCATAATTTGGGGTTGCCATCGAACTTGCTCGGAGGGGAGAGCTGAAGACGAGCAGGAGTTAGAACCAGAGGAGCAGGTGACACCACAGGAGGAGAGGCGGCTTGGGAGCCAGCAGGAGCGGGATGAGCCAGTAAGGACTGAATGTTGTCCAGGCGTGACGACATATCTTGGATAAATTGGATCAGCTGAGCCTGAGAGGTCTCCTGTCTTTCCAGACGGGATAGTACATCCTGTGAGGCTTCTACCCCAGATCCTTGACCACTTGCCGAGTCCATCTGGCCAGTGCAAACTGTCACAAACATGGAATTCAGGAGCTGTGTTCCCGGACTGGGCCTTGGATGTGTATTACTTGGCGCAGACGCTCGCTGGAGGAGACTTGGCTTAATGAAGTTTCTCCGCATGAGAGGGTGCAGCGAACTGACAGGAGTTTGAGGAATGCGGCAGTAACGTGGTAGCTAGGAAGCTACGTGGAGCGGCTGGATAGCCGTGGGTAGATGTTGGTAGCTGAGTGGCTATGTGGAGCGGCTGGATAGCCGAGGGTAGACGTTGGTAGCTGAGTGGCTACGTGGAGCAGCTGGATAGCCATGGGTAGATGTTGGTAGCTGAGTGGCTACGTGGAGCGGCTGGATAGCCGTGGGTAGACGTTGGTAGCTGAGTGGCTACGTGGAGCGGCTGGATAGCCGTGGGTAGACGTTGGTAGCTGAGTGGCTATGTGGAGCGGCTGGACAGCCATGGGTAGACATTGGTAGCTGAGTGGCTACATGGAGTGGCTGGATAGCCGTGGGTAGACGTTGGTAGCTGAGTGGCTACGTGGAGCGGCTGGAGCACAGTGGGAAGGCTTGCTTAGCTAAACTAAGAAACTAGTTGCACTGGCAACTTGTGTGAGCATTGGGGATCCTTTTATAGTGGACACTGGCAGCTGACAGGCTGAGAGAGAAGGAGAAGGCTCCTCATTGGTGGTAGTGGGGTCACATGGGCAATCCAAGATGGCCGCGCCCATGGACCGGAGGACAGCGCTTCCTGGAGGTAGTCAGCGGGGACCAGCGGTCAGCAGGAGCCGGCGTGGGAGCAGCACAGCAGTGGGACCCTCCAGAGGACAACAGCGGAGACTGCCTTGGGAGAAGAGGAAGGAGCGTACAGTGCGGGAGCCGGAAGACAGCGCGGGTCAGTGCCCGCACAGGTAAGCGACGGGGTCTGATTCTGGGGTCTCCAGGCCGACGTGTGACAGTACCCCCTTCTTCAAGAGTGGCCACCGGACACTTCCTTGGTTTATGAGGAAATTTCATATGGAACGCTTTGACCAGACGGGGTGCATGGACATCGGAGGCATTTATCCAGATTCGTTCCTCCGGACCATAATTCTTCCAGTCGATGAGGTATTGAAGACGGTTGTATCGACAACGGGAATCTAAGATTCTGTCAACTTCGAACTCCTCTCCCTGCTGTGTTTGAACACTAGAAGCTTTAGGCAGGACCTTCTGAAATCGGTTTAAGACTAGTGGTTTTAAAAGAGAAATATGGAAAGAACTTGGAATGCGAAGAAATGGAGGAAGCTTTAACTTGTAAGCCACAGGATTCAAGACTTTGATGATTGGGAATGGACCAATGAATCGCGGAGAAAATTTCATCGAGGGTACTCGGAGTCTTAGGTTTCGGGTAGAGAGCCAGACCATATCCCCAGGTTGGAAATTTGGAACCGCTCGTCTTTGGCGGTCAGCAAATCTCTTGTACCGGGCTGACGTTTTAGTCAGAGAGGAACGAACCTTTTCCCAGATGTTGGAGAACCGTTGAAGGGACATTTTGGCCGCAGGCACATCTAATGTTGGAAGAAGAGGAAAATCTGGCACTCGAGGATGTTGACCAAAAACTGTAAAAAAAGGAGTTGAGCTGGTGGACGTGTGATAATGATTATTGTGGGCAAATTCGGCTCAAGGAAGAAGTTCAATCCAGTCATCTTGGGAGGATGAGACAAAAGAGCGCAGGAACTGTTCCAGGTCTTGATTGACCCTTTCGGTCTGACCGTTGGTCTGGGGATGATAAGCGGTAGAAAATTTGAGTTTTACCTGAAGGGCTGAGCAGAGTGACCTCCAGAACTTCGCCATGAACTGTACTCCCCTGTCGGAGACGATCTCTTGAGGAAGGCCGTGGAGCTTGAAGATCTCTTTTATAAAGCTCTGGGCGAGTAGAGGTGCAGACGGAAGCCCAGTAAGTGGTACGAAATGAGCCATTTTAGAAAAACGATCCACGATAACCCAAATTGTGTTGTGGCCCCGAGATGGAGGAAGATCAGAGATGAAATCCATAGATAGGTGAGTCCATGGCTTAGATGGAATTGCAAGAGGTTGGAGTTGACCGTGTGGAACCCGCCGAGGTATCTTGTGTTGGGCACATTTGATGCATGAAGACACATAAGACCTGATGTCCTTTTTCATTGAAGACCACCAATAGGATCGCTGGATAAATTCTAGGATTTTTATCCATACCCAAGTGACCAGAGAACCGGGAAGCATTAGCCCAATGCAGTAACCTCTTGCGGAGTTCCGGAGCGACGAAAGTCTTCCCAACCGGGGGTATAGAAGATAATTGGGTAGAGGCGAAGAAAGCTGAATTCAAGATTGGTTGGGGCTGTTCCATGGGTAGATCAGGGTTGCTCATCATGGAACAGGAGAGTGCATCGGCTTTGAGGTTTTGTGAACCGGGGCGATAGGAGACTTTGAAGTTAAATCTGGAGAAAAACATTGCCCACTGGGCTTGACGAGGGTTCAAGCAATTTGCAGATTTAAGATAAAGGAGGTTCTTATGGTCAGTAAAAATGGTAATGGGGTAATGAGCTCCTTCTAGAAGATATCGCCATTCTTCGAGGGCTAGTTTCATGGTGAGTAACTCTTGATCTCCAATGGTGTAGTTCTTTTCTGCATGCAAAAACTTCCGGGAAAAGAAACCACAGGGATGAAGTTTTTCATCTTTAAATCGCTGGGAGAGCACTGCACCGACACCTTCAGAGGATGCGTCCACCTCCAGGATAAAGGGCCGGGTGGAGTCTGGTTGCTTTAAGATGGGAGCGGAGATGAAGGCTTGCTTAAGAAGTTGAAATGCAGAGGTAGCTTCGACGGGCCATATAGTTGGATCTGCTCCCTTGCGGGTGAAGGCTGTAATCGGAGCTACCAGAGTCGAGAAACCTTTTACAAACTTGCGATAATAGTAGGCAAATCCTAGGAATCTTTGTATGGATTTTAAGGAAGAAGGAAGAGATCAATCGAGAATGGCTTGTAGTTTTGACGAAATCATTTGAAGGCCTGTTCCGGAGATGATGTATCCCAGGAATGGCACACTTGAGACCTCAAACAGACACTTCTCTAATTTGCAAAACAGTTGATTGGACCGCAACCTCAGAAGGACTTGTTTGACCTGGTCTCGATGAGTTTGGAGGTCTTGAGAAAAAAATCAAAATGTCGTCTAAGTAAACGACCACACACTTGTACAAGAGGTCCCGGAAGATTTCATTGACGAAAAACTGGAAGACGGCCGGAGCATTACAGAGGCCGAAGGGCATAACAAGATACTCGTGGTGCCCATCCCTGGTGTTGAAGGCCGTTTTCCATTCATCGCCTGGACGGATACGAATTAAATTATAGGCTCCTCTTAGGTCGAGTTTGGAAAAAACTGTGGCTCCCTTGACTCTATCAAATAACTCTGTAATGAGAAGAAGAGGGTAGGAATTCTTAATAGTTATTTCATTAAGACCCCGGTAGTCAATACACGGGCGCAAGCCACCATCTTTCTTTTTTACGAAGAAAAATCCAGCCCCTGCTGGAGACGTGGAAGGTCGAATGAAGCCTTTACTTAAGTTTTCCGTAATGTACTCCGACATGGCCTGAGTCTCAGGGAGAGATAGAGGGTAGGTTCGGCCTCTAGGAGGATTCTTCCCGGGAATCATATCTATGGGACAGTCCCAATCACGATGGGGAGGTAACAGGTCTGCGCTCTGTTTGCTAAAGACATCCTGAAACCCATCGTAGGCTTTGGGCAGGTCTGTAGAATCCTGTACAATGGAAGATCTGATAGGTATTACCCGCTGAAGGCAGCCTTTGAAGCAATTGGAACCCCAGGAGGTTATTTGCATGGTGGTCCAATCGATTTGTGGTGAATGTCTCTGTAGCCAGGGTAAACCGAGGACTAAAGAATGAGAGGCTTTGGGAATCACTAGGAAGGATAGTTGTTCGGAATGGAGCACCCCAATGGTAAGTTTAAGTGGTGTTGTACGATGGGTGATGGTTCCACTAGAAATGCGACTACCATCGATGGCGGTTAAAGTGATGACTCGAGGCAATGCTTCCATGGGGATTTGATGCTTCTGGACAAAGTCAGTAGTGACAAAGTTCTCTGCCGCTCTGGAATCCAGGAGAGCTAATACAGCTTTGGAACCTCGAGGACACTTTAAATGAGCCTGGATGGTGGAATCAGACTTCCTTTGTGATTCAATGGCAACTCCTAACTTAACCTCTCTTTCATAAGTTAGGAGGAGGCGTTTCCTGGACGAATGGGACAAGTTTTAACTAAATGTTGAGGAGATCCGCAGTACATACAGAGGTTCTGCCTCTGCCTTTTCTGCCGCTCCTCAGCCGATAAATGAGAGCGGTTGACCTGCATGGGTTCTTCGCCCAGAGGAGGAGAGGGTAAGCGGGAAACTGGACGTGGCCTTCCACAATCAAATCTGCCTCTTTCCAAGGCACGCTCCCTGTGACGGAGATCCACCTTGTTGCAGAGAGAGATTAACCCATCCAAACTGGTTGGAAGGTCACGGGAAGCTAGGTCGTCTTTGAGCCTTTCAGAAAGGCCACTCCAGAAGGCAGCGATGAGGGCATCCTCATTCCAATTGAGTTCTGAAGCCAGAGTCTGGAACTGGACTACGTATTGGCCGACGGTCCTGCTGCTCTGATGGAGGCGTAGAATATCAGCTGATGCAGAAGTGGTTCTTCCGGGTTCATCAAAGATTTTGCGAAATGTAGTAACAAATTCGGGGTAGTTGGAGAGCAGGGGATCCGACTTCTCCCAAAGGGGCGAGACCCAATCGAGTGCTTGGCCAGAGAGTAGAGAGATGATATATGCCACCCGGGTTCTGGCCGTCGGAAAGTTGGCGGATTGTAGCTCGAATTGGATCTCGCATTGGTTTAAAAAACCCCTGCATAATTTGGGGTTGCCATCGAACTTGCTCGGAGGGGAGAGCTGAAGACGAGCAGGAGTTAGAACCAGAGGAGCAGGTGACACCACAGGAGGAGAGGCGGCTTGGGAGCCAGCAGGAGCGGGATGAGCCAGTAAGGACTGAATGTTGTCCAGGCGTGACGACATATCTTGGATAAATTGGATCAGCTGAGCCTGAGAGGTCTCCTGTCTTTCCAGACGGGATAGTACATCCTGTGAGGCTTCTACCCCAGATCCTTGACCACTTGCCGAGTCCATCTGGCCAGTGCAAACTGTCACAAACATGGAATTCAGGAGCTGTGTTCCCGGACTGGGCCTTGGATGTGTATTACTTGGCGCAGACGCTCGCTGGAGGAGACTTGGCTTAATGAAGTTTCTCCGCATGAGAGGGTGCAGCGAACTGACAGGAGTTTGAGGAATGCGGCAGTAACGTGGTAGCTAGGAAGCTACGTGGAGCGGCTGGATAGCCGTGGGTAGACGTTGGTAGCTGAGTGGCTATGTGGAGCGGCTGGATAGCCGAGGGTAGACGTTGGTAGCTGAGTGGCTACGTGGAGCAGCTGGATAGCCATGGGTAGATGTTGGTAGCTGAGTGGCTACGTGGAGCGGCTGGATAGCCGTGGGTAGACGTTGGTAGCTGAGTGGCTACGTGGAGCGGCTGGATAGCCGTGGGTAGACGTTGGTAGCTGAGTGGCTACGTGGAGCGGCTGGATAGCCGTGGGTAGACGTTGGTAGCTGAGTGGCTACGTGGAGCAGTTGGATAGCCGTGGGTAGACGTTGGTAGCTGAGTGGCTACGTGGAGCGGCTGGATAGCCGTGGGTAGACGTTGGTAGCTGAGTGGCTACGTGGAGCGGCTGGATAGCCGTGGGTAGACGTTGGTAGCTGAGTGGCTACGTGGAGCGGCTGGATAGCCGTGGGTAGATGTTGGTAGCTGAGTGGCTACGTGGAGCGGCTGGAGCGCAGTGGGAAGGCTTGCTTAGCTAAACTAAGAAACTAGTTGCACTGGCAACTTGTGTGAGCATTGGGGATCCTTTTATAGTGGACACTGGGAGCTGACAGGCTGAGAGAGAAGGAGAAGGCTCCTCATTGGTGGTAGTGGGGTCACATGGGCAATCCAAGATGGCCGCGCCCATGGACCGGAGGACAGCGCTTCCTGGAGGTAGTCAGCGGGGACCAGCGGTCAGCAGGAGCCGGCGTGGGAGCAGCACAGCAGCGGGACCCTCCAGAGGACAACAGCGGAGACTGCCTTGGGAGAAGAGGAAGGAGCGTACAGCGCGGGAGCCGGAAGACAGCGCGGGTCAGCGCCCGCACAGGTAAGCGACGGGGTCTGATTCTGGAGTCTCCAGGCCGGCGTGTGACACACAACATTAAACATTAATTCTCAAGACCACTGTCTATTGAGTCGGACACAACTTGGCCGGATCTGTCTGCCGTGAAATATGGCATTTCGGGGTGTAAAACAGGGTGGTGACAATGCGCTTGCACGTAACCAGCCTGACTTGTGGTTGTGTGATGGAAATGTGCCGTGGTCGTGTATAAAAAGCATGCATATGGAAAAGGGAGGACTGTTTCCAATGTATCTCATGCATCTAGCATGGGGTTGGTGCAAGTGCACATACTACTGATGGTTGCGGTGGTCAGCATAAAATCAATGGGTGTCACTTGTCTCCGCTTGCAGTAAGGTTTCCGCAAGTACCCACATCTACAGGCACTCTGCGTGTAACTCAGAATCAGCCCCTTAAGGAGGCAGTACATGGTCCTGTTTTCATTAATGGTATTAATGTTGTGTTTTCCTGCAAATCAAAAGAGGAGTAGAAAAAAAGACAGGCTTTTTCATTGGCCACTGAACTTTTGTAGTCATCTTCAATGGATAGGAATTAAGGATGTTTAAGTGGATGAGTGAGTGACATCCATGAGTCCCAAAGCATGACCATATTGCAAAGTGTCACAGTGACACACAACTGGGGCATGATTGGCGGGTGGAGAATCATATAATTTTGTGGCTCAGTTAAAAATGTGTATACTAAGTGGGATAGTAAGGTAGTAAGTCACACAGAGCTTAAAAAATGATGGGGTCTATCAGAGGTCAATGATAATGTTTCAATCAATGGCAGTGAGTTGTGAATTAACGACTGTGAGTTGTGTGGATAAGGCAGAGACAGGGTTTCCAGAGTGAGATGGGGAAAAGGGGGGTAAAGAAAAGGAGGAATGAGATAAGGCTATGTCTATGTACTGTAAGTTAAGGAAAATGTGTTCAAGATGAAAAATATTGTTTTATTATCATTTCTGGAATGTTTTAGGATTGAGATTTCTGGAATGTTTTAGGATTGAGAGATATACAGTAAGAAAAGCTGAAACCACATGAATAAGGAGGATGAGTAGGGCCGGATTAAGGGCCAAATGGCCCTGGAGCTGAAAATGTTTAAGGGCCTATAATAAGAAGCAGGGTAGCTGTGACCAATGCTCTGTGGGTGTGGACAGAGCCAAGTGGGTGTGTACAGCCCCACTGTCTCCCTAAATAAAGAAAAATCATTATTTTGTGAGTCACCCAGAAATAATTGTTTAATACATATGATTTATGGCAACTGTGTTGCCAGCTAGGCAGCTGGTCATCATCATGCTGCCATGATGATGGGCCAATTTTTATGTGGAGGCCTGGAGCTGGAGCTCCATCCGCTCCATTGTTAATCTGGCCCTGAGGATGAGACTGGGGAACCATCTTAGGCAGTATCATATTGGAAAATGTTTGGATCTTTGGAATTATGACCAGTTCGGCCAAATGATTGTGGTTTAACCTTTGTTAAGGTGGGACCTTGTAGGCATCTGATAACAGCTTCTAAGATGCAGTAACATGACTGCTTATTGGCTAATCAGAATCTCTTTCAGAGGGCCATAGGAGAATCTGGATCACACGTCTTGACAGCTTTTCTGCTTTTCTGAAGAAAGGTATATGCTGGCTGATCAATGAAAGCCCCTGCAAGTGGTGGGAGTCCTGAAAGTTTTGTCATGAGTAGGTGCAGGGGAGGTATTTTAGGAATATTAATGGTAGATAAAGAGATGAGGGTAGTGAGAGTTGGAGAGATGGTCCATTGGCTAGACAGACATTCTGACATGAAGAAAGCTGTATCCCTTTAGGCTAGCAGATTTATTTTTTGAGAGCCTATGGTTTTTCCTTGAGCACTCAGAGGTAGTCAGGGATAACATTGCAAGCCCACCATTGGGAGTAGGGCCTTAAAAAATAACTAGTAGGTTTTGAGGTGAAAGAAAGTAGTGTCAGGTTATTGAAAATTGTCTCCCAATTTCTGATCGTGTCTATTTTGAGTCCTTAAGCACATTTTTGAAGTGGATCATTTGGGAGGTGACAGGGTCATGAACAGTCATCCATTGCTTGGATGATTATTATTTTTTTCAGCATGGAGAGAACATTAGACAACAGGGGCATTCATGCAGGTGCTTTCTTTTTCATTTTATAGTAAAAAGACTTTTAAGAAGGTGCCCTGGGGCCCTTGCAGTCCATCTTGGAGTAGCTTAATTTTGCTAGCAGCCATGCTGTGATCAGGATCTTTCGCAGACAGCTCAGGCCCCATCATGTATGCATCAGACTCATCACTATGTTCAGCTAATTAGGGATCAAAAGGATGGCTCTAGTGTTTGGGATTCCTTTTATCATTATATAGTGGGAGGTCATTTTAGTGTAAGGAGGTTCAGACTAATGCAGTATTGTGCCTGTTTATGAATGTTGCAGGATGTGCAGGGTATGGGGCATACTTGCAAGGATTGTATGACACTGACACCTGGCTGGCAGCATGGTATAATCCACGGCTTACCAATGACTTGGCTTTTATCAAATTTTTCCTAAGCTTAGTTGTAGTAAACAAACAAATCTCACTGTGAAAAGCAGAGTATATTTTCATCAGGATAACACATCAATAATTTATTGTCTGTACTTTGCCAATTATTAACCTGTGTCTGTATCTATGCTTTAGTTTCTCCGGTTGAATATATAATTCAGACCCATACATGTTGTTGGATTGTTAAATTAAAGTTTTCGCTTTTAAATGGGATCAGTTGCTGGCAACAAGAACTAAATTAAAGCCAACAGAGGCTAGGATTCAGTGATTGGCAAGTTGGGTAAGAATGCCCCTTGAGCCCACAATATGGTAAGCATTTTCAAAGTGTAGAATTATTAATCCATCTAGATTTCCCTAATGGTAGCACCGGCCCCTGGACCCAACATTTCTGACGGAATGGGTATGTATTTCCGGCTGTCAGGATGCCTCCTGTCAGAATAGCGACAGCAGTTTGCCGATGGTTGGTATCCCGACGGGTTGGGTAAGTATACTTACTCCCTCCCCCCTTAGTGCCTAACCCTAACCCCCCTCCAGTGGTGCCTGACCCTAACCTTCCCCCCTAGGGGTGCCTAACCTCCCCCCCCCAAAACCTAACGCTAACCCCGCTAAATTACCTAAAGCTAACTCTCCCCCCCTGCGGCTAGCATTAAGGGCTCCCTGGACTTCATTCGTTCTGGTGTCCTTCGGCGTTCCGGCATCAGGATTAAGATAGGCGTCGGTATTTTGACGCATATCTTAAGTCCTTGTCGGGATTCCCATGACGGTATTGAGATCGCCGGTCTCATAACTACGTCCCATTTCTATATTGGCAATAACATAGTGACATTACCATATATTGTGCATATACAGTATTGTGCGTACTAATCTAACACAGCCACTGTAAGAATAAACTGAATAATTTTCCATCCCTAGGAAAAAAAAAAACTCATTCAAATAAATGTACCTAAACTATTTTCTAGCTGCGGAACAGTCTAGGCTAAATATGGAGAACAGCCTTAAGGACACGGAAACATCAATTCATCCATGCTGCCTTCTGTTTAATTGTCTGTACTGAAGCAGGCAGTTTAAGGGAGTGAATGTCACACTGTAGCAGGGTCTGCAATGCAAAGGAATGTGTCACTGGTTGATGTGTTTGTTGCCATGCACAATTTCATTGGTATCTAGTGCCTGTGAAAATCATAAACAAGCCAATTATTTCCAACGGAGGGGGTTAAATGTTATTCACCTCAAACAGCTATCTCTGTAAAGCTGGTGGGTGCCTTCTATGTTCCACAAAGTTATCAGCTACCGGTAAATAAGTGAGTTGCAGACAGGGGGCCAGAGCTCAAATGACTTTTATGCTAAATGGTGTTGGATGCTCTCAGGTAGATATCTGTAAGAGGAGCCCACGGTGCTGCTGCAGGCAGTCAACAGCTCATTCCATCTCTGAGCCAGAGAGGAAAGCACAGGAAATCCAGATCAAATGACCTTCAGAGAGGTTTTATACACTGCTAGATTGCTTCATGTTAACTCTCTGCAGACATACTCACTTCCAAAATTCAGTATGAGGAGGAAGACTCTGATTATTAAAAAAACAAGATATGTAACTTTTATCAGCAAGCTTTTTTTTTTTTTCTAGAGAAAGTTTGTTATTTATAAATAAAAAAAACATTATACTAGGTCTCAAAAGAAATTGCATAACTCATGCTAAGACTAACAATATGTTATCTCTGCATGATTACATGCAACTATACACAGTATGCTGGTATACCTATCTACCACACCTTCATGGATGGCGGCATCAATTAAAAGCTCAGTAACAGCTGTCCATCTAAAAGGACCACTAAATAAAGAGTGCCAAAAAATAACCTATTTCTAGAATGCACATTAAGAAAAATGTCTAAAGACAAGATGTACTAAGCATCACATCCACAATGGGGTACATCCCGCCTCTCATCGGGTGCATACCACGGTTGATTACCGCGGTATGTACCTAGAAATGCTATGATTTGATGATAATGCTGTCCCCATTAGAGCTGTCCTTTGCAATGCCCGAGCATAGGGGGACTTCCGGGTTTAACCCCCAGTAGTCCCTCTGGCATCCTTCTGTGCAAGTACAGAACGCCGCGGGTCAATTAGTGTAATCAAAAACGCCTGAAAACCCCCAGAGCCAGTGATGGAAAGAGTGGACACTAAAGCGTTACCATGATAACTGGCCTGTTCACCAGAAGACCTGCAACATCACCTGAGGAAGTACATAGCGATGCATTGCTAGGCAACACCCGCAATTGCGGCACCGGCCACTGGATGTAACAGAGGTATAGGGAACTATTCATGCATAAGGTAGTTGTATAATAGTTTATAGATGCTGGTGGTGAACATGTGTGTGACTATTGTGAGACAGAAGCATTTTTAGCCCCCAATAATAAAGCAGTCATTGGTGACACAGGTCGCAGCTCCCTGAGTTGGTTCCTAGCATGATAGATTTAGAGATTAGTCAGCAAATCCAGTCTGGCAATGGAGTGGTAATGCCAAAGCCAGGACAAAAGGAGGGTCAGATCACAATCCAGGATCTAAAATGTATAACACAGTACTAAGCCAGAGGTTGAGACAAAAAGAGGGTTAGGAGCAAGCTGGGTCATACACAGAGAGCAAAAGTATATATGTCAGGAACGCAGGAGACTAGTGTGGGAAGCAAGGGTGTAACTAGAAGTTTTTGGGCTCCATAGCAATATTTTAATTGGGCCCCCACACCAATTATTTTCTAGAGACACATGTCTCTATGGGCTCTATTTATTAACATTATTTTAGTTTCACCTAAAGTTACTACAGGGCAATTGGAGTACAATTCGTAAAATTCTACTCCAACCCCTAAGCATCACTTATTTTTAGTAAGCAGATCGCATTTCCCATAATTGTAATGGGAAATGTGACCAAAGTTACTAAAAATAAATTGTAAAAAAATACCGGGGGAAGCCCTGTGATAATAACGCCACCTAGAGGTGGCGTTATCCAGGGTCTACCCTGGTTACGGACTCCTGCCCTGCTCTAACGGGGAGAGCAGAGCCCGGAGCCGGCCCCAGTAATCAGCTGTGTGGTCTAAACAGACTGCAAGCTGATACAGTGATTGCGGGGGCGGGGCTTGATGACAGGGGCGGGGCTTAGCGCCGGGGGTAGCAGCGGCGGCCGGTCGGCGCATGCGTGGGGCACTAGTCACGGTATTTTTTTGCGAAAATATCGTGACTAGTGTGCGGATGGGATTCGCAGGAACAGAGCTTTCTCGCAATCTCTGTCCCTGCAAGGGATTTGTAGTAAATCCCTGTGATATTGCCTGAATTCGCAATGTGAATTCAGTCGGTAATATCACACTACAATCTGCATTACTAATGCGGATTGTAGCAAATAGAGCCCTATGGGTGGTAGTGAGGAGGGTGACCTAGGCGATTGCCCTCTTTAAAACACACCTTCTCCATGGGCACTTAGGGGCGGCCAGAACTTCCCTCTCCTCCCGGGGGCAGCTCTCAATCAGCATCACCTTCTCACTCACAGAGCAACTAGGAGAGACTGTATAACACACATTCTATGTACATGACTGATAATATAGGAGAGGCTGTATAACACACATCTTATGTACATGTCTGATAATATAGGAGAGGTTGTATAACACACATCCTATGTACATGCCTGATAATATAGGAAAGACTGTATAACACACATCCTATGTACATGACTGATAATATAGGAGAGACTGTATAACACACATCCTATGTGGATGCCTGATAATATAGGAGAGACTGTATAACACACATCCTATGTACATGACTGATAATATAGGAGAGGCTGTATAACACACATCCTATGTACATGCCTGATAATATAGGAGAGACTGTATAACACACATCCTATGTACATGACTGATAATATAGGAGAGGCTGTTTAACACACATCCTATGTACATGCCTGATAATATAGGAGAGGCTGTATAACAAACATCGTATGTACATGTCTGATAATATAGGAGTGGCTGTATAACACACATCCTATGTACATGCCTGATAATATAGGAGAGGCTGTATAACACACATCCTATGTACATGCCTGATAATAAAGGAGAGGCTGTATAACACACATCCTATGTACATGCCTGATAATATAGGAGAGGCTGTATAACACACATCCTATGTACATGCCTGATAATATAGGAGAGACTGTATAACACACATCCTATGTAGATGCCTGATAATATAGGAGAGGCTGTATAACACACATCCTATGTACATGCCTGATAATAAAGGAGAGGCTGTATAACACACATCCTATGTACATGCCTGATAATATAGGAGAGACTGTATAACACACATCCTATGTAGATGCCTGATAATATAGGAGAGGCTGTATAACACACATCCTATGTAGATGCCTGATAATATAGGAGAGGCTGTATCACACACTTCCTACATACAAGTTTGATAACATAACTGACTGTATGATGCACATTTTCTAAGTGTGTATTTTCAAAGTATGATTAGATTTTTTCAAGCATACTGCAAAGTTATACTGGAGTTAAACAGGAGGAACACAGAAGGAAACCATTCTATCAGCTATTTCTGATTCTGAAGGATTGATTTAATCAAACTATTGTGATTTTGATGACTGTCCACCAATTAAACCTGCTGTCTGCATATCCTGGACACTTCTTACTGGACTCCCTGCTTGTGCAAGGAGCAACCACTTTACTTGCAACTATTTATGATTACTTTTATTTCCAGGATGCTGGGGCACATGCCAAAATCTGGTACAATCCTGGTAAATCCAGGACGCATAGCATCCCTACCCTAACCCTCACCCCAATAACCTAACCCTAATACCCTAATCCTAATTCCCCAAAAACCCTAACCCCTGACCATAACGCAACCCTAACCCCAAACCTCACCCTAACCATTAGCCCTAACCCAAACTGCTACAACAACCGTAATACCCTAATTCTAAAACCCTAATTTTAATACCCTATCCCCTAACCCTAACACTCTAACTCAAACCCCTAAACTTACCCTAACCCCTCACCCAACCCAAACCCTAATACCCTAAAAAGGGTCATGTAGTTTTTATCTGCCTTCATATTCTATGTTTCTATGTTACATACTACAGATGATGCTCTTATTTTTTCCTGAAGTGAGTAATCAGTTACAGTCCTTACGCTGTGCTCTGTTCATGCATAAACCAGCTGGTGAACCCAAGAACTCAACCTCTGTAGTAGGAAACAGGAAGTTGCTTTACTTTAACTTAATCAAGGCTCCTGCTCCGTACTTTGTAAGGAATCCTCTCATTCCAGCGCTTATTGTAAATTATTAAAGATATTCGAAGTCTCCAGGGAGCTCTGTGTCCTGCATAAAAAAACTTACCCACCGTCACGGAATTACTCAGTGACTTCTTATACCCTTATAAGTTACAGTAGGGAGAAATATTATCTCATATATTATTATCATTTGTTTGTAAAAATTTTTTACCATAGTCCACGTCACTTTAGGGTATAATGTAAACGTACAATCATACTTGCCAACTCTCCATGATTGTCAAGTAGACTCTCTGAAATTGTAGTAATCTCCCTGAAGAGTCTAGCAATCTCCCTGATTGCACCATACTCCTATTATGAAGCTGTTATCGAAAACAAAGCACAGAGATATTTACATACAAATGGGATTATTAGTATCTTATCTCTGTATTGGTTACAACTTATAAGGCACAATGATCCCAATGGCTACATGCATTTTCTGATAAGTATCAGTGGGGCCTATTCACCATAACTTAAAATTCTCTGGAGGTAATTAGGTTAGAACTCGCATGGAGTTCTACCTAATTACTGGAGGAATTCATCAGTCCTCCTCTCCATAACTATCGGTTTCGAAAAGCTGACATTTTTGCGAAGACAGCTTTTCGGGAAATAGATAGTTTTCCCCATCTACACTAACTTACCGCAGCTGGAATCTGTGCTGTGCATGCGCTGTTACATCTGTAAAACCAGCGCATGCGTAGCACTGCCTACACCTGCGGTAATTTTGTGTCCCCATCACCCCTGTGCATACTTCCCCCCCTGTCCCTGACTTATCTGCCCACTGCAGTGCCTCCGGTGTCCGGTATTCAGATATCAGTGTTATCTCCTGTGTTAAGATACTTCATGAATACTAAAATAACGGTATTTAAGGAAAATTTCCTTAAAAACTTTATTTTAGTGTTGATAAATAGGCCCCAGTGTCTTTTCATCAACAAGTAGATCTTACTAACTGCTTTGGGCCTTATTTACATTTCAATGTAAATCAATGTTATGACACGCCTCTCAGATGTAGCAGTACACGCCCACTTTACCACCACGCTCATAGGTGCTGCTATCACAATCTCCCTGAAATGCTTTTTCAAAAGTAGGCAAGTATGCATACAATAGGACAGAAGTATATAACTTGAAACAAAAGGTGAGTAGGCCTTGTTCTTTAGAGCTTATAATATATCACATATACCACATATACCTTATCCCTGTAGGTTCAAAATAACCCAAAAGCAGTACAAAGAAAGCCTATTTTCCATAGATTTACTATATATTACAAAGCAGATGATTTAAGTCAATCCTCGAAGGTTAACCTGAAAACTGTTATGTTTTATTGATGGCTATTTTACATTATGAGACTGTGTCTAGAATTAATTTACATATCTGTTTAATCCAGTACTTACAATGTTTTTAGTGTTTTTATTTAGTGCACAGAATATGATTTGCTATATACTTTTCTGACATGTATAAAGCAGTACCAGGAAGGGGTGGGTAAGAGTGGGTCTCAGCTACATAACTGACAATAGTGCTATTGACACTGTACAGACCGAATGTCTGTCTGTCACTAGAGATTCCTACATGGGACAGTGCCATTACTGCACAAATCACAAGTCTTCATCTCTGAACTTTAGAACCAACCATGGGTCACTAGTTACAAGCTGCACTACAGGGAAATACCAGATGTTTCCAATTACAAGAAATTGTTTCAGGGAGAAGCTTTCTTTAGTTCACACAGTACAGTTTCCACATACACTAGCCTATTTTTTCTCTTTATCATGGCTTGTTTAAGAGCTTCTGTAAGGACTAAAATGTGAGCCAAAGAGTAATTTTCTAAAACTATCAGTGTGATAAATCAAAGTTAAAGATGAAAAGTGTATATGATTTTTGTTTCCCCATACGGAAAATAATGACAATTTTCCTATCTGTTCTTCTTTATCTTCTATATTTTCAGTTGTCTAGTGCCTCTCTATGATCCTGCACACCATGTGCTGGCAGAAATTCATGAGTACATATTGTTTTTATTGTAATTTATAAATGACAATACTACCTATGTGTTGATGAATTTGCTGCGGGGTAAACCCCACGGTTGATTGAATTTTTCCCAAAGATGCAAGAGGGTCCTGCTCACACAGCTATTTGCCAGCTGTTCATGTGCCTTACAATAATTCTAACCACATTGCTCTATGCCCACACACATGATTATGTCAGTAAAGTCCTATGACCATACATGTATATAGGGTCTGATTTAGAGATTGAGTAAATCCGATATTTACATAAATCTCCGATGTTTAATGATCTGCGCATGTGTAGGAGCCGCACTGCGCACGTCCATGTCTGATCCTGCAACATCAGTCGCAGTGCCCCAAAAGCATGATTGACATGCTGCTGGCATTGGGGGCAGCAATGGGGAGGGTTCCAGAAAACGGGGGTGTGCCTGAGGGTTATTCAGATGTCTGATGTTCAAGCAGTTGATCCGATTCTGCGTCTCCAGACATAACAGCTGATCTCAGAAGCCGGTTATGGGCGTCTTTTTATTCAAGACGACTCCTGCACATACTTGCCAACTCTCCGTCATTGTCAGGGAGACTCCCTGAAATAGTAGTAATCTCCCTGTCTCCCTGAAGAGTCTAGCAATCTCCCTGATTGCACCTTACCCACATTTTGAAGCTGTTATATAAAAAAAAACAGAGATATATAGATTAAAATGGGGTAATTAGTGTAATTTCCCTGCATTAGTTATAAGGCACAATGGGGTAGATGTATTATAGCGGCACTTAACGTGCCGCTATAACGTTTCCCGCTTCGCCTCTTTACCGAGGCGCAGCAGGAAGCAATACCGATGAGATGTATAAACATCTCATCGGCCGGAGAGGGGGAGCGTTAACTCCCACCTCCGGCGCTACCCGCTAGAGACAGTAGCGCATCAGCCTAGTGCTGATGCGCTGTGTCTCTCTCCCGGCCGGCTCCACTGAGCATGCGCGGGATCTTGCAAGTATCGCAAGATCCTCGCGTGGAGCCCTGGAGCCGGCAGCTGCCGCAGCAGGGACAGCGCTGTCCCTGCTGTGGGGATAGGCTAGCGCCAGGCTGTAGCTGTCGATAACGACAGCTACAGCCGGCCGAACGGTCATGCGTTATGACCGTTCGTACATAGCCCTGCCGTCGGCGCTGCATAGCGCCCCTGTCATTTACCGCCCAGACCCCTGATCATACATTGGGGAGAAGCGGTATCAGCGCACATAACCGTTTCTGGGCTTCGTACATCTCCCCCAATGATTCCTATGGCTACATGCATTTTCTGAAAAGTATTAGTGTGTTTTCAACAACACATAGATCTTACTAACTGCTTTTGGGCGCATTTACATTTGTATGTAAGTCAGGTGTATGACACGCCTCTCAGATGTAGCTGTACACGCCCACTTTACAGCTATGCTCATAGGTGCTGCTTTCACAATCTCCCTGAAATGCTTTTTCAATAGTAGTAAAGTATGTTCCTGCAGCTTTTGCATAATTTGCATAGCTGCTGCTTACAGATTAGTGTACATCTCTGAATCAGCCCCATAGACCATTAGTGCCATGTGTATGTGTGTACACACAAGCTCTGTGCTGTTCACAGGATACACAAAAAAAAAGCAACCAATTATTGCTATATAATATAAAAATAATGAATAAATGCAAAGTCAACCCATAAGTCAACTCAATTAATGCAACATGTAATTTCAACTCACATATGTTTGTAATGCCTACTTTGCTGGGGTGTAGTAAATGTAAAGGTGGTGGCAGGTGAACGCGTTTCATATTTGGCGATGCCTTCATCTAGAGCCTTTCTTGGGCCTCTTCACTCAATTGTCAGATGTATCCACCTCTTAGAGCAGGGATGGGAAACCTCTGGCCCGCCAGCCGTATACGGTCTGCGAAATCATTTTATCTGGCCCGCCCGCTCCTGTGTAAAAGCAAATCGGATAGGATAGCATCAGCATCTTTTGCTGCTATTTGCCCTGGAGAAGCTGAGCAGAGCAGCACTGGGGTGGGGGCGGAGCCCGGCTGCCTGGTGACTCCTCAGATATTTAAGCCAGTGATCTGAGGAGTCTGAAGTGAGCTGAGCTGTCGGCTTCAGTCTCCTCTGATCACTGGCTGAGAGAGCCGCAGTCATCAGGAAGCTCCGCCCCCACCCCAGTCAGTGCAGTGTTCGGCTTCTCCAGGGACCCTGGCAGCCAGCGTCAGGCATGCAGACTAATGGTGGGTACACACTACACGATATGCTCTCTGAGCGATGTCGTGTAGTGTTGTCCCCGGCAGGCTGTGCTCAATGTCGTTCATGACATTGAGCACAGCCGCTGAACGATATCATTAACGATATCGTTCAGCGCCAGGCTCTCTCCCCCATTCCCTGACATGCAGTAACCTGACGAGATCGTCAGGTTGGCCTGCATGTCAGCCCGATGAACGATAATGACGAACGACCCGCGGGAACGCGCGTCATCGTTATCGTTCATCTTTTTGGGGTTAAAAATGGACGATAAAGTGGACGACTGAACGATAACGATATCGTTATCGTTCAGTCGTCCCCTTTTTCGCCCAGTGTGTACGCACCTTAAGATCAGAAGACTGAAGATGGCCCTGGATGACTTTTTCCTTTCAGTGTTGGTACAGGTAAGTGTTGGAGGGGGGAGCACAGTGTGGATGACATGTGGGAAGGGGGAGCACAATGTGGGTGAGATGAGGGAAGAGGGTGCACAGTGTGGGTGACATGTGGGAAGGGGGAGCACAGAGTGGGTGAGATGAGGGAAGAGGGTGCACAGTGTGGGTGACACACACACACACACACATACATATATATATGTATATATGTATATATATATATATATTAGGGGTGAGCGGGTTCGGATTTCTGAAATCCGAACCCCCCCGAGCCCCCCCGATCCGAGGCAGATCCGAGTCAGGCTCAACTTTTCCCGCCTGACTCGGATCTGAAATCGAGGCTAAACGTCATCATCCCGCCTTCCGGGTCTCGCGGGTTTTGGATTCTATATAAGGTACCCGCGTCGGCGCCATTTTCTCACTCGGCTGTGGACAGTGAAGAGGGAGGGTGGGAGTTAGGGCTGGCTGGGCTGTGTAGTGTAGTGTAGTGTAGTGCAGAGTAGTGTTGTGCTGTGCTGTGCTGCGCTGTGCTGCTGTTGTCCATAGGGGCTGTGTCCACTACTTCAAAGTCCATAGGGGCTGGCTGTGTTGTGCTGTGCTGCTGTTGTTAATAGGGGCTGTGTCCACTACTTCAAAGTCCATAGGGGCTGGCTGGACTGTGTTGTGCAGTCAGTTCTCCATAGGGGCTGTGTCCACTCCAAAGTCCTGTGCAGTGTCCCAGTCCTAAAGGGGTGCTGTAGTGTTGTCCAGGGGGTGCTCTATCCATCAGGGGTGCTCCCCCCAAGTGCTAAAAAAATAATATTTTTTCTGTGTTTGTGAATTGTGTGCGCAGTAGCCGCACGTGCATCAACAAAGTAGTGCCAAGCGTGCGCCTGTGTCATAAGTAAAGGGCCGGCTGGCCTGACCGTTAAAGGGTGCTGTAACCCCCAAAGTACACTCCAAACCAAATAAAAAAATATTTTCTGTGTTTGTGAATTGTGTGCGCAGTAGCCGCACGTGCATCAACAAAGTAGTGCCAAGCGTGCGCCTGTGTCATAAGTAAAGGGCCGGCTGGCTTGACCGTTAAAGGGTGCTGTAACCCCCAAAGTACACTCCAGTCCAAACCAAATAAAAAAATATTTTCTGTGTTTGTGAATTGTGTGCGCAGTAGCCACACGTGCATCAACAAAGGAGCAGCGCCAAGCGTGCGCCTGTGTCATAAGTAAAGGGCAGGCTGGCTTGACTGTTATAGGGTGCTGTAACCCCCAAAGTACACTCCAAACCAAATAAAAAAATATTTTCTGTGTTTGTGAATTGTGTGCGCAGTAGCCGCGCGTGCATCAACAAAGTAGTGCCAAGCGTGCGCCTGTGTCATAAGTAAAGGGCCGGCTGGCTTGACCGTTAAAGGGTGCTGTAACCCCCAAAGTACACTCCAGTCCAAACCAAATAAAAAAATATTTTCTGTGTTTGTGAATTGTGTGCGCAGTAGCCACACGTGCATCAACAAAGGAGCAGCGCCAAGCGTGCGCCTGTGTCATAAGTAAAGGGCTGGCTGCCTTGACCGTTAAAGGGTGCTGTAACCCCCAAAGTACACTCCAAACCAAATAAAAAAATATTTTCTGTGTTTGTGAATTGTGTGCACTGTGGCTGCATGTGCATCAACAAAGGAGCAGCGCCAAGCGTGCGCCTGTGTCCCATAAGTAAAGAGCCGGCTGGCTCATTTCTTAAAGGGTGGTGTAACCCACAAAGTGCACTACTCTCCAGCAAAAATAAAAAAATATTTTCTGTGTTTGTGTGCGCCCTAGCCGCACATATATATCAATATAACATAAATGGAGGACCAAACTTTCTCCGATAAAAATAAAATAGGGAAAGATCAAGAGCCACTTCCTCCTAGTGCTGTTGCTGCTGCTGGGAGTTGTTCATCATCCCAGAGAGGAAGTAGGAACACCACTACTTTTACTAAACAATTGACCCTCCAACAGTCCCTAGCGATGAGGATGAAGTACGACAGCAGTCATCCTGAAGCAAAACATATAACTGAGGCCTTGACTGCTATGTTGGTGTTAGACGTGTGTCCGGTATCCGCCATTAGTGCAGTGGGATTTAGACAATTGATGGAGGTAGTGTGTCCCCGGTTCCAAATCCCGTCTAGATTCCACCTGCATCCTCAAAGCAGCAGCGACAAGCGTGCGTCTGTCTGTTAAAGGGTGGTGTAACCCTCAAAGTGTGCTCCACAAACAATAAAAAAATTCTTATTTTTTTTTCTGTCTTTGTGAAATGTGTGGGCTGTAGCCGCACTTGCATCCTCAAAGCAGCAGCGACAAGCGTGCGTCTGTCTGTTAAAGGGTGGTGTAACCCTCAAAGTGCGCTCCACAAACAATAAAAAAATTCTTTTTTTTTTCTGTCTTTGTGAGATGTGTGGGCTGTAGCCGCACCTGCATCCTATCAGACAGTCCGTACCTGTACTGGCAGGAAAAAGAAGAAATTTGGAGCTCCCTGTACAAACTGGCTCTATTTTACCTGAGTTGCCCCCCCTCCAGTGTGTACTCCGAAAGAGTGTTTAGTGCAGCCGGGAACCTTGTCAGCGAAAGGCGTAGGAGGTTGCTTCCACAAAATGTGGAGAAGATGATGTTCATAAAATGAATTATCAACTCTTCCAGGGAGACCAGCCTCCTGAACGTACAGAGCGACCTGTGGTTGTGGATTCCAGCGGGGACGAATTAATACTCTGTGAGGATGAGGATGTACACAACACTGAAGAGGGTGAGGAATCGGTGGATGAGGAGGATGAGGACGACATATTGCCTCCGTAGAGCCAGTTTGTGCAGGGACAGATTAATTGCCAGCTTGTTTTGTGGGGGCCCAAACGAACCAATCATTTCAGCCACAGTCGTGTGGCAGACCCTGGCTCTGAAATGTTTGGTTTGTTAAAGTGTGCATGTCCTGTTTATACAACATAAGGGTGGGAGGGCCCAAGGACAATTCCATCTTGCACCTCTTTTTTTTCTTTGAATTATGTACTGTTTGGGGCCTAGTTTTTCAAACTGCCATCCTGTCTGCCACTGCAGTGTCACTCCTAGATGGACCACGTGTTTGTGCCGCCCACTCGTATCTCTTAGCATAGTCGTCCAGCTACCTCGGTGCAACCTTTTGGATATAAAAACACTATTGTGAGGTGTGAGGTGTTCAGAATAGACTGGAAATGAGTGGAAATTAAGGTTATTGAGGTTAATAATAGCATAGGAGCAGAAAAACACACAAGTTCTGTGATTTTAGCTGTTTTTATGCTTTTTTTTAAAAAAAAAAATACAGATCCAAAACACAAAACCCAGAACCCAAAACACGGAAGGGTGGTTTTGGCAAAACCAATCCAGATCCAAAACACGAAGAAAGATCCAGATCCAAAACCAAAACACAAAACATGAAAAGTGGCCGGTGCACACCCCTAATATATATCAGGAACATTTTTAAAGTTGATAATTTTGTATGGCCTGCGAATGGATTTTATAAATATCTAAATGACCCTCGGAAGAAAAAAAAGGTTCCCAACCCCTGTCTTAGAGGTTGTCCACGGGAAACTCCACCGGCCCTACTCATGCCCAATGAAAGGGTGGGGATACTGTCATGCCCAATGAAAGGGAGGAGATACTGTCATGCCCAATGAAAGGGTGGGGATATGTCATGCCCAATGAAAGGGAGGAGATACTGTCATGCCCAATGAAAGGGTGGGGATATGTCATGCCCAATGAAAGGGAGGAGATACTGTCATGCCCAATGAAAGGGTGGGGATATGTCATGCCCAATGAAAGGGAGGAGATACTGTCATGCCCAATGAAAAGGTGGGGATATGTCATGCCCAATGATAGGGAGGAGATACTGTCATGCCCAATGAAAGGGAGGGGATACTGTCATGCCCAATGAAAGGGAGGAGATACTGTCATGCCCAATGAACGGGTGGGGATACTGTCATGCCCAATGAAAGGGAGGAGATACTGTCATGCCCAATGAAAGGGTGGGGATACTGTCATGCCCAGTGAAAGGGAGGAGATACTGTCATGCCCAATGAAAGGGAGGGGATACTGTCATGCCCAATGAAAGGGAGGAGATACTGTCATGCCCAATGAAAGGGTGGGGATATGTCATGCCCAATGAAAGGGAGGAGATACTGTCATGCCCAATGAAAGGGTAGGGATACTGTCGTGCCCAATGAAAGGGAGGAGATACTGTCATGCCCAGTGAAAGGGAGGAGATACTGTCATGCCCAGTGAAAGGGTGGGGATACTGTCGTGCCCAATGAAAGGGAGGAGATACTGTCGTGCCCAATGAAAGGGTGGGGATACTGTCGTGCCGAATGAAAGGTAGGAAATACTGTCATGCCCAATGAAAGGGAGGAGATACTGTCATGCCCAATGAAAGGGAGGAGATACTGTCATGCCCAATGAAAGGGAGGAGATACTGTCATGCCCAATGAAAGGGATGAGATACTGTCATGCCCAATGATAGGGATGAGATACTGTCATGCCCAATGAAAGGGAGGAGATACTGTCATGCCCAATGAATGGGAGAAGATACTGTCATGCCCAATGAAAGGGAGGGGATACTGTCATGCCCAATGAACACACATTAATTATTTATTAACAGTTTCTTATATAGCGCAGCATATTCCGTTGTGCTTTACATAAAGGTTTGTTAATGCCAATGAACTAAAAGGAAGGGTCAGGAAGGGTCGGAAAAGGAAAAACAATTTAAAGTATACACAGTAAAAAGCACAACACAAATTGGGTAGGTCACAATTACATAAAAGGAAGAATATAAGGCCAGGGCTGTAGTATCACAAACCAACACTGACTGGGGCTCTCTTACTCTTCATTGTGGCCTGAATGATACTCAAGCAATAAATGAACTGCAATGTTACTCTCCCACACTCACTTTTGGCTAATTCCTCTAAGTGTAAACTAGTTGGAGACACTGCAGATGAAGATGCTTGCATGCATCCAGACAAATTCTATAACTTTAACCTCGTACCTGGAATGGTCGCATCTTCAAAGAGAAGCAGCCGCCAGGGAAATGTAAATAAACCAGCCCTCAGTTCCCAAGTGTATACCGTTATAAATATAGGGCCAAATGTAATAGGGTGAGAGTTTAGAAAATGTGAGAGAAAACTGTCACAATTTTAAATTCAGCCAATGTAATAAAGTTACAGAATATGCAAACTCGCATGTTTTTCAGACTCAAAAAACTCTCAAGATTTAAACTCTCATCCAGATGTTTCCTGTTTTGAAAATACAACTCGATTAATGTATTAGTGTGAAGGTGCCCACACACATACCGATGTGCTCATGATCCGATTTCTTGTCCAATTTCCTCATGAACTTTCACAGGAGCTCCCTTGCCGTTGTGATCACGATTTTGGAAAAAAGACACCCAATCTGTTTTACGATCTCACGCTCTCTATCCGATCGTACGCATTATGAGATTGGCCATAACAAATCGTGAGTTTAAAAAACAAAACAAAAAACAGGCTCTTGACTATTGGTGGAAAATTTAAATAGCCATAACAATGGGAGGGGCTATGTAGGGAGTATAAAAAGCAGACACCCTTTAAAATCTGTGTACATTCTGCTCTGCTACTAGATGAGGCTAGTTGTATTCCTGCTGAATCCTGTACATTGCTTCTGTGCTCTTTGTATTTGGCTTGCCTTTACAAAGTTTATTCTACCTGCAAGTGTGTGCTACCTACCTGCATTCTATCCTGTTCCTGAATTTCTGTACTGATGCATCCCTATCGGTATAGAGTGTTGGTCGCTGAAGCCGGGGTCCATGAGATTAGGAAGAGGGCCCAGCGAAGAAGGACGAGAGCATGCTGGACCAAGGAGTGGCTTCTACAAAGGGATACCCGCTCTCACATGTCCCTGCTGATGGAGATCAAGGAGACCAACCCGTTTAACTATCGGAAACACTACCTGCGCATGGATGACGCCACCTTCCAGGAATTGCTGTATCTGGTGACTCCCCACATCCAGAGACAGGACACAAGGTGGCAGAGGGCAATCCTTGCTGAAGAGAGACTGGTGGCTACCCTGAGGTACCTGGCTACAGGTATCATTCTGGAGACCTGCAAAGCCATCGTTAAAGTGCTACAGTACCGGTATTGCAAGTACCGTAAGTAAAAAAAACACACCACACATTGGTTTTTTGTGTAAAGAAACATTTTTTTTTATTATTTTTTACTCAACATAAAGCAAAAAATAGCCTTCATTTAGTGCAATTTTCACTGACCCGCAGGCAACTGAAAGTGTGCACAAAACTGTGTGCAATATCCTTTTTTTATAACAATTTTACAAAAGAACATTATCACCAAATTTTATGAATCCCAATAGGTAGCCAGCTGTATGTGATAGGGTGGGTCAGACGCCAGTTTGAACAGGTCAATACACACATGGCACAAGTATACATTGTGGCCCCGGCTTCCAGTAATGTGTACTTGTGCCATGTGCGTAGTGACCTTGTCCAAATGGCGTCATCACCACCCTATCCCATGCAGCAAGCACCTATTAGAATTCAGAAAATTTGGTGATATTAAAAGCAAGAAAAAATGTACATCTCTTTATATTGGGGCAACTCATCCGCTGCATCCAGCAGAGCATTATACAAGGTTGTGCTGGTGCTTGGGGTGCTTGGTGGGGGAGTAATATCTAACTGGGCAGGGAGTAGGTGGACATACCTATTTTGGTCAGGGGAAAATAGCATTGGGTCTGCTATGTATGTAGAATTGGAGATATTTTTGCTCATACAGCGACTCAACAGGTCGTAGTTTAACCTGAGAAAATTTCTTTGGATATCTGTATCCATATTTCTTAATGTGCTGTTAACATGAGCTGTGAAATCATCTATTGCATCAGGGGGTTTCTGCAGCAGCCGTTCTGCATTTTGGAAAAAATTGTCCTCACGTTCAGTAAGGTTCTCCTATCTCCCCTGTTTTTTTTTCTTTTTTTGCGGTTGTTGTGAAGAAGATGAGGGTCCAGGTGGAAGTGGCGTTTCCACTTGTGTGGTATTGGTTGGGAGTCTATATAGGAAAAAAATAAAAAAATATATTATAGTCATGTTTTAACCCCTTTTTTACTATTTTTACAGTTTCCTAACACCGTGGAGGAGTGGACCAGCATCTCGGAAGATTTTGAACAACGTTGGAATTTCCCTAACTGCGGAGGAACCATCGATGGGAAACACATCCGCATCAACCCACCTGCCAACACCAGAACATATTACTACAACTACAAAGGATTCTTTAGCATCGTTCTCATGGCAGTGGTGAATGCCAACTACGAATTTCTGTTTGTGGATGTCGGCAAGAATGGCCGTGCTTCAGATGGTGGATCCTTCAAAAGACGGCTTTCTACCAGAGACTCGCCAACAAAACCCTCAACTTGCCCTCACTGGACCAGACAAAGCACGGCCTAAATTACGTTTTCATTGCAGATGAGGCTTTCGCATTACATGAACATGTGATGAAGCCATTTGCACAGAGGGGCCTGACCAGAGAGAAGAGGATCTCCAACTACCGTTTATCCTGGGCACGGCGAATTGTGGAAAATGCGTTTTTTCTTTGATGTACACTGTCCTGAGATTTTGAATCTTTGGCCATACAGTTTTCAGGACTGCATCAGAAATGTACTTTTCAGTATACTCCCTAAGTTCCTCTAGTGCGGCCAACTTGTGCGACTTGTTGTGGTACTTCTGGTACTTTCGAGTGCAGGATTTCAATGAATCCTATAACGAATTCACGTTCACTATCCATGGACATTATCTATGAAGAGGAAAAAAAAGGACATTTAAATATTTGTGTATATAGTTTTGTTAAATTTAATGTTGTTATAGTTAACATTTTTAATGTTTTAATATCTTCTTTTTTACAGGTTTTAAAAATGTAATGTTGTTATAGTTAACATTTTTAATGTTTTAATATTTTCTTTTTTACAGGTTTTTAAAGGTTTGTTATGGTGTTCTAATCGTGTTTTCTTTTACAGGAATGTCATGTGTTCATTGCTTGGTAATATAATGTTTTTCTTTGTTTGACAGCATGGGTCTTCCACCTTTGGGCCTGTCGCTGTTGTAGAACTACAGATCCCAGGATGCCCTAAAAACAGTTTTAACATGCTGTTATTTCCCAAAGGTGGGTGGCAGGTCATCCTGGGATCTGTACTTCCACAACAGCTGGAGACCAAAAGGTAGAAGACCCCAGCTTTAAATAAGGTGTGTTTTTATATGTAATGTATGGTGATTCTTTTGTTATATACATGTTTATTTATTTTTTTGTTATATTACTTAAAATGTATTTTTATTTTATCTGTATTGAATTGATCATTAAACATGTTTATTATTAATATAATATGTTATTTCAATATGAATAATCTTCCTGGAATGTATTTGTTTATCTTGATTAAATAGTTTTGTCTATTAATTTAAAAAAAAAATTGATTGTTTTTCTAATTAATTATTAGGTGGCCCCATGATGTGGTTAGGTAGGGGGCACACATTGGTGGGCAGTGGGAGCTTAATGCATGACCCAGCCACCGCCAGCCTCAGTGCGGCGGGCGGTGGCTGGATCATGTATTTATTACCTGGGGGCACACATTGGTGGGCAGTGGGAGCTTAAATGCATGACCCAGCCACCGCCCAACTCAAAACAGCGGGCGGTGGCTGGGTCATGCATTTATTACCTGGGGGCACACATTGGTGGGCAGTGGGAGCTTAAATGCATGACCCAGCCACCACCCGCCTCAATACGGTGGGCGGTGGCTAGGTCATGCATTTATTACCTGGGGGCACACATTGGTGGGCAGTGGGAGCTTAATGCAAGACCCAACCACCGCCAGCCTCAATATGGTGGGCGGTGGCTGGGTCATGCATTAATTACCTGGGGGCACACATTGGTGGGCAGTGGGGGAGCACATATTGGTTGTCAGTGTGGTTGCATTTAAACTGTACAAATACTCACCAAACTTCCAACAAAAGAAGACTTCCAGTGTGCAGGCTCCCAAAGTGCATCTATCATCCTCCATACACGATGCTGCACAAGATGGCGATGGGGCGTTCACAGGAAGCTGTCAATCAAATTCCGCGTTGTGCGATGAATTGTATGATTCGTCATGAGGGAAAAAACCCTCACGATCGACTTCCATCGTGTTCCAGGTTGGCTAATCTGCCCTACAGTACGGCAGATCAGAGGATGCGAGGAACGACGAGCGGGGACGCGCATTGGCATCGTGCTCGTGAGTATTAACTCACGATTTGTACTTTTATTACCCGATTCGTCGTCACGATTTGTTGAAATCGGACAAATTGGATGAAAAGTCGGTATGTGTGTGGGCACCTTGAGAGTTTTACTGCTAAACTCTCACAGGGCTCTATTTATTAACATTATTTTTACTAAAATAAAGTGAAAAAGGGTGTTTTCACACCCTTTTCATATTATTTTAGTTTCACCTGTAGTTATTACAGGGCAATTGGAGTAGAATTAGTAAAATTCTACTCCAACCCCCAGTATCACTTATTTTTAGTAAAGCAGATCGCATTTCCCATAATTGTAATGGGAAATGTGATCCGACCACAGTTACTAAAAATAAATTGTAAAAAAATACCGGGGGAAGCCCTGTGATAATAACGCCACCTGGAGGTGGCGTTATCCAGGGTCTCCCCCGGTTACCGGGCTCCCACTCTGCTCTAACGGGGAGAGCAGAGGCGGGAGCCGGTACCAGTAATCAGCTATGTGGTCTAAGCAGACCGCAAGCTGATTGCTGTAAATCCAGGGACCGGTGATCGGGCCTCCGGTGATGGCTCCTCTCCTCTGGTCTCCCATAGTACACTGGGGCCCGGCCATCAGGTGATCGGGCCCCAGTGCAGTATGGGAGATCACCTGATCGGGAAGCCCGGAGAAGATCACCGGAGGCCAGGAGGATGCAGGTAAGTGTAATGAAGGGAGGGGGGGGCGCAGGGGGGGAGGGGGGTCCGTGATCGCGGGGGGCGGGGCTTAGCACCGGGGGCGGGGCTTAGCGTGGGTGGGGGGTTAGTTGCGGTGGTCGGTCGGCGCATGCGCGGGCTCTTAGTCGCGGGCTCTTAGTCGCGGTATTTTTTCCGAAAATACCGCGACTAGAGTGCGGATGGGATCCGCAGGGACAGAGCTTTATCGCAAGCTCTGTCCCTGCAAGGGATTTATAGTAAATCCCTGTGATATTGCCTGAATTCGCAATGCGAATTCACTCGGTAATATCACACTACAATCCGCATTCAATATGCGGATTGTAGTAAATAGAGCCCACAGTCTCTAAACTCTCACCCTATTACATTTGGCCCAAAATGTTTTTAAATATAATATATATATTAAAAAAAGAAAAAATCTAACCACTTTGAGATGGAGAAAGGCTTTATTTAAATAAAGCCTTTATTCAACAATGCTCCTCTGCTATCATGTAAGATGGCGATAATGATATGAGAAATGCAGCAGTACAAATCCTTCTTAAATAGGTTTCACCATACAAAGGCAGCAAGGCGCTACCTGAGTAGTGCTACCAGGCGATAGGCTTCACTGGCAAGGAGGGCTTGTTAGTCCAAATTCTTTTGAAAACACCCAAGATAGTTCTTCTCTCTAAAATAAATAGGCCATTAGGTGATTTGACTGTAAATTAATGGGAAATTACAGCAATGCAAGATAAGGTCAGTTGAGTAAATTTTGCACAATATCTGAGGATGGCAAACAACAATCTTCTAAGAACTGGAAGAAAGATCGTTTGTAAATAGTGTGTGCTATATGGATTAAAATGTGAATGATGTGTGAGCGCAATACATGTAAAGATGAAAAAGGTTAGTACATATCCATGTATATAGAGCTCTTTTGTTTTGATAGTCCTGTGGGGGGAGATCAAGGTTCCGATTTTACCTGCAGTTCGCCTCGCTTAGGTGGCAAAAAGAGAGCTGTCTAGCTGTCCCTATATCTGCCTACCTTGTCCGTGATGTGCTGATCCTGGTTCCTTCTTTGTCCATCTCGCTTGTTCACCCGATGGTGCTGTGTGATGATCTCTCTCACGGTTCACAGGTGGTACGCTTTTCAACGCATTTCAGGCTGCCGCCCTTTGTCAAGGATAGCGTTTAGGTTCAGTGGTTCTTATCAAAATATGTCAATTCATACCAGAATCAGGTAAAAATGGTGCATATAGAAACCAAATAGTTTTGGTGCCTTGATAAAGATCAGAGAACTGATTGAAACGCATTGGAAAAGAAGGGGGGAACGGCAGACTGACCAGACCAGGAGAAGACGGTGTTATCTATCTGAAGCCAGGTTTTCCTTGTGGAAATTGGAACTTCTATTTGGTTTCTATAACCGTGACCCTGTATTCTTCTTACATGCCACTATCATGAACCATGCTTGTTTAGATATTGCTCTCCTTAACCATCTGCCCTGTATAATTTGTCATTACTATTTTTTGTGTATTTGTACTGCTGGGCAGTGTTTCAGTGTGACTTTGTTTGCATCAGTATATTGTACATTTTTATTATCATGCACATAAGTACTGGGACAGGAACTGGGCTGTGTGAGCTGGTCCTGGTTTGAAAATACTGAGAAAACAAGATGGAGGGGTTCCCCATATTTTTACAACCAGCACCGGGCTCTTATTAGCGGGGTATAATGCCACAGCAGGGGAACACGGTTCATGGGGTCCCCCTGCCAAAGCTTTCAGCACCCGACACTAGTCAGCTCAGGCCGGGGATTCCTGGGAAAGTGGGGACTCTCCAATAAAAGGGTCTCTCCTCTCCAGGTAACACGTAAAGCCTGGGACTATACCCGCACCCCTGGTCAGTAGGTGCGGGGTTGATAGATGTAAAATATAAAATAAAATTAATATTGTCTTTTACATGGGGACTATGGGTCCCAGCAAGCCTTCCCTGCATGCTGGTACTTGGAGAACCACAACTACCAGCATGTGGGGAATTAAGGGGCCAGAAGTGCCAGATGGGCAGTCTGGCCCTATCGTGAGAGCAGGGAAATAGGGCAGGGAAGGATAGAACCAGAGGAGGGATCTGAATTTAAAAAAAAAATAGATACTCATGATGCTGAAATCTATTGCATACAAACTACAGAAACTCTTTATGGTTGCATACCAAATAAGTTTGCAGTTTTCACTCCACTACAAAACCTACAGCACTTTCTTACACATGTATTCCACAATAGTAAGTAGTTAAGAGCAGACTCTACACTATATTGCACAGTAGATCTAAACTACATCAGTTCATTCAATTCACAATACAGCATATAGCACATAGACAAATACATACATACAGACAGAAAGATCGAATACAGACACATACATACATACATACATACATACATACATACATACATACACACATATAGGCAGGGTCACACAAACATACACACAGGTAGGGTCACACTTAGACATACACACACATATACAGACAGAGTCACACATAGACACATACATGCATCCAGGCAGGGTCACACATAGATAGAGACAAACATACATAAATACATACATACAGGCAGGTCACATATAGACACATACAGTAAGGTGCATAAATATTGGGACATTGACAGGATTTTCATATTTTGGACTCTATTCACCACCACAATGGCTTTGAAATGAAACAAAGAAGATGTGCTTTAACTGCAGACTTTCAGATTTAATTTGAGGGTAATTACATCCAAATCAGGTGAACGGTGTAGGAATTACAACGGTTTCTATATGTGCCTCCCACTTTTTAAGGGGCCAAAAGTAATGGGACTATCAACTCAAAAGCTATTTCATGGACAGGTGTGGGCTATTCCCTCATTATTTCATTATCAATTAAGCAGGTAAAAGGTCTGGAGTTGATTCTAGGTGTGACATTTGCATTTGTAATCAGTTGAAAGAGCTGTCACTATCAGTGAAGCAAGCCATCATTAGGCTAAAAAATTAAAACAAACCCATCAGAGAGATAGCAAAAACATTAGGTGTGGCCAAATCCACTGTATGTAACATTATTAAAAAGAAAGAACGCACCGGAGAGCTCAGCAACACCAAAAGACCCGGAAGACCACGGAAAACAACTGTGGTGGATGACAGAAGAATTATTTCCCTGGTGAAGAAAAACCCCTTCACAACATTTGGCCAAATCAAGAACACTCTCCAGGAGGTAGGTGTATATGTGTCAAAGTCAACAATCAAGAGAAGACTTCACAAAAGCAAATATAGAGGGTTCACCACAAGATGTAAACCATTGGTGAGCCTCAAAAACAGGAAGAGCAGGTTAGAGTTTGCCAAACAACATCTAAAATAGCCATTACAGTTCTGGTACAACATCCTATGGACAGATAAGACAAAGATCAACTTGTACCAGAGTGATGGGAAGAGAAGAGTATGGAGAAGGAAAGGAACTGCTCATGATCCAAAACATACCACCTCATCAGTGAAGCATGGTGTGGTAGTGTCATGGCGTGGGCATGTATGGCTGCCAATGGAACTGGTTCCCTTGTATTTATTGATGATGTGACTGCTGACAAAAGCAGCAGAATGAATTCTGAAGTGTTTCGGGCAATATTATATGCTCATATTCAGTCAAATGCTTCAGAACTCATTGGACGGTGCTTCACAGTGCCAAATGGACAATAACCCGAAGCATACTGCAAAAGCAACCAAAGAGTTTTTTAAGGCTAAAAAGTGGAATGTTATGCAATGGCCAAGTCAATCCCCTGACCTGAATCCAATTGAGCATGCATTTCACTTGATGAAGACAAAACTGAAGGGAAAATGCCTCAAGAACAAGCAGGAACTGAAGACATTTGCAGTAGAGGCTTGGCAGAGCATCACCAGGGATGAAACCCAGCGTCTGGTGATGTCTATGCGTTCCAGACTTCAGGCTGTAATTGCCTGCAAAGGATTTGCAACAAAGTATTAAAAAATGAAAGTTAGATTTAGGATTGTTTAGTTTGCCCCATTACTTTTGGCCCCTTAAAAAGTGGGAGGCGCATATAGAAACCGTTGTAATTCCTACACCGTTCACCTGATTTGGATGTAATTACCCTCAAATTAAAACTGAAAGTCTGCAGTTAAAGCACATCTTGTTTGTTTAATTTCAAAGCCATTGTGGTGGTGAATAGAGGCCAAAATATGAAAATTCTGTCAATGTCCCAATATTTATGCACCTGACTGTACATACACACATACAGAAAGGGTCACACATAGACACAACCAGACAGACAGACAGACTGAGGTACCTCTCTCATCTTGAAGTGGAGCCAGCAGCTCCTTCCTCAATGCTGCCAGGACATGCTGCTGTAGTCCCGCCTTCTTCTAGGAGTTAGAGGAGCATGTGCCATGCTCCACCAATCAGGGCTCAGCACATGCTCCTCTGACACCAGAGTCTGTCTGACCACAGAGCAGCAGTGGAACTGCTGTTTTGTATCCCAACCACCACCCAGCCCTTCCATAATGCTGTTCCATACCTCCCAACATGACCCTCTCCAGGAGGGACACAATGCTCTGGTCCTGGACTTCGCTGGTAATTTATGATTGGTGGCGGCTCCAGGGGCAGTGCTGCAGCACAGTCCAAAATTCAAATAGGGGAGTCACACCAACTGCCAGTGTGTCCCAGCCAGTGAAGTTTGGCAGCGTGTGAAATGACAGTTGGTGTGGCTCCCCTTTTTGAATTTTGAACTGTGCTGCAGCCCCGCCTCTTACCAGGGAAGTCCAGGACCAGAGCATTGTGTCCCTCCTGGAGAGGGTCATGTTGGGAGGTATGCTGTTCTCTCAGAACCACCTGGCACCAAAGACTGGCTAGGGAGAACTCATTGTTCTCCCTGCAGCTTGATAAAAATAAATCTTATTAAAGAAAACACAACCGTCTGTCCGCTTTATGGATAATCCGGCCCTGGGCTGCACCCCTGTAAGTGCACTGGCACAGAGTTTGGGAAACACTGGCTTAAGAATTGCTGAAACAGGATTATAATTATATAATGTTGCTAATTCCATAGATATCCCTCCTTACAAATATGGCCATTTTATCAAATAGTGACAGCAGTTTAAAACTGTTGGATTTTGCCCTACACATTTTCTTTGTTCTTTCAAGTAAAACAAAGGTTGAATTCCTTGTAGTTAGAAGATTTCATGTTAGATGATGTTGTGACAAATGATAGCATATTTGTAGTTTTTTAAGTGGGACTGGTAAAAAGGAATTGGTGTCCCCATTTAAAGATATTATTGCCCTCTACCCTCATTCCAGTAAGTGATCTCCATATATAAAAGCTATACAAGGGCATGCCATCAGGTCAGTGGCTGCTCATATGTGCTACAGTGATTACAGGAAGGAGTGCAGGAAACTTTAATTACCTTGTACTCCTTCTGTAATCAATTACTGAAGAGCGACTGATGACCAGAGCACTGGCAGAGGTAGGGAGAAGCACTTTAGTAGACTGGAGACCAATAGGGAATTTAATCACTGCCCCCCGGATTGTGCTAGATGAGATGCGGTTCTCATATTGCCTCCTGAGATCAATTGCCCTGAAGTCATTTCATAATCAGTCACATGAATTGCCATCATCTGCAGAAGTTTACTTTGGAATGAGCATTACAATTCTGACTGGAGTGAGTTTTTTCCCCGACTGCAAATGCCCTGTAATGAGAACCAGCAGTGAAATGAGAATAGAACCAGGGTTTCCAACATTTGTTTATGTTTTTTACAAGTTTCCCTAAAAGCAGCATATTAAGGAAATAGGGAGCCAGACACTGAAAATAGGGAAACGAAATGGATCTCGCAGGCGCCGGGACTAGCTCATGCGCACAAACGGTGGGACCGGCGCATGTGCACAGACACTAGCTTCTAGGGACTGCATTAGCTACAGCCCCAAGAAGTCAAGTAGGGCTGTCGAAAAGTTAGAGGAGTAATTTCCTATTGGAAGCGCTCTCTCTGTTAATCGCAACCCAGACTGACAGTGTCAGGGGGAGAAAACACCTTTCCAATGGGAAGCCACTGCCAGTGAAGCCAGTGCACAGACTATCTGGCTCACTTTGGGTGGCGGATATTATTGGAGGGGAGGTTCAGCGGCCCTTATGTAAAATCCAGCTGCATTCGTTATGCTATTTCCAGCTCTTTTATAGAAAATTGCTGTCTTTACTATGTGTTGAAAAAGTAAAAAAATAATTTTGTTCACCACTTTGTACTCTACCAGTCAAGAAAGTAGTTTTATTTTTATCTGGTATATTCATAAACACTTTGGGGTTGATGCAGAGTTGAAGTTAGTTTTGTTGACATACATATCTTTCATATTTTGGCACTGAGCCAACCGCAAACGCCTACGTGTGATGCTGAATCATATTCAACTCAGTCACATCCCTTCTTATGGGTTGGGTGTGGAATGCTGGCACTTGGGATCCCAACAGCCAGAATCCCAATGCCGGCATCCCAATACTTGTTGGTCAGTATGCTAACCCTCCCCCTCTCTTTATCCTAACCCTCCGTCCCTGGTGCTCGATCCTAACATCCCCCTAGTGCCTATACCTACCTCCCCGCACCCTAAAACCTAACCATCCCCCTTAGTGCCTAACCCTAATTCTCCCCCTAGTGCCTAACCCTAACCCCTAAACCTAACCCTAACCATCCCCCAACCCCGCTACTTATCTTCGGTATTCTGACCAGTGTCGGGATTGTAGCAACGGTAATGTAGGTGTTTGCATCCTGACCACTGGTATGCCATGCGTATCCCCTTCTTACGACTGAAGGGGTGGTTGTGGAGCGTTCACATGTAGGCAAAGTTTACAGAAGGCGTATAGATAGAATTGCGGCTATGCAGAGTTACGCCTGTTGTCAGATGGGCCTTTTGCACTAAGGAAATGATGATGATGACTATGAAACAAAGCTAGAGCGGTCTGATCCCAGCGATGCATACAACTATCCATACAGGTGACTATACACAATTACTTCTGTGTGTGCATCTTTAAGCAGGGCTGGGAAAAGTAATTTGTATTCGTCTACATTGGTACTTGTGTCTTTATTTTGGCATTTCATTTTATATCATTACTGAGACCTACGGATGTTGGGCCTGATTCAGTCCCAGTCGCAAGCGATGAGCGCTCGCAACTGGGTCGATGGTGGCCCAGAACGCATGCGCACGACGGAGCCGGCTCCATCGTGCGCATGCACAAGACCCAGATAGCGACGGGCAATCCGTCGCTCCGGGTCTTGCACCAAAGGGGGCGTGCTGTCGATGTTGAGTGACAGCACGCCCCCCTTGGTGGGAGGGCCGGGGGGTGGCTGCCCAGACGGAGGCGTTCCCATGAGAACGCCTACCGTTTGGGGGCGGCCCCACTGACATCACAAGTGATGTCAGTGGGAGAGCTTTCGGCTCTGTTAGAGCCAAAAGCTCTCTGGGGCTTGCGGCCACGAGACCCTACCACAAGGGTCTCGTCGCAAGCCCGATGGTCGTGATGGTCTTGACCATCGCGACCATCATCCTGGCCTCTCGCAATAGCTATGGGTGGCAACCCACAGGAATGCGAGCGGCCAGGAGGCCGCTCCTTGAAAAAAAAAAGACGCCCTGATTCAGAGCGAGCGCTCTGTCAGAGCGTCCAGCTCTGAATCAGGGCCGTAGTGAGGACTGGCTGGAAAATGGCTGGTTTATTAGAGCGAACCTTGAACTTTACAATTTCTGATATTTACTGTTATTTCTGCTTTTGAAGATGCTTCTGAAAATATGTATTTGTAAATAGTAATGTTTTTAAAAAATTTTACCTAAAATATTGCTCAGTTTCACCTAATTTATGTTTTACATTTATTATGAAGGTTAACGGATATTGGGGTTGTCTTGTTGACATGTGTATAGTTTTTTTGAAGGTTTGTTTTATATTGGTATTAAATTGGTGTGAATATAAACATGCACTTCTACACCCAAGTGCAGCTGGAAAGTGCAAACTGCATTGTAACAATATACTGTGTAGATTAGCTACCCAAATGAGATCAGGAAGGTCTCCAATAGTGGAGGATGTAAAAAATATGAGAAATAACTACAGTAAGTGTAGGGTATATGGCTATGGGAACTAAATACTCAGAATGGAAGCGTAATTATATACTTTTAGGATTGGTGTAGACTGAACAAGGGATTCACCTGAAAAGAAGATGATATCAGAAAGTAATAGCTCGTTGTCAGACAGTCCATGGTTTGGCAAACTCGTGGTCAAGGCCTGGTTACAAAACTCATTCACATGTGGGCAGGATTACGGCAGGTAAGGACTAAGTAAACTCATGGTCAATGTCCAGTTCTAAAATGTATGAATTGGCAAGTTTTGAGTAGAAGGCAAGGGTTCGGTATATTTTGTCGACAGTGATTATGTTATCATTCTTAATGTCGACATGAGAATGTTGACATATTGATCATGTCAACATGTTTAGCATATTGACATTCAGCATGTTGACACCGATGAAATGTCAACATGGTCACAATGTTGGCAATTCATTTTTAATGTATCCCTAAACCTAATACTAACCCTAACTCCGTCATTTTTACTGTGTCGATATGCCATATATATCAACATTTCATCCATGTCAACATTTTCCTGATGTTGATAGGTTATATGTTGACATTTTAACCATGCCAACCTCATAGTTGTTCACATTCTGGTGTCAACATTATGAATGACAACAGTGTGACTGCATACTGAAATCAAAGGCAAAGTTAATAATGGAAGCAGGTTTGGTAGACTGTACTAAGCTGCTAAGGGAACACACACATAGAGACTAGTCAAAAAGTCACAGAAATACTGATCAGGAGTGTGTTTGCAATTCAGTATCACTGGCAATCACCTAGCACTGACTGCTAGATGTAATCCTGTTTTATAACAGCAGAGTATGGAGATCCAAGGTTACAAAGAACTTCCATCAATCTGCACATGGGTGGACTAGACACACTAATGTCAGTGACTCATGGACTCTCACTCTGCAGGTGTTCTGGGCAAGGATAAGTGATGCATATTGTCTAGAAAGCTTCTCATAATGGTAAGCAGTCACAAGAAAGAAGCATTGGGAGATTGTAGCCCACATTCTGACATACATTTTAATAGTTTGGGACAAGGCCAGGCTTACAGTGAAGTATGAGGAATAAATTTTATATATTTTTTGTGGAGAAAAAATTGTACCTGTAAAACTGGAAACACCCTTAGCAATTTATCCTGACTGTAAAACAAAATATTGGTTTATCATGTAAGCAAGCAATTGCATTCATATTTAGCCTGGCATGCCCTGTTCTGCACAAATCAAGAGCATAAATATGAACACCCACAGTAACCACAATTTTCGGCAGCATATTTTACAGATTTCTGTAAATATGGGACATTTGCACAAACGTAAGCATGTGATTTCCCAAAAACGCAATTGTGCTGCCGATTCCCACCTTTGAATGGTTGCCCATGATCCAAAATAGAACCAAACAGCAGTCAGAAGAAGCCGATGGCTATATCTGAAAAACGTCTTAAGGACTATATATTAACAGTGACGATGAAAAATTCCAGTACATTTAGATTAATTGCACATCATTTGGATTATCCAACATCCAAACGATGGGGACAGGCAAAACGGAGGGGACTGAGCCGGCACAAACTTCCTTATTTGGCTCTTTAATTAGTTACATGTTTTCTGCACATATGGTCCATAGCCAGACACGCACCAGACTGTTAGCAAGTGGTGAACATTTATTTTTATTGCCTGTTGTTGAAGCAATTTCGATTTCTCTCACCCGGATATCCTTTCAAGGAATCATTAATATTGGTGTGCATTAATCTTCTGGAAGATAATTTGGCCTGAAAGTTTACATTAAGAGCAAATTATACGCTACAGAATATGTAGATATTCATAAAAGAGCATTGGCAGTCCAGTGGTTACTTTTATGCTGGCACTTTTATGCCAGTATTATGTGCATGCTGTGATTAATAGTTTTTAATACAGGCTCTTTACTCCTGGGAGCTGTTATATGTGAGTTTCATTAGTTTATTTATAATTAATACTTCACCATTGGTCTCAATGATTGAATTTTTATACCATTGGTGCTCATAACTTTGGAGAAATTGCAATGTCCTGTGTTGCAGGCTGCTCTGGAATTACCTGGGTAATTGTGACTAAACTGCAGTACGTTTGCCAAAACTCCATTTTCACAAATGTGACTACAGTATTTATCCACTAAAAGTATTTTAAGGTACACTCCTACTCCCAGGTCCATGTACATGACCCAATAAAGGGAGTTAATTTCACTTACTTTTTCAGGTTCACAGGTCTATCTGAAATATGCATAGTAGAAACAGTAACAACATAACGTGATGTAGTCCAGCTTACAGTAACTTCAGAGCTGACAATGTGCCTTATTTACCAACGAGCGTTATCATACGCAACAAGATTTAAAACTCGTTGTGTATGATAAATGGTGCTCAAGTCAATCAGCTCCCAACCAGCGTCCTCTGGGTGGTCCCGCACCTTCTGTGACGTCACACGCCCCCCGCGACTAAGCACACGCTGTCTCACACCTACATTGGATTGTCTCTTGTATTTAAGGTATGTCTGTATATTTTTGGTGTCTTGATAAAAGTCCTGCAAGAACTGAAACGTTGTTCTCTGACACTGCGTGTGTCTGTTTATTTATTCTTGCTGTAAATGGTACCGTGAGTGTGTCGGCTACCAGATCTAAGATCTATACACCGATGTTTGTGCTTCTTATGGGCCCCATACATTAGCGACATATTGCCGCAATCCCGCGATGCTGCAACCCGGCATCACAGGATTGCAGAAATCCAACATGTTGGATTTCAGCAATCTAATGATTGCAATCAAAAAATTATCGCAGTTCTATCAACTTGGTATAGATACTCTGTCCTTCTAAATAAAATGTTCCCGCAGGTTACAAAGAATTGCTGGAGATGCAATTCGGCTCCGGGTAGCCATCTACATATATGGTGGGATTGTCCTTCCCTGGTCCCATTTTGGAGGAATGTGTTTGAATGTTCTAAGTCAATTCTTGGAGGGGAGGTCCCCAGAGACTCTGGGTTTTGGCTTTTGAACATAACCTCCTCTTCCACGGCTTCATATAAGAATTCCCTATTACGGCATCTAAACAACGCGGCTAAAGCCCTCTTTCCTGTTTTATGGAAATCTACTTCTCCTCCCTCCATTAAAGACTGGTTTAAGAGAATAGATTATTATATGGATACGGAGGACATTGTATCTTTCTCCAAAGGTAGACCTACCGACTTTACTGCCACTTGGCAACCTTGGGTGATGTTTAAAGACTCCATATTATACAATAATTTAAATGGTGTACTTACTTCATCTGTTTCTGCAGCGTCTTAACTTCTATTTGTTTAAGTTTAGGAACACTCACAAGTACATATGTTAATTCTAGACCGGACAATGTTAAGTTGTCCCCTCCCTGTCTGTCTCCCGCTCAATCCCTTCTGACTATCCTCCCCATCTCTCTTTTTACTCTTTTTATTTATTTTTACATATATATATTTTTTTTTTTTCTTATACTCTTTTTGGGTTATTGATTGATTATATTTTGTATTTTTTAAGTGATTTTTTTATGTTGAAAATTTTTTGTTTGACTCAAAATGGAGTAAGCAATTGTTTATATGTGTATACATTTTCTCTATTTGTATTTCATTTGGAATTGCTTGGTCCTTTTTCAATAAAAACAGTTTGCATTTAAAAAAAAATGATCGCAATTGTAAAATCACCGACATTTAACATGACAAATGTCTGCGATACGGCGACGGATTGCAGAACATCAATGGTGGGAGGTCGGCGTTTCCACCTGGCAACGCCGGCATTTCCCATCGTCGGATCGCGACAAACAGTTGCTGATGTATGGGCACCTTTAGAGGACACCAGGGCAGGTAACAATAGTTATATAAGGTAGAGTGCCGGATTTGCTATATATTAGAGATGTGCGCCGACCCCCTGTCACAAGCTGCCGCGCTGCCAATTCTGTGCCGGGTGAATGCCGGACAAGTGTTCGCTGAAGTCTCCTCCTTCCTCCTGTTTGGATCTGTGGTTAGCAGCATATTGTTGCAGTTCCAGTCTTGGTTGCTGCTGAGCCTCTGCACTAATTACTGCCTGTACACTGATTGATTCTCCTGTATGTACACAGCCCAGGTGCTCAATAATCTGTCATTAGGGAAACTTGCTCTGGTTGGGCCCTGTTTCTGTTAAATTCCAGCCAGCCCTTCACTCCTTGCCGGTGATAGAGTTACTCATGCTTCCGGTTGTGTCAGTCTCCTGTTCTACAGTTGAGTTCCAGAGTCCAGTCTGTTGTGTTATTTCTCTGCCATTTGCTCCATCCTGGCGGCACGCTTTGCATTTCATCTGCCGTGTGCTGCTTGTGTCATCGAGGCAGCACGGTGTGCACTACCATCCCAGGCGCAGGTCAGCGTTAGGTGGCTTGTGTCAACCCGGCAACACTGGTCGCATCCCTGTGTACCTACTGTGCAATCCAGCGCATCAACGCCAGTGTCAACCCAGCGGCACTGGTAGCAACTCAGCATCCAAAGTGCGCCACCCAGCGCATCGATGCCAGTGTCAACCCGGCGGCACTGGTAGAAACTCAGCGTCCAAAGTGCGTCATCTGTTGCACCGATGCCAGTGTCAACCCAGCGGCGCTGGTAGCATCTCATCATCCAAAGTGCACGATCCAGCGCTCCGACGTCAGTGTCAACCCGGCGTCACTGGTAGCAACTCAGCGTCCAAAGTGCATCACCCTGCACACCACCGCCAGTGTCAACCCGGCGACACTGGTAAATCTCGTCAAGTCAGTGTGCATACTCCATTGGAAACTAACCAGCCCTCAAGGCTGCTTCACCAGCCCAAAGGCTGCATTTCACCTTTGGCCCCCAGGCCACAACTAGCCAAGGCCAATCGGCCCTCAAGGCTGCTTCACCAGCCCAAAGGCTGCAACTCATCTTTGGTCCCCAGGCTACAACTAGCCAAGGCATTCCAGCCCTCAAGGCTGCTACACAGCCCAAAAGGCCCCACAGGCCACCACTAGTCCAGGCGAATCAGCCCTCAAGTCCATCACCAGACTCTGGGCCTGATTCAGACTTGGGAATAAAGTGAGATATCTCTCTCAACTGTGAACCTGAACAAACCATATTGCAAAGTAAATACATAAATTTTTTTACATGTGGGGTAAATACTGTCTGCTTTTGCATGTAGCCCACAAATACTGCACAGCTTTATTATTACTCTACAATTTAGATGTCAGATTGGAAACACTCCTCCCAAAGCTAAATCTCTCTGCACATTTTAAATTTGCCCTACCTGCAGTGCAGCATGGTTTCACCTAGATGATCAGTTGAGAGGGATATCTCTCTCTATTCCCAGGTCTGAATCAGGCCTTCTATCCAGACTTATTACCCTCACTTTCCTAACACCCCCATGTTTTGGTTTTGGATCTGGATTAAATTTCGTGTTTTTGTTTTGTTTGTGCAAAACCACCCTGACGTGTCTTGGTTTTGGGTTTGGTTTTGGATCTGTATTTTTTATTCAAAAATTGATAAAAACTGCTAAAATCACATAATTTGGGCTTTTTTTCCCTATATTAATTTTAACCTCAATAACATTAATTTCCACTCCTTGGATGGACAGCACACCCCAGGATGGACAGCACAGCACACCCCTGGATGGATAGCACACTGGATGGACACCACACCCCTGGATTGACAGCACACCCATGGATGGACAGCGCACCCCTGGATGGACAGCACACCTCTGGATGGAAAGCACAGTGCACCCCTGGATGGATAGCACAATGGATGGACAGCACATCCCTGGATGGACAGCACACTGGATAGACAGCACACCCCTGGATGGAAAGCACAGTGCACCCCTGGATGGACAGCACAATGGATGGACAGCTCACCCATGGATGGACAGCACACCTCTGGATGGACAGCACACTGGATGGACAGCACACCCCTGGTGGACAGTACACCCCTGGAGGGACAGCACAAACCTGGATGGACAGCACAAACCTGGATGCACAGCATACTGGATGGACAGCACACCCCTGGATGGAAAGCACAATGCACCCCTGGATGGATTGCACACCCCTGGATGGACAGCATACCCCTGGATGGACAGCACAGCACACCCCTGGATGGATAGCACAATGGATGGACAGCACACCCCTGGATTGACAGCACACTGGTCGAACATCACACCCCTGGATGGTCAGCACACCCCTGGATGGACAGCACAGCACACCCCTGGATGGACAGTGCAGCAAACCCCTGAATGGACAGCGCACCCCTGGATGGACAGCAAACCCCTGGATGGACAGCACACACACAGCCCTTCCGTCTACCCTCCCTGCATGGAGACTCAGCAGCAGATGGTGCTGATCACCGCAGGGAGGGATTTATATGTAATCTAAAACCGGCGAGGATCCGACGCGGGATTGATGACATTTTGCCTCATTTTGGATTCCAAGTCCGGCGGGAAAACCTGAGCCTGACTCGGATCCTGCTTGGATTCAGTATGTTTGGGTGGGTTCGCTCATCTCTAATATATATATATATATATATATATATATATATATATACAGTATATATATATATATATATAGAGAGAGAGAGAGAGAGATATGGATATATAGATATAGATATATAGTTACAGTTCAATTATCAGCAAACCCACAAAGCTGGATTTTATGAAGATGTTTCCAAAGACCATGAATTGGACATGCATCTTGACAAATGGCATTTTCATTGCATGGCCACACCTTTGTTTTACTGTTTCTTATTGGCTCACTAGGCCTGTCGCCGAATTGCATGCAAATTAAATGTAATTTACGGTTACAAAAAAGCAGTATGTGAAAAAAGAATATCAAGCAGTTAGTTCTGTTCATCGTCATCATGACCATCATCAATAATGTGTATTTGCACCAGCCCTCAGGCGCCTGCAATTGATGCGGCTATTGGTAGGCATATATGCATCTCAACATCTATTTGCAATTGTGCAAACAAACCTTTACTATACCCGGCCTATGTTAAACTTACCAGTACCTCCATGCCCGCCACGTTTCCAGTTGCAACCAGGTGCAAAGGTCAAATACAAGCATATCTGCTTACGAGTAATTTGCTGGGGACTTTTGCATTGTGTTTTGCTTGTTTTTATTTGCTTGTTTGGGAAAAGGCATCTAATGGCAGCAAGTCAGAAGTTTTCTTCTTAACCCACTATATTGTATACGGAAATTAAATGAGAAGAAAAAGAGTTACAGAGCATGAACAGAAGTATAACTATAAGCATATAATCATTGATTTAGCATGCCATTCCATGCACAATCCACTTATTTAGGTATAGCAGCAATAGTTATTCTAGCAATTCATTGAATTACAAAGTATTTGACAGATACAAGTATTTTGGCAAACTGACTACAGGACTTTCACTCATCTCTAATTATCACTTGGCACTTACATCAAAGCAGATAATAAAAAAATGGCCTGCTTATGGCCACACTGTAAAACACTTTTACAATAGTTCAAGAAAAATGCTTTATAATACTGTGGGACACATTACTGCTTACACTGTTAATGAAAAGATTTGCGCAATAAGTGGAAATACACCATTAGTTCAGAGGTGAATGTTTCTTCAAAGCTTATTTCCAGGGAGTTCTCTTGCATTGAAATGGTGTTAATTCATATGAAGCTTTCTGTTTCTATGGAGACTGATGTTGCACATTACAAGGAAATGAAGGAGAGTGGCAGTTTTGCAATCAAGTGGACCTTAAACCAAAGACTTGGAAATATCAAAGGCAAGGGTCTCGCAGGTCTTCTCTACAAATGTTTCTCTTTAGGATCCCACTGGGAATGCAAACAGAAACAGTTGCTCAACAAAATATTCAGTGTGGCAATCACACACAGTACACCATGGCTGAGGATATCAAAATTACTTATGGTGAAAGTATCTTTTAGTTCAGTGTCTTCAGTAACTGTCTTCTCCATACCGCAAACACCATTCTTCTGGCAGGTAATTCTTCTGGCAGCATAACAGAGTGACACACACATGCAAATACACATTAAGGGCCTCACTTAGACGCAAATGAACATGATTTTGTTAATTTTTCATAAGACACGTATTTCTGTACTGCTTAAGTCTGTGTCAGGATTTTTGCGTATTGTGACTAGTATCTTATGCATAGAATGGTGGAATGAAGGATGATAGGCGTAACGTGGTACAGTAAGGGTGTGTCCACAAGCTGCAACAGAGAAACATAAGTTCATCCCAGGTGCCTGGAGGCAAGATAGTGTTTGGTGTAACTCCTCCTTGACACCAGGGCCATAGCGGGGCTGTCTGGCTTGTGCCTTCACCCAGGGCACCATGCCCTGGGGGCAGCACACCCATAGCCCAAGATGATCTCGCCAGGCCACCATGTAGTGCTGGGCACCCACCATGATGAATGAGAAGCGAGCAGTGATCCTGGCTGTCCGTGGCTCATCTATTGCTCCTTACATGCAGGTTCCACAACAGTCAGTGGGGAATAAGACTCGAAGACAAAAGAGGACAGAAGCGAAAAAGGACAGAGGGAGAAGAAATAAGAAGTGTATGAGCAGGTAAGAAAAAATTATAAGGGATGGGGAAGCGGCTCTTGGAAGGGTGTGTTTGCACAAAATGGCTACCCTCCAGGTACCCATTTTGTGCAAACACACCCCTCCAAGTGCCCCTCATGTGCAAACACACCCTTCCAGGTGCCATCAAACACCTGATGTGTACCCGGCCTTAGCATTAGCACAGATTATAAGACTTTTTTTTCCCTGACACAGAGAATATTTATCCTTCTATGTACCCAGGGTGCTGAAATTTCAAGTTACGACTCTGCTTGATGACACCATGCCTTACCTACTGATATACCACTTAACCCACCACTCTGTGGTACCATACCTCACCCACAGAAATAATCTTTCTAAAATCTTACAAAAATAAAACACCAAAAGAAAATTGTAACATTTTCATTTCATTATTATATCACCCTACCTCTCAATATCATCTGATGATATTCATTCCTCTTCCCGATATTTCTCTGGGGCTTTTGAGGCTATTGCTTAAAAACCTCAGTATTCCAACACTGCTCAGGGACACAGGGGCAGGGCTTCTAGAGGAAGGTATATATATATATATATATATATATGTATGTATATTAACTTGTGCAGGGTGATGAAGTAGGGTGGCGTAGTCCTTTTCCGGCCCCGGATGTAAGGTGGGAGAGGGATAGATGTATAAATGCTGTAGTATGGAGGAGTAGGGGTATAGCTGTAATGTCTGTACAGTGTAAATGATTAATGCGAAGACACGATTTGCAAAAAAGCAGGTAATCTTCTCCCTGCCCTTCTTCACAAACCCACAATATGCAGGTCCGTGCAGAGGGTGCAGGGAGGGGAAGATTTCAAAGTAGTACAGAGTACACAACTGCAGCAGTGATGGAGATATGTGGCTGTAAGAGCAGCACATAAAGGGAGCATCCGATAATATTATATTACTAAATGCAGTGCTTAAAGTGATCCCAGGGTAGTCGTGGAACTCACTGCCCCCCCCCCCCCACCTCGGTGCCTTTTCAAAAAAAGGATAGCGCTCGCCAAAGCTGTGCGTTGTAGAAACGGGCATGGTCTCAAAAGAAAGCGGCATGGTCACACAGTAATTCTAATTCAAATGATGCCACACAGTAGCACAATCTTGATTCACATTACACCACATAGTATTGTCCCTTATTCATGTATGACACAGCAGTGCCCCTTTTACACAATGCCCACATTTGTGCCCCTTATACACAATGTCCAAAGTAGTAGTGCCTCTTATACAATGCTCACAGCAGTAGTGCCCCTTACACATAATTCCCATTTTAGTGGTGCCCCTTATACAATGCCCACTGTAGTAGTTCCCCTTATACAGTGCCCCCAGTAGTGGTAGTGCCCCTTATGCTGTGCCCACAGTGGTAGTGCCCATTGTGCAGAGTCCACAGTAGTGGTAGTGCCCCTTATGCAGAGCCCACAGTAGTGGTGCCCCTTATGCAGAGCCCCCCTAATGTAGTGCCCTCAGGAGTGGTACCATTTATGCAGTGCCCCCTATGCAATGCCCTCATTAGTAATCCTCCTGTAATAGTGCCCCCAATAGTAGTGCACCTAATAGTAATGCCCTCTGTAGTAGTGCCCCCAATAGCAGTGCCACCTGAGTAATGCCCCAATAATAATGCACCCAGTAGTAGTGCCCCCAGTAGTAATTCCCCCAGTAGTAGTGCCCCCTGAGTAATGTCCCCTGAGTAATGCCCCCAGTAGTAGTGCCCCCTGAGTAATGCCCCCAATAGTAATGCCCCTGAGTAAGGCACCCAGTAATAGTGCCCCTGAGTAATGCCCCCAATAGTAATGCCCCCAGTAGTAGTGCCCCCTGAGTAATGCCACCAGTAGTAGTGCCCCCAGTAGTAATGCCCCCTATAGTCAAGCCACTTAAACAAAAATAAAACAAAAAACTAACACTTACCTTAAGCCCTGCTCCCGTGTCCGTGCCATCTGGTCCGCCTGGCTGCTCCTCTGAGCTATGGGAGAGAGACGTCATGACATTTCTCCCATAGTGCACTGCGGGAGCCAGAAGCCGGAGCTCAGGAGTGAGCTGCAGCCTCCGGCTGCTGCTGGCGCTGCGGGGAGGGAGCCAGACGCCCACTGGTAACAAAATCTCAGCGGGCGCCCAGTAAATGGAGCCTACCTACGGCACCGGGCTGAGGTGTGTCGGAGGAGGTGGAATTGGTTCCGTCTCCAAATAGAAGTGACGGAACTCAGTTCCACCCCTTTCCGGACCACTTTAACTCCTGATTAAATGTGAAATCAGTTAGAGGGATTGTACTACACAGAAATGAATTGTTTGTGGAAATTGCTTAATATCTAGACTCTTATATGGTCTAGGCAGAGTCTTTGTCCTGGTTATAGAAATAAATGCTTCTTTAGTGTTGGAAATACAGTGAGACCAGACCAGTTGTTTAATTAACCATTTAGTGATTTTGTTATGTAATGTCATTGTTTTGGTTGCCACATGCCTCCATCCACACTGCTTCCATGTAACTGAGCCGTCGGTCTCTAGAACATGCCAGATCTCAGTGTCATTCCTCCAGCTTTTACAGAGCCATATAAAGCCCACAGACTACTACAAGCATACTGTATAACCACTACTACCATAGAAGGGCATAGTGCCACTGACCACCAGGGTGTTTGTCATCATACCAACCCAGCGCACTACAACATCCAACAATTCCCTTGCACTTCAGACTGCTCTATATAGTTAATATAGCTGTACATCCCTGTGCCTCTATGCTACATGTTGTTTCTACCTTGTTAAATAAACGTAAGACCTGGTTAAGCTGTACCACATGTAGACTAACTGCCACCAGTACCACGTTTAACACTATTATACACTCTGGCCAAGTGCATTATTTTCCAACTGAACCTTGACACGTCTTCTGCTGGGACATACTGCTAACTGGCTACAAATGCAACCCAGCAGCCACAAGTTAATATGTTATGGACTCCAGCATCCTACCCCTGCTGTGCAATATTCTGCTAATACACTGATCCTGCAATGTATGCTATTCATATTGTTGATTTAACTACCTCTACTTCTTTTAATATTGATAACATTTGTTAATGGTCCCTTGCAATTAAAATTCTGTTTAATGCAGTAAACTATTCCTGCCTCTGTAATTGATATGGGGTGACTCTTGACTCTCTGTGGATGTAGGTGCATCCTACAACACAGCATCCAGGAGGAGACCAACTACAGCTTAGTTCACACAGTGCCGAGGATTTCAGATTCTTGCTGTCTAGGATAATTCTCACTCTCCTGGGGGTATATTTACTAAAGTGAGAGATTTTAGAAGTGGAGATGTTGCCCATAACAACCAAGCAGATTCGAGCTATTATCTTCTAGAAGGTGCTAAATAAATGTTAAGTAGAATCTGATTGGTTGCTATGGGCAACATCTCCACTTCTAAAAACTCACTTTAGTAAATTTACCCCCTGGATATGGCATGCTTTTTGTATTCTGAGCCTCGTACCCACTTCACGTTGTTACCAGGGGTGTATCTAGGGATCCAAGCGCCCCTGGCAATGTAATGTACTGGCGCCCCCCACCCCCCTTATGCAGTGCCCCCAGTAGTAATCCCCCAGTAGTAATCCCCCCTATGCTGCATTGCCCCCAGTAGTAGCCCCCTATACAGTGCCCCAGTAGTAATCACCCTATGCTGCATAGCCCCCAGTAGTAATCCCCCTATACAGTGCCCCCAGTAGTAGTCCTCCAATACAGTGCCCACAGTAGTAATCCCCCCCTATGCTGCATTGCCCCAGTAGTAGTCCCCATATACAGTGCCCCCAGTAGTATCCCCCTATACAGTGCCCCCAGTAGTAATCCTCCCTATGCTGCATTGCCCCCAGTAGTAGCCCCCCTATACAGTGCCCCCAGTAGTAGCCCCCAGTAGTAGTCCCCTATACAGTGCCCCCAGTTATAGACCCCCCTATACAGTGCTCCCAGTAGTGGCCACCCCTATACAGTGCCCCCAGTAGTAGTCCCCTATACAGTGCCCCCAGTTGTAGACCCCCCTATACAGTGCCCCCAGTAGTGGCCACCCCTATACAGTGCTCCCAGTAGTGGCCACCCCTATACAGTGCTCCCAGTAGTGGCGACCCCCCATAACTTGCCCCCAGTAGTGGCCACCCCAATACAGTAGCGGGCACCCCCCCATAAAGTGCCCCAGTAGCGGACACCCCCTATTTCAGTGCCCCCCCCCTGTAGTGCCAGGCTTACACACACACACACAAAGAACCCAAAAAAATTCAACTTACCTGGTCCCCGCTCCTGACGTGACCACTGCTGTCCGAGTCCCGGCCCGCTCTTCTCCTGCATGGGAGAGACGTCATGACATATGACGTCTCTCCCATCACATGTTGCGGGGGGAGCCGGAACACGGAGCTCATGAGTGAGCTCCAGCCGGCTCCCTCCGCTGACGACACAGCAGCAAATGAGAGTCTGTCTGACTCTCATTGGCTGGCTGCTATTACAAACACACAGCTGCCGCTGGCAGCTGTGTGTTGTAAATTGTGTAGGGCAGACTGCTCTCACTGCGGTCTGCCCTACACTTGTGGGGCCGAGGGACTTGTCCACCCCTTGGCTACCGGTGGCACTGCCAGGCGGCGCCCCCCCCTTTGGTCGGCACCCCTGGCGAGTGCCATCCTGGCCAATGGGTAGATACACCCCTGGTTGTTACACTTATGTATGTCAATTAAACAGTTTTTTTTATACTGCTAGTAACCTAAAATATAATTTAGAAAATATAATTTTCACTTAATAGAAGCAGTGAGGCTATTAAAAAATATATAAAAAAATCGAAACGATGCGCAGTAGAGTAAAGTGATTGCAGGCTTCACAAAAGAGACTGATAGAAGCAAGGAATGCACCAGGCCAACAAGACTAAAGCCCTCAAAGTGATTCTGAATTAAAAATACAGGAGAATTCTGCAGCTGCTGCCTCGGTATCTACTGTAGCTGAAAGGCCGTCAACTGTTTTAAATGAACAGCAATGCTCAGGAGAAAACATTTGTAGGGAACTACTAGGCATCACTGAGATTCAGATAGTTCTGCGGCATGATATATCGCTTCCGACTATTCCATAGCTATCTGATAAAATATCATGTTTTTGATACACCAAAAGCAATGTGTAATATTTCTGTCAAATTACATTATATGAAAGATCAACCTGTTCAGCAGCGCTCAGATGCTACTCATACATATGCCGTTTCCAGCATGTTTACAGAAAATGGCTATTTTTATATACTGAAAAAAAATATTATTTTGGTAAACATGGCATTTTGTACCAAACACACAGATAGTTTTATTTTTGAATTGGCTACAGGATCCTGACGGTCACAATGCTGATGGTCAGAATACCAACAACGGCATCCCAATGGTCAAAATCCCAACGGATTTTGCTAAGTATTCTAACCCCAATACTAAACCTAACCCTCCCCTCCCACAGCCTAACCTTAACCGTCACCTTTCTGAAGCTTGGACCCAATGGGTAACGACATCTATCTCAAAAAGTCTACCTGAAAAAAAGGACACCAAGCAAAATGGCTGCCTCGTGACTTAGCTTTTGATGATCTTCTAAAAGACTTTGAAATTCCAAAGTGCTACTATAATAGAGCAATCAATATTGATAGAATGTTTCCAAAGAATGAAAGCCCACATTTGGACTCTAAGCTACTTTGAACAGCATTAGAGTGAGATTCCAACAGAAGCTCTCTACTATTGGTGCTTTGAACAGGATATAGTTGGCATCCCAAAGGTTAGGATTCCAGTGCTGGAATCCTGACCTCAGTCAGAATCTTGGCTCTAGGATCCCGACCGCTGATATTCCAACTGTAAGTATTCGAGCTAGGGTAGCGGTAAGTTTTAGGGTTAGGGGTTAGTGTTAGGCACTAGGGGCTTATTGTTAGGAACTAGAGGGAGGAATAAGTTAGGCTGTGGGGTGGAGGGTTAGGGTTAAGTGGTGGAAAAGGAGGGTTAAGTTTAGGCTGCGAGTAGGTTAGCTTTAGGGGTAGAGTTAGAGTACTTATCTACAGGTGTTGGTATTTCAAACCAACTGGGATTCCGGTGTTGGGATTCTGAGTGCCGGTATTGAGTGTACGCTGACCCCGTACCCAACCCTTTGGACAAGGTAGACATTGTTCAAATTAAAGTAGAATTTTAACATTTTTGGAGTTTAGTGCTTTAAATTCACAGTTGACAAATGTTATTGAAGAACTGTTATTTTGGTTGATATGTGCTTTTGGTATTAAACCATAGGAGCAGGGGCAGTTTAAGAGAGGAAGAAAAAAAAGTGTACCTCAACTTCTGCGCAAATGGATGCAGCCCTCTTCAATGAGTACCAGAGTGTCACCCAAACACCCTATTAGTGGAAACATATAACAAATGTGCGCCTCCCAAATGAAGATAGGAAAAAATATATAATCCAATACAGTACTTTATTCCACTTGGATGGTCTGGTTCTTAGGACCTGGAAATGGTCTTAAATTTCCAAAAGTTCCTCCTCTCTCTCACGAATATGGATATATAGAAAAGAGATGGAGAAAAAATAATGTGTGGTATCGTTCAGGTGAGTGTGGTTTAGTAAACACTTTCTTAATCCCACACCACCAAAATGAAAAAGAGATGTGAAAATAAAATAAGGAAAGTACTCAAATCAGTACACACCCTAAAATGTGGTGTGGCGTATGCTTAAAAATAAGGTAAATCCCACCACCCAGTGAAATTGAGTGGTCAAAAGGGGCATGCCCCACTCACTATGGCATAGAAGTATTCAGATATATAAAGGTATCTTTAACAGCAAGCGTACCATACTCACAGAATATATGTGTATATTCCTCCTATCAAGGTATCTTTATATACGGATCCTCAACAACGACAAGTGTAGATCTATAAATCCAAAAAATATACACTTTATTCAATAAAAAATGAAATAAAAAATTCCAAATATCATCCAGTCATTCTCTATTCCTGGTTCCCCAAACACATAGGTAGACACAAGATGTTGAAATGGTCAAAACTTTTCCGGACAAGTTATTGAAAGTGTATCTACCTGATGGGGGGATCCCAGTGATTATGAGAAATAGTCCATAAAGATTCCCATTAGTCTCCAAAGCCAACGTGTTTCAACCAAAGTGGTCTTTTTCAAGGCATGCTTAAAACTTCCCCCAGCTCTGTCTTATAAACCCACAGGACCTTCCCTATTGGTAGGCATGGAGACTATAATAATTAATATATTTCCAAATAGACTAGTGTTGTTTTATGTTACCTACAGGTGGAAAAAAATGAATCAGCTTGCGTTCCACGGGCTGGAGCGCAGACACTACCGGCGTAAGTGTCAAATCAGTGCTAAAAGGACATGAGCTCTTGCATTCCACAGATTGGAATGCAGAGAGCTTCCGGCAGTCCGGATTAATCAGCAATCAGAAAGGCACGGTGGTGCTCTAGTGTCTATTATTGCTTATGTGCCTCTCATTAGTGCCATCTCAAATATAAAGAAAAGTTGGTATAATCCAATTCTATATAAATAGGTGATCACATAAGCAGATGGTATGTATGGGATATATGGTATAAAAAGTACTACATAAGCAAATTATATATATGGGACAAATAGATATACAATAGGATAGATAAACTATGCCAATATTAAAAAAGAAATGACTACTCATATGATCCACATTCCATAAAAAAGGGGTAAATTGCCAATATCTCTCATACCAAAGGATATAAATATGTATAAGTATATATATATATATATATATATATATATATACATACATGTACATATATATATATATATATACCCATCCATAAAATAATTAATTAAATAATTAAAAGGAAGGAAACACAGGATACAGAACAACATGCAGTTAATGTGGATCCCTATAATCCCAATGAATGACAGGAGAGCACCAAAAATAAAACCTATATAACACATAGATTAAGGTCTTATAAATATACATATTACTAAATAACAAAGTAAAAGACATGCTAAAGGTAGAAACCACTTGATTTCAAAATCATAGTTAAGCCCCTTGGGTTCAAGAGTCCCCAACTCAAAAATGGATTTAATTTCCGCTTTGGCTAATCTCTCTTCCTCATCATTTTTGTGCCACCCTGGAAGGCCTAACAAAATGCCACAAAAGGAAACAATCTGTGTGGGGTCATTATTATGAATGGTATTAAAATGAGCAGATACACTATGTGTTAAAAGGCCCATCCTAATGTTTCGGACATGTTCACTCAGTCTATCCTTTAACTTGCGAGTGGTTCTCCCTACTGTATGTATTGATTGTTGCAACTACATTGCAATACATAAACCACATTTTTGCTGTTGCATGTAATAAATTGGTTAATTTTCTATTTTTTTCCATTAGCATATGAGATACATTCTCTAAGTTTAGATTGACTAGTTCTACAATTTCTACACATGGGACAGTTCCTACACTTATAAAACCTTTTTGAGGTAATGGTACTTTGAGTGATCTTAGAGGGGCCTGTTGTAACGCTCCTTACCAAGGAATTTTTTATATTATTGGCCCGCCGATAAATAAATCTGTTTTATTTTGGGATGAAATTACAAATATCACCTTCTCTGCTGAGGGTATCCCAATGTTTAGCAATAATCTTTTCAAGTTATTTATATTGGCTATTGTATTTAGTTATAAAGGGAATGCCAATATCATGTGGTGGTTTTACCAAATCTTTCACCTCCAATAATTTGGCTCTGTCTTGATTTAAGTATTTTTCATATGTACGTGTAACTTGGTCTCCTTTATAACCTTTCTTTAAAAACTGGTGTCTCATGGTGGATCCCTGTGTGATATAATCTGCTTGTGTAATACAATTTCAATGTATCCAGTGAAATTGACTATAAGAAGTAGATCTCACCCAATTTTCATGATGGTTGCTTTGGAAATCTATATAAGAATTGCAGTCAGTTGGTTTAATATAAGTCTGAGTACAGATATCATTATCCTTAATAAAAATGGAGAAATCAAAAAAATCAAATGACTCTTGGCAACTATGAAAGGTTAACCTTATATTCTTGTCATTCCCGTTCAAGTACTGACAAAAGTCTTCCAAAGCAGTTTGGCTCCCTTGCCAAATAAACAAAATTTCATCTGTATATCTCATCCAGAACACCAGATTCGCTCCGTATTCATGACCCTCATACACATGGGATAATTCCCAGACTGCCATGAATATGTTGGCATAACTTGGAGCGAATCTGGTGCCCATAGCAGTCCCTTTGGTCTGCAGATAAAAGGAGTCAACAAACCAAAAAAAGTTGTTTCTGAGAATATACTCAATACTCTCCAAGATGAACTCCTTTTTATCAGGTTCAAGATCCTCAGACTCCAAAAAGTGTTTGATGGATTCTGACCCATGATTATGGTCAATGACCATATACAATGACGTCGCATCTGCAGTTACTAGAATCATCCCGTTATTCCTTATTACCTGTAAGGAATCCTTCAAGTAGGAAGGGGCTTCTTGAACCAAAGGTTATAACAGATGATCTATATATAGCGAAAGATTTGAAGTGATAGATTCTGTGCCCACAACTATTGGTCTGCCCGAAAGATGATACTGATCTTTTTGGATCTTTGGTAGCGTATATAATACCAGGGTGGAGGGTTTATTAATAAATATAAATTTACACTCATTATCCAAGTCACTCGATTTCTTAGTGATACTAAGGGCAGGATTTCCTCTCAGTTTTTTATATGTAATTTCCTCCTCTAACTGTTGATATATCTCTTGGTTGTAGTCAGAAAGATTCTGAATTACAACCCCCCACCCTTATTGAGGAAATTCTGCCCCTAGTATCACTAAGAAATTGAGTGACTTACTACAGTAGAAAAATATAAAAATAAGGGTATTTTGACGGATAATGAGTGTAAATTTATATTTATTAATAAACCCTCCACCCCGGTATTATATATGCTACAAAAGATCCATAAAGATCGGCGTCATCTTTCAGGCAGACCAATAGTTGCAGGCACAGAATCTATCACTTCAAATCTTTTGCTAGATATATAGATCATTTGTTACAACCTTTGGTTCAAAAAACCCCTTCCTACTTGAAGGATTCCCTACAAGTAATAAAAAATCTTTCAGGGGTAAAATGGAATAACAGGATGATTCTAGTAAACGCAGATGTGACGTCATTGTATATGGTCATTGACCATAATCATGGGTCAGAATCCATCAAACACTTTTTGGAGTCCAAGGATCTTGAACCTGATAAAAAGGAGTTCATCTTGGAGAGTATTGTCGAAACCGAATAATTGGGTAAGACAGAATCTGTTTGGCAATCAGGAAAACCTGCACAATGCCATCTTGTGAATGGCAGCAAGACTCCATTTTAGAAAAGAAAGCTTACACAAGCGCCATTTTGTCAAAAATACATAGTACACAATCCACAGTGCAAAATTGATAAAAGTATCAATTTTGCTACTCACAACGCAAAGTTGCTAAAAAGTAACATGAACAGCTTTTTAATAATCTTCCCCAACACATACCGACAGTTTTCAGCACACATAAAAATAACTTCCCAACATGATAAAATCTCACAGCACTATTTTGTAAAAAAAAAATAGATAGTCAGCCTTCCCTCAAATGCATGCAGACAGTGTTTAACACATAAACACTAACTTAGTAGCATTTGGAATCCTATACAAAGCCCATCCTGGAGAAAATCCCTATACCATAACACGACACAATATACCGTGGTGCTATGAGCATTTTTACATAAGAATATATGAGCTGTGGCAATTGTAATGTAGCCTAGCTATGGAGCTACACAATTGAGTCCATCCCCACAACTAAAACAAGCTGAATAAAGAGTGAGGCTCCGACTGCACTGCTGGGAGCCTCCACCCTGTATGAGAACTAAATTCACTGTATAAACACATTTTGCAATTGCAGTTTAAAAACATCAGAAAAATGCATGTGTTATTGTGTATATATATATATATATATATATATATGTGCATGTGGCCCATCATGCATGGACTTACGTGTATAATATCACTCACAGACTTATATTTGAAAAGTAGCAAAATTCCCTGCAACTCATACACACAATGTTAAACAGAACACAGTCAGCTTTTTAGTGATCCTTCCCAAGTTCATACTGGCATGGCCACACACACACATAGATGCCCTTCCAGCTTAGTGCTGCTCGCTGAGTGCCCCACCGACCCTCAGACGCACAACGCAATTCAGTGCTGTTTCTCCCCACATACATACATTTAAAAGCAATGGTCCTGTAACGCAAAAAGGATAATTATTACTTGGTTTAGTCGCAATGCTAGTATATAAAGAAATGAATGTTTTCTGTAACTATGGCTTAGTAAATGACAATTGGACCATGTTTGGTGCCGTACTGATCTACTTTGTTCCCACAGCGTTCCGGTGGCATCGGTGAAAAGATCAGAACATGCGGCTATGAAATATGAATGTTAGAGAGAATAACTTCTTGAAATGTTGTATGCCATAGTTAGATTAGATTTATTATGCAGCAGGAAGGTGAACACAATCAGGCTGTTAGAGGCTGGGTTGTGTCTTTGCACTGACCTATGAATTGTACCGTAACGGAAGAAGCAAGAAGAGGAACCAATGAAAACCTGCCAACGTATTCTATTGTATTGCTTATCCCAGTACGGGTATATATGTGAGTGCTCTGAAACAAGATGCCAGTCTGCTGTGTTCCTGTTATGCTGTTCGACGGAGGTCTCATTATTGATACCGGTATCTGGTCCCAGAGTGCACACATATGTATTGACTGTACCTTATGACCTAATGTTTGTACAATTTATTTTGCGCTCATTGTTAGATCATAGCGTGGTAACATCTGTACTTTTACCTGAATAATAATCTTTAGTGCGTTGGACCGCTATTCAACTGTCTTAGAGTTTTATTAATGGTATAATTAAACACAGCGCTAATTAACGACATCTTGTGGTTTTAGAAGGTATAGGCAGGTTTTGTCTTAGAGGTTCTAGGCAGGTGAATCTTAGAGGTTTATAGGCAGGAATGTACTAAAGGTTTATTTACGATTCAACAGTTGGGGGTTTGTAGGTTTATCACGTTATCTGATACACGGTAACACTCGGTCAGTTCTCTCTCAGCAAAAGGGTGGAGGCGCCTTTTGAGAGACGCATTAGTCTTTCATTACCACAGTGTTGCTGAGAGCGTACTGCCGGTTATTGTGTAGCGGAAGCGCTGATCAGAATCCAGGGACAAGGAGAGAAAAGTCGTTTTCTCTCGTTTATAAAAGTTTAGAGGGAGTCGCATAATAGCGTTAAGGTAATAACACGTGGGCCTGGTCGCATCACTGTGTATGCGACTAGTCGCACAATTGCATACATGTACTTCCGGTTGTGCTGCCACGTGTTTGAACAAAGCCATTGAGGTTTTCATATTTTTTTCTATTTCCAATATCTGGGTTAACGTGTATTTTTCTGCGCAGGAAAAAAGTGTGTAACAGTGAATATTTGTTGAACAAAGTTAAGGGTATCATATAATCCTTAAGGGCTAGGTGCAAGAGTTAGCCTAGACGCTCGGTAAACAGATTTACCGTTCTATACACAGTAGCAGGTGTACATGTTGTCTTTGTTGTAGAGAGGTGCGTGAGAGTAGCCGACATACAAACTCTCATAGGTGTGGAAGTTGCCTTTTTCAAATCTTATCCAGGTGTGGATTTTGCCTTTCTAAATCTTATCCAGGTGTGTGGGCGCCGCCGACTTAAATCATCCACAGGTAAGTGAAAGTGTCTTGATTGTCTTTCACCAGCTTGAATCTTTATTTAAAAGCATAGGAGTGTCTCAGAATGGGAGCCACGCAAACAGTAGAGATGTTAGGCAATGATGTGCTGCTAATGGAGGCGCCGATCGGATCGGCCCGTCGTATCATGCATACCAAGTACGGTACTTATGCAATAAGGTATTGTGATTTATGGTTTAATATGACGAGGAAGAGTGTTAGACCGTTTCCCAGAATTGGTAGTTTTGATAAAAATGTGTTAGACAATGTCCGGGATCACATCATTTTGATGCGCTCCCAAGAGAAAAAGGTTAAATATTTTGAATGTTTAAAACTGTGGCAGCACGAGGGGGAAATGTGGCTGAAGAATGTACCCGCGACACAAACAGGCATCACGGGCACAGTCTCGGGCAATGCGCCGGTGACGCTAAATAGCACCATGGACGCATCGCTTGATAGCACGCACGCACTGCAAGGCAGCGTCGCAGAAGGTAGTACAGATGGTTCACGCGCACCACCACCGCCCTAAGCGGATGGGGGTGTAGGTGCAGTCAATAAAAAAATACCCATACAAATGTAACAAGCAACTTGTACCCTCTCTTAAGCAATTATAAAGAAAATGTTCATAATGCGGATGATGAGCCTATTCTAATGTCTGCCATTTCCCATGCTGTGCAGATGATAGATGCTGCATCACCACAATCACGAGTGGTGCCGCCATCTCCATCGGTAACAGCAAGGGAAGTGTTAATGCCCTCTGCACCCGTAGAGGAAGTTGTTCATACCATACGCAGCAGCAGCAGACTAAACCCCCAGCCAGGTAACCAGGTCAAAGGTAGCAGCGCTACCGGTCTGCATCCCATTCAGACAATAACTGTTCCAAATGGAAATGCAGACGCAAACGGTATAGTGCCCACGAGGGAAGTAGTAATGCATTGTCCTTGGACAAGAGCAGAACTAAATTCCATCATAAATGATTTCCCCGATCCCAAAAAGGAATTAGCCAAATGTCAAAGATTTTTGAGGAATTTGGGTAGTTCACATGAACCCACTAATAAAGATTGGCGTGTGGTGTTAAGGGCCTGTCTGCCACGCAATACCGATGTGACAAAATTTATCACAGATTGTGTATTGGATGATGACGTTCCCTTAACAGACCAAGTAAACCAAGGTAACATTTCCCGCATTGTAACTCAATTGGGTATATATTTTCCAGTAGTAGTTAACTGGAACAAAATTTTCACCATTAAGCAGAAAGAGAGTGAGACTGCAGAAGATTACTGCGATCGGGCTCTGCAGGTTATCACCCAGTACACTGGGATAGAGGATATTAAAGATAGCACTCACCACAGGGGGATGATAGTTACGGTACTTGTGGACGGTCTGAAAGAGAGTTTAAAAACTCGGGTTCAGACCTCACAGCCTGGCTGGCGGGGACTTACAATAGATACCCTCATAGAAACCACCATTGAACATGATAATAACATCTCCAAAAAGAGAGAAGCCCAGAGCGAGAAACTAATGGCTGTCAGTATACAAGCTCTGGAGGGAATGACAGTAACATCACAGCCAACAGACACACTTGCACTTGCACATGCACTCACTTCTGAACAAGTATGTGCTCTCACTAACCCCACTCAACAACAAACACAACTCTATCCCACTAACCCAATGCAACCACAGGTCCCAGGCTATCCACCAACTTCTTATCCCCCACAATGCCTTTACCCTCCCTATCCTTACCCATATCCACCACCTTTACCCTCTGCGCAAACCTCACAACACCACATGTCTTCACCCGAAACACGAACCTGTTTTAACTGTAAACAAACAGGACACTTAAGTAGAAACTGTACAGTAAAAGGAGTAGGGATCCCACATCAGGGAAGACCTAGATATCCCCGTAAGGGATATGCACAGAGGCCAGCAAATGTTCAGCAGGCACCAGCTCCAATTGTAGCCGTAAATGCGTTGTTGGAGAATGGTAGCCAATGCTAGGGGTCAGGTCATACCTGTAGTCTACAGATGGTCAGGTTAACGGGAAGTACTAGGGAAGAACCAGTCATGATGGTTGATGTAGCTGGTACTGAATATCCTTTTCTTGTAGACACAGGGGCGACCAGGTCAGTGCTAAAATCTCCCGTTAATTTGCAGGTGAGCAATGAGACAGTATCAACAATGGGTGTAGCAGGTAAAGTGGAACATTATCCTTTAACAAAGTCCACAGAGGTTACTATTGGGCCGTTGCATACCAGGCATTCTTTTCTCCTGGCTGCTGCAGCTCCTACTAACCTACTGGGCAGAGACTTGTTATGTAAGATGGGATGTGTTATATATTGCACCCCTGATGGTGTATTTTTAGATATCCCAGAGAGAATGGAATACGAGGTGTGGGATATGTTAGACACTCCTCAAAGGATAATGTATCACTCTACAGTTTTAAATGAAACTCCATCACAGGTAGATGAAATGTTGTCCCTAATTCCAGATTCCCTTTGGACTAAAGATGGACAGGACACTGGATTAATGGCAAACGTAAGCCCTGTAATGGTAAATTTAAAAAGCAGAAGGCAAGTCCCAAAAATTCCCCAATACCCACTAAAACAGGAGGTAGAGTTAGGGGTGTATCCCATAATTGAGCGGTCATTGCAGCAGGGAATTTTAGTCCGTACAGCAAGTGTAGCCAACAGTCCCATTTTTCCAGTGAAGAAGGCTGGTGGGAGGGGTTATAGGCTGATACAAGACCTTAGAGGGGTTAATAAGGTGGTAGAGAGCCAATTTCCCATAGTGCCGAATCCAGCTGTCATCCTTATGCAAATTCCACCAAATGCAACCCATTTTACTGTCATTGATCTTTGTTCTGCTTTCTTCTCTGTACCTCTGCATCCTGACTGTCAGTACCTATTTGCATTCACATAGAGGGGTGTACAATACACATGGACACGATTACCCCAGGGTTTCATAGACAGCCCCAGTATCTTTTCCCAGGCATTACACGATTGTTTACAGTCTTTTCAACCCACCAATGGATCTGTTCTAATTCAATATGTAGACGATTTATTGCTATGTTCTGACTCGTTTATGTCATGTTTGAATGATACTAAACTTTTGTTGCTTCATCTCTCACAAACTGGACACAAGGTTGCTAAGGACAAACTACAGCCGTGCCAATCCAGAGTTAAATACTTGGGACACTGCCTAACCCAGGGGCTGCGACATCTCACTACAGATAGAATCCAGGCTATACAAAACATGACACTGCCATGTAACCAACAGCAAATCCGTACTTTCTTGGGAATGTGTGGATATTGTAGAAAGTGGATCCCAGGTTTTTCTATTTTGACCTTACCTTTACAGGAATTAGTCTCTTCCTCAAAGCCCGATCGTGTCATACACACAGAGGAATCAGAGCAGGCTTTCCTTAATCTTAAGGATAGTCTGACAAAAGCTCCTGCATTGGGGATACCCGATTATGAAAAACCTTTTGATTTGTATTCTACGGAAGCTGATGGTTGTGCTGCAGGTGTCCTTACACAAAAACATGGGGATGCCAGTAGGCCCATAGCATATTACAGTGCACAATTGGACATTGTGGCTGTTTCCCATGATCCCTTAAGGATCCGTGGTGTGCGTATGAGGGCAGTTTTATGTCCCTCCCGGAGACGCTTTATCTGAATGGTTCAAATGACCACGCTGTGTCATACCATAATAACATTGAACGGTATATTCTCATGCATGGCTAAACAGATTCAGAATAGGCTGTGATAGCGCTTGATTGGCTATCAAAGGTTGGACTGTCGAAACCAAATAATTGGGTAAGACAGAATCTGTTTGGCAATCAGGAAAACCTGCACGACGCCATCTTGTGAATGGCAGCAAGACTCCATTTTAGAAAAGAAAGCTTACACAAGCGCCATTTTGTCAAAAATACATAGTACACAATCCACAGTGCAAAATTGATAAAAGTATCAATTTTGCTACTCACAACGCAAAGTTGCTAAAAAGTAACACGAACAGCTTTTTAATAATCTTCCCCAACACATATCGACAGTTTTCAGCACACATAAAAATAACTTCCCAACATGATAAAATCTCACAGCACTATTTTGCAAAAAAAATAGATAGTCAGCCTTCCCTCAAATGCATGCAGACAGTGTTTAACACATAAACACTAACTTATTAGCATTTGGAATCCTATACAAAGCCCATCCTGGAGAAAATCCCTATACCATATCACGACGCAATATACCGTGGTGCTATGAGCATTTTTACATAAGAATATATGAGCTGTGGCAATTGTAATGTAGCCTAGCTAAGGAGCTACACAATTGAGTCCATCCCCCCAACCAAAACAAGCAGAATAAAGAGTGAGGCTCCGACTGCACTGCTGGGAGCCTCCACCCTGTATGAGAACTAAATTCACTGTATAAACACATTCTGCAATTGCAGTTTAAAAACATCAGAAAAATGCATGTGTTCTTGTATATATATATATATATATATATATATATATGTATGTGCATGTGGCCCATCATGCATGGACTTACGTGTATAATATCACTCACAGACTTATATTTGAAAAGTAGCAAAATTCCCTGCAACTCATACACACAATGTTAAACAGAACACAGTCAGCTTTTTAGTGATCCTTCCCAAAATCATACTGGCATGGCCACACACACACATAGATGCCCTTCCAGCTTAGTGCTGCTCGCTGAGTGCCCCACCGACCCTCAGACGCACAACGCAATTCAGTGCTGTTTCTCCCCACATACATACATTTAAAAGCAATGGTCCTGTAACGCAAAAAGGATAATTATTACTTGGTTTAGTCGCAATGCTAGCATATAAAGAAATGAATGTTTTCTGTAACTATGGCTTAGTAAATGACAATTGGACCGTGTTTGGTGCCGTACTGATCTACTTTGTTCCCACAGCGTTCCGGTGGCATCGGTGAGAAGATCAGAACATGCGGCTATGAAATATGAATGTTAGAGAGAATAACTTCTTGAAATGTTGTATGCCATAGTTAGATTAGATTTATTATGCAGCGGGAAGGTGAACACAATCAGGCTGTTAGAGGCTGGGTTGTGTCTTTGCACTGACCTATGAATTGTACCGTAACGGAAGAAGCAAGAAGAGGAACCAATGAAAACCTGCCAACGTATTCTATTGTATTGCTTATCCCAGTACAGGTATATATGTGAGGGCTCTGAAACAAGATGCCAGTCTGCTGTGTTCCTGTTATGCTGTTCAACGGAGGTCTCATTATTGATGCTGGTATCTGGTCCCAGAGCGCACGCGTATGTATTGACTGTACCTTATGACCTAATGTTTGTACAATTTATTTTGCGCTCATTGTTAGATCATAGCGTGGTAACATCTGTACTTTTACCTGAATAATAATCTTTAGCGCGTTGGACCGCTATTCTCACTGTCTTAGAATTTTATTAATTGTATAATTAAACACAGCGCTAATGAGCGACATCTTGTGGTTTTAGAAGGTATAGGCAGGTTTTGTCTTAGAGGTTCTAGGCAGGTGAATCTTAGAGGTTTATAGGCAGGAATGTACTAAAGGTTTATTTACGATTCAACAGTTGGGGGTTTGTAGGTTTATCACGTTATCTGATACACGGTAACACTCGGTCAGTTCTCTCTCAGCAAAGGGGTGGAGGCGCCTTTTGAGAGACGCATTAGTCTTTCATTACCACAGTGTTGCTGAGAGCGTACTGCCGGTTATTGTGTAGAGGAAGCGCTGATCAGAATCCAGGGACAAGGAGAGAAAAGTCATTTTCTCTCATTTATAAAAGTTTAGAGGGAGTCGCATAATAGCATTAAGGTAATAACACGTGGGCCTGGTCGCATCACTGTGTATGCGACTAGTCGCACAATTGCATACATGTACTTCCGGTTGTGCTGCCACGTGTTTGAACAAAGCCATTGAGGTTTTCATATTTTTTTCTATTTCCAATATCTGGGTTAACGTGTATTTTTCTGCGCAGGAAAAAAGTGTGTAACAGTGAATACTTGTTGAACAAAGTTAAGGGTATCATATAATCCTTAAGGGCTAGGTGCAAGAGTTAGCCTAGACGCTCGGTAAACAGATTTACCGTTCTATACACAGTAGCAGGTGTACATGTTGTCTTTGTTGTAGAGAGGTGCGTGAGAGTAGCCGACATACAAACTCTCATAGGTGTGGAACTTGCCTTACTAAATCTTATCCGGGTGTGGAAGTTGCCTTTTTCAAATTTTATCCAGGTGTGGATTTTGCCTTACTAAATCTTATCCAGGTGTGTGGGCGCCGCCGACTTAAATCATCCACAGGTAAGTGAAAGTGTCTTGATTGTCTTTCACCGGCTTAAATCTTTATTGAAAAGCATAGGAGTTGTCTCAGAATGGGAGCCACACAAACAGTAGAGATGTTAGGCAATGATGTGCTGCTAATGGAGGCGCCGATCGGATCGGCCCGTCGTATCATGCATACCAGGTACGGTACTTATGCAATAAGGCATTGTGATTTATGGTTTAATATGACGAGGAAGAGTGTTAGACCGTTTCCCAGAATTGGTAGTTTTGATAAAAATGTGTTAGACAATGTCCGGGATCACATCAGTTTGATGCGCTCCCTAGAGAAAAAGGTTAAATATTTTGAATGTTTAAAACTGTGGCAGCACGAGGGGGAAATGTGGCTGAAGAATGTACCCGCGACACAAACAGGCATCGCGGGCACAGTCTCGGGCAATGCGCCGGTGACGCTAAATAGCACCGTGGACGCATCGCTTAATAGCATGCACGCACTGCAAGGCAGCGTCGCAGAAGGTAGTACAGATGGTTCACGCGCACCACCACCGCCCTATGCGGATGGGGGTGTAGGTGCAGTCAACAAAAAAATACCCATACAAATGTAACAAGCAACTTGTACCCTCTCTTAAGCAATTATAAAGAAAATGTTCATAATGCGGATGATGAGCCTATTCTAATGTCTGCCATTTCCCATGCTGTGCAGATGATAGATGCTGCATCACCACAATCACGAGTGGTGCCGCCATCTCCATCGGTAACAGCAAGGGAAGTGTTAATGCCTTCTGCACCCGTAGAGGAAGTTGTTCATACCATACGCAGCAGCAGCAGACTAAACCCCCAGCCAGGTAACCAGGTCAAAGGTAGCAGCGCTACCGGTCTGCATCCCATTCGGACAATAACTGTTCCTAATGGAAATGCAGACGCAAACGGTATAGTGCCCACGAGGGAAGTAGTAATGCATTGTCCTTGGACAAGAGCAGAACTAAATTCCATCATAAATGATTTCCCCGATCCCAAAAAGGAATTAGCCAAATGTCAAAGATTTTTGAGGAATTTGGGTAGTTCACATGAACCCACTAATAAAGATTGGCGTGTGGTGTTAAGGGCCTGTCTGCCACGCAATACCGAGGTGACAAAATTTATCACGGATTGTGTATTGGATGATGACGTTCCCTTAACAGACCAAGTAAACTAAGGTAACATTTCCCGCATTGTAACTCAATTGGGTATATATTTTCCGGTAGTAGTTAACTGGAACAAAATTTTCACCATTAAGCAGAAAGAGAGTGAGACTGCAGAAGATTACTACGATCGGGCTCTGCAGGTTATCACCCAGTACACTGGGATAGAGGATATTAAAGATAGCACTCACCACATGGGGATGATAGTTACGGTACTTGTGGACGGTCTGAAAGAGAGTTTAAAAACTCGGGTTCAGACCTCACAGCCTGGCTGTCGGGGACTTACAATAGATACCCTCATAGAAACCGCCATTGAACATGATGAGAACATCTCCAAAAAGAGAGAAGCCCAGAGCGAGAAACTAATGGCTGTCAGTATACAAGCTCTGGAGGGAATGACAGTAACATCACAGCCAACAGACACACTTGCACTTGCACACGCACTCACTTCTGAACAAGTATGTGCTCTCACTAACCCCACTCAACAACAAACACAACTCTATCCCACTAACCCGATGCAACCACAGGTCCCAGGCTATCCACCAACTTCTTATCCCCCACAATACCTTTACCCTCCCTATCCTTACCCATATCCACCACCTTTACCCTCTGCGCAAACCTCACAACACCACATGTCTTCACCCGAAACACGAACCTGTTTTAACTGTAAACAAACAGGACACTTAAGTAGAAACTGTACAGTAAAAGGAGTAGGGATCCCACATCAGGGAAGACCTAGATATCCCCATAAGGGATATGCACAGAGGCCAGCAAATGTTCAGCAGGCACCAGCTCCAATTGTAGCCGTAAATGCGTTGTTGGAGAATGGTAGCCAACGCTAGGGGTCAGGTCATACCTGTAGTCTACAGATGGTCAGGTTAACGGGAAGTACTAGGGAAGAACCGGTCATGATGGTTGATGTAGCTGGTACTGAATATCCTTTTCTTGTAGACACAGGGGCGACCAGGTCAGTGCTAAAATCTCCCGTTAATTTGCAGGTGACCAATGAGACAGTATCAACAATGGGTGTAACAGGTAAAGTGGAACATTATCCTTTAACAAAGTCCACAGAGGTTACTATTGGGCCGTTGCATACCAGGCATTCTTTTCTCCTGGCTGCTGCGGCTCCTACTAACCTACTGGGCAGAGACTTGTTATGTAAGATGGGATGTGTTATATATTGCACCCCTGATGGTGTGTTTTTAGATATCCCAGAGAGAATAGAATACGAGGTGCGGGATATGTTAGACACTCCTCAAAGGATAATGTATCACTCTACAGTTTTAAATGAAACTCCATCACAGGTAGATGAAATGTTGTCCCTAATTCCAGATTCCCTTTGGGCTAAAGATGGACAGGACAGTGGATTAATGGCAAACGTAAGCCCTGTAATGGTAAGTTTAAAAAGCAGAAGGCAAGTCCCAAAAATTCCCCAATACCCACTAAAACAGGAGGTAGAGTTAGGGGTGTATCCCATAATTGAGCGGTCATTGCAGCAGGGAATTTTAGTCCGTACAGCAAGTGTAGCCAACAGTCCCATTTTTCCAGTGAAGAAGGCTGGTGGGAGGGGTTATAGGCTGATACAAGACCTTAGAGGGGTTAATAAGGTGGTAGAGAGCCAATTTCCCGTAGTGCCGAATCCAGCTGTCATCCTTATGCAAATTCCACCAAATGCAACCCATTTCACTGTCATTGATCTTTGTTCTGCTTTCTTCTCTGTACCTCTTCATCCTGACTGTCAGTACCTATTTGCATTCACATAGAGGGGTGTACAATACACATGGACACAATTACCCCAGGGTTTCATAGACAGCCCCAGTATCTTTTCCCAGGCATTACACGATTGTTTACAGTCTTTTCAACCCACCAATGGATCTGTCCTAATTCAATATGTAGACGATTTATTGCTATGTTCTGACTCGTTTATGTCATGTTTGAATGATACTAAACTTTTGTTGCTTCATCTCTTGCAAACAGGACACAAGGTTGCTAAGGACAAACTACAGCCGTGCCAATCCAGAGTTAAATACTTGGGACACTGCCTAACCCAGGGGCTGCGACATCTCACTACAGATAGAATCCAGGCTATACAAAACATGACACTGCCACGTAACCAACAGCAAATCCGTACTTTCTTGGGAATGTGTGGATATTGTAGAATGTGGATCCCAGGTTTTTCTATTTTGACCTTACCTTTACAGGAATTAGTCTCTTCCTCAAAGCCCGATCGTGTCATACACACAGAGGAATCAGAGCAGGCTTTCCTTAATCTTAAGGATAGTCTGACAAAAGCTCCTGCATTGGGGATACCCGATTATGAAAAACCTTTTGATTTGTATTGTACGGAAGCTGATGGTTGTGCTGCAGATGTCCTTACACAAAAACATGGGGATGCCAGTAGGCCCATAGCATATTACAGTGCACAATTGGACACTGTGGCGAGATCACTCCCAACTGTTTGAGAAGTGAGGATGTGGTATTGGGCCATGATATGATTGTCTATACCCCACATGTTGTGTCTGCCCTGTTGAACTCTGCCCAAACCAGACACGTGTCCTCAGCTAGATTCACCAAATGGAAACTAGCTCTAATAGCACCCTCAAACATCACTATAAAGTGGTGTAATATGTTAAATCCAGCAACGTACTTACCGTATGTGCATAAGAATGCACAAAGGGTGGAGGATGAGTCTCTGGTAGAAAGTGAGTTTTGCAAAGGTATTGATATGCATGATTGTATGGATTATCTTAACCAGACCTTTACCGCTAGACCTGACATACGTGACATACCTTTAGAGAATGCAGATGTGACATTTCACACAGATGGGAGTTGCCATAGACAAACGGACACAGAATTTCCATCATGATTGGTCTATCTGGAGATTCCTGGTTCTTGTGACGGAGGATAGATGGAGGAGGCGGAAGCTGATGCTGGTGTAATGGAGTGAAATCGAGAGGAGGAGTTCTATACCAAACCAGGGGAGTGCCTGTCCAATTTCAGTACAGTAAATTGTTGTGAAAATATGAATAACAATAATAAGGAAGAACTGTATTACAATCCTGAGTTATGATGTAGTGTATAACAATGCAGCCTGAGTTTGAGTGGTCGTGCATGGATATAATGTTTATGTTGTTTTAAGTCATCTTAGGTAATGCAGTCCCAACCCCTTTCAAGGCTCCCCTTATAGGATAGGTGCATCCCCACATCTTTACCATGATCCCTTAAGGATCCGTGGTGTGCGTATGAGGGCAGTTTTATGTCCCTCCCGGAGACGCATTATCTGAATGGTTCAAATGACCACACTGTCATACCATAATAACATTGAATGGTATATTCTCATGCATGGCTAAACAGATTCAGAATAGGTTGTGATAGCGCTTGATTGGCTATCAAAGGGTGGACTGTCGAAACCAAATAATTGGGTAAGACAGAATCTGTTTGGCAATCAGGAAAACCTGCACGACGCCATCTTGTGAATGACAGCAAGACTCCATTTTAGAAAAGAAAGCTTACACAAGCGCCATTTTGTCAAAAATACATAGTACACAATCCACAGTGCAAAATTGATAAAAGTATAAATTTTGCTACTCACAACACAAAGTTGCTAAAAAGTAACACGAACAGCTTTTTAATAATCTTCCCCAACACATACCGACAGTTTTCAGCACACATAAAAATAACTTCCCAACATGATAAAATCTCACAGCACTATTTTGTAAAAAAAATAGATAGTCAGCCTTCCCTCAAATGCATGCAGACAGTGTTTAACACATAAACACTAACTTATTAGCATTTGGAATCCTATACAAAGCCCATCCTGGAGAAAATCCCTATACCATAACACGACACAATATACCGTGGTGCTATGAGCATTTTTACATAAGAATATATGAGCTGTGGCAATTGTAATGTAGCCTAGCTATGGAGCTACACAATTGAGTCCATCCCCACAACCAAAACAAGCAGAATAAAGAGTGAGGCTCCGACTGCACTGCTGGGAGCCTCCACCCTGTATGAGAACTAAATTCACTGTATAAACACATTATGCAATTACAGTTTAAAAACATCAGAAAAATGCATGTGTGCTTGTGTGTGTATATATATATATATATATATATATATATATGTATGTATGTGTGTGCATGTGGCCCATCATGCATGGACTTACGTGTACAATATCACACACAGACTTATATTTGAAAAGTAGCGAAATTCCCTGCAATTCATACACACAATGTTAAACAGAACACAGTCAGCTTTTTAGTGACCCTTCCCAAGATCATACTGGCATGGCCACACACACACATAGATGCCCTTCCAGCTTAGTGCTGCTTGCTGAGTTCCCCACCGACCCTCAGACGCGCAACGCAATTCAGTGCTGTTTCTTCCCGCATACATACATTTAAAAGCAATGGTCCCGTAACGCAAAAAGGATAATTATTACTTGGTTTAGTCGCAATGCTAGTATATAAAGAAATGAATGTTTTCTGTAACTTTGGCTTAGTAAATGACAATTGGACCGTGTTTGGTGCCGTACTGATCTACTTTGTTCCCACAGCGTTCCGGTGGCATCGGTGAGAAGATCAGAACATGCGGCTATGAAATATGAATGTTAGAGAGAATAACTTCTTGAAATGTTGTATGCCATAGTTAGATTAGATTTATTATGCAGCGGGAAGGTGAACACAATCAGGCTGTTAGAGGCTGGGTTGTGTCTTTGCACTGACCTATGAATTGTACCGTAACGGAAGAAGCAAGAAGAGGAACCAATGAGAACCTGCCAACGTATTCTATTGTATTGCTTATCCCAGTACGGGTATATATGTGAATGCTCTGAAACAAGATGCCAGTCTACGGTGTTCCAGTTATGCTGTTCGACGGAGGTCTCATTATTGATACCGGTATCTGGTCCCAGAGCGCACGCGTATGTATTGACTGTACGTTATGACCTAATGTTTGTACAATTTATTTTGCGCTCATTGTTAGATCATAGCGTGGTAACATCTGTACTTTTACCTGAATAATAATCTTTAGCGCGTTGAACTGCTATTCAACTGTCTTAGAGTTTTATTAATGGTATAATTAAACACAGCGCTAATTAGCGACATCTTGTGGTTTTAGAAGGTATAGGCAGGTTTTGTCTTAGAGGTTCTAGGCAGGTGAATCTTAGAGGTTTATAGGCAGGATTGTACTAAAGGTTTATTTACGATTCAACAGTATTGACTATATTCTCAGAAACAACTTTTTTTAGTTTGGAGACTCCTTTTATCTACAGACCAAAGGGACTGCTATGAGCACCAGATTCGCTCAAAGTTATGCCAACTTATTCATGGCCTTCTGGGAATTATGCCATATGTATGAGGGTCATGAATATGGAGCGAATCTGGTGAGGTATATTGATGACATTTTGTTTATTTGGCAAGGGAGCCAAACTGCTTTGGAAGACTTTTGTCAATACAGGTTGAGTCTCCCATATCCAAAATGCTTGGGACCAGAGGTATTTTGGATATCGGAATATTCCGCATTTTGGAATATTTGCATAAAATAATGAAATATCTTGGGAATGGGACCCAAATCTAAACACAGAATGCATTTATGTATTATATACACCTCATACACAGAGCCTGCAGGTCCTTTTATACAATATTTTTTATAATTTTGTGCATCAAAAAATGTTTGTGTACATACATGAAATTCATTTATGTTTCATATATACCTTATACACGCAGCCTGAAGGTTATTTTATACTATATTTTTAATAATTTGTGCTTTAAACAAAGTTTGTGTACATTGTACCATCAGGAAGCAAAGGTTTCACTTTCTCAGTCATGCTAAAAATATTCCGTATTTCGGAATATTCCGTATTTTGGAATATTTGGATATGGGAGACTCAACCTGTACTTGAATGGGAATGACAAGAATATAAGGTTAACTTTTCATAGTAGCCAAGAATCGGTTGATTTTTTTGATTTATCCATCTTTATTAGGGATAATGATATCTGTACTCAGGCTTATATTAAACCAACTGACTGCAATTCTTATATAGATTTCCAAAGCAACCATCATGAAAATTGGGTGAGATCTATTCCTAATAGTCAATTTCACCGGATAAGCAGAAATTGTACTTCACAAGCAGATTATATCACACAGGGATCCACCATGAGGAACCAATTTTAGAAAGGTTATAAAGGAGACCAAGTAACACGTACATATGAAAAATACTTAATCAAAACAGAGCCAAATTATTGGAGGTGAAAGAATCGGTAAAACCAGCACATGATATTGGCATTCCCTTTATAACTAAATACAATAGCCAATATAAATAACTTGAAAAGATTATTGCTAAACATTGGAATATCCTCAGAAGTGATGGCGATATTTGTCATTTTATCACAAAAAAATCCAGATTTATTTATCGGCGGGCCAATAATATAAAAAATTCCTTGGTAAGGAGCGTTACATCAGGCCCCTCTAAAATCACTCAAAGTACCATTACCTCAAAAAGGTTTTATAATGTGGGAACTGTCCCATGTGTAGAAATTGTAGAACTAGTTAATCTAAACTTAGAGAATGTGTCTCATATGCTAATGGCAAACAACAGAACATTAACCATTTTATTACATGCAACAGCAAAAATGTGGTTTATGTATTGCAATGTAGTTGCAACAAGCAATACATAGGGAGAACCACTCACAAGTTAAAGGATAGACTGAATGAACATGTCCGAAACATTAGGAAGGGCCTTTTAACACATAGTGTATCTGCTCATTTTAATACCGTTCATAATAATGACCCCACACAGATTGTTTCCTTTTGTTGCATTTTGTTAGGCCTTCCAGGGTGGCGCAGAAACGATGAGGAAGAGAGATTAGCCAAAGCAGAAATTAAATCCATTTTTGAATTGGGGACTCTTGAACCCAAGGGGCTTAACTCTGATTTTGAAATCAAGTGGTTTCTACCTTAAGCATGTCTTTTACTTTCTCATTCGGTAATATGTATAATTATAAGACCTTAATCTATGTGTTATATAGGTTTTATTTTTGGTTCTCTCCTGTCATTCATTGGGATCATAGGGATCCACATTAACTGCATGTTGTTCTGTATCCTGTGTTTCCGTCCTTTTAATTATTTAATTAATTATTTCATGGATGTGTATATGGGCATATATATATTTACATGTATATATATACTTATACATATTTATATCCTTTTATATGAGAGATATTGGCAATTTACCCCTTTTTTATGGAATGTGGATCATATGAGTATACATTTCTTTTTTAATATTGGCATAGTTTATCTATCCTATTGTATATCTATTTGTCCCATATATATAATTTGCTTATGTAGTACCTTTTATACCATATATCCCATACATACCATCTGCTTATGTGATCACCTATTTATATAGAATTGGATTATACCAACTTTTCTTTATATTTGAGATGGCACTAATGAGAGGCACATAAGAAATAATAGACACTAGAGCACCACCGTGCCTCTCTGATTGCCGATCAATCCGGACTGCCGGAAGCTCTCTGCGTTCCAATCTGTGGAATGCAAGAGCTTATGTCCTTTTAGCACTGATTTGTCACTTCCGCCGGTAGTGTCTGCGCTCCAGCCCGTGGAACGCAAACCGACGCCGAGTCATTTTTTTCCACCTGGTTGTAACATAAAACAACACTAGTCTATTTGGAAAGATTTGCTTTTAAATATTGGAATTAATCTCCTTTTGATTGAGCAATTTTTGGTTGTTTTTAATATTAATTATTATAGTCTCCACCCCTACCAATAGGGAAGGTCCTGTGGGTTTATAAGACAGAGCTGGGGGAAGTTTTAGCATGCCTTGAAAAAGGCCACTTTGGTTGAAACACGTTGGCTTTGGAGACTAATGGGAATCTTTATGGACTATTTCTCATAACCACCGGGATCCCCCCATCAGGTAGATACATTTTCAATAACTTGTCCGGAAAAGTTTTGAACATTTCAACATCTTGTGTCTACCTATGTGTTTGGGGAACCAGGAACAGAGAATGACTGGATGATATTTGGAATTTTTTATTTCATTTTTTTATTTAATAAAGTGTATATTGTTTGGATTTATAGATCTACACTTGTCGTTGTTGAGGATCCGTATATAATATGTTCTGTGAGTATGCTACGCTTGCTGTTAAAGCTACCTTTATATATCCGAATACTTCTATGCCAGAGTGAGCCTCTTTTGACCACTCAATTTCACTGGGTGGTGGGATTCACCTTATTTTTAAGCATACACCACACCACATTTTAGGGTGTGTACTGATTTGAGTACTTTCCTTATTTTATTTTCACATCTCTTTTTCATTTTGGTGGTGTGGGATTAAGAAAGTGTTTACTAAACCACACTCACCTGAACGATACCACACATTATTTTTTCTCCATCTCTTTTCTATATATCCATATTCGTGAGAGAGAGGAGGAACTTTTGGAAATTTAAGACCATTTCCAGGTCCTAAGAACCAGACCATCCAAGTGGAATAAAGTACTGTATTGGATTATATATTTTTTCCTATCTTCATTTGGTGGGCGCCTTCATCTGAGTTCCACATAAATTTAAGAGAGGAGCCTACGTGCAGAGTAAACTATAGTTATATGTGTGAGCAGTGGAGTAACTAAGGGGGGCCGGGCGGGTGCGTGCCTTGGGCGCCGTCGGATCGGCGGAGCGCGGGGTGTGGCCTCCAGGTCAGTGGTTAGTGTGTAGTGCGCACAGCACTACACAGTAAAATAAACACACCACCGCCGGCACCAGGTAGTACGAGTGGCAGGACGGAGGAACGGACAGCGGCGGACGCAGGAGTGGGGATTCGGGTAAGTGTAATTTTGTTTATCTGTGTGTCTGCATGTTTTATGTATAAAAGGCAATACTACTGTGGGCTCTGTGTATTGGGCACTGCCTAGGGGGCACCACATAAGGGGCACTACGGGGGGCACTGTATATTGGGCACTTTATAAGGAGCACTACTGTGGGCACTATATATTGGGCACTACTAGGGGCACTGCATAAGGGGCACTACTGGGGCACTGTATAAGGGGCACTACTGTGGACACTGTATACAGAGGTGGTCCTAGGCATAGACAAACTAAACAAATGCCTAGGGGCATCCTAGCCCACCTAGGGCCTGTTTGGGGCAGGCACGGCAGGGGCACCTGCTGCTGGCTGGGTAAAGACTATGGCAGCTGTTGCTGTCATTGTGAACCGTCCATGATCGGAGCTCAGCTGACAGCTCTGATTGGGCCTGTCAACAGCAAACAGTGAGCGGGCAGTGGCGGTTTGCAGGGATGGGGCACATGGACAACGGCCAGTGGTTAGCACGGGTACTGTGCTAGGAGAGAGGTGATGGGTGCTGTGCTGGGAGAGGAGTGCTGTACTTGGTGAGGGGTGTTGTGCTGGGACAGGGGTGCTGGGTGAGGGATACTGTGCTGGTAGAAGGTTGCTATCCTGGTTGATGTGTGCTGTGATCTGTGCTGGGTGAGGGGTGCTGGGAGCACAGCACAATAGGGAAGGAGTCACAGAACAGTGAGACCATGCCCCTTCTGTGAGGCCACATGCTTTTTCAGGATCCTATGGGGGGCACCTCCCAAAATTTTGCTTAGGGCACTAGGGCCAGCTCTAACTGTTTATTGGGCACTGCATAAGGGGCATTACTGGCTGCACTATATAAGGGGCACTACTGGTGGCACTGTATAAGGGGCACTACTGGGGGCACTATATATTGAGCACTGCATAATGGGCACTACTGGGGGCACTATATATTGGATACTGCATATGGGCACTACTGGGGGCACTATAGGGGACACTGCATAATAGGCACTGGTATAAGGAGCACTACTGTGGGCATAATATATTAGGCACTGCATAAGGGACACTACTGGGGGCACTACTGTGGGCACTATATATTGGGCACTACTGGGGGCACTGTATATTGGGCACTATACAAGGAGCACTACTGAGGGCACTGTATATTGGGCACTCAGTCAGCCCTAGCCATTTTGGTGCCCCAGGCAGGATTTTGGCTGGTTCCCCCTAACATATAATCTCACCACCAATCTTAGTGTTTATACGCGGACGCCAAAATATATTTTATATCTATATATATGGGCGGGGGCATTTCTAGAGAGGAGGGGGCCGTTTTGGTATATCACAACCACCTTCGTCAGGGCTCCTGACGAAGGTGGTTGTGATATACCGACACAGCCGTCGAGTCTGTCATTTTGGTGATGGCAACTGGCACTGCACTTTTTATACGATGAGTATCAATTGGATTATTGCTGTTCAATATGCCTGTGTTTGGTCATCCTGAAAGCACAATTTTCTATGGATATGCTGATATTTTTGTGATGTCTTTTTGGACTTTATAAAATGCTTTTTTGATACGGATATGCTGGCTCTGGACTTTCTATTTAAATTACCTTATATGTGCCACTGCACTCCTATATTTATCTACAGTTGTGCTGCAAGTCTGCTAATGTGCAATATATATATATATTAGGGGTGTGCACCGGCCACTTTTCGTGTTTTGTGTTTTGGTTTTGGATCTGGATCTTTCTTCGTGTTTTGGATCTGGATTGGTTTTGCCAAAACCACCCTTCCGTGTTTTGGGTTCTGGGTTTTGTGTTTTGGATCTGTATTTTTTTTAAAAAAAGCATAAAAACAGCTAAAATCACAGAATTTGTGGGTTTTTCTGCTCCTATGCTATTATTAACCTCAATAACCTTAATTTCCAGTCATTTCCAGTCTATTCTGAACACCTCACACCTCACAACAGTGTTTTTATGTCCAAAAGGTTGCACCGAGGTAGCTGGATGACTATGCTAAGCAACATGAGTGGGCAGCACAAACACATGGTCCATCTAGGAGTGACACTGCAGTGGCAGACAGGATGGCAGTTTGAAAAACTAGGCCCCAAACAGTACATAATGCAAAGAAAAACAAGAGGTGCAAGATGGAATTGTCCTTGGGCTCTCCCACCCACCCTTATGTTGTATAAATAGGACATGCACACTTTAACAAACCAATCATTTCAGCGCCAGGGTCTGCCACACAACTGTGGCTGAAATGATTGGTTCGTTTGGGCCCCCACAAAACAAGCTGGCAATTAATCTGTCCCTGCACAAACTGGCTCTACGGAGGCAAGACGTCATCCTCATCCTCCTCATCCACCGATTCCTCACCCTCTTCAGTGTTGTGTACATCCTCATCCTCACAGAGTATTAATTCGTCCCCGCTGGAATCCACAACCACAGGTCCCTCTGTACGTTCTGGAGGCTGGTCTCCCTGGAAGAGTTGATAATTCATTTGATGAACATCATCTTCTCCACATTTTGTGGAAGCAACCTCCTACACCTTTCGCTGACAAGGTTCCTGGCTGCACTAAACACTCTTTCGGAGTACACACTGGAGGGGGGGCAACTCAGGTAAAATAGAGCCAGTTTGTACAGGGGCATCCAAATTGCCTCTTTTTCCTGCCAGTACAGGTACGGACTGTCTGACATGCCTACTTGGATGCTGTCACCGATGTAATCCTTTAACAGACAGATGCATGCTTGTCGCTGCTGCTTTGAGGATGCAGGTGCGGCTAAAGCCCACACAATTCACAAAGACAGAAAAAAAAAGAAGAATTTTTTTATTGTTTGTGGAGCGCACTTTGAGGGTTACACTGCCCTTTAACAGACAGACGCACGCTTGTCGCTGCTGCTTTGAGGATGCAGGTGCGGCTACTGCGCATACATTTCACACACAAACACAGAAAGAAGAAAATTATTTTATTTTGTTGGAGTGCACTTTGGGGGTAACACCACCCTTTAACAGACAGATGCACGCTTGTCGCTGCTGCTTTGAGGACAGTATCATATGCAGTGACAGTAGACTTGTCAGAAATTGTTGGCACGTCCTTCAGTCCGGGCCAGATGTCCAAAACCGGCCCTTGATTTATGACACAGGCGCACGCTTGGCACTGCTACTGTGTTGATGCACGTGCGGCTACATCGCACACAAGTCACAAACACAGAAAAAAAATTGTTTTTTATTTTTTGGAGCACTTTGGGGGTTACACCACCCTTTAACAGACTTATGGGACACAGGCGCACGCTTGGCGCTGCTCCTTTGTTGATGCACGTGCAGCTACAGCCCACACAATTCACAAAGACAGAAAATAAAATAAGAATTTTTTATTGTTTGTGGAGCGCACTTTGAGGGTTACACCACCCTTTAACAGACAGACTCACGCTTGTCGCTGCTGCTTTGAGGATGCAGGTGCGGCAACAGCCCACACAATTCACAAAGACAGAAAGAAAGAAGAATTTTTTTATTGTTTGTGGAGCGCACTTTGAGGGTTACACCACCCTTTAACAGACAGACGCACGCTTGTCGCTGCTGCTTTGAGGACAGTATCATATGCAGTGACAGTAGACTTGTCAGAAATTGTTGGCACGTCCTTCAGTCCGGACCAGATGTCCAAACCGGCCCTTGACTTATGACACAGGCGCACGCTTGGCGCTGCTACTGTGTTGATGCACATGCGGCTACATGGCACACAAGTCACAAACACAGAAAAAAAATTGTTTTTATTTTTTGGAGCACTTTGGGGGTTACACCACCCTTTAACAGACTTATGGGACAGGCGCACGCTTGGCGCTGCTCCTTTGTTGATGCACGTGCAGCTACAGCCCACACAATTCACAAAGACAGAAAAAAAAGAAGAATTTTATTATTGTTTGTGGAGCGCACTTTGAGGGTTACACCACCCTTTAACAGACAGATGCACGCTTGTCGCTGCTGCTTTGAGGATGCAGGTGGAATCTAGACGGGATTTGGAACCGGGGACACACTACCTCCATCAATTGTCTAAATCCCACTGCACTAATGGCGGATACCGGACGCACGTCTAACACCAACATAGCAGTCAAGGCCTCAGTTATATGTTTTGCTTCAGGATGACTGCTGTCGTACTTCATCCTCCTAGCTAAGGACTGTTGGAGGGTCAATTGTTTAGTAAAAGTAGTGGTGTTCCTACTTCCTCTCTGGGATGATGAACAACTCCCAGCAGCAGCAACAGCACTAGGAGGAAGTGGTTCTTGATCTTTCCCTATTTTATTTTTATCGGAGAAAGTTTGGTCCTCCATTTATGTTATATTGATATATACGTGCGGCTAAGGAGCACAAAAACACAGAAAATAATTTTTTATTTTTGTTGGAGACTAGTGCACTTTGTGGGTTACACCACCCTTTAAGAAATGAGCCAGCCAGCCCTTTACTTATGGGACACAGGCGCACGCTTGGCGCAGCTCCTTTGTTGATGCACGTGCAGCCACAGTGCACACAATTCACAAACACAGAAAATATTTTTTTATTTTGTTTGGAGTGCCCTTTGGGGGTTACAGCACCCTTTAACAGACAAGCCAGCCGGCCCTTTACTTATGGGACACAGGCGCACGCTTGGCGCTTCTCCTTTGTTGATGCACGTGCAGCCACAGTGCACACAATTCACAAACACAGAAAATATTTTTTTATTTTGTTTGGAGTGTACTTTGGGGGTTACAGCACCCTTTAATGGTCAAGCCAGCCGGCCCTTTACTTATGACACAGGCGCACGCTTGGCACTACTTTGTTGATGCACGTGCGGCTACTGCGCACACAATTCACAAACACAGAAAATATATATATTTTTTTGCACTTGGGGGGAGCACCCCTGATGGACAGAGCACCCCCTGGACAACACTACAGCACCCCTTTAGGACTGGGACTCTGCACAGGACTTTGGAATGGACACAGCCCCTATGGACAACTGACTGCACAACACAGATAAGGCCAGCCCCTATGGACTTTGGAGGAGTGGACACAGCCCCTATGGACAACAGCAGCACAGCACAACACAGCCAGCCCCTATGGACTTTGGAGGAGTGGACACAGCCCCTATGGACTACAGCAGCAAAGCACCACACAGCCAGCCCCTATGGACTTTGGAGGAGTGGACACAGCCCTTATGGACAACAGCAGCACAGCGCAGCACAGCATAGCACAGCACAACACTACACTGCACTACACTACACTACACAGCCCAGCCAGCCCTAACTCCCACCCTCCCTCTTCACTGTCCACAGCCGAGTGAGAAAATGGCGCCGACGCGGGTACCTTATATAGGATCCAAAACCCGCGAGACCCAGAAGGCAGGATGATGACGTTTTGCCTCGATTTCAGATCCAAGTCAGGCGGGAAAAATCGAGCCTGACTCGGTTCGGCCTCGGATCGGGGGGCCTCGGGGGGGTTCGGATTTCAGAAATCCGAACCCGCTCACCCCTAATATATATATATATATATATATATATATAGCCTGCACCCCTCTCTGCTCAGTGAGTGCTCCGGCCCTCTCCCAGCCGGACCTAACTCACCCTGAGACTTTACTATTACCTGGTGGTCTCAGGTCAGCCAGGCTGGAGTGGGAGTCGCTGGGACTGTTTTGACTCCTGTGCCAGTGGACTGGTGTCTGTCTTCTCTTTTAATGCCTGGCCCTGGAGTGGACTGGTCCGATGTGCGGTGGACGGCAGCTAATATAAAGTCGGAGCCGTGAGTTGTCACTCACGGCTCTGCTCCGCAAAGGACCATGGGAGGAGTGGTCGCAGCCGGGCATGTGCAGCATGCCCTCCCACGGCCATCTTCCCTGTCTCCTGTGTAGTCAGAATGAGCTATTGAGCTTCTGTACAGATCTCATTCTGACATACACCTGACTGGCTGACTGCTGCACTGCCCGATCGGAGATGAGCTCCGATTGCGGCAGCGGAGGGGTGGGTGCTTCAGAGCCGCGGAATGCCCCTAGGCATTCCAGATGCTCTAGGCATTTGCTTAGAATGCCTATGCTTAGGGCCGGCTCTGTGGGCACTGCATAAAGGGCACTAGTGGCTGCACTATATTTCAGGCATTACTGGGGGCACTGTAAAAGGGGCACTACTGGAGGCACTATTTATTTGGCACTGCATAATGGCCACTACTGGGGGCACTATATATTGGGCACTGCATAAGAGCACTACTGGGGGCACTATATAAGGGGCACTACTGGGGACATTGCACTGGTATAAGGAGCATTACTGGGGGCACTATATATTGGACACCGCATAAGGGGCACTATTGGGGAACTATATAGCACTACTGTGGGCACTATATATTGGGCACTACTGGGGGCACTGTATAAGGGGCACTACTGGGAGCACTCTATATTGGGCACTGCATAACGGTCACTGCATAACGGGCACTGTATAAGGGGCACTAGTGGGGGCACTATATATTGGGCACTGCATAATGTGCACTACAACAGGGGGCATTGTAAAAGGGGCACTACTACTGGGGACATTGCATAAGGATCACTACTACAGTGGGCATTGCATGAGGGGCACTACTGTTAGGAGCATTGGATAATGGACACTACAACAGGGGGCACTTTATAAGGGGCACTGCCTACTAGGGGCATTAAGGTGTTGGAAAGGAATGCTCCCAGAGTGACGAGAAACTGTGGTGTCTCATGTTCACATGCCCACTTTTTTGACCCGCGCACATAGGTAGGCTCCATTTTTCATCTTGCCCTGGACTCTAAATACCCTAGTGACACCACTGTGTGTGAGTAAAGTGATTTTAACTTCTGTGATTTAATTCAATAGCTACTGTTACATATTCTATTCTATGTGAAGGTGGCATGTTATCCTGATGGAAGTAGCCATTAGAAGATAGATAGACTGTGGCCTAAAGGGACGCACACGGTCTGCAACATATTCAGGTAGGCTGTATTTACTCAGGTAGGCTATCACATTCAAACAAAGTGCATTTAGTATTAGGAGGCCTAATGTGTGCCAAGAAAATATTCCCTGCACCATTACACAAACACCACCAGTCTGAACCATAATTGCCGTTATCCTAGCTGCCCCTTCCGGGAGGGGGCTGCCAGGTCTGCTTAGCAGGACGGCGGGGCTGGTAAAAGGGGACATGCCCAGGACAAGATGTGCCATTTGGGGTGGGGCTAAGGGTGGAGCCACTTACTCCCATCATTTTGGCCCCGCCCCTGCTACACAATGCCGAGATTTCCGGCATTGTGGAGCAGGGGGCGTGGTCATGATGACGCGATTCAGTGAGAATCGCGTCATCAGCCCCCCGCTGCGGGTGTTTGGGTAAGTATTGCGCGGGGGGACTGGGGGGACCGGGAGACATGCCTAGTTTTCCAAGGGCCCGGGAGCAGCATACAATTTTCGGGAGGCTCCCGACCAAATCGGGAGAGTAGGCATGTATGGTCTGAACCAGTGACGCAAGGTAAGGGCTCCATGGATTCATGTTGTTTTTATACTAAATTGTGACCCAATTATCTGCAGCTCACAGCAGACCCAAGATTTGTCAGACCAGTCAATGTTTTTTTAATCTTCAACTGTCCATTTTGGAGAACTTGGATTCAACTGTCCTATTGTATGTACAGGCTGTACCCACAATAGCTTTAGTTTCCTGCCCATAGGTGACAGGAGTGTAACCTGATGCTGCTGTTTCCTACTGATTTTAATATTCAATGTGCTGTGCATTCAGAGAAACTCCTCAGCCTACTGCTGCTGTAACACATGGTTCTTTTACTCACTGACACCTTCCTGGTAGCTTGAATCAGTATTACAGTATCTGACCTCTCTCAATAACAAGGTATTTTTGCCCACAGAAATTATGCTCACTTGAGTTTTTTGTGCATTTTTTTCTATATTGAATCATAGGGAAATAATAAGATAAGAAAAATGGCACTAAATCAAGAACTAGATGTTTTGGGGTCTGTCAGTAGCAACCAGTCAGACCTCCATTTTGTACAAATCACTGTTCCCATTAAGGGGCATATTTATGCATTTAAAATGCTGCTGTGATGTGATATTTTTACCTAAATTCACATTGCAAATTTAGGAAATATCACGTGGATGTACTTGCGGTAAAGTTCTGCCCCTGTGAATCCTCTCCGCACAGTTTTTTAGGGTATTTTAAAAAAAAACAAAACCCTAAGAGTGTGACTGCACATGCGCCAATTCCAGCTACCGCTATACCCCACCCACCCCACTTGCACTTTCACTTACCTCGGTGAATGGTGATCTGGTGACTCTGGTCATCTTATGTGTGCTGTGAACTAGATGCTGGTTACAGCACACATCAGATGACCAGGGTCACAGAGCAAGAGCCTGGCGATCAGCTGACCGGAGTCACATTTTTGTAGTAGAAAAATAGTAATTGTTAGTAGAATAGCATTTGTTTAATGCAAATAGACAGCCAAGACTTGATATCTATACACCCATCAGCCATAACATTGAAAATTAAATGAAGTGAATTACAGTGATTATCTTGATACAATGGCACCTGTCAAGGATTGGGATATATTAGGTAGTAAGTGAATACTCAGTTCTCGATGTTGATTTGTTGGAAGCAGGAAAAATGGGCAAGTATAAGGATCTGAGCGACTTTGACAAGAGCCAAATTGTGATGGCTAGATGACTGGCACAGAACATCTCCAAAATGGCAGGTCTTGTGGGGTGTTCCCAGTATGCAGTGGTTAGTACCTATCAAAAATGAATAAAGGAAGGACAACCAAAGAATGGGACCGGGTCATGGGTGCCCAAAGCTCATTAATGTGTGTGGGGAGGGAAGGCTAGCCTGTCTTGTCTTATTCCACATAAAAGTTACTGTAGCACAAATTGCTCAAAAAAATGTATGCTGGCTATGATAGATGTCAGAACACAGTGCTTCACAGCTTACTGCATATTGAGTGCCCTGTCCACCACCAAAATTGCCTACAATGGGCATGTGAGCATCAGAACTGGACCATGGAGCAAGGAAGAAGGAGGCAGTTTTTGGAGGCAGTATGATGCTCTGGGCAATGTTCTGCTGGGAAATCCTGGAATTCATGTGAATGTTACTTTGTCACTTATCACCTACCTAAACATTATTGCAGACCATGTAAACCCGTTCATGAGTACAGTATTCCCTGACGGCAGTAGCCTCTTTCAGCAGGGTAATGAGCCCTGCCATATTGCAGCCATTATTCAGGAATGATTTGAAAAACATGAAAAAGCGTTCAAGGTGGTGACTTGGCCACCCAATCTCAATCCGATCATGCATCTGTGGGATGTGCTGAAAAACTCCAAGCCATGGTGGGCCCACATTCTCGTCTTGGTGCTAGATACATAGACAGGTCAAACTGTTTTGGTGGTGTAGGGGGGATCTACACAATATTAAGGAGGGTGATATTAATATTATGGCTGACATGTGTATTCAATTCAGGAGGTTTGTCCCGTCTCCTAAATGTCTGCACAGTGGAAGCCTGGGTGTGTGCCCCAAAGGCTCCCACTGCAAGGAAGATGGGACAGACTTAAGAGAGGAGGACCAGCCGTTGAGGTAAGTAAGGGAGATCAGGACTTCACTGTGCTGTGCCTGCATTTGGAGGAGGAGCCTGACCCAGAGGAACAGATCATTCGGATGAGAACGTTTTAGCTGTTAAATACACTGTCTGTTAACAGTTGAAAGAGCTATCAGCTAGTGGAACTACAAGTCCCAGCTAGCTTCCAGTAGGATCTTGCCAGCTGTAATACAAACTCACCATCCCTCTGGAGAAAGTAGACAACGCAAGTTCTTTACCCAAGTGGGAGTCCTTCAGGTATAGTGAGCAGCGAGGACATCTAAAAAGCGTAGGAGGGCCTAGAACTGTCACCATTATGGACTGGAGGATCATCTACCAGATAAGTCATTGAGCACTGTACTAAAACTAGTAGCTGGGAGGTGCAAATTGTCCAGAAACTGTTAAACAAGCTATACTTATTTAATTTGCTATATCACGCAACACATGGCCTGGGTTCTCCGGCATATGCACACCAATGGTATCCAAAAAGCTCTGTACTGCACCATTATCTAATTAGTGTATGTAGGGTGTTTAGTGTTAACATTAAATTGTATTTTAGCTTGCCATAGGAGTATCATGTGAAACCAGGCGTATGCCTCCCGACAGACACATATGTGTTTTGTATTGTGATGTGCATGAGACACATTTGTGTAACACACCATTATTGTACTTGTATCAACAATTGCATGTCACTTCCCTTTCCGACCAAATCTATGTACGAGTGGATGCATAAATATTTTTTACATGCCTGTCCAGTTCATAAAAGTGCAAAAAGCACCAAAAATATGCTTATATCCATCTATCAACATTCATCAGTCATTCCACATTGGGCATTATAGTACATGTAATAATAAAGCTATTAGAACTGAACCTGCAATTCACTTACTATCCAACAGATGCTAGACGAAAGAGGAAGAGGCTCAACTGATCAAATTAGGTGCCACACTTTTCCGATACTAAGGGGCAGATTCAATTGGGGGCGAGAAAAGCAAAAATCCCACACCTGCAAGGTTTTTCCTGAAGGTACAGGATTTTTGCTATTCAATTAGGTGCAGATTTTTTCTTTTTTTGTGCACTGGGAGGTTTTTATTCTCGCACCTCCAGAGCAAGTGTGATTTTTTCTAAAATCGTTAATTTTAGGAAAAATCAGCGGGACTTGCTCTGGCACCCCGGCGGCACCCCCACTGAGGACTAATTAAGCAACTGGAAGTTTCCAATTAGCTTAATTAGGCCTTAATTACTTACCTTCTGCAGCGCTGTCTTCTGCATCCAACGTTGGAAGCTGGGTCTTCTGCAGCAGGGTGAGTATTTCAGTGTGTGTAAGTGTTTGTTAGTGTTTGTAAGAGTGTATGAAGTGTGTGTGTTTGACCCCCGATCTATGTGTACCCCCCCCCAAGTTCAGTGTGCCTCCCCAGGATGGTTGCTGGGAGAACTACATCCCCCAGCAGCCCTTGCCCCTCCCACCAGCCCCTGGAGCCTCCCAGCAGCCCCTGGGACTCCCAGCAGCCCCCTCTCCAGTGAGAAGATAGAGGGGAGGTCACCAGGAGCCGCGGAGACGACCGGAGACCCCCGGGCAGGTAAGTGCCGAATTTTCTTTACGCGGCGCGGGGTTTTCAGCTCTGAAAATTGTGACCACTTTTTTTAAATTGGATATCGCAGGTATCGGGAGCGTGCATACCCGCGGTAATCCAAAATTGGCCGCAAGGTCTTTTCCTCGCTAAACCTCACGCCCAATTGAATATGCCCCTATAACTATAGATTTTGTCCCATCACTCAAAGATTTTTTTTTTAAGTGTTTTTATTTTGACTATAATGTATAAAGAATTCATTTCTTTGTGTGTAGTGTTTTACTTAAGCTTTAGATACCACTGGCTCTTCAGCTGCTGATGAACTATAAGTCCCAGAATGTTCTCCAAGCCGAAGACAAGAGGGATGGAGAGAATCTTGGAAATAACATTTAAGGTTATACCTGGGCTACACTCTACCTGTCCAAGGCAGGTAGGTCCTCTAACGTTGATGAGATAGACTTCCTTATTATTTGCTAGATGTCAGTTAGGGGCATATTTATTATAATCCGCATGTCAGATGCTTATTGGCTGTGATAAATTCGCCCAACATCACAAGGTTGTATAAAAAATTGCATGCAGGGACAGAGCTAGCGATAAAGTTCTGTCCCTGTGAATCCACTTCACCTACTTGTCACTGTATTTTCTGTAAGAAATAGTGTTTATGTATCCACGCACGTGCTTACGCTAGCCTACCCCCACAACCACCCCCCCCTCTGTGTCCAAGCCACTCACCCATGATCACCCCATCCCCCGTGCAATCTCCCCTAGCTTACACTTACCTGCCAGGCGATCGGTGCTCCGGTATGGTCCACTCTGTGGGGCTCCGGTCAGCTGGTGTCCGAGCACCTGCACTGTGACCCTAGTCAGCTGCTCTATGCAGCAGCTGGCCAGGGTCACAGAGCAGGAGCTCAAAGACCAGCTGACCGGAGCCCCAGGGGACCTCACCGGAGCATCAATCACCAGTCCCTGGATGCAGATAAGTGAGTTTTTTTGTTACATTTTTTTTTTTTACGTGATCAGCTTGTGGTCTATTTATTATACACAACTGATCACAGGGGCCGGCTCCTGGCTCTGCTCTGCCTCTTAGAGCAGAGCAGGAGTCGGAGACCAGGGGAAAGCCCTAATAACGCCATCTGAGGGTGGTGTTATTATCACAGGACTTCCCCCGGCATTTTTTCACAATATATTTTTAGTAAATCTGAACAGATCACATTTCCCATTACAAGTATGGGAAGAAATGCGATCTGTTTACTAAAAATATGTGAATTGAAAGGATTGGGATAGTTTTCAAGAAAACTATTTGCCCTTTAATAAATGTATATGATACTAAAATAATGGGAAAAGGGTTAATATAATGTTAATAAATATGCCTCTTAAAGAGTTAAATGTTACAGACCTGCAGCTGTCTTTTACTTTCTATAATATGCACATACGGTTTCTCATCTTATGACTTCATTCCCAAGGTAATTAACTGTATTTCCAATGCTCTCATTGCATTATTTTAAGACTTGCCTAGTTAAGCATATTGAATCTATCCCTTACTGGAAGGTGTGGTCAATATAATATATATATATATATATATATATATATATATATATATATATATATATATAGAAAGGATTACGATTATAGAAAATATAGCTTGTTCTTATATAGGTATTCCCATGTGATCTCTGTGCCCAATAGAAAAAATAGTAGTTATGTATAAATATGTAAATCAGATGTTATGCATTCATTACAATCTGCCAGTATGGTCGCTGTCTGTCTATGAATAAATCTCATCACATAATTTGCAAAGAACTTGACTTCAAGTTATCACACTTGTTCACTATGCTTGGATTATTATGTTGTATAGTTCTGACAGCATCACAAGGAGGCATTAGGCAGGGCAGAGGTTCCCAAACTTTTTTGAACCAGGGCGCCCTAGAGTATCAGCATTCTTTTCGCGGCACCCCTAAGCCAAAAGTTTGTTATTGAGAAATTCAGAGAAAAAAAATAGTATAAAGTGAAGTAAATTGTGCTTACCTGTCATCCTTAGGGTCAGTTATGTGGTGATGGACAGGTTTGCATTTCTGTTTGTCCACATATTTACATTATATTGAACATAAAGAATTTGATTTGGTGCTGGATCACCATCCTGAGGCACCCCTGCAAGTGTCCCAAGGCACCCTAGGGTGCCACGGCACACAGTTTGGGAAACACTGAGGCAGGGGATGCAATATTGTACCATCTCCTACTCTTCTTTATTTAACATTGATGTACAACTTAAGCTACTTTAGTAATATGTTCACTTTTACTGGATTTTGCTTTTCTTGCTTTTCTCACAGTTACTCTAATGCACCAGGCAGACTTTATCACCACTTCTTATTATAGAGCGGTTATATGTTTGGTAAACTAGCCCTGCTATATGCTATATAAGTGAATGAGTAAGTAATACGAGTAAAATACTCCTTCCAATGCCATAACATACTAGTATTTAAATTACAAATACTAGAACAAGTTAGGAATATGTATGTGCACACTCTAAACATATCCTATATCAACATACAGTGTGATGTGCTTGATTTGGCAACCCTAGATTATTAATGTCTATATGTTTTACAAAATATTTATAGAAAATGAAAGTGAAAATAAATATAACCGGTATACATTACACAGGTCATGGCAGTATAAGTTTACGTTTAATGCAGAGTTTATATACATGGAGTGCATTCTGGTAGATGAATGATGGAGGAATACATCAATATCTTTTCTGGAGTGTTTGTAACAATACAATACCAGTTGAGGGCAGGATAACTCAGAAGTAACAAAGCTTGCCCATCCATCACTTAAATGGTTTGAGTTTGTTAAAGTAAACACATTAAATAAAAAATAAAAAAAACACTCAAGCAATTCCTGAACATGCTCTTTGTAATCATTCCACACATTTTATGACATCCTGTCAGATTATGGAAACATTCTCAAGTTCTTGGTTTTAATTATTCTGCTGTATGGATGTGTGTTAGGATTGCAGGGATTGGAAACAATGTATTGACCTAGCTGTGTTCTGGCTTGGAATCCTTAAAGTAAGTGATCAATATTTCATTTTAGCTGTTTTCATAGAGCTAAAACGCCGCTCTGACAGAGTGGGAGGGTATGCTCACTTCCATGCTTTTCCTTTACCAGTCTTGCAGTAAACACAAATAATTACATATCACTACTGCTCCTGAATGTCTAGAACATTTTATTAGTACTTGGTACATGGGAAGATTATTTGTATCGGCTCCCCATGGAGTGATCTTCCGCAGTGCTGGCAACCTGTAGACATTAAGTTGATGAGATTCTATAAGTGATAAGAAGATTAGGTGGTGATACTACTTTCTGATAATAGGATTGTTTTTGTTAAACATTTTGAATTATACTTGATAACTGCTCATCATGTTACAGTGTTTGAGGGGTGAACATAAAATGTGACAATAAAAGCACTTGTTTCAGAATATCATTGTCTTGAGAGTTTGGTTGCAAAACTAAAGGTAAAACAACTTTTTAAACCTATTTGGTAATGTTGAAGTAGGTATGTAGGTGTACAAATTCCTACGGTCAGGGATCTGTTTCTAACTAGACATCTGAATCCAGCTGAGAGGTGCAGAGAGAGAGCCGTATGACTGGCTTTGAGATATGCCATCCACAAGGCACCACCCATAATGGGAGTGGCAGAGAAAGCTTGTTGTCTCTCACCATCAAATGTAAAATGTTACTGATGTCACAAAATGTTATGTGAATGATGCTGATGCAAGACTTACAATGAAGACTGAGAGGATAATGATTAAAGGAGGAGAAGGGATTAATGATTGATTGAGGATAAAGGGGTTAAGGATGAATTCTTGAGGGATTAATGGTGGAAAGCCAATGCTGGAGAGTGCTTACTCAGTGATTAATGACAATAGCGACTACCTTTCCTGCGATATGAGGGGTCCAAAGAGGTTATCGCTCAGTGCCATTAATTTGTAAAAGCTGGCTCTGTTGAGCCAATATGATAAAACTGGTATTGGTCGGTGGGATTTCTGTGGCTGCAGCTCTTTTTCTCTTGAACCAGAAATCATTCTAGACCTTCTTTCTTGTTAGCCATTTGCTGCATGGTAATCATGCAAACCAGCCAACTGAGTGTATGGGCCAGCTTTACCTGACAGCTACACACCTCCTTCATTCATTGTACAATACCTTATTTGATTGTCAGTATAGATGAAAGAAGATAAACTTTGTTGTCTATAATTTGATCACTGCTTTTACCAGAAGAAAACAATCTCAGCTGTCAGTACTAGGGGTGTGCACCGGCCACTTTTCGTGTTTTGTGTTTTGGTTTTGGATCTGGATCTTTCTTCGTGTTTTGGATCTGGATTGGTTTTGCCAAAACCACCCTTCCGTGTTTTGGGTTCTGGGTTTTGTGTTTTGGATCTGTATTTTTTTTTTAAAAGCATAAAAACAGCTAAAATCACAGAATGTGTTGGTTTTTCTGCTCCTATGCTATTATTAACCTCAATAACCTTAATTTCCACTAATTTCCAGTCTATTCTGAACACCTCACACCTCACAATAGTGTTTTTATGTCCAAAAGGTTGCACCGAGGTAGCTGGATGACTATGCCAAGCGACACGAGTGGGCGGCACAAACACGTGACCCATCTAGGAGTGATACTGCAGTGGCAGACAGGATGGCAGTTTGAAAAACTAGGCCCCAAACTGTACATAATGCAAAGAAAAAAAAGAGGTGCAAGATGGAATTGTCCTTGGGCCCTCCCACCCACCCTTATGTTGTATAAACAGGACATGCACACTTTAACAAACCAATCATTTCAGCGCCAGGGTCTGCCACACAACTGTGGCTGAAATGATTGGTTCGTTTGGGCCCCCACAAAACAAGCTGGCAATTAATCTGTCCCTGCACAAACTGGCTCTACGGAGGTAAGATGTCGTCCTCATCCTCCTCATCCACCGATTCCTCACCCTCTTCAGTGTTGTGTACATCCTCATCCTCACAGAGTATTAACTCGTCCCCACTGGAATCCACCACCACAGGTCCCTCTGTACGTTCTGGAGGCTGGTCTCCCTGGAAGAGTTGATAATTCATTTTTATGAACATCATCTTCTCCACATTTTGTGGAAGCAACCTCCTATGCCTTTCGCTGACAAGGTTCCCGGCTGCACTAAACACTCTTTCGGAGTACACACTGGAGGGGGGGCAACTCAGGTAAAATAGAGACAGTTTGTACAGGGGCCTCCAAATTGCCTCTTTTTCCTACCAGTACAGGTATGGACTGTCTGACATGCTTACTTGGATGCTGTCACCGATGTAATCCTCCACCATTCTGTCAATGGTGACAGTATCATATGTAGTGACAGTAGACATGTCAGAAATTGTTGCCAGGTCATTCAGTCCAGACCAGATGTCCAAACTTGGTCCTGCCTGCCCTGCATCACCGCCAGTGGGTTGCTTAGGATAGCTAAGTTTTTTCCTGGCAGCCCAGTTGCGGGAGAAAATGAAGAAGGAGCTGTTGACGTGTCACGTTCCGCTTCAGCTGACAGTGTGTTCACCAGCAGGTCTTTGCACCTCTGCAGGCTTGTGTCGGCCGGAAAGAGAGACACCACATAGGCTTTAAACCTAGGATTGAGCACGGTGGCCAAAATGTAGTGGTCTGATTTCAACAGATTGACCACCCTGGAATCCTGGCAAAGCGAATGAAGGGCTTCATCCACAAGTCCCACATGCCGAGTGGAATCGCTCCGTCTTAGCTCCTCCTTCACTTTCTCCAGCTGCTTCTGCAAAAGCCTGATGAGGGGAATGACCTGACTCAAGCTGGCAGTGTCTGAACTGACTTCACGTGTGGCAAGTTCGAAGGGCTGGAGAACCTTGCACAACACGGAAATCATTCTCCACTGCGCTTGAGTCAGATGCATACCCCCTCCTTTCCCTATGTCATAGGTGGATGTATAGGCTTGAATGGCCTTTTGCTGCTCCTCCATCCTCTGAAGCATATAGAGGGTTGAGTTCCACTGCGTCACAACCTCTTGCTTCAGGTGATGGTGGGGCAGGTTCAAGAGTGTTTGCTGGCGCTCCAGTCTTCGGCACGCAGTCGCTGAATGGCGAAAGTGGCCAAAAATTTTTTGGGCCACCCAAAGCGTCTCCTGCACGCCCCTGTCGCTTTTCAGAAAATTCTGCACCACCAAGTTTATTGTGTGAGCAAAACATGGGACGTGCTGGAATTTGCCCAGATGTAATGCCCGCACAATATTGGTCATGTTGTCAGATATGGCAAGACAGTTGTTGTCCGGATTTGGATAGAAATATTGCCAGACCAAAGAGGTGGAATGTTTGGTCTTCTGCCCAGGCATGACCGTGATGGGCTTTTTCATCCCACGGACAACAACTGTCTCCCCCGGAGCCTGATTTAAACAAACCATATCACCATCAGAATCCTCCTCGCCAACTTCCTCCTCAGCGCCAGCTACACCAGTATCCTCATCCTGTTGTACTTCAACAGTGACATCTTCAATTTGCATATCAGCAAGTGGACTGTGGGTGCTCCTTTCAGCACTTGCAGGGGGCGTGCAAATGGTAGAAAGAGCCACCTCTTCCCGTCCAGTGCTGGGAAGGTCAGGCATCGCAACCACCACCACACCTGGACTCTCCTTGGGGATTTGTGATATCTTCTTAGAACGCACAGTTCTTCGCTGTGCTTTTGCCAGCTTAACACGTTTGATTTTTTTAGTGGGAGGAGGGCTTCCATCGTCATGTGAAGCTGAACCACTATTCATGAACATAGGGAAAGACCTTAGCCATTTCTTGCCACTCCGTGTCGTAAATGGCATATTGGCAAGTTTACGTTTCTCTTCAGATGATTTAAATGTTTTTTTCAAGGTCATTTTCCTGAACTTTGTCATTTGGGATTGTATGTGCCCTCTACTATGACATTGGGCATCGGCCTTGGCAGACGACGTTGATGGCATGTTATCGTCTATGTCATGACTAGTGGCAGCAGCTTCAGCACTAGGAGGAAGTGGTTCTTGATCTTTCTCTATTTTATTTTTATCAGAGAAAGTTTTGTCCTCCATTTATGTTATATTGATAATACGTGCGACTAAGGCGCACACAAACACAGAAAATTATTTTTTATTTTTGTTGGAGACTAGTGCACTTTGTGGGTTACAACACCCTTTAAGGAATGAGCCAGCCGGCCCTTTACTTATGGGACACAGGCGCACGCTTGGCGCAGCTCCTTTGTTGATGCACGTGCAGCCACAGTGCACACAATTCACAAACACAGAAAATATTTTTTTATTTTGTTTGGAGTGTACTTTGGGGGTTACAGCATCCTTTAGCGGTCAATCCAGCCGACCCTTTATTTATGGGACACAGGCGCACGCTTGGCACTACTTTGTTGATGCACGTGTCGCTACTGCGCACACAATTCACAAACACAAAAAAATATATATTTTTATTTTGTTTGGAGTGCCCTTTGGGAGTTACAGCACCCTTTAATGGTCAAACCAGCCGGCCTTTTACTTATGGGACACAGGCGCACGCTTGGCGCTGCTCCTTTGTTGATGCACGTGCAGCCACAGTGCACACAATTCACAAACACAGAAATTTTTTTTTTTTTTTTTAGCACTTGGGGGGAGCACCCCTGATGGGAGGAGCACCCCTGATGGACAGAGCACCCCCTGGACAACACTACAGCACCTCTTTAGGACTGGGACACTGCACAGGACTTTGGAGTGGACACAGCCCCTATGGACAACTGACTGCACAACACAGTCCAGCCAGCCCCTATGGACTTTGAAGTAGTGGACACAGCCCCTATGGACAACAGCAGCACAGCGCAGCACAGCACAGCACAACACTACACTGCACTACACTACACTACATAGCCCAGCCAGCCCTAACTCCCACCCTCCCTCTTCACTGTCCACAGCCGAGTGAGAAAATGGCGCCGACGAGGGTACCTTATATAGGATCCAAAACCCGCAAGACCCGGAAGGCGGGATGATGACGTTTTGCCTCGATTTCAGATCCGAGTCAGGCGGGAAAAGTCGAGCCTGACTCGGACCGGCCTCGGATCGGGGGGGGCTCGGGGGGGTTCGGATATCAGAAATCCGAACCCGCTCACCCCTAGTCAGTACTAATAAAAGTATTCATGTAAGGCCCCAAATTCAGAATGAGGTTGAGAAAAGGATGAAATCCTACCCCACAAGATCAGTGGCCACCATCTCTAGACAATTCCAGCATGCAGAAGCTCAAGCCGAGTGGACCGCTACAAAGGAGTATTAGGGTAAAGACCCAAGTTTCCAAATATTTCAGTAACTTCATTCCAGATTGTTACATCCTGGAGCAGAATGTGTTCCTGAATCCTGTCACTCTCTCTCCCAACGAAGACTGCAAGGATAGTGACCAGAGCCAGTTTAGCCAACCCAGAACACATGGAGATCCCGACTCTCACAGCACTGCACCCACACCCACAGATGTGCCATTTAGAATAATAGAATAGTAATACAAACAAAAGTGTAGCAGTGTCAGCCCTTTTGTCAGCTTGGTTGTAGTAACCGTGGCCAATGTTACATGAGGATAACTATCTATTTTGCTGAATAAGCTCCAGGGACTACCGGAAAACATACAAAAGTTTGGGATGAACAATCATCTCTACAAGGTTGACTCTACATATCAGTGACAAAGGAAATTCATACCAAACTTACATACTAGTTTTAAGTTAGTCTAATTGTGGATAAACATTCAGCCCAACATATTCCAACATATTCATTGAAACCCAGGTGCCCAGATATTAAAGAGGGCCACCCACTGAAAGAGCAAATCTGAAGGGAAAACTGCAGGACAAGCACCTGTCATAAATATGGGTCTTAGCATTTGTGACACTCCTTCATTGCTGTATCCAGGCCTATGCAGGAACATTCCATTTCAATTACCCAATGCACCTGAGCGGCTCAGCTGTGTGCTCACCTGGTCATCTAGATAAATGGCTATTCACCACCTCTTGTTTAAACCAGTTCCTGTGAGCAACCCATTGCCTGAACATGATCCTATCCAGGATAGTTCTAGGCTCCAGGTTTACTCCTTGTATCCTGTGATTGTGTTCCCTTTGACTCTATGTGCTACTTTGTGGATTCTCATTATTTACCATCTGCTGCTGGGTTCCATTACCTGTCAGCACCGCAGCTTCTATGCTGCATTCAGGCCTGCTTTTCATCTGCCGCTGTGTTCCATTATCTGTCAGTGACACAGCTCCCACTCTGCATACAGACCTGCTTCAACCACGTCGTCTCAGCCAGTATATACTGTCTTCCATCTGCCACTGTGTATCATCACATGTCAGCGTGGCAACTTCCACACTGCATATCAAGTTACTACTCCTCAGTGCAGAGCCGGCAAGTACAGCTGCGGCCTTCATTCCATCATACCTCTGGGACAGTGCATGCAAGTTACTTATTCTGTTTTACTTTGTGCTTGGTGGTTGTGCAGGTTATTGGGTTATACTATTGTGCTGACCTTGTATTGGTTTCCTTGTGCTGTGTGCTATTGTCTTGGGTTGGTTCAGAGAAGGGTGTTGGTTCCAGGGCTAGGATTCAGTGTGCAGTATATGGTCTGTACACTGAGGTGTCTAGTAAGTGTGTCTCTCAGTTTCAGAGTTCATCACTGGTTCCAGTTCCAGGTCTTGCATCAGAGCTTACAGCTTCCTCAAGTTGTACTCTAACTACATAAGACTCCGATTCCTGGCTTTAGTTCTGCGTTCCTATCTACTAGTACTATATTATTCTGAGTCCTGGGGGTAAATTTACTAAAGTGAGAGTTTTTAAAAGTGAGTTTTAGAAGAGATGTTGTCCATAGCAACCAATCAGATTCTAGCTATTATCTTCTAGAAGGTGCTAGTTAAATGTTAAGTAGAATCTGATTGGTTGCTATTGGCTATATCTCTTCTATAAACTCTCACTTTAGTAAATTTACCCCCCTGGAGTTCAAACTTGTTCCTAGAGGGTATCCCTGGTCTTGCTGGCCTTCATAGGTCACTAGACGAGAGGTCGCCCAGTGGACCTGGTCTGTTCACTCCAGTTCCAGTTCAGTATCCATGCATATCAGCAAAATAACCAGCAAATAAAAGAGAACTCTTAGATATTTGCAAAAGGTAGTCTGACCATTCCTTCAGCACTAGTCAAACTATTCAGGAACAATGTACTTTATCCAGGAGATACCCCTGTTCTAAAGCCATTTCCTTCTGCATTGAGAAGGCTTTTCAAATCTGCTGCTATACTAGCCAATGTGCTTTGACTGTCCCAATGGATAAGTAACAAGGCAGAATTCATGTTGACACTAAAGTACCCCTCTATGTGAGCTAAAAGTTTCCAGAAGACTTGATCTCTAGGTACCTGAAAATACATCTTCAAGTCCCATAGAGTATGGTCTGAAATAATCCTTGACTTAAAGTCCACCTCCCACTTTCAGGAACGATGGGTGTGCGAAAAGCAAGAATACTGCATCAGTTGAGGGTGACACATCCTTCTGATATCCACCAGGTCCAGCTTTACCTCAAGCTGCACAAACCGATGACCGCCCTGTAGACTATTGGAAGGGATTTGTTTCCAGAAACCGAAAGGATAATCTAGAACAGTGGTTCTCAAACCCCCACCTCAGGACCCCAAACAGGTCACCTGTGGATCTTTAAAGTGACACTTGGCTACACTCCTGTGCTCCTGCTGGTGGTATGGGAAATGTTGACTGTCAGAGGTCGTGAGGACAAGTTTTGAGAAACACGGGTTTAGAATATTGTTAAAGTCCCCCAAACAGATAACAGGTGTATTGGGGAAGAAGAAAGTACAAAGATGGTACAATAGAGTTTACCTTTACTCTGGATTTTTTTAACCCTTTCTATGAATTAGTGTAAATTTTTTTTATCATCTTTATAGATTTGTGTAAGTACTTTAACTGTGTATGTTTGTGTGTATGTTGCCATTCCACACAAGTACTATAACTTTTATAATGCACATGTACTACAACCTATTGTAGTGGTGTAGCATGAGGAGGGTACAGGTTGCCAATGCCACAGGGCACTGCATTGCACTCTCAAGTGTGCCATAAGTAATACTGTCCCATATCAAATAATTTGGGCTGGCATATTTGAGGGTTCAGCTGTACACTGCCTTAGAGGGAAGAGCATGACCGTTTTCACAGCCTGAACTGCTTATTGTGCAGCCTCGCTCCATCATCCGTTTCCCTTATATTCTCCTTCTCCTCTGCAAGGCTTCCTCCGCAGAGTCCTGGGCTCTATATCTAACTGTAAGTTATTGGTTAACATACCACATGCTATTTTGACATCATAACCCCCTTACAAAATGCTTAAATTCATTGATAGTGTGTAGTGTTGGAGTGTCAGTAAGGACTTTGGAGGAATTTTCTGTGCAAATTGAAATTGATTGTTGTAAGTTGTCTTTTCCTATTTTGTGTAGTCTTGTGTAATTTTTAAAGTTCATCTTATTTTTTGTCTGTTTCATTACTAAGAGAGCACAGAAAACACTCAAAAACATAGTCTGATTCACTTATTTAAGTACGTGGCTCTAGTATCTGTCAATTATGACATCATACTTGGGAGTCAAGCCACAAAGATATTAGCCAGGGAAAGTGGCAGATCTGGTACTCATTGGTGCAGGCTGCGAATGCTGTGGGCCAGTTTAATTGCTTCAAGGCCTATCGTTGGAAGCCAAGAAGCACAAGAGAGCCAAGGAGCACAAGGCAGCATTCATTACAGGTGGCGCCCCCCCCCCCCCCCCCCTATTCCCTGATACATGGAGTATCTGGACTATGAGGAAGAGATGCAGTGGATCCATCCACCTAAGCGTATTTTATGGAATAAACATCCAGGACTAATAGTCCCCACCCACTCCACAACCACCACAGCCTGAAGAGTGTACAATATTAATATTTTTAAATGTTTTTGCTGTTTGCATTCATGCATTACACATTTCACCTGTGTAGATTAGTCACTGTGATAAAGCTAGGTAAACAGACATTTTTTTGATTGTTTTTTTTTTTATCACAGCCTCAAACAAAAAAAACCCATGTCTTAAGATATTGGACCTCATTCAGAGCCGGTCGCGAGCGCCTGTGTGCTCGTAACCGACTTGATGGTTTGGCCTGCGCATGCGCAGCGGCCGCACTGCGCTTGCGGAAGCCCCGGAGCGACAGAGAAACTCTGTCGCTCCGGAGCTCGTTACCAAAGGGGCGGCTGTCGATGTTGATCGACAGCTGCCCCCGTTTGGTAGGCGGGCCGGGGGGTGGTTTCCAAAATGGAGGCGTTCCTTTACGAACACCTACCGTTTTGTGGGCGGCCGCACTGACATCATCAGTGATGTCAGTGGGGAGCTTCCTGCTCCATCAGAGTAGAAAGCTCCCTGGGGCTTACGAGTGCCCAGACCCAACCCTAGGGTCTGGTCGTAAGCCCCGATGGTCGCGATGGTGATCACCATCGTGACCATCAACCTGGTCGGTTGTTAAGTTGTGGGTGGTAACCCACAGCTTAACGATCGACAAGGAGGTGGCCGTTCAGGATGCAAGCGGCTGCCCTGATTCTGTGTGAATGCTTACATCTACCGACCGCCTCTGAATAAGGTCCATTGTGACATGAACCAGGATAACCTTAAACATCACTCATAATATTAATTTTTCATCGCAAGCCACCTTAGAATAGACATTGATGAACACCTCGACCCTGTGCGACCATAGAAAGCTACTTTTACAATAGCTCATGTTACTGTGATTCCTAACTGGGGAAGCAGATTGAGGGGTAGGAGATTGTCTTAACATTGCCGCCAACACCTGGAAGAGATAGTGGGAGAATGTCAGGTGACTGATGCCCACCAGTGTAGATGTAACTGACTGGAAGGAACTATAACAAAAAATGGAAGAGCACACAGCTTGTGCAGGCTTAATACTAATCTTGACCTTGCTGTGTTAGGCAGAGCACATGCCCCAGGTGACAGAAAAGGTAGGGGGCCCCTACAGCTTTAACCCAAGTGCAAGGACGAAACTTCTAGAGATAATGAAAACAGACACACCCATGTGTTAGCCTTGAAGGGACACCTCTCCAGCCCTTCCATTGTCCCAGCTTACATATGCATGGGTCATTCCATGCCAAATCATCACAGCTTCCAGAGGTTCCCAAACGCGGTCCTCAAGGCACCGCAACAGTTCAGGTTTTAGAGATATCCATGTTTGAGCACAGATGATTTAATCAAACTGACTGTGATCAAGCATGGATATCCTTAAAACCTGGACTGTTAGGGTGCCCTGAGGACAGAGTTTGGGAACCTCTGAGATAAACTGTCTTAGGGGTCTATTTACTAAGCTGTGTTAGGAGACAGAGTGAAAAGTGATCAGAAAGTGATAAGGTGCCAGCCAGTCTGTTCCCAACAGTCATCTCAAAGGCTGTGTTTGAAAAATGACAGTTGGGAGCTGATTGGCTGGCACCTTATCACTATCTTCTCACTTCTCACTCTGTCTCCTAACACTGCTTAGTAAATAGACTCCTTAGTCCCATGTATCATACTTGCCTAGTCTCCCGCAATGACAGGGAGCTTCATGAAAATTGGGTGGAGATCCCGCCCCCCCCACGAAGAGTCAGGCAAGTCTCCTGGCGGCTGCTTAGCCCCCTTTTGGACCTCCATGCAACTCCCGCACAAAGCCCCGTAGCAGGGGGGGTGATGACGCGATTCATGTGGTCACGACCCCCGCAGAGCTTATATTGCTGGGTAATATCCCTAGCCATGCCACACTCCCCACTTTGCTGATCTTTTTGCCCCCTCCTGAAGGCAAGCATGTATTGTATCTCTAGTTCTCAATGCAGAAGCTTCTAATTCTCAATGCAGAAGCTGCATCCAGACTGAGTGGTGCAAACAATTGATGGTTCACCATAGATTGTTATTGTACCATTGATGGTTATCACCAATGGCACCATCGATGGTGACCATCGATGGAAACCCACCATTGACCATCCCCAGGACACAGAGAGAGACGCTACAAGACAAGTCTGAACTTGCCAGTTGCATGGATAGTGCAAGAAGGGTTTAACTACCGTACTTAATATTTATTTTTACTCCTGTTCCCAAAGGCTTCCCAAAATGAAACTTATACCAAAGAGAGACTGTATTTAAGTGTATAAAATACTTTGGGCCAAATGTAAAAGGGTGAGAGTTTACAAAATGTGAGAGTTGAGCAGTAAGCTCTCACATTGGTCGAGTTTTATCTTCCAAATGGGAAAACATCTTGATGAGATTTTAAATCGGGAGAGATTTTTGAGTCTGAAAAACATGCAAGTTAACTCTGTTGCTTTATTCTCGGATTCTATTACATTGGCCGAGATTAAAAAGTGTGAGAAAACTCTCACATTATCTAAACTCTCACCCTAATGCATTTGGCCCTTTATGTACAAAAAAATTAAACATACACTTTTTTAGATATTCAAGGTCAAATGTCACATCATGTGGTCTTGAAATGTAAAAGTCAATATTTCAATATAAAACAATTTTTTATGAAAACTCTGATCCCTTAGCTTCAAAACAAAACCAACATGAAAGTTCTACCACAATTAGAAGCAAAGTTATGATTAGTTTTAGTTGACCTTGCAAGCATAAATTGTCCATTTTTTGTCATGTGTCGAAGCTGAATAATTGAGTAAGACAAGTTCAGTTTAAAATTCAATCACAGCAACGCCATCTTGCGACTGGCCGCAAGACTCCATTTTAGAAATGCGATCGCAAGACGCCATCTTGCGAATGGCCGCCTAAGCACCATTTTAGATAAACTCACATTTTAGTACATGTGGCGATAATACCATTAGCATCATGCGAAGGCATCTGTGACCATTATCATATGAAGCAAGTGGCCAGGTGACAAATGGCTTGGGTAGATAAGTTTCCTGCATAGTGTTTGTTCACTACGGGTGGTCTGGCTAGAATAAATAAGCAAGTTTCCTGCAATGACACAGGAAAGGTGGGAGGGCCTGCTGACAGGACATGTAGAACTATCTAACCCAGCATGCCACACTGCTAAAATGTTCACTCAGTTAGAGACAAATGCATTTTCATACACACATTAAATATGTCTTTATACCAAACCCTGAATACCCACACATTTCATATTCATACATAAGGTTCAATAAGCTTTAAAGTGTATGATTCAAGAAGGTTCAGTTAGTTTAAATGGTAAGAAATAAAGATATGTGTTAACTAAGGAATTATACAAGATAAACACGTCATTCTTGGAGTTGTTCTGATGCATACTCTTTCCACAGTTTCCCGGTGCTATCGGTGAGAAGATCGCATTATGCATTCTCGAATTATGGACCGCAGAACCTACAAGCAACCAAAATGTATATTTTAGATTCAACTGTTAGGATGCTGAAGAAGGCGTGAGGAGGAAGACCCCTAGCTGTTAGAGGCAGGGAAAGTCTGTTTAAACCAGCCTGTTAGATGCACTGTAACAGATGCTTCACCTCTGAGAACCAATGACATCAGCAACAGACATACCTTTTGTCTTGTTTATACTGGGGGGTATAAGTATGGGTGCACGGACACTATTTGGGAGTCTTTGTGCTGAATGCTGAATGACGAGGGGTCTCTTGCTGAAGCCTATCTCTGGGTCCAGAAGCGCCTGCGTACGTATACTGTACTTGTGGTCTGTATGATTTACTTTTGAGCCTAAATTGTGTCTTGATCAATTGCGTGTAACTGTCTGAACTTTTACCTGAATATCACTTGTGCTTTGGAACCACAGGTTCTATGTCTAAGTCTTTATTTATGGTGTGACTGTGTACGCAAATTAGCGTCATCCTTAGAGGTTTATAAGAAGGATTTTAGAAGGTACAGGCAGGGGTACATAGAGGTTAATTTCTAATATTGTTAGTTGGGGGCTCGTGAAGAAGTCAGTTACCTGCTCACACGGTACATACGGTCATCGATATTTCAGCAAAGGGTGGAGTGGCCACATGCAGGGTTTGCCTGCAACCGCTTTGTGCTGAAAGATCGATATCCGTCTCCGAGTGAATTAAGGAAGCTGGCTAGAATCCAGGGACAAGAGAGGAAAAAGTTTGTTTTCCTCTGTTGATAGAACCTTGTGTTTAGAGGGGTGCCGCAGTATTGTGTACGCGGCTAAAACGCATTTTTGCGTACGCAGTTAAAAAGTCATTATACGGTTGTGTGGTAGTCACATAATTGTGTATGCGGCCGTTCGCACAATAGCGTATACGCACTTCCGGTTCTGCTGCCACATGTTTGAACAAAGCCATTGAGGTTTACATTTTTTTTTCTATTACCAATATCTGGGTTAAAAGTGTATTTATCTGCGCAGGAAAAAGTGTGTAACAGTGAGTGTATTGTTGGTAGGGGTAATTTATTCCCTAAAGTTAAGGGTATCGTATGATCCTTAAGGGCTAGGTGCAAGGGTTAGCCTAGTCGCTCGGTAAGCAGCTTACCGTTCTAAACACAGTAGCAGGTGTACATGTTGTCTTTGTTGTATAGAGGTGCGTGAGAGTGGCCGACATATAAACTCTCATAGGTCTGGAAGTTACCTTACTAAAGCTTATCCGGGTGTGGAAGTGGCCTGCTTCAAATCTTATCCAGGTGTGGAAGTTGCCTTACTAAATCTTATCCAGGTGTGTGGGCGCCGCCGACTTAAATCGTCCACAGGTAAGTGAAAGTGTCTTGATTGTCTTTCACCGGTTTAAAATTTTATTGAAAAGCGTAGGAGTTGTCTCAGAATGGGAGCCACACAAACAGTAGAGATTTTAAGCAATGGTTTGCTGCTAATGGAGGCGCCGATCGGATCGGCCCGTCGTATCATGCATACCAAGTATGGTACTTATGCAATAAGGTATTGTGATATATGGTTTAATATGATGAGGAAGAGTGTTAGACCGTTTCCCAGAATTGGTAGTTTTGACAAAAATGTGTTATATAATGTCCAGGATCACATCAGTATGGTGTGATCCCGAGAGAAAAAGATTAATTATTTTGAATGTTTAAAACTATGGCAGCATTAAGGGGATGCTTGGCTTAAAAATGTGCAAACGACGCAAACTAGCGTTGCAAACGCATTGCCAGAAAATACATCCACGACGCTGAATTGCAATACGGGCGAGCTGCAAATTGGCGCGCACGTGCGGCAAGGTAGCATCGTGGAGAGTATTGCCAGCAGTTCACGCTCACCTCCCCCACCTTATGTGGATGGAGGTGCAAGTACAGTTACCAAAAATACCAACAAAAATGTAACAAGTAATTTGTACCCCCTCTTAAGTAACCATAAAGAAAATGTTTATGACGTAGATGATGAGCCTATTGTAATGTCTGCCATTTCCCATGCTGTGCAAATGATAGATGCTGCATCACCACAATCACGGGTGGTGCCGCCATCTCCATCGGTAACAACAAGGGAAGTGTTAATACACTCTGCACCCATTGAGGAAGTTGTTAATACCATACGTAGCAGCAGCAGATTAAACCCCCAGCCAGGTAACCAGGTCAGAGGTAGCAACGCTGCCGGTCTGCATCCCATTCGGACAATAACTGTTCCGAATGGAAATGCGGATGCAAACGGTGTAGTGCCCACTAGGGAAGTAGTAATGCATTGTCCATGGACAAGGGCAGAACTAAATTCCATCATAAATGATTTCCCTGATCCAAAAAAGGAATTAGCCAAATCTCAAAGATTTTTGAGAAATTTGGGTAGTTCTCATGAGCCCACTAATAAAGATTGGCGTGTAGTGTTAAGGGCCTGTCTACCACGCAATACCGACGTGACAAAATTTATCACGGATTGTGTATTGGATGGGAGTTCCCTTAACAGACCAAGTAAACCAAGGTAACATTTCCCGCATTGTGACTCAATTGGGTGTATATTTTCCGGTAGTAGTTAACTGGAACAAAATCTTCACAATCAAACAAAAGGAGAGTGAATCTGCAGAAGACTATTGCGATCGGGCTCTGCAGGCTATCACCCAGTACACTGGGATAGAAGATATTAAAGATAGCATTCACCACAGGGGAATGATAGTCACGATATTAATGGACGGTTTAAAAGAGAATTTAAAAACTCGGGTTCAGACCTCACAGCCAGGCTGGAGGGGACTTACAATAGATAACCTCATAGAGTCTGCCATAGAACATGACAAAAACATCTCAAAAAAGAGGGAGACCCAGAGCGAAAAATTAATGGCTGTCAGTATACAAGCTCTGGAGAGAATGACGGTAACACCACAGCCAACAGACACGCTTGCACTTGCACACACACTCATGTCAGAACAAGTTGCTCTCACTAACCCCACTCAACAACAAACACAACTCTATTCTACTAACCCAATGCAACCACAGGTCCCAGGATATCCACCTACTTCTTATCCCCCACAATACCCTTACGCTCCCTATCCTTACCCATATCCACCACCTTTACCCTCTGCTCAAACTCCACAACAACACATGCTTTTACCTGAATCACGGACATGTTTTAATTGCAAACAAACAGGACACTTAAGTAGAAACTGAACAGTAAAAAGAGTATGGACCCCACACCAAGGGAAACCTGGATATCCCCATAAGGCAGTGATTCCCAACCACGGTCCTCAAGGCACACTAACAGTCCTGGTTTTAGTGATATCCATGATTGTGCACAGATGGTTAAATCAATATAACTGAGGTACTAATTAAGTCACTTGTGCTCAAGTATTGCTATCCCTAAAACCTGGACTGTTAGTGTGCCTTGAGGACCGTGGTTGGGAACCCCTGCCATAAGGGATATGCACAGAGATCAGCAAATATTCAGCAAGCACCAGCTCCAATTGTAGCCATAAATGCTTTATTGGAGAATGGTAGCCAACGATAGGGGTCAGGTCATACCTGTAGTCTACAGATAGTCAGGTTAACGGGAAGTACTAGGGAAGAACTGGTCTTGATGGTTGATGTAGCTGGTACTGAATATCCTTTTCTTGTAGACACAGGGGCGACCAAGTCAGTGATGAAATATCCCGTTAATTTACAGGTGACCAACGAGACAATACCAACAATGGGTGTGACAGGTAGAGTGGAACGTTATCCTTTAACAAAGTCCGCAGAGGTTAGTATTGGGCCGTTGCATACCAGACATTCTTTTCTCCTGGCTGCCGCGGCTCCTACTAACCTGCTGGGCAGAGACTTGTTATGTAAAATGGGATGTATCGTATATTGCACCCCTGATGGTGTATATTTAGATATCCCAGAGAGAATGGTATACGAGGTGCGGGATATGTTAGACACTCCTCAAAGGATAATGTATCACTCTACCGTTTTAAAAGAAAATCCATCACAAGTAGATGAAATGTTGTCCCAAATTCCAGATTCCCTTTGGACAAAAGATGGACAGGACACTGGATTAATGGCAAACGTAAGCCCGGTAATGGTAAACTTAAAAAGCGGTAGGCAAGCTCCAAAAATTCCCCAGTACCCACTAAAACAGGAAGTAGAACTAGGGGTGTTTCCAATAATCGAGCGATTATTGCAACAGGGAATTTTAGTTTGTACAGCTAGTGTAGCCAACAGTCCCATCTTTCCAGTAAAGAAGAGTGGTGGGAGGGGTTATAGGCTGGTGCAAGACCTTAGAGGTGTTAATAAGGTAGTAGAGAGCCAATTCCCTGTAGTGCCGAATCCAGCTGTCATCCTGATGCAGATCCCACCAAATGCAACCCATTTCACTGCCATTGACCTCTGTTCTGCTTTCTTCTCTGTGCCTCTCCACCCTGACTGTCAGTACCTATTCGCATTCACATACAGAGGTGTGCAATATACATGGACACGATTTCCCCAAGGTTTCATAGACAGCCTCAGTATTTTTTCCCAGGCATTGCATGACTGTTTCCAAGCTTTTCAACCTGCCAATGGATCAGTTCTAATTCAATATGTGGACGATTTATTGCTATGTTCTGACTCTTTTATGTCATGTGTGAATGATACTAAACTTTTGTTACTTCATCTCTCGCATACAGGACACAAAGTGGCTAAGGACAAGTTACAGCCGTGCCAGCCCAGAGTAAAATATTTGGGACACTGCCTAACCCAGGGGTTACGACATCTCACAAATGATAGAATCCAGGCCATACAAAACATGACACTGCCGCAGAATCAACAGCAAATTCGTACCTTCTTGGGAATGTGTGGATATTGCCGACCGTGGATCCCAGGTTTTTCTATTTTGGCCTTGCCTTTACAGGAACTAGTCTCTTCCTCAAAGCCCAATCACGTCACACACACTAAGGAATCAGAACAGGCTTTTCTTAATCTTAAGGATAGTCTGACAAAAGCTCCTGCATTGGGAATACCCGATTATGAAAAACCTTTTGATTTATATTGTACGGAAGCCGATGGTTGTGCTGCAGGTGTCCTTACACAAAAACATGGTGATGCCAGTAGGCCCGTAGCATACTACAGTGCCCAATTGGACACGGTAGCAAGATCACTCCCCACCTGTTTGAGAAGTGTAGCAGCTACCGCTTTATTGGTGAGTAAAAGTGAGGACGTAGTATTGGGCCATGATATGATTGTCTACACTCCCCATGCTGTATCTGCTCTGTTGAACTCAGCTCAAACCAGACACATCTCCTCGGCTAGGTTCACCAAATGGGAACTAGCCCTAATCGCTCCTGCAAATATTACTATTAAACGTTGCAGTACGCTGAATCCAGCAACATACCTATCATATGTACAACATGATGTACAAAGGGTGGAAGGAGAGGAGTTGCTGGTGGGAGGTGAGTTCAGCAGACATGATGACACTCACGATTGTATGACATATCTGAATCAGACCTTTACTGCTAGACCTGACATACATGACACACCTTTAGAGAATGTGGATGTGACTTTCTATATGGATGGGAGTTGTCATAGACAAACAGACACAGGTGAATTATGTACAGGTTATGCTGTTGTAAATGACACAGACATCATGAAAGCTAAACCTCTCGGTCCTCCTCACTCAGCCCAGGTGGCAGAGTTAGTAGCACTGACTAGAGCATGTGAACTGGCAGCAGGCAAATCTGCTAACATTTACACTGACTCGAGGTACGCGTTCGGGGTGGTGCACGATTTTGGGGCTCTATGGCGTCTGAGAAATTTTATGACAGCACACCAGTTGCACACTCCCGACACATAAAGCATCTCTTAGAAGCAATCCAACTGCCCAAGGCAGTGGCAGTAATTAAATGCAAAGCCCACATATGTGAGGAGGACCCGGTGTCACTGGGCAACAACAGAGCTGATGAAGCTGCAAAATGGGCAGCAGGGTTAAAAATGTCTTCCCCGATTGAAACAATTATGTCACTCCAAACCATTGATATGCTGAAATTAATTGAGATGCAAAATTTGTGTTCAATTCAGGAAAAATCCATATGGAAGTCCAAGGGGTGTGGGCAAGAGTCCTCTGGGCTCTGGAGGGATGGACATGGTAAGCCAGTAGCCCCCAAGGCATATTACCCCAGCCTGGCTGAGGCAGCACATGGTCTGACTCACCTGGGCAAACAGGGTATGTGCAAGTTGGTGAGGGCATACTGGTGCGCACCAGGTTTTTCTTCACAAGCAGAGAAGATAGCAATGTCCTGTCTGACCTGCTTGAGAAAGAACATAGGGAAAGCGATCCCTACCGAACCGTCCCACATTCCACCGACTGATGGACCTTTCCAGGTGATACAAATTGATTTCATCCAATTACCACCCTGCAGGAACCTTAAGTATGTATTAGTGTGCACAGACGTATTCTCTAACTGGGTTGAGGCCTACCCAGCGGCCTCTAATACTGCTGCGTTTACTGCCAAGAAAATAGTTCAGGAATTTGTATGCAGGTACGGTATCCCTAGAATCATTGAGAGTGATAGGGGTACCCATTTCACAGGTGATGTTTTTCAAAATATGTGTAAGCTGATGGGTATTAATAGCCGACTTCACACCCCCTACCGACTGCAAGCCAGTGCCAAGGTAGAGAGGATGAACGGGACTATTAAAAATAAGCTAAGTAAAATCATGGCAGAGACTGGACTAGGATGGCCAGAAGCGTTACCTTTGGTCCTACATAGCATAAGGACCACCCGTAGGTTTCCTCTGAATCTGTCCCCATTTGAAATACTATTCGGCAGACAACCTCATTTGATTATAAGTCCCCAGGAAGACTTTAAGGGTAACAACGAGGTAACTGTAAAGTATCTTATATCAATGAGTAGGGAGTTAAAGCAACAGCAGCAGAAATTGAAATTGTTGTCTAATGATATGCCTGAAACTAACTGTCATGATGTTGAACCAGGAGAATATGTCATGATCAGAAATTTCTTGTGTTCAGGTTGTTTGACTGATCGGTGGGAAGGTCCATACCAGGTGCTGCTGACGAGTACTACATCTTTGAAGGTGGCCGAGAGAGATACCTGGGTCCATTCCACTCACTGCAAAAAGGTCAATCAACCGGTGGAGAAACAAGGCGGAGACAAGGCTGATAGTGTAGACCTGTCACTTGCGAACTTGTTCCGGGAGGATTGAAAAGGTCGTAGTGAGATACCTGAACCGAGAGAAATTTTGCAGGACTTGTTGTTAAAATGGACAGGCCTGCTGTATTCATTCTCATATTCTCTTTTAGAGTGTTCACCATCCTGGTCAGTTCGGGAATATCCAGTGTCTGTGATGGGGGACCGATTGAGGAAACAGGAGCTGATGGCAGTGCTGATGTAGTGGAGAAAGGAGGAGTGCAATGCCAATCAGGGGAGTGTCTGACCAATCTTAGTACTGTTATTGTTAAGAGAGCTGTCATTCCGGATACTCGGGTAAGGTGTGGAGGTTTATCGTCTGAAGATTCCTGTATTTGTGAGTTTTGTGGGTCCCTAGTTGATGAGAACTGTATCCAACGGTGCCAACCTAAATATAACCCATACTGGGAAGGGTATCCTTTAGAGGATTATCACAGGATGGTAGGCAAAGTGTTAAATCAAACTGATTGCTGGGTGTGTTCACATGTGCCACAGGGACAGCATAATGTAGGGTTGGTGCCATTTCTGCTGAATACCACGGAAATTTTAGATTTACAAAAAGGGAAAACTTTGGATGGAAAATTCCTCTCATCCAAACCACCTCATTTCAAACTCTATCAATTCCAAGTAGATAGATCACTTTTGTGTTTAAACATAACCAACCCCAATAAACCCGGAGGTTGGGAAGTGACGGGGAATAACCAGAAGATGACCTTCTCACAAAGAGCTGATAATAAGTCCATAAACTATGATCTGTTACACTCAATTAAATCAAGTGGGAAACATTTTAGGTACCGGTATACATTGAGTTCCACCAAAGAAATGATTGGTAAAGTACCAGATGGTTATTGTGCTAAAATAATACAACCCGAAACTTGCATATACCACATGGAAGAGCCTGAGATAGTATTGTTTGCAAGAGAAATGTGTTTAATGATAATGATGCATACTATTCCTTATGTTCTCCCTGATAATGTATATTTTATATGTGGAAGAAAAGCGTATAAATGGCTCTCCCTGAGTTCCGAAGGTTTGTGTTATCTGGGAAGAGTAGTCCCAGAAGTTATGACCCTCACACATGTTGAATGCTGGGTATACATAAAAACACACCATCACCATATCTTCACACGCAATATGAACACAGAGGCAAGAGAAATATGATACCTGGTGATATGCATAAAGCCGCTCAGTTAATCAGTGAGACAACTGGCTTCCAAGTTTTAGTCGCCCTGGATCCCACCAGAATTGCTAGGGGTACATTAAATTTTAGATATATCCAGGAACTTGCTAAAGTAATAGATAATATCACCAAGATGTATGATGACACATTCAGGTACACGGGGAGAGAATTGCAAGCGTACAAGAAAGAACTAGTGCAACACAGGCTAGTGTTGAATTATTTAACCGCTATTACTGGAGGGTATTGCGTAACGTTAGCCACCCAATTTGGAGTAAAATGTTGCACTTATGTCACCAATGATACCAGCGACTCTAAGGAGGTGATAGACCAGAAGATGGATGAGATTCTGCAGCTAAAGTGGGAATTTCGTAAGAACCATAATGCATCAGTGGCTGAAGCAGGGGAAAAGATAGAAGGATGGGTGTCATGGCTGAACCCAGTTAAATGGTTCTCGGGTCTAGGGGAATGGGTCCAGGAAGTGATCGCCAGCATAGGCAAATTCTTGATCCTTATACTGATTGTCATCATAATAATTGGCATATGCGTCCGGTGTGTTCCTATTGCATTGAAGTGTGGAAAATGTAAAAATAGAGTAAAACGAAAGAATGAAATTATGATGGTGGTCAGAAATGATAATATGTATACCGAGGTAGATACAGAACTGCATTACAACCCTGAGCTAGGAAGTACCATCATTTAAATGTATAATATTTAGGCATGCATAGAAGATATTATTGAAATGTTATTTATAGAACACCTCAGATAATGTAAAGTCTCAAATTCCCCTTCAAGACTGCTGTTATAAGACTGGTGCATTTCCACACCTGTCACATGATCTCCCAAGATCCGCGGTGTGCGTATAATAGTAGTTTTATGTCCCCACCCAGAGACACATTATTGATGGATTAAGGAACACCTTGTGCCATCCCAGAATAACACTAAATAATATGTAAATGTAAGCCTAAAATAAATTTATATAACAGATTGTGATAGCATGTTGTTTGCTATCAAAGGGTGGACTGTCGAAGCTGAATAATTGAGTAAGACAAGTTCAGTTTAAAATTCAATCACAGCGACGCCATCTTGTGACTGGCCGCAAGACTCCATTTTAGAAATGCGATCGCAAGACGCCATTTTGCGAATGGCCGCCTAAGCGCCATTTTAGATAAACTCACATTTTAGTACATGTGGCGATAATACCATTAGCATCATGCGAAGGCATCTGTGACCATTATCATATGAAGCAAGTGGCCAGGTGACAACTGGCTTGGGTAGATAAGTTTCCTGCATAGTGTTTGTTCTCTACGGGTGGTCTGGCTAGAATAAATAAGCAAGCTTCCTGCAATGACACAGGAAGGTGGGAGGGCCTGCTGACAGGACATGTAGAACTATCTAACCCAGCATGCCACACTGCTAAAATGTTCACTCAGTTAGAGACAAATGCATTTTCATACACACATTAAATATGCCTTTATACCAAACCCTGAATACCCACACATTTCATATTCATACATAAGGTTCAATAAGCTTTAAAGTGTATGATTCAAGAAGGTTCAGTTAGTTTAAATGCTAAGAAATAAAGATATGTGTTAACTAAGGAATTATACAAGATAAACACGTCATTCTTGGAGTTGTTCTGATGCATACTCTTTCCACAGTTTCCCGGTGCTATCGGTGAGGAGATCGCATTATGCATTCTCGAATTATGGACCGCAGAACCTACAAGCAACCAAAATGTATATTTTAGATTCAACTGTTAGGATGCTGAAGAAGGCGTGAGGAGGAAGACCCCTAGCTGTTAGAGGCAGGGAAAGTCTGTTTAAACCAGCCTGTTAGATGCACTGTAACAGATGCTTCACCTCTGAGAACCAATGACATCAGCAACAGACATACCTTTTGTCTTGTTTATACTGGGGGGGTATAAGTATGGGTGCACGGACACTATTTGGGAGTCTTTGTGCTGAATGCTGAATGACGAGGGGTCTCTTGCTGAAGCCTATCTCTGGGTCCAGAAGCGCCTGCGTACGTATACTGTACTTGTGGTCTGTATGATTTACTTTTGCGCCTAAATTGTGTCTTGATCAATTGCGTGTTACTGTCTGAACTTTTACCTGAATATCACTTGTGCTTTGGAACCACAGGCTCTATGTCTAAGTCTTTATTTATGGTGTGACTGCGTACGCAAATTAGCGTCATCCTTAGAGGTTTATAGGAAGGATTTTAGAAGGTACAGGCAGGGGTACATAGAGGTTCATTTCTAATATTGTTATATGTTTGCAATCCTGTAGCATGAACACTGTGTATCACTGAGGGCTAAAATGTTATATATGAAAGGTACTTTATGCCATCCACCATCCTACCAAATCTCATGAAAATCTGAGATGGTGAGGTTGAAAAGTTATTTTTTTTGTGATGATTTGTCATGGAATGACCCGGACCATGTGTGTATAGTAAGAGCCCTGCAGCACTGACCACTCTTTGAGCCCTTCTTGTTGCTTCTGGTCAAAGACCATGTTCACAATTCTGACATGAACAGAGTAACTGAACCATCTAAATAGTGCAAAGTTCTGTCATCTGAACAGTCAGTAATTTCACTCGCTATTGGACAACATCAGCAGCTTGTAGCCAGTGCCCAGGAGAATGCAATGCAGTGACTGAGGTGATCTATGACAGCTGCCAGATGCTTCAGTATGCAGTGAATTAGTTAGTATTACTATTATTTTCAAGGTATATTCAGTACTCATCGCATTGCTTACACCCAGATCAATCCCTTTAAGGCTCACAGCAGATAATAAAGACTTCAACCACCAGGGATCAGCCTGAGATGAGCCCTGATCACCACTGACATAAATGCAGAAAAGCCAATTTGGCACATTTATTACAAAGTGAAGAGATAAGTAAATGTTTAAAGGGCTCATGAGAGTGGAATCAATGTGACATTCATAGTCAATTATTTGGGCGGTTTTGGCTGCAATTTTTTTTATTGGTTTGTAAAGTTGATGCTTAGTAAATACAAATTCTCTATATTTGTAATGTTAAAAACATTGATGCTGCACCGATGTTCAGTTGTTGTCTGTATTTCCATTGGTTTGGTCTTTAGTAAATCAGTGGAATGCAATCCCACCGGAAAACTACCCAAATAATTGACTAGCTACAAAGAGGTAATGTTGTGATTATGTTATGGATTTTGAGATATTAGACAACATGTAATCCTTTAAATTATTAAGAATATTTATTTTAATTACCAGCATGATGATCTGTGAACCTTGATATATCTAGTTACAAGGGTAATTATTTGTCTGAGAAGATGCCACTTAGAGGGAGGCTGGCAAATTTATGTATAGCCCAATAGGACTGCCAGCAAATCATCCAAACAGATGATAAAATTATGTTGTCTTATACATTCCAGGCTTGCCTTTCTCAACAACATGATGTTGGCCTGGGGAATGTCTCCCCTCCATACCCTAGTGACAGCATGCTCTGGACAAAGGGTCATAAAGCCTACTTAGCATCTAAACAAGCCAGTGAGACTGAATAAGGGGTGGTGTAGGACTGCCCAGGTTGGATACCATGTAGAAAAGGTGCCAATTTGAGATTGGGAATTGCTCCATCATATCTTTCTCATATTTAACTTCATTTAATAAGCTTGACCTCTATGATTATTATTGGAACCATTGTGCTTGTGGATTTGGCTTATCCATGTTACATATCTGTACTACAAATTATTATTTAAGTAATGATAACTGGGACTAAATTTTATTTGTAGCAAGGACTTAAGGATTCCTTCTGTATTTGGGGTGAGTAGCTCCTGAAACAACCTTAAGTGGTTGCAGACATCATAATAGTGAATGGGAGAGATACTGGGGAATGTAATCATTTCTGTAGACAGTACAGATGGTTGTATTTTGTTTAACTGTGTCAAATCCATGTCTCGCAGGATCAAGTTAGTACTGTACTTGACAAACTTATAGACTACAGGTAGATTAGAGTATCATGGAACCGGGTCCGTGACAGGCATGTTTGTTGTCAAAACATGTCATATTGTCCATCATGATGCCTGTTCATGAATACCTTGTCCTTATGCCAAAGAAGTCTCAGCCCAATGTGTGTGAAAACTGTCAAAAAGCCAAAACCAATGCTTAGTAAATATACCCCATAGTCTCCATGATTTGTATTTCAGTTTCTCATATATGCCTTCACATATACTGTATTCCCATATGGTCCTCATATTGTCTCCGTATATTGTTTGAAAGAAGGGGAAGGAAAAGAGACAGACCACTGCACAGGTAGAAATACTATTTATCAAACAAAGGGGGAAGAATATTCCAACAGGTAATGCTATATCCACATATTTCCTTTATTATTTAACAAAATAATCTATCAGGGAATTGCTACTCAGAGTAATCAATAGTAGCTACAAAAGAAAGAAGGTCTGTATAACCTACAAATACTTTGTCATGGAGCACTCTTATAGCAGAAAAGAAGGGGAATGTAATGTTACATAAAACATAATCTTTATTACTTAAAAAAAATAGGGTTTAAAATTGACTTACAGGACAAACACCTGAAAATGAGAGAACAAGATATAGATAATACATCCTCTTAGGGTGGTGAAATATAACTGTAACTTAAAACATATATATATATATATATATATATATATATACACAGTATAATTACAAACAAAAATAAATATAACAAATAGACAATAATGATGAAAATACACCCAGGATCGGTATATCATAATATCTATGGGCATTACATAATTTTCACTAGTGATAATTATGTTTTAAACTCCCTGTTAGTTTAAAAGATCTTTTGGAGGCATTCATCACTACTAAAAGTATCACTTCCGAAAGCTGCTCTTTTTGCTTAGTCAGCTTTTCGGAAAGGTGATACTTTTCCCTTTAATCCTTACTAGAGATGTGCGCCAATACCCGTGTTTTGGTTTTGGATCTGTATCTCCTTGTGTTTGGATCTAGATTTGGTTTTGCTAAAACCGCCCGTTGCGTGTTTTGGTTTTGGATCTGTATTATTTTTAGAGATATGCGCCGACCCCCTGTGTTTTGCTTTTGCTTTTGCATCTGGATCTACCCTGGTTTTGGATCTGAATTTGGTTTTGGATTTTTTTCTACCGTGTTTTGTTTTCGTGTTTTGATTTTGGATCTGGATTTTTTCTTAAAAAATCATAAAAACAGCTAAAACCAAATAATGTTGGCCTGTTTTTGTTCCTACAGTATTATTAACCTTAATAACAATGATTTTCAGGCATTTCTAGGCATTTTTAACCACCTCACAGCTCACAATATTGATTTCACTATTTTTCAGCAATATAGGCCAAAGGCTGCAGCGAGCTGGCTGGCTAAAGTAAGCAACAGAGCAGCGGCACAAATGCACGGCAGTTTAAAAAAATATCAGACATCTTTGAAACATTGCTACACAGCAGTGGCAGACAGGATGGCAGTTTAATAAACTATAATAATGTCAGTCGGCAATGCCCCAAATTGTGCCAAATGTAAAGGAAAGAGGTGCAAGATGGAATTGTCCCTCCTACCCACTCTTATGTGGGATATTAAAAAGGACATGCACAGTTTAACAAACCAAGCACTTTAGCCATTAGGACTGACACTTTTGTGGCTGAACTCCTTGGTTTGTTTGGGCCCCACAAAACATTTTTTGGAAGGACTACCTTCAATTATTAAGAAGGAGGTTGATGATGAGGTTGTTGGTGGTGGAGATTGCATGTGCTTGTCCAAACTGCTGGTAGCTGATACTGGACTGCTTGTTATTAATTTACAAATTATCATTTTGTTAAACAAATAGCATGAACTTGCTGCAAATGACATAACAGGGAAGAGGTGCCTAGATGGTTAACGTCCCTTCCTCTGCTAACTTTGGCTTTACAAATGGAACAGATGCCTTCAAAACTGTTGTCAGAATTTAGATTAAAATAATTCCACAATAATTTAAATTACTTCTGATCACGAATGAGGATGTAGATGATGATGCAGGTGTTAGTGTTGGAGATCGAAGGCGCTTGGATCTTACAGAGAGGGAGCAGGTAGGTGACACTGGACTTGTTACATTTTGAGTTTTGGAACTTGGTGACGTACACTTTGATATTTGATGAATGCGCTCCAAGTGACGTAACAAGGAGGAAGTTCCTAGGTGGTTTAGGTCCCTCCCTCTACTCACTCTTGCATGGCAACGGGCACATATGGCTTGAAAAATGTTGTCCGGATCGGAATGGAAATATTTCCACACGTGAGAAGTAGAATTTTTTGTCTTTTGTCCCGGCATGACAACAATGGACTTTGGCTTTTTCAAACCATGGGCAACAGCTGTTGCCTTACTTACACAAAGGACATCCTCGGCATCAACATCCTCATCACCAACATCCTCATCATCAACATCCTCATCATCCTTAGCGCCTTCACCTACCAAAATATCCTCCTCCTCTATGTGCAATTACACAGAAGTATCCTCAATGACTACTTCTGCAAGATGTTGACTGTCTTTCCCCACATTTACAGAGGGCACACAAATGTTGGAATTTGGAGGATCCTCCAGTACACTAGTATTTAGGTCGGGCTCACACATGGCAACCATGGATACACTTGCACTCTCCTTGGGGATTTGTGATTTCGATTTCTCAGGGCACGCAGTTGGTTTTCCCGGAGCTGTCTTAACATCTTTCACATTTTTAATTGGACCACCACCACTACTACTACAAGCAGAAGGGCTATCAGTATTCTTCATAAAGAAATGCCAAGGCCTTATCCGTTCCTTGACACATCGTGTAGTGAATGGCATATTGCCAATTTTTTGTTATCTAAAGGCAAATATCCTTTCAATTTTTTTTTCTTATCTTCAGTAAAACTTGCTTTACCATATCGATGGCGTGACTTAAGCCCTGGGGCATGGGCCTTCATAGAGGACGAGAAAGTTGACGGCCTTGCACTGCTGGCGGCAACTACAACATGTGGTTCTTGGCCTTGCTCTCCTGTCATGTGACAGCCCTCCATATTTTCTGCAGTCTTAAAGCAGTGTCACAATCACCAATAGTGTAGCCAAGGTCCGGTTAAAAAATTCACACACGTGCAGTTGTGCGCACACACAAAAATATTAGAAAAAAAGACAAATGATTTTTATTTTTTGTCAGCTCCAGAAGAACTGGGGCCCAGAGCACCAATTGATCATGACAGGAGTCAGGCAGCACAAGGTTGTTGCAACATGCGTTGCTGGTTGGCTCTTGTGCGCTACTGCGGTTAATCCTAACACCCACGAGCACACACAGAAGAAAAAAATATAACACACTTTATTTTATTGTTTTTAGCACGACTGTAGTCGGGCAGCACAAAGTTGTTCCAACGTGCGTTGCTGGCTGGCTCTTGTGTGCTACTGCGGTTAAGCCTAACACCCACGAGCACACACAGAAGAAAAAAATATAAGACCCTTTTATTGTTATTTTTTGGAGCACGACTGGAGTCGGGCAGCACAAGGTTGTTGCAACGTGCGTTGCTGGCTGGCTCTTGTGCGCTACTGCGGTTAAGCCTAACATGCACGCACACACAGAAAAATATAAAGACACTTTGATTTTTTTTTTTTTACTTTTTTTTTTTGGAGTCCAGAACTTGGGCCCAGAGATGTACACAGCACAAGCCCAGGACACAGCAGACAGCCCAGATGGATCAGCAGACAGCACAGTGACAGCACCGTGACCAGAGACCAGAGACCAGAATGGATCAGCAGACAGCACAGTGATAGTGACAGCACCGTAACCAGAGACCAGAATGGATCAGCAGACAGCACAGTGACAGTGACAGCACCGTGACCAGAGACCAGAATGGATCAGCACCAGCCCAGGACACAGCAGATAGCACCAGCACCTCTCCCAGCCCTACACTACCCACCCTCCCTGTTCAGTCTCCACAGCCGGAGTGAAATGGCATATGTCGCGTGGTCCCTTATATACTACATTGATCATAGAGACCAAAGCTCGTGAACCACGAGATTTCAGACTCTGTCGTTTTGCCTCGGTTTCGAGATCCGAGTAAGGTGGGAAACTCCGAGCCTGCTTGAATCCGACTCGGTTATGCTAAATTCGGGTGGGTTCGCAACTCTGGAATCCGAACCCACTCATCTCTAATTATTTTTCAATAATTTATAAAATCTGCTAAAATCACATAATTTTTTTTTTCCTACAGTATTATTGGGAAGGAGCTTCAATATTGACATCATCTCAGTGCCATTAGATAGGTGATAACGCAGGAATATGTGGATCTACATATTCCTTCAGCAATCCACAAATATATGCATGCTTATATTACTTTCTTTTCTTGCACTGCAATTTAGAGTACATAGATATAATTAAGAATATATATATAGTAGTTGTGCGAGTTGCAGAAGGCCGCATTTGTCGCAAGTGTGTGTCTGATGCAGCAGCCATCTTGTTTAATATTTTAGCTAAAAGTATGTTAAATGATGTATTGAAAAAGTATGTGGAGATTAGTGTATTAGTTCTCTACAGGTGCGATTAACTATGGAGATATGTATAGGTTAAACTGCTATATACATTGTTCTAACAATAAGAATTAGAAGTTTAAAATGTATAAGTTTTAACATGTCCAGGACAGCTGACAGCAAGTCTCAGTTTTTATATAAACAAATGACCTAACTGAAGATAGCATTTAACTGCAGTAAGCAGAAATGAAGGTTAAATGAGCAATTATGTTAGAATTCTACATGAGAACAAAAAGATAACACACAATAGTGTCAATATTATGGCTAAGACACAGATGACCAATGAGGGCCTAGCATGTACAAATATTAATTAAATTAATAGTACTAATTAGATTAACTAGAGGTACAGACAAAATTATAAGTATAAAAATCACCAGAGAAAGAGGGAGGGGGGGAGCAGTCGGAGAACAGGGGAGAGAGCACATGACGAGGTTCGGGGGTGCCGGTGCCATTGCCATTATGTATGTATGAAATATTAGTTGACTGCTATTCTGCACTGGGTGTCACAAATTTATTTTACAAGTATTCCTTACTGCTTCTGGTATAACGTATGTTTTTGTTGTAAATCTGCACTGGCAAAATGCATGTAAAATTAAGCTGTCTTTAAGTAAAAGCATTGACATTTAGTTTAGAATCTGTATTTGTGTGAATTATTTAATTACTCTTTATAACAAGTAAGGTTTGTAAGTAATCCAGAACACATTGCATTAACATAGGTATGCAAGGGCCAGAAGATTTAGATTTTAAATAGTTCAAGCTAGCTCATATCAAATAAAGGACTAATAGGAGCTAGCAATCTAATTAATAGGAAATAGCACCTAGCAGGGTCTCTTGTTTCAGGCCATGTGGATGTGTAAGGGTTTGGGCTGATGAAGTGCATGCTGGGTAAAGGTATATAAGTTATAAACAGCCCAATATCTTTCTCCCCTCTGCCACTGCAATCCAAGTGTCGAAGCTGGATTATTGGCTGAGACAAGATCAGTTTAAAATTGAATCGCAGCTACGCCATCTTGTGACTGGCCGCAAGACGCCATCTTGGAAATGAGATCGCAAGACGCCATTTTGTGAATGGCCGCCCAAGCGCCATTTTAGATAAACTCACACTTTAGTACATGTGGCGATATTACTATTAGCATCATGCGATTGCATCTTTCACCATGTCTCATACACAGATTAATACGCACAATTGCGCTGTTAACTAGTCGCATATTAGCGAATGCCTAGGTCATGCACACGCATCTGCCCCAAGTTAACTAGCGTCTTTACATCAAACCCCACATACTCACACATTACATATTCACATACAAGGTTCCATAAGCTTTAAGGTATAAGATTCAAGTATGCACATTTACTATAATTGCTATGAAATAAAGATTATTTTGTAACAAAGGTTTTATACGTGATAAGTAAGCCATGTTTAGTATTGTACTGATGCGTACTCTCTCAACAGTATTCCGGTAACATCGATGTAGAGATTGCAACAGGCATTCTCAACTTATGGACTGCAGAGACTTCAAGCAACAAAATGTACATTATATGACCAACTGTTAGGATTTGCTTGAGGCAGGAAACCAGAGACCACCAGCTGTTAGAGGCTGGACTGTGTCTATTTGAACCAACTTGTTAGATGCCTTGTAACATATGCCCTCTCCTTTAGGACCAATGGTATTAGCAACAAACTTCTCTATTGTGTTGTCTATTTCTGGGGGGTATAAAAATGTGTGCTCTGACCCTGGGTTTCTAGTCTTCATGCTGAATGCTGATTGACGGGGGTTTCTTGCTGATGCCTACATCTGGTCCAGAGCGCTGCGTATGTATAACTGTACTTGGGTCTGTATAATTCCTTTGCGCTAAATTGTACTTATAACTTGCGTGTAACTGACTGTACTTTTACTTGAATAATACATTGTGCTTTGGAACCACAGGTTCTAGATCTGGAGTCTTTATTTACTGTATGACTGCGTACGCAAAATTAGCATCATCCTTAGAGGTTTATAGGCAGGACATTAGAAGGTATAGGCAGGAGTCTATAGAGGTTCAAATATTGTTTCCTTACAAGACACACACAAGGCTTCCTGAAATCTGGATACACAACACTTGCTTTATAAGGTCTGTACTAACTAACTAACCATACTTTTGTCTGCATGTAGTTCTGTACTAACCATACTACACATACTTTTCTTTATACACACTTTCTGCTACTTATAACACATTTTTTTCTTCATACACACTTTTTCTGCAACTCCCTGGACCCCCTGGCTATTCACATATACACATCCATACACAAATAATTGTTTTCTCCGATAGATTGCCATCCACAATGTATCTATAGATTATTAATCTCGCCAGAAGTGCAAGAGAACATTTATTCCTTAATTATACATACAGTACATCATATATCCCCCCATTCACACACGCATGTACACTTCTCACACTACTTTCAGCTATGTGCTTTCTTCATCTCACATTCTTATACACACGTACACAGAAAAGAGCAAAATGATATAACACTTGTCTACACCTTTTCTTACATAAACATATATATATCTGCATGTACACCAAGAAGAAGGATTAAATAGAATCTGCATTGAAGTTTATTTAGCATCTACATGGGGTAATTAATTACTGGAATTAATGTTAGAAATTCACTTCTGAGTTATTTACAGTATACTGTATTATCTCTATTAATCGCATGTAAACCATCTATTACCTTGCAATTCCCGTTTATGGAGTAAAATACTTTTTATATTATGTACATGGTCTTTAGATAACTGAGTATGATTTCAAGGTTAAATTAATAGGCAATAATACATTATGGGTAAGATAATCATGTGACTTGATGGATTTCTTCAAGGGATAGTTGGGCATTATTGACCCAGTAAAAGCTTGCATGTTTAGCTCACATTGGGCTTTGGTTGTTATGCATAGCATAATAATGACAACCCTCTGTCTGTAAGAAGACTGTATGGAAGATTAATAAAGTAATCTAGGGGTTCATAGATGTAGCAATATCAGACAGAGAAAATATATTAAAGAGGAAAATATTGTGTCATATTCCTATAATTAATTATAATGGAGGTTGCGCAGACTGGAAAATACACTCTTACAATTATTAACCTCAATAACATTAATTTCCATTAGTTTCCAGTCAATTTTGACCAGCTCCCAGCTCACAATATTGTTTTCATCCAGTTTAGGCCCAACATATGCACCAAACTAGCTGGCTGACTAAGCTAAGCGGCAGCAGTGGGTGGCACAAACATGTGGCAGTTCAACTTCCAACATGGCACATCAAGAAATAAATGTTTTTATTATTCAAGAGGCCTGAGGGAGTTGGAGTATGTATGTAGTTGAAGGCAGGGACAGAAAGGGTTATTGGTAGTAAAATTTATTTAATTTTTTGATGCCAAAGTAAATTTATGAGGGAGAAGGGGAGGGGAGGAGGGGAGGGGAAAAGGGGAGGTATTTACAAAATATATTTTAATCATTCACAACAGTCCTTGCTCCAGAAGAATCCTTGAGTGCCAGAGTGGATTTTCATCCCAGAAGGGGACCAGGAAGACTACTAGTAGTGCATTCCAAAACAATTGACTGTTAAATAATCCTTTGCAAAGATTCCACTTGAAAAGCATTTCCCAACCTGTACAGGGACATTAACAAAAACATAATTAGTGGCCTCCAAAATGCCATTGTACCCACTGTCCACTAAATCACAGATATGTGGACAAGCGGAACAGAGCAAATGCAAGGTTTAAGATTTATGGTATAAATCTTATGTTGTGTCTTTCATGACAATCCTTGAGCGCCATGCCTGCTTCTGCTGCTGCTGGGAGTGGATTTTCATCCCAGAAGGGGACCAGGAAGACTACTAGTAGTGCTTTCCAAAACAATTGACTATTAAATAATCCTTTGCAAAGATTCCACTTGAAAAGCATTTCCCAACCTGTACAGGGACATTAAATAAACATAGTGGCCTCCAAACTGCCGTTGTCCACTGTCCACTTAACCACAGATATGTCAAAAATGAACTACAACTTCTATGAGAAGACCTTTACCATCAATTACGTGCAAAAATTACAGAGGCACCTGTAATGGAGGATTCCAGCGGGGACAAATTAATATTGTGTGAAGATGATGTATACACTGATGAGGGTTAGGAATCGGATGATGATGATGGCGACAACATCTTGCCTCTGTAAAGCCAGTTTGTACACATAGAGATCATTGCCAGCAATGTCAGCTAGCTTGTTTTGTGGGGGCCGAAACAAACCAATCGCTTCATGATTGAGGATATTGATGATGAAGGTGTTGGTGGTGAAGATGGCAGGTGCTTGGATCTAGCAGAGAGAAGGGAGCTAGCTTACGCTGGACTGCTTGTTACTTTTTAGCCAAAGTTTCTGAACTTTGCAAAAATGTTTTTGATGGATACACTGCAGATGACGTAACAGGGCGGAAGTTCCTAGATGGTTAAGTTCCCTATCTCTACTCATTTTGGCTTTACAAATGGTACAGATGCCTTCACAACTGTTGTCAGGATTTGGGTTAAAATAATTCCACACCCAAGATGTGGCTTTTCTGGTCTAGAGCCCCAGTTTATATCGTTACCCTAGCATATACCATCAACCCAGATTATATCGTCACCCCATCCTGTGTTGTGTATAAATTACAGCTGTGCTCCCTGTTAGAGTGGGGATTCGTTGTCCACTTTAGTGGATGTGAGCTCCATTTTAAACCATATCACCACACCCCCTACACATCTTTTGACCTGGGCTACAGGAGGAGTAGCTGCACTCTGGAATACGGTTGCATGGAGTTGCCCCTCTGACTCGCTGAAATTCAGGCAGAGGGTCCATGGGTAGGGAGTTTTAGCTGCTTTATTCCATTTTTTAAACCATATCCTCTATTTTCAAATTTTGAAAATATGTTGATGTGTATCTCATCTGAGGTGTTTGTGATGTCATTATGTTTAATATATTATGCACAATATTTAGCACTTTGTTGTGGTCTTGTAGTCAACGTGTAGACTAATCATTTATTCATGATTGAGGAAAGAAGTGAAAAATTGCATTTTTTTATTGCTAACTTTGTGTTATTAAATTGTAAAATTGTGTAGTTTCCACTTACAGTGTCACAATATTTTTTACGAATATACTGCGTTTCCACTAACAGTGTCAATATTTTTTATGAATACACTGTGTTTTCCACTTACAGTGTCACAATATTTTTTATGAATACACTGCGTTTTCCACTTACAGTGTCACAATATTTATTATACACTGCGCTACCACTTACAGTGTCACAAACAATACGTGTATGAATATTACACTGCGGACTGACAGGCAGCGTAACAGAAAAAAATATATATATAATTTTTTTTGTTAATTATATTATTAGCTTTTATTTTTTTATACACTGGGCACCCTTGGATGGACAGAGCACCCCTGGTAGGACATAGCAGCTCCTGCCCCTGGATGGACCCAGCAGCCCCTGCCCTGGATGGACACAGCACCCCCTGGATGGACACAGCAGCCCCTGCCCTAGATGCACACAACAAGCCCTGAATGGACACAGCAGACCCTGGTTTTCCACAACAGACCCTGCCCCTGGTAGGACACAGAAACCCCTGGATGGACACAGCAGCCCCTGCCCTGGATGGACACAGCAGCCCCTGGATGGATACAATAACCCCTGGATGGACACAGCAGCCCCTGCCCTAGATGGACACAACAACCCCTTGATGGACACAGCAGCCTCTGGATGGACATGGCAGCCACTGCCCCTGGATGGACACAGCAAACCCTGGATGGACACAGCAGACCCTGGATGTACACAGAAGCCCCTGCCCTTAAAGGACACAGCAGCCCCTGGATGGACACAGCATCCACTGCCCCTGGATGGACACAGCAACCCCACCCCTGGATGGGCACAGCAGTCCCTGCCCTGGACAAATACAGCAGCTCTTGGATGGACTCAGCACATCCATTCACTACACTCTCCACAACTGGAGTGAAAATGGAGCTGATTGTGGGGACCTTTATATAATCCAAAACCCACCAGAATCCAACAGAGGGAGGATGATGTTTTGCCTTGTTTTGAGATCCAAGTCAGGCGGGAATACCCGAGTTGGACTCGGTTCTTGCCTCGAATCTACAAGTTTGGGTGGGTCCAGTTCTCTGAGAAACGGACCCGCTCATCTCTAATCCTTACTATCTCCACTCCCAGCCTCATGCCTCTGCCCTGTGTCTCCCCTGTCCAACCCGCAGCCTCTGCCTCCCTCCTCTCTCTGAGCTCCCCTGCCCGCAGCCTGTCCCCAGTTGCTCTGCTCTCCATGTTCCTGCCCGCCCTTGCTCACCGCATCTCCCCTCTCACTGGCTGCCTCTTCTCCCCGTGTCTCCTCCTCACTGCCCCGGCCTCCTATCCGTGTCTCCACTTGTGCCCAGGATATCTCTGCATGTCTCCTCCTCACTGCCCTGACTGCATTTTATCCTGTGTGGCAATCAGCTACAGCTAAAGTAGCTGATTGTCCGTGATCAAGCCATGCAGGTGAAATGCGCGTCAGTCCCAAGGGTGCCCCACAACTGCACAGTGTGGTACACCCTTACACCCAGGTTGTATTTTGACACCTTCATTTTTCTTTCATTTCTTTTCTTTGCATATGATGGTATTGTCCCTTTAAATTTATAAAGAGGCACAGGAATATCAGCAGACACAGGTATGCTGACGCTCTAAGTTTCTGTTTGTATTTGGTATAGACTAGCCACTTAACCAAGGGCTGGACAGCATATTGTTAGCACCAAATACTTTTTATTCAGCAGTTTGAGCCTGATGCTCATATTTTTCGTTACCCATTGTGATTACATATGAGTTGTATTTGGAATCTGTATTTATGCCTGCAGTATCAATGACAGGCAAATATTGACTTTTAACATTTAAGAATCAATCTCTCTGTTATACCCCTTTTACACCAGAGCTAAAACCCGGGTTATTGCAGGGTTAACCCGGGTAGCTCCTTGGTGTAAAAGGGTAAAGCGTTGGATTGCCGGGTCGAGTGACCTGGCAATCCAACCCAGGTAAGTTGCAGGGTTTAATGCGGGAATAACCCGTGAAAGCCTGCAGTGTGAACGGCGTGCTCCGGGTCACGATGACTTGGAGCACGCCGCGTGCCGGACAATTGGTCCAGCTTCAGTGGTGCTTGGAGATGACGTCATCTCCAAGTGTCCATTTCAATGCCGGAAAAGCCGGGACAATGCAGACGCTGTGAACGGCGCCAAATCAGGAATATTCTGGGTCGGCGCTGGGGAATTTACGGGTCTGATCCGTGTTGGAACTCGGTGTAAAAGCGGTATAAGATATAAGAACTACTTCTGTGTGTATTATTACAGACCCACAATCCACACATTTGTATGTTGTCCAATTTTTCAACATTGAATTCTCATCACTGCCACAATGGAGATGTCTCCTATGAGATGAGTTTATTATGCGGATGCACCTTATAATCTGTTGTTGCTATTTCCAACTATTGCACTCTATACTGTTATCTGCTGCTATATATTATACACATGTGCACTTTACCAATTAAGAATGTTTTCCTCTTTATTCACTAACAAGAACAGGGTGTTATATGAATTTCATTTGATTTTGAAACAACATGTATCAATATAAAACAGCTTTATTTAATCAAGCGGTATTTTCTTGATTTCTGGTTCTATTTATATACTCCTATAGGTTACCGCCTACAGCCATGTAGTCCTCTCATTCATTGTCCTATGCATTTACAAGCAAGACAATAAAAAGTTGAAATGAATGGCTGTAACAGGGAAATGATATTGACTGGTCTCTCACTCCTCACTCCCCTCCCTATGCCTATAGTAAGATGCAGAGCAGCAGAACTTAGTGTTACATATGTCTTCATATATTCCCCATAGTTTTATGTAGTTGTACAAGCCATATAACTGATTTCATGCATAATGCCCCTTATGATAGCCATCCATGGTGCCCCCATATGTTCCTCATATGCTGATATCATTTCATCATATCTATAATGTCCCCATATCAATAATGTCAGTAGGAAATACGAGTGAGGAAAAAAGGAATGGCTGAAAATAGAAGTGGGAGATAGTTACAAGCATTCACCATGGATGGGAGAGAGAGAGTTTTGTAGGACAGTCTGTGTTAATAAAGCTCACAGAATGAGGAGAGAGGGTACTTTATGTACAGGAACATAGCCTAAACCCCTAGGGATTTGTGTGCACAGAGAGGAATCAGTATAGTGGCATATGATAGGGTTAATTGTGGTAAGTTTTGTCAGCCTATTAGGATGGAGTGGGTCATAACTAGTGGGAGGAGTTTAGTTGAGTTAGTCTAGTGTTAGGCAGGGCTCTGCCTCTTTTTTTCTGGACTTTTCCTGAGGCAAGTGCATGAGCTTTGAGACTGTGTATTTTATATTAACGCTCTCAATTTTTCTTTTTTCTCATCTATACTTTTCTGTCTTTCTCTTTCTACCTTTCTAATCGTACGCTTTCCCACTTTTCTCTTCTCAATTAGTTGCTGCTTAATAAAGTGCCCCCCCCCCCCCCCGCTTACTTGCCAGCATGTCCAGACCCCTGCTTTCCGCTCCGGTGCCAGCACGATATGCTGAGGCCCTTGGAGCTGTCATGCGCAGGTGCGCCTCATCTTGCCCGGCTGGGGAGAGAAGGCATAGATTGTCTTTTGGCGTCCTCACTCGATAGCAGTGGCAGCTCTGTGCAGGCTGTCCGTGTGCTGGGGCGTCGGTGCGTGCCTCCATCCTCTCCCGAGAGTAGCGGCAGCTCGCGGGCACATGGTCGGGGTAAGCGCCGGCGTGCTCTGGCCTCCCCGACTGTAAGTAGAGATGGGTCCCGGCGGTCAGCGGCAGTTAACCCGCGAATGGCCGGATGGCCACTGCAGTTGAATAATAGCTCTTCTTCCTCACTGGACTCTGGGCCTGATTCAGAGCCGGACGTTCTGACCAGAGCGCTCGCTCTGAATCAGGGCCCTCCTACCTAAAAATGGAGCGGCCTCCTGGCCGCTCGCATAGCTGTGGATCTATCAGAGCCAAAAGCACTCCCACTGACATCACTAGTGATGTCAGTGGGGCCGGACCCAGACGGTAGGTGTTCCCATGGGAACGCCTCCGTCTGGGCAGCAACGCCCCCAGCACGCCCACCAATAGGGGCGTGCTGTCAGTCACCATCGACAGCACGCCCCCTTTGGTGCGAGACCCATAGCGACAGGTTGGCTGTCACTATGTGGGTCTCGCGCATGCGCACGACGGAGCTCCCTCCGTTGTGCGCATGCGCATTAGGGCACCAACGACCCACTTGCGAGCGCTCGCGAGCGGGTCTGAATTAGGCCCTCTGGCGGCCAGCGGGCGCTAGCCCACGGCCACGAGGGATACATAAGAATGCCAGAGCCATTTTGGAATAGGATGGTGGTGGCCATCTTGAATCATTTGATGACGCGGTAGGGCATGATGCGCAGGGAGCTGCTGCTCCTTCGGACGATAGAGCCCTCATTTATAGTAAGCGGGGGGTTTCCGGTGTGCCTGGACTTGGGGATTGGGGGGTCTTCCCATCCCCGCGCCGGCGGCAGACATCCCTCAGCCAAGCGTTACCCCTGCTCCTTCGCCTGCGACCCCCATGGATTTGGGCACTGGCTGGAGTGTTGGTGTCACTGGTGGGTGCTTTGACACCACTATTACAAAATGCTAGTGGGTTCACAGTTGCCGGCGGCGGGGATCAGAGCCCTGCTTTGCGGCAATTGACACCTCTGGTTGCACAATTGTCTGCGATGTGCAACCTGCCGGCACCCACTTCTTCCACCTTTTCTTCCTCTCAGCTGTCTGCTCCGACCCCCTCTGGGCCCTCGAGCTATGGTCACGCTGCGCGGGGTGTAAGTGACAGGAATGTTCGTATGTTGTCTCTGGCCTCTTCCTTTTCTGTTTCAGGTCGATCGGTAGAGGCGTGGAGGATTCTACGGCTCAGGTTTCCCGGGAGATGGCACGATTGGATTCGGATTTTCCTGGAACTTCAGGTGCAGCTGCGTCCGGTATGGCGGTCGAGGGTTGCGGATCTGATGGGACCCCACAGGTGGATCAAGCGATTTCTTCGGGTGAGTCGGACAGTGATTGGGTTTTGACTTCAGAATCCAGTGACACATCCTCATCTAGTGCGAATCAGCGGCGGCACCGCCGCAGCAAGGCTAAATGGAGACGTCGTTCACATTCATCCAGATGATCGCATCGCCGTCGTAGGCGCAGTTGGTCCTCCAGCGACAGTGAGGAATCGAGTATTAGCCCAGGGGACGTGGTCCGCTGCGCTAATATGGCGGTACTCCATGGTTTACTGCCACACATGCGCGAGAAAATTAATAAGGGCAACTACATTGACGTGTTTGCCCTTACGTCCAAGTCTCGCAAAGCTTTAGCCGCAGCAAAAAAGAAAGGGGGCATCGGGTGAGATGTCCATCGTTCTTACATAAATTGGCTCAGTGGTTTTTATGTTTTCGCTGGCTGTTATCTTAAAACGCGTCCGGAGGAGGCCATGAATGTGATACGATACCTTCACCTGATTCAAGAGCTTTTCCGCACGTCACTCGGCGCAGTATGGCGACGGTACGATGAGGAGTTTCGCCGTAAACAGTCAGGCGTAAAAATCATGGATATGGGGTGGAAAGACGTAGAAGTCTGGTTGGAGGTGACGCAGCCTGCTCCTCTGGCCACTGAAGTATCTTCCGGACGGAAGTCCGGCGGCCAGGGAGCCGCCCAGAGTCGTTTCTCTAAGGCTCCAGCTGCCAAAGGCCGTTGTTTCACTTTTAACAACGGCACTTGTGCAGCGGGAGCCCGGTGTCATTTTCGACACCGCTGTCTGCGCTGCGGTGCCCCACATCCAGCCAAGGAAAGCCCCAGACTGCTTGCCCCTGCCTCTACCACTGGCTCCAGGCCTACCACCTCCGGTGACGCTTCATAGAGCCCCATCGCCGGTCCGCGTGGAAGCAATCCGTAAATGGTTGTTTCGGTACCCTTTGCGCGAGATGGCAATGTTTTTGTTTGATGGTTTCACCGAGGGATTTCTGCTCCCGGTGGTGGGTATTGTTCGGTTAGGGGCGCCAAAAAACTTACGTTCAGCTTACCTATTGCCAGGTATTCTGAAAGACAAAGTTGAAAAGGAGGTGCAGCTGGGGCGCATGGCTGGGCCTTTTGATGCTCCTCCTTTGCACAATTTAGTTCTCTCTCCAGTTGGAGTGGTGCCCAAAAAGTCCCCTGGGAAGTTCAGGTTGATACAACATCTATCCTTTTCGGCTGGGGGGTCAGTGAATGATGCCATACCCTAATCGTTGGCTTGGGTTTGTTATCAGTCATTTGAAGATGCCCTCAGTTTAGTGAAATTGGAGGCTACGGGGGCTTTGTTGGGTAAAGTCGATGTGGAGTCTGCCTTTCGCTTGTTGCCTTTGCACCCCGACTCGTTTCGGTTCATGGGCTTTAGGTTGGAGGACGGCTTTTACCTCGACAAGTGTCTCCCCATGGGGTGCTCCGTGTCGTGCGCTTATTTTGAGGCCTTTAGTTCTTTCCTACATTGGTGTGTTTGCGTGGGCACTGGGGAGTCTGGGGTGGCCCACTACCTCGATGACTTCCTATGTGTTGGGCCGGCCGGTTCCCCCCGTTGTGCAGAGGTTATGTTTTCTCTGCAGGCTTTGTTTAGTGAGTTTGGGGTCCCAATTCCTTCCGATAAAACGGAGGGGCCTTGCACTCGTCTGTCGTACCTCGGCATCGAGATCAATATGGCGGCCGGTTGCTGTCGTTTACCTGCCGAGTAGATAGTGAAGCTTCGGGATGCCATTACGCTTGCATTGTCACTAGGTAGAGTTACCTTGAGGCAAGGGCAATCGTTACTAGGGCTTTTCAATTGTGCATGCAGGGTAATCCCCATGGGGCGGGTTTTCTGTCGTAAGTTGGAGAGAGCGACCACAGGAGCACGCCAACCCCACCACTTCATACGGTTTTCTTCTGAAATTAGGAGAGAACTCCGGGTTTGGGATGTCTTTTTGGAAGAATACAACGGTATTAGCTTTTGGTTGCATCCCCCTGGCGCCAGTGTACAGCTGCAACTTTTCACAGATGCAGCAGGTTCCACTGGTTTTGGAGCCTACTTGGAGGGCTCTTGGTCAGCTTCCTTGTGGCCTTCATCTTGGGTTGCCGGGAGGCTGACCAAGAATCTTCTTTTACTAGAACTTTTTCCCATAGTTGTTGCCCTGGAGTTGTGGGGTGATCGGCTCCATAACCGGCATGTCATATTTTGGTGCGACAACTTCGGGGTAGTTTATGCTATTAACCGGCAGAAGTCTACATCCTTGCCAGTTCTCAGGCTCCTTGTGCAGCTTGTTTTGCGCTGTCTGGCGTGTAATGTTCACTTCGAAGCAAGGCATGTCCCCGGGGTAGACAATTCCATTGCGGATGCGCTATCCTGCTTTCAATGGGATAGATTTAGAGAACTTGCCCCTTCTGCAGCAACGATTGGTGATATCTGCCCCCCTCTTTGTTGGCAGTTTATTTATCCGGAATGGAGGGGTTAGCGCGGCACTCGCTTGCCCCCAGCACGTTGAGGTCATACCAGTCTGCCTGGAACCAGTGGGAGACCTTTTTCTCCCGCAAACGTGATGGAGGTAAGCATATTTACCTAGTCTTTTTATCTTTCATCTGGGGTCTATATTCTGCTGGTAAGTCCAGGGCGGTGGTGGCTAGAATCATTTATGGTGTTTCGTTTTTCTTGCGCTTGCATGGGCATTGGGATTTTACTAAGGGATTCTTAGTACAGAGGGCTGTGAAAGGTTGGGCTAGCATGGCCCCAGTTCAGGATGACCCCAGAAGGCCAGTTACATTTTCGTTACTTGTTCAGTTTGTTCTTGTATTGTCCAATGTTTGCGCGTCTCCTTATGAAACCGTACTGTTCCAGCTCGCTTTCGCGATGGCCTTTCATGGGGCTTTTCGCATCAGCGAGTTGGCAGCTACTTCTCGTCGGGCCCCTCCTGCTTTGCTTTATTCACACGTTATCGTCGCCCGATCTCTGCTTTGCAAGCTGCAGCGGTCCAAACCGGATCAATTGGGTCGGGGTCGCTGGGTAGCAGCATGTTCGGACGCACGTGTTTGCCCTGTTGTGCTGGCCAGAGAGTATTTGTGCCTTAGGCCCAACTTACCAGGTGCGTGGTTGATCCATGGTGATGGTTCCCCCTTGACCACGTATCAATTCCGATCTGTCCTTCAGCGGTGTACCCAATCCCTCGGCTTGCCTTGCAGGGTATATGGTTCCCATTCCTTCCGGATCGGGGCGGCTACAGCCGCAGCCCGTGTTGGTTGGTCGGTTTCAGAAATTAAAGCAATAGGGCAATGGAAATCGGATGCTTATAAGCGCTATGTACGGCACTGAATGTTTTCTTTTGCATTGTACATTGTCTCACTGTATGCATTATTGTAACTTGGATTTTTTCTGTTACCGCTCGTCACCGCTATCGGTGGGGGCCCTCAGGGATTTTGCCCTGTTTTTGCCCTGAACCATGGAAACTGATTTGCTATTGTTATCCGGGCAGGTTTTTTCAGGTTTTCACCTCGGGCCAAGTTAGTTTTTTCTCCCTTGCCACCCCTGTTCTCATGTCTGTCTTTTCTTTTTCTCTATCTTGGTGCCGACATTTGTTTTGTGCTATGTGTTAGCTCCCAGTTGTAACGTTTTACATTGTTTTTTCTTGCAGGAGCTAATTTGGACCCTCGTCCCATATGGGTCGTGGGTCACTTGTTTATTCATTGGGCAGCTACATCGCCCTTGGCGAGTGATCCTCAGTCATTTGTAGCAGTAGACCGCATTCGTTGGTTGGGCAGGAGAGGCATGCGCTGGGACGCACTTCTGGGTTTATTGTTAGAGGTGGCTTCGCATTTTGGGGCTCCTGGAGTTCTAGTTTTGCACTTAGGGGGCAATGATCTGGGGTCTCTGTCGTCCTTGGTTTTGAGGTACAAGGTGGTTAAGGATCTAGAGACCATTTGTTCCTGGTGGCCATGGTGCAACCTAGTTTGGTCTGCTATCATTCCGAGGCAATGTTGGAGGAGTGCGATACCTGGGGTGTTAGTTGATAAGGCGAGATGCAAGGTTAATTCTCTGGTGGCCAAGAGAGTTGGAGCTTTAGGTGGCCTGGTGATAAGTCATCCATTGATACACTTCAGAGATTCTCACCTGTTCCGTTCGGATGGAGTTCACCTTACAGAGGAGGGGATGTTGCTGTTCTTAGAGAGTATCTTTAGGGGATTAGGTAGTTTAGTTTAGACTGGTGGCGGGCCCGTCTTTAGGAGGGGTCATCAGGCGTGGCAGGAAGGAGCGTCAGGTAAAGGGTTAATTTCACTGCAATTATTTTTGGGTGCAATCGGCATCAATACACGGTTGATGTTAACTACTGGGGACAGCTGCACTGGCTTACTGGCCGTGCCTTTTTATGAGTGTATTGGTGCTTGATTTGGAGATCCTACAGATTACTTGCTTAAAGGGCAATTGACCCTGCAAGTATGGTGGAGGATAGTGGAAATTGCTTGAAGTGAAATTGGACCATTGGCTTATGACGCTCTTTCTTTCCGTCACGGGTATTTTTTGTATTTAAAATAAAGGCTGATCTAATTTTTATAGCAATAAAGTGGTCTTTGTCTTTATTTTAGATAAGTTATATAAGGTATGTTAAGCTGTGCTGTTTTGGATTTGTGCTCACATATACCAATAGGGCGTTTATGAGGAGAGAGGGTACTTTATGTACAGGAACATAGCTTAAACCCCTAGGGATTTGTGTGCACAGAGAGGAATCTGTATAGTGGCATATGATAGGGTTAATTGTGGTAAGTTTTGTCAGCCTATTAGGATGGATTGGGTCATAACTAGTGGGAGGAGTTTAGTTGAGTTAGTCCAGTGTTAGGCAGGGCTCTGCCTCTTTTTTTCTGGACTTTCCCTCCCTCCTACCCTCCCTAATTGTCAATTTTTGGACGGCGGGAAGGAGCATCAGGTAAAGGGTTAATTTCACTGCAATTATTTTTGGGTGCAATCGGCATCAATACACGGTTGACGTTAACCTACTGGGGTCAGCTGCACTGGCTTACTGGCCGTGCCTTTTTATGAGTGTATTGGTGCTTGATTTGGAGACCTTAAAGATTACTTGCTTAAAGGGCAATTGGCCCTACAAGTATGGTGGAGGATAGTGGAAATTGCTTGAAGTGAAATTGGACCATTGGCTTATGACGGTCTTTCTTTCCGTCACCAGTATTTTTTGTATTTAAAATAAAGGCTGATCTAATTTTTATAGCAATAAAGTGGTCTTTGTCTTTATTTTAGATAAATTATATAAGGTATGTTAAGCTGTGCTGTTTTGGATTTGTGCTCACATATACATACATATAGGGCGTTTATTACTGCAGCTGTAATCAGTGCTGCGCATGCACCACTTTTGTGAAGTAACAGCGCATGCGCAGCACTGATTACAGCTGTGGTAAGTTAGTGTAGAGAGGGAAAACTATTTCCTGAAAAGCTGTCATAGCAAAAATGACAGCTTTTCTTATTAGATACATACAGTCAGGTGCATAAATATTGGGACATTGACAGGATTTTCATATTTTGGCCTCTATTCACCACCACAATGGCTTTGAAATGAAACAAACAAGATGTGCTTTAACTGCAGACTTTCAGATTTAATTTGAGGGTAATTACATCCAAATCAGGTGAACGGTGTAGGAAATACAACGGTTTCTATATGTGCCTCCCACTTTTTAAGGGGCCAAAAGTAATGGGACTATCAACTCAAAAGCTATTTCATGGACAGGTGTGAGCTATTCCCTTGTTATTTCATTATCAATTAAGCAAGTAAAAGGTCTAGACTTGATTCTAGGTGTGACATTTGCATTTGGAATCAGTTGCTATCGACTCTCAATATGAGATCCAAAGAGATGTCACTATCAGTGAAGCAAGCCATCATTAGGCTGAAAAATCTAAACAAACCCATCAGAGAGATCAAGAACATTAGGTGTGGCCAAATCAACTGTTTGAAACATTCTTAAAAAGAAAGAACGCACCGGAGAGCTCAGCAACACCAAAAGACCCGGAAGACCACGGAAAACAACTGTGGTGGATGACAGAAGAATTATTTCCCTGGTGAAGAAAAACCCCTTCACAACAGTTGGCCAAATCAAGAACACTCTCCAGGAGGTAGGTGTATATGTGTCAAAGTCAACAATCAAGAGAAGACTTCGCAAGAGAGAATATAGAGGGTTCACCAGTAGATATAAACCATTGGTGAGCCACAAAAACAGGAAGACCAGATTAGAGTTTGCCAAACAACATCTAAAAAAGCCATTACAGTTCTGGAACAACATCCTATGGACAGATGAGACAAAGCTCAACTTGTACCAGAGTGATGGGAAGAGAAGAGTATGGAGAAGGAAAGGAACTGCTCATGATCCAAAACATACCACCTCATCAGTGAAGCATGGTGGTGGTAGTGTCATGACGTGGGCATGTATGGCTGCCAATGGAACTGGTTCCCTTGTATTTATTGATGATGTGACTGCTGACAAAAGCAGCAGAATTAATTCTGAAGTGTTTCGGGCAATATTATATGCTCATATTCAGTCAAATGCTTCAGAACTCATTGGACGGCGCTTCACAGTGCAGATGGACAATGACCCGAAGCATACTGCAAAAGCAACCAAAGAGTTTTTTTAAGGCTAAAAAGTGGAATGTTATGCAATGGCCAAGTCAATCCCCTGACCTGAATCCAATTGAGTATGCATTTCACTTGATGAAGACAAAACTGAAGGGAAAATGCCCCAAGAACAAGCAGGAACTGAAGACATTTGCAGTAGAGGCCTGGCAGAGCATCACCAGGGATGAAACCCAGCGTCTGGTGATGTCTATGTGTTCCAGACTTCAGGCTGTAATTGCCTGCAAAGGATTTGCCACAAATTATTAAAAAGTGAAAGTTAGATTTAGGATTGTTTAGTTTGTCCCATTACTTTTAGCCCCTTAAAAATTGGGAGGCATATAGAAACCATTGTAATTCCTACACCGTTCACCTGATTTGGATGTAATTACCCTCAAATTAAATCTGAAAGTCTGCAGTTAAAGCACATCTTGTTTGTTTCATTTCAAAGCCATTGTGGTGGTGAATAGAGGCCAAAATATGAAAATTCTGTCAATGTCCCAATATTTATGCACACGACTGTATAGGGAGAAGGACTGATGAATTCCTCTGGTAATTAGGTAAAACTCCATGCGAGTTCTAAACCTAATTACCTTCATCGATTTTTTTAGTTATGATGAATAGGCGAGAATTCTTGGAAGATTCTCATGCAGTGGCAGGACATATCGTTAATGCTCACACAATTATGTCATCACAGGGGGTATCATAGGATCAGTCATTCCTTCACATATTAAAAATATATTTACATAGTAAAATATAATGAGACACAAAACAATTTTAGTACAACACTTTTGTGCATACAAAAAAAATATATATTAGAAAGGAAAAATAAAATCAAACATACAAATGGTATTGTGAGTTAGCTTATATTTTAATAAAGGAGATTTACAGAACAAATAAGCTAGAATTTAATAACTAATCTAATGCTAAATAAATGTATTCTTAGCTAAGAAACACACTAAATTCAAATTAAACAATAAGTTAGTACAATAATATAAAAATGTAATTATGCAATATTTCATAAAATGTACAGTACCTTTCAGTCAACATATTTTGAACTATACTGTAGTACACTTAATGTTTTTATCGGGTTTTGAGCTCTAATAATAATTTTTAGTGTTGCCTCGAGACATTACATGGTTAAACTAAAATTATTGTAAATGAAATAAGAAAAAGCTATTGGTCTTTGGAAATTATGCATCATAGTTTAATATCTGAATTTATTAATTATGTTTCTATCTCTATTCTGATTATTATAATGTTTTCTTTTTAATGGTAAATATGGTCAGAAGCAATCAACTAAGTCAAACAGATAGCATATGGTGACATGTAAATACAGACTTAAGCTGACTATACACAAGACCAACTTTCCTCCAACCATCCATCTAGTTGGCTGGTTGAAATGAAATTCTGGTAATGGATGGGAGCAAACGACACCGGAAAACTGACAAAACTGTAATTCAGAAAAGCTGTTTAACTTAAACAGATTTAACCAACTTGTCTGAACAACCGTTCAGGCAATTTCAGACCGTTTTTGCCTGTTTTCCGGCGTTTGGGAGCAAATAAATGATTGTCATTTGATCACATCCAAAATCCAGATTTTGAGTCCAACAAAGGGGCTGATTCTGATTAACTTTGCACTGGAACCATGTTCCAATGCAAGGGATGCAGCTACAATGCAACTAAATTTTTTCCATTCAGGGCAGTGGCCGAAGTGGGAATTTTTAAGTGGGGGTATGGCAAATATAGAAGTTGCGGCAGTGGTGCAACCAGAAACAAGGCATCAGCAGTGATATGAGTCGAGGGCGTGCAGAAAAAAATGAGCATGGGCACGCATCACAAGGGGTGTGTCAGGCAGTGATTGACGGAACAGTGAATGGAAGAGGCAGAGGGTGACAGAGAGAGGCAAAGAGTGATGGGCAGAGGGTGACGGAGAGGCTGAGGGTGAGGCAGAGGGTATCATGGAGAGGCAAAGAGTGATGGGCAGAGGGTGACAGGGAGAGGCTGAGAGTGATGGTGAGGCAGAGGGTAACGGAGAGGCAAAGAGTGATGGGCAGAGGTGAGGCAGAGGGTATCCGGGAGAGGCAAAGAGTGATGGGCAGAGGGTGACGGTGAGGCAGAGGGTGACAAGGAGAGGGTGACGGTGAGGCAAAGGTGACAGGGACTTGCAAAGAGTAATGGGCAGAGGGTGAGGCAGAGGGTATCCGGGAGAGGTAAAGAGTGATGGGCAGAGGGTGACTGTGAGGTAGAGGGTGACAGGGAGAGGCTGAGAGTGAAGGGCAGAGGGTGACGGAGAAGGCAGAGGGTGGCAGTGAAGCAGAGGGTATCAGGGAGAGGCAAAAAGTGAAAAGAAGAGGGTGACAGGGAGAAGCAGAAGGTGACCGAGAGGCTGAGAGTGAAGGGCAGAGGGTGACAGAGAGAGGCAGAGGGTAACAGAGAGGCAGAGGGTATCAGGGAGAGGCTAAGAGTGATGGGCAAAGGGTGCCGGGGTGAGGGTGATGGTGAGGCAGAGGGTGGCAGGGAGAGGCAAAGAGAGATGGGCAGAGGGTGACAGGGAGAGTCTAAGAGTGAAGGGCAGAGGATGACAGAGAGGCAGAAGGTGATGGTGAGGCAGAGGGTATCAGGGAGAGGCAAAGAGTGATGGGCAGAGGGTGATGAGGAGAGGGTGACAGGGAGAGGCAGAGGGTGACAGTGAGGCAGAGGGTGACAGGGAGAGGCAAAGAGTGATGGCCAGAGGGTGACAGGGAGAGGCTGAGAGTGAAGGGTAGAGGGTGACGGAGAGAGCCAGAAGGTGAGGCAGAGGGTGAAAGGGAGAGGCAAAGAGTGATGGGCAAAGGGAGATGGAGAGGCAAAGAGTGAAGGACAGAGGGTGAAGGTCTGTGGGTAATTAAAGGGAGCAGAATGACACACATAGGTCCAGTATACTGTATGTGTGATACCCCTCCGGGGTGTCACATAAGGATGGCGATAAGTGACAGAAGGTGATGGAGAGGCAAAGAGTGTAACACTGACACCATTTGCACTTACCTAGGTACAGTTTAGAAGGTCAGCAGTGCTGTGAGGCAGAGTATAGGCAGCAGCATCTGTCTGTGTTCACTGTGCAGCTAATGAATGTACAGGGGACAGCAGAGCACACACAGGAAGTGGGAGACACCGGATGGAGGAGGCAGGGGCTGATAGTGCAGGACAGGTACACCTGCAGCAGTGACATTAGTCAGCGTGGTGTCACCCGGTGAGGGGGAGGGACGCTGTGAGGGGCGTGGCCTCGCAGGGCAAGGGGCATGACCAGGCAGGTGGGTGTGGCCTTGCAGCCTGAACACCATGCTCTAGTGTTTATTCCCGGGGGTAGAGGAGGTGCGGGCTGTGTAGTGTGCTGGCTCCCTCACAGTGTAAGGAGCCGGGTGCTGCACTTAATACTGCAGTACAGCACTTGGCTCCTGTCACTGAGAGGGAGTCTGGACCATGGTGTCACCCCTCGGCGGGTGACACCCTGGTCGGTCCGCACCCCCCATGTGACGGGGCGATGCCACTGACCTGCAGTCCAGCCAAGTGGCAGAGAGACTGGCCACTGAGAGGACTCCAAGAGGTCCCCTACTCCCACCGGCAGCACTCGCCAGCTCACCTCCCCAGCGGCACCAGGCAGCGGCTGTCAGTGCAGATGACAGTGGGATTGCTACTGGCAGCGCTGACAGCTGTCAGTCTGATGGCTGTCAGTGCTGTAGATCATCAATTATGATCCTATCGTCAGGGAGGTCCCAGCGGGTTCCCTGATCTTGCATCCGGCAATGTAACAACAACAAAAAGGTTAGTGCTAGAAGTGCCGGTATGTCATACTGTTACATACCGGCACACTTCGAGCACTGATTCAGGGTAAATACTGGCTGCTTTTGCATGTAGCCCACAAATACTGGGCAGCTTTATTATTACACTGCAATTTAGATTTCCGTTTGGACACACCCCTCTCAGATCTAAATCTCTCTGCATATTTTAAATCTGACCCACCTGCAGTGCAACATGGTTTTACCAAGGTGCACAGTTACTTACTCTTTCTATTTGATTTGATCCCAGCTGAGAATCTGCCCTTAGTTGTCATTCAAATGTAAGCACTTTTAATGTTAATGCATGTTAATGTTTTATTTAAATAATGCACATTGCATTAATAATGAAAGCACTTATTTTCATTGTTGTAATTCATACTGTTGTGCTTCAAGACCTTAAGGTGGTTCTGCTGAAAACTGCATGATATATCTGACAAGCTAAACTTTAGTAATGTGAAAACTACTACTAATAATAATAACTGCAATAATAGTAGCATCACAAACATTGCAACTGCACTAGGACCAATAAGATGAAAGGGTCAATTGTTTTATTTTTATTCTACCTAATGCTTATTGCATTAAAAAGATTAGTGGGCATGGGTTGACCACTAGATATCATTACAATAACTAATTACATGCAACTTTGCCAATAAAGTCATACAATATTTAATTAGAATTATATTTTATTTATAAATTGAAAACATATTTTGCCGAGCCGTACAGTGAGTAAAGGGTAAATAAATATACTTTAATATGTATAACAGAACATAACTTAAGGCTAACTGTGTGAAGGCCATGCTTACTAGAGCTTACAATATTAAATAATTATGTATGTTTTCTATTGCACAGACTTTGACGTACTACCTGCACAGTATGTCAATCTTTGTAAAGAAAATTAAAATAATTATTACATACTGTGTGTTTAATATACTAAAATATGAATATAGATGAAACTATTACTCTCAGTAATAAATGGTAATGAAATGCATAAATATAGATCTAGCAATCATTTACTGTATATCTATTAAAAGTACTGGTAAATATGTTCACGCTCTATTATGCATCTAGATGATTTACATGATGAAAACAGCATGTTTATTAATGTCCGGAGGATAGAACAATTGAGCAGAGAGGATTTGTATTGATTTGTATCTCATTATAGGTTACAGTCAAAAAGTCTGGATGCCCATAATCACAGGACAGAAAGTCTATCACTCATGAGAGTAAATAATTTTGTAAATCCTGGATTTTTGTAATTGTAAATTGGAAACCCTAGGCATGAACAAATAAAGTAATCTTGTGCAGGATAGATCAGTCTTTTTAAGGCATGTCTATGAGCAACCAGGCAGATCCGTTATTAAATGATGAGAGTGGTTTGTCATAAATAACTTAGGAAGAGAGGACTAACAACAAAATATAACACACGCCCAATCTACTTTCATTCTATTCGCACAATTAAAAAAAACGCACAAATGACATTACATGACTATTGCATCAAATGATCAGGAATGTGCCAAATACTCATTGATTTGATTTTTCAAATAAAGACCAGTTTTTCTTCATATGTGAATCTGAAATATACAGTATGATATGTAGTCATTATGTCAACATTCAGGCGCTGTAAAACAACTGGAAAATGGCCACGGCGGCCATTTTCCCGTCGTTTGCGTATGCGCAGTACAGGGAAAATGGCCGCTACGGCTATTTTCCCGGTGACCTGTGCATTCATTATAGACTCTGGGCACACTCTATAACTCCGGCACTGGCCGCGCACAGCACAGTGCGCTACCGGGCGGATCGGAGGGGGCCCGTGTCGCAGACTGCACATGGGCCCCCTCCTCTCTAGAAACGCCCCTGGATTTAAGGTTAGGGTTAGGCTGCTATTAGGGTTAGAGTTTGGATAGGGTTAGGGCTCTAACACTAGAAAAATATTATGTCGACATGCTGACTGTCGAAAATGCACAATTAAGACCAACATTGTTAATCTTGCAATGTTACATGTAGACATAACATCTTTTTATTATGAATGTCGACATTCAGACAATCTTGACATTCTGGTTTCACATTCTGAATGTCGACATAACATACCACATTTATCAAGAGACTTATCAAGTAGAAATTTGGAAAGATTGAGTTCATGGTCCGTATGTAATGGAGTCAAAAATGTTACACCCTCCAAAAGAAATGTTTACTGTCATGTCCTGAAACTATTTTGGCAGTTGTACAGAGATAAAAAAAAGTTTCAAATTTTTTACTTGTGATTGGTTGATACTCCACCATCCAGGTCTGACACATTGGAGTATAGGGATTCATTATTACCATCAATAAACACCTCTTTCTGGCTCCTCCTACTGCATCATAAGAGATTTAGTCGATGCCACCACCGGGTTCCCACACTAGCACCAGGAACCACTTACTTGGTGTGTGTGATAACCTCCTGGTTAGTGTCAGGCTAGTTCTCCTTTTGGAATGCCAATCAGCTACTTTGGGGGCTCTCTACCAGTGTTAATTTTGTTGACGAAAAATTTGGCTAAAAGTAATCGTTGACAAACATTTTTTGTGTGGACTAAATAGTAACAAATACGATAATGTAAACATTCTAATAACAAAATGACAACAAAATCTGTGTTCAATTTTAAATAAGTAGCTAAGACTAAAACTATATTTAAAATCCTTGTCAAAATTAACACTGATACTACATACACTACTTTCTATTTTTGAAGTTGGGTTATTTTACATTTTTAAAGAACAAGTATGTGTACTATATATTTGCAGAAAATAAATATCACCTGTGTGAAGGAAATATGATTGTATATTGCACTTGTTCTAACAAACTGAAGGCATTAATTTGTATGTGATATATTGGAGGAGTACTACGGTAAGTCAGTATGTAACACATTTTCACTCAGCCTAGATTACTAAACACATAGTTAAAGGTACAGTATGCTGACTTCAAGTTCTCAAGGGAATTTTAGAGAATTTTTTTTAGTAAAATCCATTAAAGTTTCATTAAACTGTTTGCAAAAATTATGACTAAAACATTGACTAAAATTAGACTAACATGAAAACTAAGGTCTACTGACTAAATCAGTAGACCTCAGTAGCAGTGGTATGTCCTGGGGCTTATGGCAGAAATCTACACATCCAGGGGCTAAGGAGACTCCATTTGGATTTTGGACCAAACAATTATCCTCAGCACAGATAAAATACAGCCCTCTAAAAAAAACAATTATTAACCATTTATACAGTTTTGAGACCTGTGGAAGTGACCATATGATCTTTTTATCGCTGCATGGGTCAGAGTAGAAAGTCTAGGGGTAGTTTACTAAAGCTCCTTAAACAGACAAGTGGAGGTATTGCCCAAAGCATCAAATCAGATATCAACTATCATTTGAAAATGATAGACACAATCTGATTGGTTGCTATTGAGAAATTAAAAAACCTTCTGTGGCCGATCACCAGACCTGAGCTCTCTATGTGTGTCAGATTCCTTGTGCAGTGCACTTTTTAGTAATTCAGCTGAATAGAGAGAAAAATTACACAAAACCATCTTTGTGTACAACAGTTTTTTCTCTGACTCTAATTACGTGTCATACAATATTATAAAGCATAGTGTTCTCACATTGAAATATAGCAGGTGATTCTCAGCATATTTCAATATAATCACCCATTGTTAGTATTCATTACATTACTATCTATACTCGAAGGAGTGAGGGACAAACTGTTAGGGATTCAAGGGAGTGAGTATGGGAACAGACATACAATGTTATCTCCAATACATTCCAATCTCCCTAAGCTAGGAAGGTCACCAAAACCTGACTATGAGCCGTATTCAATTTGAGGCAAAAAGTCCGGATCCGCGATACTTTTTCGCTGATGACGTAATTTTCGCCTGTTTTGACTTTACTCCGTATTCAATTTGAAATACTTTATACCTAGGCGGAAAGTCAATGCAATGTAATAGGCGGAAAAGTTTTGCCTATGAATAGGAGGGTGAAAAAAGTGCAGAATTGGGGTGCAACGTTGCGGGAACCCCCGTGCAGCCTTAAGACAGTCCCCCAAAGGTAAACAGTGTCAAAAAATAAATTAAAAAACTTTTAAGAACACCCCAAAAAAATACTTTGATTTTTGGGGCGTAAAAAAAAAAATGTTGGTGGACAAAGTTAAAAACTAGCGAACTTGACTCTGGGGGGTTCCCAAGTATGCCCCAAGTGTTATTTTGATTGCAGGGGCTTGCGGCAGGTGGATTTTTCACGTTTTTTTCAACTTTACTTTAGCAACTTTAAATATGCTAACCCCCATTTTCAAGTATATCAAATTTGCTGGGATAACTTATTTTATGCAAAAAACCTCCTGAATACTCTTCTGCATCACATATAGAAAAACACTATTTAGCAGCTATTGAGCCCGTTTAAAAACACCAAATACCTTCAGCAAGCCAAATCGGGGTGTACTATAGCTAATCCGCATGTCAGAGCATCTTTTGGGGAGTGTCAGGCTGTTTTCCTCAAATCTGACAGTACTTTCCGCCTGTTCAGGTTTCGCCGGGTCCTGTTTTCGTGTACTTTCAAATTGAATACGGGGTAAAGCGGGCACGCGCGAGATACTTTTCCGCCTATAAAACACGCGATGTAGGCGAGAAGTCTGGGAGGCGGAAAAGTATCGCGGGTCCGCTCTAATTGAATACGGCTCAATAGCTGAATTCAGAATACATTTATGAATAACTCTTCTTAAAGACACACCATTTATCGAAAAGTGGATTTTGGCATCCGCATGGGCATAACTGCGCAGGCTATGTTATTGGTATAAACATGTAACTATACCTTTATTTTGACTTGGTATGTAATGTTATTCATGTGTGAAGGGTAACAAGCCTTTGAACATAGGTTGAAAAGAGGTTAGGAAGTTCTGCGTTCCTGCTTCAGTTATAATTGTGTCAACTTATATATCCCACATAAGATAGATGATCCTGGAAATTACCAGCCATCTGACCAGGCTCTGCTAAAATAAGTCATTAAGAGCTTTGTGTTGTTCCTGAACAGAGTTTAAATCAGGATTGCTTATACCAGAGACACACTATCTTCAAAAGGTGTGTATTTCCTCACCTAAGTCCAGTGGTATGTTTATTGACATAAGTCTTGGAGCTCAACTTCTAACAGAACTGAAGGTATAAAGAAATAACCCCTGCCCAAATGACAGAGAGACGCTTGAGTCCAGATAGAGGGACAATACACTCTGAGCTGACAAGGGTTAAAATTACCCCAGGGAGGGGGGTGAGGAGGGATGCTGGAAAAGCAGGATAAAAATGTGACACCCTGGTAGTTCAGTGTTCATTCTGGTAGAGGTTATCGACAAGGTACAGATGATCCAAAGCTCACAGTGGGACTGCCTCGTCCCCGGACTACTTAAGTCAATGGTGTGGTTCATCTCTCCAAATTTGTTATTTTCTTTTATTTCTTGGAAATTGTGAGTAATTTGTGTGAACCCTTTTATTTTAACAATATTATATCTTGTAATTTTTTGTAACTAAGATTTGAAGATTTTCTTGAATTAAAACATTAATTCTAGTTCTGGAACTGTGTTTTTATGACCCAAGGCCTCATATGGCTCATGTTAACTATTTTTACTAAGTGTGCATAATCGTATAGCAGGTAAGAGCAAAGGATTACCCTGTATTTAATACTAAAGTTCATCTTGCTGGTGGCAGTTGTTTGATTTATTTAACCACGCGTGCTCAAGTAATAGGTATGTCACAGGCGGCGATTCTCAGATTGGCGTATCTGGAGAGATCGGCCAGCGGTCCATGACACACCATCCTGTTTCAAAATGGAGTCTCATGTGAATAGTTTAAGATCAACTTTCTCAATTTGGATAACACCTCCACTAGTCTGCTTTAGAAGCCTTAGTAAATCTACCTCCTAGAGTCAAGAGGTCATGTAACCCAATGTGGCAAACTGCTTCACTGAAGTATGGTTCCATGTTGCATGGAGTTGGATAAACATGTAAGGATAGATGTACTAAGCCTTGGAGAGAGATAAAGTACAAACAAATCAGCTCGTTACTGTCATTTTTCAAGCACAGCCTGTAAAATAAAAGTTATGAGCTGATTAGTTGGTACTTTAGCACTCTCTACTTTATATCTCTCCAAGGCTTGATACATCTAGACAAAAGGAATATAGTAATGGCCCAGTGCTCAGAAGAATCTTTCTCCACTTGGGAAAGTTCTCTATTCCCCTAAGACTAAGGGTTAGTCAATTGTGCTCCTTTCTAACTAACGTAGCAATTAGAACAATGGGAATAACATGCATTGGGGGAAATGTAAGAAGCCCAGAAGAGGTATAAGCACATGTTAGGTGCGCTGATACTGCTTCTCCCCAATGTATGATCAAGAGTCTGGGCGGTAAATGACAGAGGAATGACAGAGCTGTCCCTGCTGCCGGCTCCAGGTTGCACACGGGGATCTCATGATACTTGTGAGATCCTGCGCATGCTCAGTGGAGCCGGCCGGGACAGAGACACAGGGCATCAGCACTAGGCTGATGCGCTGTGGTCTCTAGTGGGTAGAGCCGGAGGGGGGAGTTAACGCTCTCCCTCTCCGGCCGATGAGATATTCTTACATCTCATCGGTAGTGCTTCCTACTTCGCCTCGGTAAAGAGGCGAAGCAGGAAGTGTTATAGAGGCACGTTAAGTGCCGCTATCATACATCTACCCCATTATCTCTACATCTCTATAAAGCAGGTCACCCACAACCAGGGGCGTATCTATAATGGGTGCGGGGTGTATGGAGAACATGGGTCCAGGGGGGCCCCGCACCGCACACCCTGCATCCATAATATTACTTACCTCTCCAGAGTCCCACATCGGCACGGGTGTCTGGCGCTGTAAAACGACTGGAAAATGGCAGCGGCGGCCATTTTCCCATCGTTTGTGCATGCGCAGTACAGGGAAAATGGCCACCGCATCATTTTCCCGGTGACCTGTGCATACACTATAGACTCTGGGCACACTCTAGTGCCCAGAGTCTATAACTCTGGTGCTGGCCGCGCACAGCTCAGTGTGCTGCAGGCTGCTGGGTGGAGAGGAGGGGGCCTTTGTTGGAGACTGCACACGGGCCCTCTCCTCTCTAGAAACGCCCGTGCCCACAACCCATTTTCCAGTACACCTACTTAACCTCTCTTATTATATCTCTATCATCCTATCATTAATAATCCCAGACTTATAGGGTTCTTTGAGGTAGATTCATTTAGTACTTATAGTTGCATTGCTTGGGGTAAATGTAATAGCCTGCGGACTGCAGGCATCGGAGAGTTCCCTATGAAACTGCCTGATGTTTTAAAGTAGCAGTTATTTAAAAACCAACACCAGGTTGATACTTTTAAACATTGGACAGTCTTGCATAGAACTCACCAATGCCTGCAGTCTGCAGCCTATTATATTTACCCACATATATGCAATTTTTTAAGACATTCACAGGAATTGATGTTTCTTTAAAAGAAAAAGCAAACTCAACATAGTGTTTTTATTTGATTCTCTTTAGTCTCTAGAACTAGATTTACAGTAGATACTCTATTGTTGTAGTTTCTAGCTTAAAAGTAAATTTCAAATTGTTGTTATTAACACTAATATGTTTAATAAATTGATCAAAAAACATCCTCTGCATCATTTCAAATTAATAAAATGTCATCTATGTATTGAAAACAAATCTAGAGACTAAAGAGAATCGATTAGAAACCAAAACTGTTATTAAACAGGTAGATGCAAACAGCTACCTGCATTACAACAGCGGGAACCTACAAAGGTGGGAAAACATCATTCCGTATTCTCAGCTGTGCAGAATTAAGAGAACTACACAAATGTAAATATTTGTAAAAAACAATACAGATTTTCACTGATAGATTGATAGACTGATAGATAAAGACAATTATCCTGAAACAGTTATCTCTGAAGCAATTAAGAAAACTGACAAAAAGGAAAGATGTGACATTTAATCTTACAAGGCAAGAGTAGAGATATGATACCTTTGTTACTACTTACAGTAATAATGAAAAGCAAATAAGAGGTTCGTTAAATAAGCTTTGCAATATCTAATGCTGGGTACACACTATAGCGATATATCTGCAGATCAAGTGATCTGCAGATATATCTGTAGATGATGGTCATTCATACACACTGAACGATCATCATCTATACGGCAGCCGCGGGTCCCGCTGGCCGGGGGGCAGGTTGGGGGAGGGTCCGTCTCCCTCCCTGCCCATCGGCTGTGCAGCACAGTCAATGCAATATGTCTGTGAACAACGTCGTTCACAGACATATCGCCTGTGCACACTGGCCGACGGCCAGCAGATATATTGGCTGATCATTTGATGGCCCAATATGTCGTCCAGTGTGTACCCAGCATTACTTATGGACCCAACCCCTTAATCTCAAAAATACTACCTTTTAAACCAGATATTATATTTAAAAAAAAGCCAGAATGATCAAGGATAAAGTGGCTCCTAGATTTCTGAAGAATAATACACAAACAAGCAACAATGTTTATTGGTAAAACTATTTCCTGCTGTAATGTCTGTCAATATACTGACCCTAATAATAGGGATAGCTCCAACAAGAAAGAATATAAGATTATAGATCCCATGAATTGCCATCCTCAGAATGTAATTGTGGTTTTACGTACATAGGGAAAATAAAAGAGTTCTGAAGCTCCGCATACAAGAGAATATACGAAGTATCAAAAAGAAAGTAAATACACATTCAGTATCAAGACACTTCAAAAATCGCTATAATGCTGACCCTAATAGTTTCAAATTTAAAGCCATTGAACGCATCAAATTGGAAGACTGTGGAGGTCTAGCAAACAAATTAACTAGTTTTTAAACTTGACACCATCACACCCACTGCTTTATATTAAGAATTTGAGATTTCCCCTTTTATTGAATGAATTTATAATGAATTTTGCCTTCATGTTTTACTTATTAACCTTGTGCTTTCTGTTGTTATAGACCAAAGTATTTTTAGAATCCTGTAGATATCGTATAGTCTTTTATAGGTATGATGTCTACTTTTTGGGTTTTATGTATACTATTATATTATTATCATATATTTTATATGGCGCCACAGGGCTTACGCCTTACTATAATGGTTCTAAATATATCATGTGGTTTTCGCTATCTTTAGATATAAGTTTGCTTTTTAGAATTTTGCAACTTCTTCTAGGTAACATATATTCCTAAATTTGTCGTGTTTATATCTTATAGTTTTATTTATGAAGATGCAATTTTAATGCCCAGATATTTTTATATGATAAACTTAATAGATATTTATTTATTAAATAGTTATTACTATACATAGTATATGGGCATAGTACACTACCATATTTTTTTCCATACTGCATCACACTATTAGGGGTATTCAATATGGAGCGAAAAGTCTTTTTTTGCGATAATTTCGCAAAAAATGATGTCATTTTCGCTGGTTTTGGTTTTACACTGTATTCAATTTCAAAGACTTTTCGCAGGTTCGAAAAGTCTTTGAAAAATACGGGGATAACTTTTCACCACTGAATAGGTGGTGAAAAAAAGTGCAGAATTGGGGTTTAGGGGTGCAGGCTTAAAAAAAATAGCCGGCACCCCTGGTTATGACATTTTAATAATAACTGTGTAAAAAAAAGTTTAAAAAAAAATAGGGACACCCCAAAAAATTTATTTAAAATTGGGTTGAAAAAAATGGGAAAAAAGTGTTTAAAAATAGGGAAATATGTTCACGGCTATTCTGCAAATATGCGGCAGGTGTATTCTAGAATAGGCTATTAGCGGCAGGTGCATAGTTGCAGAATTTTTCAAAACTTACTTTAGGGACATAAAAATATGCTAGTACCCATTTTCATGTACCCCAAATTTGGGACTACTTAAAAAAATGAAAAAAATAACCTAAGTGCTCTTCTGCAACACTTCTTCAATGTCGGGAATAAACACCTGCTGCGGCTATTTAAATCCCCGACTTTCATTTGCAGGCTAAAACAGGGGTACATGGGAAAGATTTCTGGACTGCACACCCTGAATATATATATAATGGGAGGTGCTACCTGATGAGACAAATTGCAGGCACAAAAACAGACAAATCTCAGGTGCACAACTCCAAATTATTAATAATATATAAATGCAATACAATTTTGCAATCAATAGAGGTTTTTAGCATAATCTTGGCCAAGGTTATGGGCCTACCCACCATATCCAGGTAACCTCTGTAGGGTAGGTCCCTAACATACTACGATTCAAATCCAAATATATATGTACCTCACTTTTTATTTTCATTCTTTATATGCAGCAGTAGCTGCTCCTAACTATCTCTTTCACACTGCACTTTTCTTACTATGGCGGTGCCCTGGGGTGGCTTAGCTGGGCTAGTTTGGGGGTGTCCTGCGCTCTGGATTTGAATCGTAGTATGTTAGGGATCTACCCTACAGAGGTTACCTGGATATGGTGGGTAGGCCCATAACCTTGGCCAAGATTATGCTAAAAACCTATATTGATTGCAAAATTGTATTGCATTTATATATTATTAATAATTTGGAGTTGTGCACCTGAGATTTGTCTGTTTTTGTGTCTGCAATTTGTCTCATCAGGTAGCACCTCCCATTATATATATATTCAGGGTGTGCAGTCCAGAAATCTTTCCCATATACTCTATTTAATGTGCTTTATTGCACACCTGAGGGAAAGGAGACACCCTCAGTCTGGATTAGCACCCCTACCTTATTGGTTTAAAAGCTTGGCCAAGATTATGCTAAAAACCTCTATTGATTGCAAAATTGTATTGCATTTATATATTATTAATAATTTGGAGTTGTGCACCTGAGATTTGTCTGTTTTTGTGCCTAAAACAGGGGTACCCATAGTGATCCCCCATGTTTTTACAACTTTAGGGGGTCCTACAATTTATTCAAGGAAAAATTCATTTTTTTACGCAGATCCCACTTCGCAGTTTCCCTTTTTCGTAGCTTTTATATTGAATACTGGGATAAAGCGGGCGTGCGCCCGATACTTTATCCCAGGAAAATCTCCGATGTGGAGCGAAAAGTCCTGCACAGACTTTTCGCTCCCATATTGAATACCCCTCTATGTCAAGTTTTCTTTTCTTTTAAGGAAACATTGATTCCTGTCAATGTCTTCAAAAATTGCACATATGGTATGCAGCTACAAGCATCTATGTTGATAACTATGTTTTATTATTGTTATTATTCTCTGTCTAATGAGATACACTGTATTTACGGGGGGGGGGGTGTTGTTTGGGGCCCCCAGAGTAATTATTGAACAGACGTGTCCCCGAATGGCCACCTCCCCAAATGTAAATATAATAATAATACTAATATTATAAAAGACTTATATCAAACTCTGCAGCCTCTCCAAATATTTGATAGAAGATCTGTTGTTACTGTAGATCATAAAGAGACTTCCTTAGTGTAAAACCGTACAGTATAACTATTTATTTTTAAACACAATTAAAATTTACGTACATGAAAATAAAGAATAGCACTGTAATCTCAAACAACAAGGCTTTCACAAGCTTCTGACTGGGCCACTTATCCACTCTTTTTACTGCTTGATACAGCAACCTCTTAAATACATACAGTATTTATTTGTTTTTCCCTTTGTATTAGTCATAGCCCTCTTCTTCTAAACTGTAAGCACTTAGCAGCAAGTTGCTTTCTACCGTCTGTCTTACATCTGAGCCTATTTTGTCTCATATGCACTTAGCCTGTTTGTGTGTCATATTTGTACATTGTATAATTTGTCAGTATAACTGTCTAGCACTAAAAAGTATTGGGGCGTTTAACAAACAAACAATGATGCTGAGGATTATATGCATATATTAAGGGATGACTTATATTTTGAGTTATAGAATTTTTTGCCTCTGTGACAGTACTAGTCTATTATATAACATTTCTATAGTGCCTGTTTAGCATAATCACAATGAGAACTGTTGGGAGGGCCCTCCTATCACAGCTCTCATTGGTTGTCTGACACTTGGACACAGTGTCTCTTATTCCCCCCTCACCACCTCAATAAGCCCTTATAGTGCAAGCTGTATAGTTTTCTTCTATCTCCATTCCAGCTCATTATCAAACAATGTTCTCATCTCCATCCACCAACTGACCTTCCCTGTCCACAGAACTGGTGAATGGAGGCAGAAATCACCACCATAATATTACAATGCAGTTAAATGGTTGCAGTATTTAGCACAGTGCCTCTGATGGTGTGATCTGGGCCTCCTCTGAAGTGCCCTCTGAGCATAATTTACAGTGCTCTGTACGTGGGGGATCAAATGGCTTCTCCATTTAGGTGCAGAGACATAAGGGGAGATGTATCAAACCTTCAACAGAGATAATGTGGAGAAGTTGCCCATACATATTTCCCTACTGTATGTCTAGCACTTACTTTCCCTTTGGTATAGTGAAACTTGAGCACAGAAATGTTCTATTATTTTAAGTTACAGTTAGTAGTTCTCATTAAATTCAGCATATCTTCATTGACATTTCCCCATTTTCTATTTTTACAAAATGTGGAAAGATAATTGATTAATTGTTTCCATGTGCCAATTGTGTGCTATATCACTGCCATCCATTTCAAAAGCTTTTATCTTTCTTGCAAAAAAATAAAGTTCTTTGGATCATTTGATCATTTAATCCAGCCCAAGTGCGCAAACCGTAGGTACTCCACAACTATAGGTATTCCTATATCATATTCTTAAGATGGAACTAAATCTTTACCCAACTATAATTTTAAAAAGGCCAATTATTTATAGAAAATGTTTTCGTTAAGTTTTTTTTTTTTTTTTTTAAATAAACGTGTTTTATCTAAAACTTTGTTTGACTGGCTTCCTAAAGTCATGGGGTGTTTCAAATGTGGAAATGCATGTTGTATTAATTATTACTCTTAATTTTATTGGTCATAAAGTTAATCATTAAAAAACTATTTCCCAGATCAAAACTTTTATTAATGTTGAAAGGTTGTATGTAATATATTTACTTCAGTAATATATTTACTGCATGTAAAAATATTGTATATTGGACATACAACTAGGTCCCTCAAACTAGAGTTTTAGAGCACCATAGAAATATTCTTAATGGGTTTGATAAAAGTAGTATGTCATGTCATTTCTCTCTTCATCATTCCAATAATCCAATGGGTTTCACAATTCTCATTATAGAACAAATTGCTCCAACCCCTTGTGGTGGGGATCGGTATAGAAAATTGTGTATACAAGAAGTCTTCTGGTTCATAGTCTTAGTACGCTGCATCCAGAAAGTTTGAATGAAACTGTAAGTCTTTAGTATGCTTATAATGCTACTCATCATGCCCTGTCCAGTAAGTCCTAATTTCCCCAGTCTGATTAACTTTTAACATCTTTATGCTGAAAAGAGAGATTTCTCATCCTATATTGTGTACTGTGTTGCTTATGTAATACTGGTGTCCTCTCCGGTTCCTGTTCTCTTTCCCCTTTATATTCTCTCGATTTCCTTACTATTTATTTTTTTTCCTTTCCTTTTTTATCTCCTGATTTTTTATTTCTCCAACAAATGTTATAACATTCTTTGTTTATAAGATTTGCTTAACTTGTAATGTTTTTCTCAATACACTTTATTGTTAGAATGAAACTGTAGAACTTTACTTCTTTTGAGGTCAGATTTTAATTTGCATGGTTACAGTCATTTACTTATATTGATTTATGTTTATGCTAGTAGTTTTCTTATCTATACTCCATATTTAGTTTCTTATGGTCAAAATGCAATAAGTATTTTTGTTTTTATATATATATATTTTTTTAGTTTAGATAGTTTTAATACATACCAAAATGTGTTTTTAATTAGATTATATTTTATTGTTTAGATATACTCTTTAAGGTTTAGATATATAATTATTTATTATTATTTTTATTATTATAATAATATTTATGTTCATATTTATTTTTATAATTTTTTATTTTAATTTTTATTCATATATTTTTAACATGACTACTATCACTCAATATTCTATGCAGTATAATATAATATATCTTTATATTTTATGTTACTAGCCCTATTAGAAACACAGACCTAGTGCATTTATTTTACCATACAAAAGTAGATACATTTTTTTATTAAAATCAGTAAAACTATAAAATGTGACTGTATTGTCTCTAATATTCTTAATATTCATTTTCAGTCTTTCAATAGTTTTATATTATGTTTATATTTTACTAAGTGAATTATATACATTTTTTTACTAATGTATAGCAGAAGCTGGTTTATTAGGTCTAAATAGCCATTTGAAATAGGTGTGTATTATTGTGGATGTCAGTATATAAAGTAGAATACATATGTAGATTTTTACACCCCTATCAGTTGTGATGACTATCTGGAGTTGCTGAATGTTTATCCTTTCACTATGCATCACAAAGCTATTTGTTGTGGTGATTTCACTTGGATCCACTGCGCAAGACACTGCAATCTGCTCACTATCCAACTCCAAACACAAGGTGAGGATCTCTACATCAATGCCCTTATAAGGTGCTAAGGAAATTCCTCTATTGCTGAATACTGTGGACTGCTCTTATCAGGTAAATCACAGTCTTTAGTTGTTGATATGCTACTTAGAAGAGCTACAAATGCCTGGCCATTTTTGGGAAGATTTCTACACTCACGCATTAATAGGAGGCAAGGAAACTCAATCAACATCGGCATTGTAGACAGTGCTATAAATTTACTTGCAGAGGGTTCAGAAATAGTAGAAGGCTTATGTACAATTCACACCCTTTTCACATTATTTTAGTTTTACTGAAATGTATTAAAGGGCAATTGGCATAGTTTTTGTGAAAAACAGCTCAGTCCAAGCCCTTTAATTCGCATTCCCTTAGAAAGCAGATTGCATTTTTTACTAAGGGGGAATTGTGAAAAAATACCGGGTGGGAGCCCTACTATAACAACGCCATCTGGAGATGCTGTTAAGCAGGGTTCCCCCCAGTTCCGCAACTCCTGCTCCACTCTGATAGGCAGAGCCAGGAGCCGGCCCCCTGTGGTCAGCTTTGTGGTCTAAATAGATTACAAGCTGATCACTATAAAAAATGTTTTTAAAAAGTATGTATATATATATAGAGAGAGAGGGAGAGAGAGAGAGAGAGAGAGAGAGAGAGAGAGAGAGAGAGAGAGAGAAAGGGGAGGGGGGCTGATGGCCCTCAGGGACTCAATTTGCTCAAATAACAAGTAGACGCAGTCTTATTAAATTGTCAAAATTTCAGAGCTATGTGCTCTTTATCAAGACATAAAAACAGAATACAAAATACAGTATGTACAATATAAATGACTGTGTGTATACCACTGTGCTCCTCCGCTTCCTGCCACTATACCCTATGGAGGCCTGATGACATCATAGGCAAGAGCTGTGCTGGCATCTGGGACCTTACTGGGGGATGTGGTTTGGGATGTGCTCACCATCTAGATAAAAACAAGCATTCCACAGGAGCTGTCACATCATACGATTTTCTTTCTTTTTTCTCTTTCTTCCCCTATTTATGAAGAGTTTCTCAAATGGGGAAAGAGACAGGAAATTAAATTCTAACCAGAACACACTTTTCTATATGATGAGATGATCAATAAACCAGGGACTCACCTATATAAGGTGCCCTATATTCCTGTAACAGGTCCTTTAAACTCCATCTACCAGAAATAATTGTTTTCACTGGGTGCAACAATCAGGATCTCCCCAATGGGGATAGACTCACCTGGGACCAGGTATCGATGTTCCCCAAAAGGTTTCTTTAGGTATCCCCTCTGATTCTTGCTACACCATAACCAACATTTGTGGATGACCCAAGTACTTCATTCAAAGTCCATACTACTATATTTATAAGTCACATAACATCTATCACACATTATGACATCAGCATATGTATCATAAAATAAAAATACAATAGAAATACATATATAGAAGACAATCTACAATCATAAGAATAATAAACATGTTGTCCATTCCCTATGATCCAAGATGCCTTTTGTACGGTTTCTGAATGTTCTGGGCGCCTAAATCCTTTGTGCACCTGTGTGTTAGATCCCATGCGGAAAAGTGTAGTCCGTTGTTAATAGACGGCCGTCAGGTTCTGGCTGTGTGCACCGCCAAAATGGGAACCCATACGACGTCATCGTTAGATCGAGGCGCTATGGATCATGGGAGTGATTTCAGCATTCTTTCTCTCTAGCGCCCAGCCGGGCACCATTTTGTTGTAGTCCAAACAACGTAGTGGATGAACCACGTCCTCGGTAATCAACACCTGAATAGGAGTTACATGAATGGGAGAAAAATAAAGAATTACCATATGTTCTGAAGTGTCTTACTCTCGTTGTGCACCAGAACAAAAGAATGTAGATTTATGTATATATAACCCCACATTGTACCATATATTCCACATGTCTCCCATAATAAATATATAAATAAGTACAAATGATATAAATATGTCAATAAAAATATAAAAAAACAATAATATACATTAAAGGAACCATTTCATCTCAAAATCTACACTAAGACCTCTAGGTATCTCGGTTTTTAAAAGATAAATAATTTTCATTTCTTCTTGTGCTAATCTATTATCTCTATCATTGGTACGCCAGTTAGATTCTATCATTTTAATACCACAGAAAGAAACCAAATGTGTAATGTCACATTGATGTGTGGTTTTAAAATGTAGGGAGACGTTGTGAGTATCCAGTCCTTTTTTAATATTTCTTACATGTTTGCCCAATCTTGTTTTCAGCATTCTCTTAGTTCTTCCTACATATTGACTCCCACATGAGCACTCCAATAAATAAACACAATATTTGGAGTTACATGTAATAAACTAATTGACTGGAAAACTCTTACTTGTTTGTATAGATTTGAACTCAGTAATTCTAGATTGGCCAGATTTGCATGCTTTACACATGCTACATACACCACATCGAAAGAATCCTTTTGTTTTAATTCTACTATTTAATAATGTAGGATGGGAATAGCACTCCGTACCAATTTGTCCTTGATGTTTTTTGATTTCCTGTATACAAATACTGGATGGGATCCTATATGATCTTTCAAGGTGGGATCATTGTTCAGTACATTCCAATGTTTATTTATCACCTTTTCTAGCTGTTTATAATTTCTGTTATATTGGGTTACAAACGGAACTAAACTCTTTTTCCAATCAACCTTCTTATTTATTTCCCCAAAATAGCTGGCCTCCTTTCAAGGTTGGTGCCATTTTTCCCTGGCTTTTTTGATTATTGCACTATCATATCCCTTTGATGTGAAATCCTTCTCTAAGATGTTGGCCTGGGACTCATAGACCAATAATTCTGTACAATTTCATCTTATACATTGAAATTGGCTATACGGGATACTCTTTAACCAATTGTAGTGATGATTGCCATTATATTGTATAAAAGAATTGCAATCTGTTTGTTTAACGTAATTCTTAGTTTTTATTAGTTCATCTTCTATATATACCATTAGGTCCAGAAAGTTAACTTCTTGTTGGCTAATATTAAATGTGAGCACAATATCATATGTGTTATCATTCAGATATTGGCAAATATTGTCCAATGTCTCACGATCACCCTTCCAGACAATGCCATGTCACCAGGCTGGCACCAAAAGGGTGGCCCATCCAAACATGGTGGGTCTCCCACCACACCATAAATAAATTGGCATAGCTTGGCGCCAGCCTGGTGCCCATGGCAGTTCCTGTTAATTGTAAGTAAAAGGTTTGGTCATACCAGAAAAAATTATTCTGTAATATTAGTTTCACTCCCTCTGTAATGAAGTTTTTATATTCCTCTGTTACATTCTTATTGCCCAAAAAATAATGAATTGCTTCCAAACCTAATTGATGTCTAATACTAGTATATAGCGATGACACATCGGCAGTTACCAACCAATATCCATTTTGCCATGCTATCTCTGAAAGCAATTTAATTATAGATATAGTATCCTTCAAATATGAGGGGGTCTCCTGAACCAAAGGTTGCAACTGATGGTCTAAATAATATGAAAGATTAGATAGGATGGAATTGGTTCCTGCAACAATCGGGCGACCTGGGGGTTTTTCCAGATTTTTGTGTATTTTGGGCAATACGTATATGACTGGGATAGATGGTTGTTCAATTTTTATATACTCCTTAACCATTTCTGTGATGATATTTTTAGAGGTATATAGAGCCAAGAAAAATTCCAGCTTTTTACTTATCCCTTCACTAGGATTTCCCCTTAATTTTTTGTATGTAGATACGTCCGATAATTGTCTAATGACTTCTTCATTGTAATCATTAATATCCATGATTACCACACTCCCTCCCTTGTCCACTGGCATGACTATGATTTCTTTGTTCTCTATGAGGGTTTTAATAGCTTCTCTTTCCTCTCTAGATAGATTCATATTTTTAATCTGTTTAAAATTAATTTTTTCAAGATCATCTCTAAGAAGACATTCAAAACTCTCTATAAAACATCCCTTCTTATGTATGGGGTAAAAGGTCGATCTTTTTTTAAAAATAGAGAAACTAGTATCATCAGTTATATTTTTTTGGGATTTATCACTTTCATCAAAAAACTTTTTGAGAGTTAATCATCTAACAAATTTTTGTAGATTTACAAAAATGTCAAATTCATTAGCCTGACAAGAGGGTGCAAATTTTAAACCTTTTTCAAGGATACCAGATTCATATTTATTAAGTTGGTATTTGCTGAGATTATATATTTTGCTTTTATTTCTATTCTCACATACATCCTCCTTTTCAGAGATGGGCACCTCAGTAGCTAAAACTTCTTCAATATTTCGTTTTATATTTTTACGTCTCTTAAATTTCCATTTCTTACCCCCTCTTTTTCCCCTATATTTCCTTTTAGTTATTATTATCTCCTGTGGTATTTCATCAGACGTGGTTCTTACTTAAAGAAGGAAGAATTTGGTGGGAAATGGTAGCTTTAGAAAAATATTGTGCCGAAAAATTAGTCCCCAGAGAATAGATAAAGTACCTTCTTTTGAGAGTTACTCTAAAGAATTGAAAAATTAATGGTTTAGGATCTTGGATTCGTGTTAATTTGCCTTGATGAATTTGATCATTACGGAAAAGGCTAAAGATCTACATAAACTAGAGGAAGATATAAATGAATATAAAACTGTAGTAGAGCCTTTTAAAGAATCAAGAGACTTTATGGAATTAGAAGCACAAATAGTGATAAGGGTAGAGAGAAATTAAATGGATTTGAAAAATAATAATAAGAAACAGTATCTAAGGGATAAGGAGGATTATCGCTTAGGGAAACAATATCTCATTACGGAAAAAGGTAAACGATTTGGAGGAGATGTAGCTCATAAGTCCCCAGATGATAAAAATAAGGAAGGAAGAACTTGGGGCAGGACAGATGGTCCACAATATACACCCAAATCGAATTCAACATCAGCTTATAAAGGAAATCTCAATAGGCATTACACAAATAGGTATATAATCCATCCCATGAAGACCAGACATACATTAAGTCAATATGAGGGAAGAGATAGATCGCAGGAAATAGGAGTTAATATGGATAATTGGAGGAATAACAATAGATATGGTCCTCTTTATGAAGACAATAATGTTTTTTTAGAACCACGTCCGATGAGTGACCACAGGAGATAATAATAACTAATCTCTATGCGTACGCGTGCGTTCCATTCAAATTTGAATTGAAATGGTTTTTATAATATTTATATGTATTTTATTGGTTTTACATTTTTACCATTTCCCTTTTATGATATTTCACGTTGATCATTTTTATGAATATTTTCATTATGGATTTTTCTTATCTATGTATTCTTGTTTTAAGTGGTAATTTATTGTATATACTATGATTCCATCATGATATAGTGTGTATGTCAGCGGTATATATTTTTTATATACCGCAATGTTATTGTTGAAATACCCGGAAGTGATGTACTTGCTGAAACGCAAACCGCGATGGTGGCTAAAAAAGATAGCCCCGTCGAAGAGGAAAATATGTGTCATGTCGCCTGCCGGAAGTAGCACGCGCTCCATTGAATGGAACGCACGCGTACGCATAGAGATGACGTCATGTTACGTCATGTCCGGAGAGACAGATAGGAAGACGCACCGGAAGTAGTTTGCGTTCCAGCAAATGGAACGCAAACCGGCAACCCATGAATTAAATCTGATTTTCTTTGCTTTAAAGGTAAGATTGTCTGGAGTATAAAAATTATTTATAAAGAGAGATAGAAATGAGATATAGTAGGAGGCACTTATATGTATAGTGCTCCTGCAAAACCGAATTAAAGGAATTAAAGAGTGACCAATGAAAACAGGTTAAAGGGTATTTAAGGAAGTAGGGGATAAGAGTACTCACACCTTGAGAAAGGCTCTATAGGAGCAGAAACGCGTTGGTGAGCTAAAGAGCAGCAGTGAGAAAGCCAGGTGACGGGGCTGGAGCACAGATACCACGGAATATAAACTAAGAGGACTACATAAACCTATCCCAGGAGGTGATTGTTTAGACCTCCTTGTATGCTGTTTTGGGGTGTGTGCTGTCCTACGCCCCCACCATATCTGGTACGCTGCTTGCTATTATGTGTTTTATGGATTTTTAATGTCACAATAAACTGTACTTCACTATATACTACTTCTTATACCTTTTTTTGAGGAACATTGGACCGAGAGTGATATATCCATTACTTGGAAAATCTAAGTGTATGAATAATTGCAAGAGGAACACCATAGGAATTTATTTGGGGGAACTCCCTTATCTACATATTTCTTGAAAGTTGAACACCACCCTAGTGGAGCGCAGGGAACTGCAAGTACTATATCTTTATTTTGACAGTTACAGGGTGTAAGTGACCACCCAAGCGGTTATCTGCAGCACCTTTGAATTGGAGCGCCTATTTCTTTGTTAATTTTAACGAATTTGACAGTTTTGTAGATCTACAAAAATTTGTTAGACGATTAACTCTCAAAAAGTTTTTTGATGGAAGTGATAAATCCCCCAAAAATATAACTGATGATACTAGTTTCTCTATTTTTAAAAAAAGATCGACCTTTTACCCCATACATAAGAAGGGATGTGTTATAGAGAGTTTTGAACGTCTTCTTAGAGATGATCTTGAAAAAATTAACTTGAAACCCATTAAAAATATGAATCTATCTAGAGAGGAAAGAGAAGCTATTAAAACCCTCAGAGAGAACAAAGAAATCATAGTCAAGCCAGCGGACAAGGGAGGGAGTGTGGTTATCATGGATATTAATTGGTTGATTGGCTGCGACTGAACCCAGATAAAACAGAGGTTCTTATGATAGGTCACAGGACAGGGCTACAGCATAGCCAACCAACAGGACTTACATGTGCGGAAACTTGGTGTTGTCCTGGATAGTGGCTTGACACTTAAACATCAGGTATCAGCCACAATCAAATCCTCATTCTTTCATCTGAGGAACATAGCCAGAATCAAGCACTTAATTCCCTCAGAAGATCTACCTAAAGTCATACATGCATTTATATCATCACGCCTAGACTACTGCAACGCCTTCTGCCTCAGTCTCCCAGCAAAAGAATTACACCGCTTGCAGATGGTACAAAACGCAGCTGCCAGGCTATTAACCAACCAGCCCCGTTCCAGCCACATAACACCCATTCTCTACTCCCTTCACTGGCTGCCTGTCAGATGGCGAATTGCTTTCAAGATTGGATTAATAACTTACAAAGCCCTTCATGTCCATGGCCCAGGGTACCTGAAGCAGCTTCTGATTCCTTACTGTCCCACTCGATTACTGCGATCCATTGACGAAGGACTATTAACAGTACCTAGAATCTCATGGAATTCGTCTGGGGGTCGAGCTTTCAGTTTTGTGGCTCCAACCTTTTGGAACTCACTTCCCCTCACAGTTCGAGAGGCCTCCACTCTAGAATCCTTCAAAAATAGACTCAAGACTCACCTATTCACCCAAGCATTTCACTAATGTCCCTTGTTTAAGCTTATTTTATATTTTGTACTGTAAATGTAAAGCACTTTGAGTCCTTTAGGAGAAAAGCGCTATATAAATAAGATTATTATTATTATTAATTATTAGAAATTATTATTATTATTACAATGAAGAAATCATTAGACAATTATCGGACGTATCTACATACAAAAAATTAAGGGGAAATCCTAGTGAAGGGATAAGTAAAAAGCTGGAAGTTTTCTTGGCTCTATATACCGCTAAAAATATCATCACAAAAACTGTTAAGGAGTATATAAAAATTGAACAACCATCTATCCCAGTCATATACGTATTGCCCAAAATACATAAATATCAGGAAAAAACCCCAGGTCGCCCGATTGTTGCAGGAACCAATTCCATCCTATCTAATCTTTCGCATTATTTAGACCATCAGTTGCAACCTTTGGTTCAGGAGACCCCCTCATATTTGAAGGATACTATATCTACAATTAAATTGCTTTCAGAGATAGCATGGTAAAATGGATATTGGTTGGTAACTGCCGTTGTGTCATCGCTATATACTATTATTAGACATCAATTAGGTTTGGAAGCAATTCAATATTTTTTGGGCAATAAGAACGTAACAGAGGAATATAAAAACTTCATAACAGAGGGAGTGAAACTAATATGGCACCAACCTTGAAAGGAGGACAGCTATTTTGGGGGAAATAAATAAGAAGGTTGATTGGAAAAAGAGTTTAGTTCCGTTTGTAACCCAATATAACAGAAATTATAAACAACTAGAAAAGGTGATAAATAAACATTTGAATGTACTGAACAACGATCCCACCTTTAAAGATCATATAGGATCCCGTCCAGTATTTGTATACAGGAAATCAAAAAACATCAAGGACAAATTGGTACGGAGTGCTATTTCCCATCCTACAATATTACATAGTAGAATTATAACGAAAGGATTCTTTCAATGTGGTGTATGTAGCATGTGTAAAGCATGCAAATCTGGCCAATCTAGAATTACTGAGTTCAAATCTATACAAACAAGTAAGAGTTTTCCAGTCAATTAGTTTATTACATGTAACTCCAAATATTGTGTTTATTTATTGGAGTGCTCATGTGGGAGTCAATATAATAATAATAATAATAATAATAATAATAATAATAATAATAATAATAATAATAAATTTATTTATATAGCGTTTTTCTCCTAAAGGACTCAAAGTGCTTTACATTTACAGAACAAAATACAAAATAAGCTTAAACAAGGGACATTAGTGAAATGCTTGGGTGAATAGGTGAGTCTTGAGTCTATTTTTGAAGGATTCTAGAGTGGAGGCCTCTCGAACAGTGAGGGGAAGTGAGTTCCTAAAGGTTGGAGCCACAAAACTGAAAGCTCGACCCCCAGACGAATTCCATGAGATTCTAGGTACTGTTAATAGTCCTTCGTCAACGGATCGCAGTAATCGAGTGGGACAGTAAGGTATCAGAAGCTGCTTCAGGTACCCTGAGCCATGGACATGAAGGGCTTTGTAAGTTATTAATCCAATCTTGAAAGCAATTTGCCATCTGACAGGCAGCCAGTGAAGGGAGTAGAGAATGGGTGTTATGTGGCTGGAACGGGGCTGATTGGTTAATAGCCTGGCAGCTGCGTTTTGTACCATCTGCAAGCGGTGTAATTCTTTTGCTGGGAGACCGAGGTAGAGGGCGTTGCAGTAGTCTAGGCGTGATGATATAAATGTATGTACGACTTTAGGCAGATCTTCTGAGGGAATTAAGTGCTTGATTCTGGCTATGTTCCTCAGATGAAAGAATGAGGATTTGATTGTGGCTGATACCTGATGTTTAAGTGTCAAGCCACTATCCAGGACAACACCAAGTTTCCGCACATGTTTAGTGTTTTGTAATTCTGAACCCCCAAGCGTAAGTCCTGTTGGTTGGCTATGCTGTAGCCCTGTCCTGTGACCTATCATAAGAACCTCTGTTTTATCAGGGTTCAGTTGCAGCCAACTGTAGGAAGAACTAAGAGAATGCTGAAAACAAGATTGGGCGAACATATAAGAAATATAAAAAATGGACTGGATACTCACAACGTCTCCCTACATTTTAAAACCACACATCAATGTGACGTTACACATTTGGTTTCTTTCTGTGGTATTAAAATGATAGAATCTAACTGGCATACCAATGATAGAGATAATAGATTAGCACAAGAGGAAATTAAAATGATTTATCTTTTAAAAACTCAGATACCTAGAGGTCTTAATGTAGATTTTGAGATGAAATGGTTCCTTTAATGTATATTATTGTTTTTTTATATTTTTATTGACATATTTATATTATTTGTACTTATTTATATATTTATAAATTTATTATGGGAGACATGTGGAATATATGGTACTATGTGGGGTTATATATATATAAATCTACATTCTTTTGTTCTGGTGCACAATGAGAGTAAGACACTTCAGAACATATGGTAATTCTTTATTTTTCTCCCATACATGTAACTCCTATCCGGGTGTTGATTACCGAGGATGTGGTTCATCCACTACGTTGTTTGGACTACAACAAAATGGTGCCCGGCTGGGCGCTAGAGAGAAAAAATGCTGAAATCACTCCCATGATCCATAGCGCCTCGATCTAACGATGACGTCGTATGGGTTCCCATTTTGGCGGTGCACACAGCCGGAACCTGACGGCCGTCTATTAACAACGGACTACACTTTTCCACATGGGATCTAACACACAGGTGCACAAAGGATTTAGGCGCCCAGAACATTCAGAAACCGTACAAAAGGCGTCTTAGATCATAGTGAATGGACAACATGTTTATTATTGTTATGATTGTAGATTGTTTCCATATATGTATTTCTATTGTATTTTTATTTTATTATTATTATTATCAGTTATTTGTATAGCGCACACATATTCCGCAGCGCTTTACAGAGAATATCTTTCCATTCACATCTGTCCCTGCCCCAGTGGAGTTTACAATCTATATTTTCTACCACATGCTCACAAACATACACACTATGGTCAATTTGAGGGGAGCCAATTAACCTACCAGTATATTTTTGGAGTGTGGGAGGAAACTGGAGTACCCGGAGGAAACCCACGCAAGCACAGGGAGAATATACAAACTCCGCACAGTTAGGGCCGTAGTGGGAATCGAACACATGACCTCAGTGCTGTGAGGCAGTAACGCTAACCGTTACACCGTCTGTGCTGTATTTTATGATACATATGCTGATGTCATAATGTGTGATAGATGTTATGTGACTTAGAAATATAGTATATGTTTTTAACACCATTCCGTGTTTTAGAACATACTGAGTTTTACCCTTTTTGTGATAATTAGGGAAAGGGGTATAAATATGCAGGAGGTTTTTCACCTCATTATCCACCCTGAGGAAGGACCTATACGGTCGGAAACGCGTTGGTGTGTTTTTTTCTACTTGCTGGCAGCTGTACCGGTATTCACCTTGGATATAAGGATTTGTATCTGTGGGTTACATTTCAATCTGCTAGAAATGACCTCAGATTCCATAGGTGTACTCTGATATTGGCTGCACTACTGTAACGTTTATGTTTTTTACCTTGGAATTTTTTGTATATATCTTTTGGGTTCTCTAAATAAATATTCTTTTTATATGGACTTTGAATGAAGTACTTGGGTCATCCACAAACGCTGGTTATGGTGTAGCAAGAATCAGAGGGGATACCTAAAGAAACCTTTTGGGGAACATCGATACCTGATCCCAGGTGAGTCTGTCCCCATTGGGGAGATCCTGATTGTTGCACCCAGTGAAAACAATTATTTCTGGTAGACAGAGTTTAAAGGACCTGTTACAGGAATATAGGGCACCTTATATAGGTGAGTCCCTAGTTTATTGATCATCTCATCAAATAGAAAAGTGTGTTCTGGTTGGAATTTAGGGCCTGATTCAGACCCACTCGCGAGCGGCTGTCCGCTCGCAAGTAGGTCGATGTTATGCACTGAGCATGCGCACGATGGAGGGAGCTCCGTCGTGCGCATGCGCCAGACGCGACGAGCGAAGGAAAGTCCTTCGCTCGTTGTGTCCGATCAAAGGGGGCGTGCTGTCAATGTTGATTGACAGCACGCCCCCTTTGGTGGGCGTGCCGGGGGCGTGCCTCCCTGACGGGGGCGTTCCCACGGGAACGCCTCCCGTCAGAAGCCGGCCCACTGACATCACTAGTGATGTCAGTGGGAGTGATTTTGGCTCTGATAGAGCCAAAATCACTCCGGAGCTTGCGGTTGAAAACCTCAACCGCAGGCTCCGGCTCGCAATTTCGATGGTCGCGATGGTCTCGACCATCGCGGCCATCAAAAAGCACGCTCGTATAGCCTGTGGGTGGTGACCCACATGAAAATGGAGCCCGGCCCTCATTCAGAGCGTGCGCTCTGCTCAGAGCGTACGGCTCTGAATGAGGGCCTTAATTTCCTGTCTCTTTCCCCATTTAAGAAACTCTACATAAATAGGGGAAGAAAGAGAAAAAAGAAGGAAAATCTTATGATGTGACAGCGCCTGTGGAACGCTTGTTTTTATCTATACATGTTTCTAGAGGATTGGTGCTCCTGAACTGAGCTGCAGTCACAGGGCACAGGCGGTTTGGAACATTTTTGTATTTGTACTCAATGTGCTCACCATCACCTAGGTTAAAATAACAAATGCTAGAGAGAAACATGGCAATATAGCAGCGCCTATAAGGCAATCATGTAATAATGCATTTCATGTAAATAGTGGAATCATAAAACTGAAAGGCTATACTGAATGTAGCAAATGTCAGTGCCTCTGTATTAGAAAAGATGGGCAGCACAGACGGTGTAATGGTTAGCATTACTGCCTCACAGCACTGAGGTCATGGGTTCGACTCCCACCACCGCCCTACCTGTGCAGAGTTTGCATATTCTCCCTGTGCTTGCGTGGGTTTCCTCCGGGTACTCCGGTTTCCTCCCACACTCCAAAAATATAATGGTAGGTTAATTGGCTCCCATAAAAAAAAAAATAATAACCCTAGTGTGAATGTGTGAGCATGTGATAGGGATTATAGATTGTAAGCTCCATTGGGGCAGGGACTGATGTGAATGACCAAATATTCTCTGTAAAGCGCTGCGGAATATGTGTGCACTATATAAATAACTAGTAATAAATAAATAAAATAATATATGGCAATAATAATGTTAAAATAGAGGACCTTCAGCAGTCTAGCATCTAAGGGGACTAAAATAAAATAAGAAAAGGGTATGGCTACAAATCACTAACCAAGGTGAGGTATACAAAATGACTGCATCAAGATCTAGGCTATGACCCAGAGCCTGTGTACCTCATATATGCTTACTCTTCAGAAAGTTGCGGGAGGGTCCAGATTTTTCGGGTTACCCCCCCACACCCCCAGAAAAGTAGGCATATGTCCCACATCTCACCCACTTCTTTGTGAAGTGGGCAGGATGAGGAGATTTTGTTGTGAATTTTTGGGTCAGCGAATAGGGGTGGGGCTAAAATATTTTGAATCGTGAAAATTTACAAAGTTGGCAAGTATGGTGTACCTATAAGCTATTCCTGTCACAAAGCACAAATCAGGGCATATAACACAATATGAAGAAACCAGAAATCCTTTTGGCCATAGAGGTTACATAGAGGTAATGTGTAAAAAACTGATATAAATTAGTACTATGTATACAAGCAGGGGCCGCCAAGAGGTGGGGAGCGGGTACCAATTACCACGGCCCGAGGTTGTTGGAGGGGCCTGAAAGGGTCCCGGGTCTGATGCCACCCCCCCTCCCTCTTACCTGTCAGCTGCAGTAGGAGACCAGGGAGACTGCAGCCGCTGAGCAGCAGCAGTCTCTCCTCGGCCTGTGGGGGGAAGCGATCACACTGATAGTGCCCCCCGGACTTGCGCCAAACTGAAGGTCTCACAGCGCCCCCCTCCCTAGCACGAAGCGGAAATGCAAATAGGGTATTTTAAAATGTTTTAAGGTGGTGTGGCCAATCCTCCAGCAATTAGGCCACGCCCCCAATAGTAATGGAGCTCGGGCAGCACCCTACTGCCCTGTATACAAGATACAACAAAAAGGATATGCCAACAGCCCAGAGTACACCACACTGTGTATTAGGGTGTTCTAGGGACATTTCAATATAGATCAAATTAAACCAGAGGACTTACTACTGACAGGAGGCACTACTAATAACAGAAGGTGGACCTACAGGCAGTAAAGACAACCTAAGGCAGCGATCTGCCATATGCAGAATTAAAATCTCGGTATCTGTAGTGTACCATATGTAAGGATGCCCAATGCAATTAACCTGTTGATGTTTCTAAAACAGAAGAATATTGTATCAATCACCACAGCATGCCATTATATGAGCGGCAATCAGTCACAAATGCAGTTGCTCAGGTAATCAGAAAATACATGTAAGTGATAACATTTAATTGAGGCCAGTTTGCATAGTTTGGATCCATTTTGCTTCTGTCTGTAATAAGATGCGACCTCTGTCACCACATCTTGAGTTGGGAGGAACCAAATTGATCAGTTTATATTGTATTGTAGATAGACTGCAATGATAATCATGGAAGTGCGCTAGGCTGATCCAAGCCTTTGCCATCCAAGGAGGCTCAAATACTGGATCTAGGAAGGGCCATCCTCTCTTTCATCTGTTGGGAGTCCGCAAGGGCATCTAATATAATATGTAATATACCGGCTAGAGCATGTCAGAGGATATTTAATCTGGAATACTTTCCCGGACCTACGGTGAACAAAGAGTTGTCTGTCTCTAAAAAAACTACACGTTATACACTGTACAACCAACACATTTGTAATTGCCCACCTTGTGTGTAAGGAAATGAGTGGGTTTAGGGTTAACATGATGGTTGATGTCATTATGAACCACTACATATTTCTACACCGTCTGAAGATCTGCCGTATTACTATCACGTACAAATGGGTTGGTTATATAACGGGAAGTTTTTTGGAGACAGACAGCTTCAGATCTTGGTGTTTGTTTAATGATGTGAAGGCCTTATAGCTATATTTCATGTCATTTTTTTTAGAGTAGTTTATGCTTTATTAGTGTAATGTAACCAAAAATGACAAATTATTTTTAATATTAATTAAAACATTAAAATAACAAGACTGAATTGCTCGGCTACTAAAGATTATAATGTATTATTAATAGATTGCCACTTTTTATATTGATTATTTTTTCACATTGTCCTTCTTTAATTTTATCATATAAGAAATCCATAAATATTCCACAATATAAAATGTTTAACTGTAATTCTCCACTTTGATTCATTTTTCCATTTTTGCCCTGTCAAACAAATTATCCTTAATGATATTCTAGAGGCCACGACACCCATGTTTTCTCTTTGTCATTATTCTCTGTGCAGTGTGGAAAGATAATACGAGAAGCACCACTTATCTCCAATTGAGAGGAGAGACAAGTTGCTAATCCCTTAATAAATGCCACATCGGCAGGCTTATTGGCAAGCAGCGCTGGGGGATCTACAGACACATGTAAAATCAGCCCTTGCTTGCCAAGGGCACTTCTGTTTATTTTCCATTCCAGATGCTCAAGTTTGGTCATTTACTCCCTGACACTCTGTAGTGTTACATCTGTGCGCACATTTCCTGGGATGGATGGAAAGTAAAAGGAAAAGTGAAGTTTGTATAGATACCACAAGAGTATCTAATAAGGTTTCCAAAATTTGAGAAGGATTTACCAGCATGTACAGAACCTATTCAAAATAAATTTGCATTTCTAAAAGTTAATTGAATTCTTGGAGAACAAATGTCAGTGATGTTGAAAATTGTTTTTTTATGTGAGGGTGAATTTAACAGGACGTCCTTTTGTTTCTAACATATTTTGTACAAACATATTATGCTGCATTGTGTTGTTTTATGCAAATACCTTAAGCAGTAACAATTTACCCATATGTAACAAAACCATTCTTATATAATTGCATAATCCTATTGCAGTCAGGATTGGCATTTGGATGCAATTCGATGGGAAAACCGGAACACTAAGGGGCTGAACTAGGAGTGGAGGCAGTTCATGGCCATCTCAACGTATAGTCACACTGGACAGCTGCCCAGGGCACCACGATTCTGAGGGCAATCAAGCAGGGGCGGGCTGGCAATGGGGCATCTACATGCTTGCTCTGTGCATACGGCAGCCAGCTAAGAGCAGGCAGAGAAAGATGCTGCCTGGCTGCTCTGATTGTGAATTACACACAAAGCGGACAGGCAGTCCAGCGTACAGCCACAGAGATAAATTAAGGTGGGGGCATGTTCCCCTGGGCTCCCCTCTCTCAGGGGGCCCCATACACTAATCATAGTTGCAGTGCAGAGCAGGAACTGCACTGTGAGCAGGAGAAGAGAAGAATAGGTGGAGATCGTAATCCTCACTTTACATCATGCTTTTTTATTTTTAAACAATGCGTTTGATGAAAGCAGTAACAAATCTAAAGGTTTAATTGTATTGCCAGTTTTAATCTTGTGAATGGGGAGTATAGCTTTGCCCAGGGCCTACAATGCTGTTGAGACGGCCCTTACACAATTGCAGCCGCATCTGCCTCTTTTTACGCATCAGTGTCTTTATGCAAATGCCATGACCGATTCTCAACCTATTGAGATGGCCACTGGCAGCACGGGCATTCTGTTGCCATATGTACTAAGAACCACCATCATCGCGCCGTCAGTGCCATATCGTCATCTGAACATGGCCACCGACATTGAACGCATTGGACAGCGGGAGGTGAGCCATTCATACCGTCTGGAGTGATCTCACAAGTTCCCTTTGGAGATCCAAACTGGGTATATACCAAGATCGTTGATCCCGCGGACGGGTGATATAGAGATCCTTTCTTTATATAGCTCTGGTACTGAGGATCACCTTTATTTTTACCTATGTTTACTTTTATCGATTAAAACCTTTTGTATTATATTGCTGTACCATGAGGTTTCTTTATATGTTTTGTACACATATGGATTTATCCTAAGTGCGGATCAGTGGTTATTTCTAATACTAAGAAACCTTGATGTGCAAGAATAAAGAGCTTTTTTACGTAAGCCTGTGTAAGCACCTTCTGTGGATTGTGGCTGTGAAGTCTATTGAAAAGGCACTTTAAATGATATTAAGAAGTTTAAAGCAGGAGCGTTTTAAGAGAGGAGGGGCCCCATGTGCAGCCTCCGTTTGTGCCCCATCCTCTCTGGCAGCGGACTGAGCGCAGTAGATTCTGGGTTAATGCGGAGTAGCACACTGAAGAATGCAGAAAGTAGTTGCAAATTAAAGATGGGTGCAGGGTGTGCAGTGATGGCCCCCATGGCTGCTCACCGTGCACCCATTATAAATACACCCCTGGTTTAAAGTAGGGGTGTGCACCGGCCACTTTTCGTGTTTTGTGTTTTGGTTTTGGATCTGGATCTTTCTTCGTGTTTTGGATCTGGATTGGTTTTGCCAAAACCACCCTTGCGTGTTTTGGGTTCTGGGTTTTGTGTTTTGGATCTGTATTTTTTTGAAAAAAAGCATAAAAACAGCTAAAATCACAGAATTTGTAGGTTTTTCTGCTCCTATGCTATTATTAACCTCAATAACCTTAATTTCCACTCATTTCCAGTCTATTCTGAATACCTCACACCTCACAATAGTGTTTTTATGTCCAAAAGGTTGCACCGAGGTAGCTGGATGACTATGCTAAGCGACACAAGTGGGCGGCACAAACACGTGACCCATCTAGGCGTGAAACTGCAGTGGCAGACAGGATGGCATTGAAAAACTAGGCCCCAAACTGTACATAATGCAAAGAAAAAAAAGAGGTGCAAGATGGAATTGTCCTTGGGCCCTCCCACCCACCCTTATGTTGTATAAACAGGACATGCACACTTTAACAAACCAATCATTTCAGCGCCAGGGTCTGCCACACAACTGTGGCTGAAATGATTGGTTCGTTTGGGCCCCCACAAAACAAGCTGGCAATTTATCTGTCCCTGCACAAACTGGCTCTACGGAGGCAAGATGTCATCCTCATCCTCCTCATCCACCGATTCCTCACCCTCTTCAGTGTGTACATCCTCATCCTCACAGAGTATTAATTCGTCCCTGCTGGAACCACAGGTCCCTCTGTACGTTCTGGAGGCTGGTCTCCCTGGAAGAGTTGATAATTAATTTTATGAACATCATCTTCTCCACATTTTGTGGAAGCAACCTCCTACACCTTTCGCTGACAAGGTTCCCGGCTGCACTAAACACTCTTTCGGAGTACACACTGGAGGGGGGGCAACTCAGGTAAAATAGAGCCAGTTTGTACAGGGACCTCCAAATTGCTTCTTTTTCCTGCCAGTACAGGTACGGACTGTCTGACATGCCTACTTGGATGCTGTCACCGATGTAATCCTTTAACAGACAGACGCACGCTTGTCGCTGCTGCTTTGAGGATTCAAGTGCGGCTACAGCCCACACAATTCACAAAGACAGAAAAAAAAAGAACAATATTTTAATTGTTTGTGTAGCACACTTTGAGGGTGTCACCACCCTTTAACAGACAGACGCACGCTTGTCGCTGCTGCTTTAAGGATGCAGGTGCGGCTACAGCCCACACATTTCACAAAGACCAAAAAAAAAAGAACAATATTTTAATTGTTTGTGTAGCACACTTTGAGGGTGTCACCACCCTTTAACAGACAGACGCACGCTTGTCGCTGCTGCTTTAAGGATGCAGGTGCGGCTACAGCCCACACAATTCACAAAGACAGAAAAAAAAAGAACAATATTTTAATTGTTTGTGTAGCACACTTTGAGGGTGTCACCACCCTTTAACAGACAGACGCACGCTTGTCGCTGCTGCTTTAAGGATGCAGGTGCGGCTACAGCCCACACAATTCACAAAGACAGAAAAAAAAAGAACAATATTTTAATTGTTTGTGTAGCACACTTTGAGGGTGTCACCACCCTTTAACAGACAGACGCACGCTTGTCGCTGCTGCTTTGAGGATGCAGGTGGAATCTAGACGGGATTTGGAACCGAGGACACACTACCTCCATCAATTGTCTAAATCCCACTGCACTAATGTCGGATACCGGACGCACGTCTAACACCAACATAGCAGTCAAGGCCTCAGTTATACGTTTTGCTTCAGGATGACTGCTGTCGTACTTCATCCTCATCGCTAGGGACTGTTGGAGGGTCAATTGTTTAGTAAAAGTAGTGATGTTCCTACTTCCTCTCTGGGATGATGAACAACTCCCAGCAGCAGCAACAGCACTAGGAGGAAGTGGTTCTTGATCTTTCCCTATTTTATTTTTATCGGAGAAAGTTTGGTCCTCCATTTATGTTATATTGATATATATACGTGCGGCTAAAGCGCACACAAACACAGAAAATATTATTTTATTTTTGCTGGAGAGTAGTGCACTTTGTGGGTTACACCACCCTTTAAGAAATGAGCCAGCCGGCTCTTTACTTATGGGACACAGGCGCACGCTTGGCGCTGCTCCTTTGTTGATGCACGTGCAGCCACAGTGCACACAATTCACAAACACAGAAAATAATTTTTTTTTTGGTTTGGACTGGAGTGTACTTTCGGGGGTTACAGCACCCTTAACGGTCAAGCCAGCCGGCCCTTTACTTATGACACAGGCGCACGCTTGGCACTACTTTGTTGATGCACGTGCGGCTACTGCGCACACAATTCACAAACACAGAAAATAATTTTTTTTTTGGTTTGGACTGGAGTGTACTTTCGGGGGTTACAGCACCCTTAACGGTCAAGCCAGCCGGCCCTTTACTTATGACACAGGCGCACGCTTGGCACTACTTTGTTGATGCACGTGCGGCTACTGCGCACACAATTCACAAACACAGAAAATAATTTTTTTTTTGGTTTGGACTGGAGTGTACTTTCGGGGGTTACAGCACCCTTAACGGTCAAGCCAGCCGGCCCTTTACTTATGACACAGGCGCACGCTTGGCACTACTTTGTTGATGCACGTGCGGCTACTGCGCACACAATTCACAAACACAGAAAATAATTTTTTTTTTGGTTTGGACTGGAGTGTACTTTCGGGGGTTACAGCACCCTTAACGGTCAAGCCAGCCGGCCCTTTACTTATGACACAGGCGCACGCTTGGCACTACTTTGTTGATGCACGTGCGGCTACTGCGCACACAATTCACAAACACAGAAAATAATTTTTTTTTTGGTTTGGACTGGAGTGTACTTTCGGGGGTTACAGCACCCTTAACGGTCAAGCCAGCCGGCCCTTTACTTATGACACAGGCGCACGCTTGGCACTACTTTGTTGATGCACGTGCGGCTACTGCGCACACAATTCACAAACACAGAAAATAATTTTTTTTTTGGTTTGGACTGGAGTGTACTTTCGGGGGTTACAGCACCCTTAACGGTCAAGCCAGCCGGCCCTTTACTTATGACACAGGCGCACGCTTGGCACTACTTTGTTGATGCACGTGCGGCTACTGCGCACACAATTCACAAACACAGAAAATAATTTTTTTTTTGGTTTGGACTGGAGTGTACTTTCGGGGGTTACAGCACCCTTAACGGTCAAGCCAGCCGGCCCTTTACTTATGACACAGGCGCACGCTTGGCACTACTTTGTTGATGCACGTGCGGCTACTGCGCACACAATTCACAAACACAGAAAATAATTTTTTTTTTGGTTTGGACTGGAGTGTACTTTCGGGGGTTACAGCACCCTTAACGGTCAAGCCAGCCGGCCCTTTACTTATGACACAGGCGCATGCTTGGCACTACTTTGTTGATGCACGTGCGGCTACTGCGCACACAATTCACAAACACAGAAAATAATTTTTTTTTTGGTTTGGACTGGAGTGTACTTTCGGGGGTTACAGCACCCTTAACGGTCAAGCCAGCCGGCCCTTTACTTATGACACAGGCGCACGCTTGGCACTACTTTGTTGATGCACGTGCGGCTACTGCGCACACAATTCACAAACACAGAAAATATATTATTTTTTTAGCACTTGGGGGGAGCACCCCTGATGGACAGAGCACCCCCTGGACAACACTACAGCACCTCTTTAGGACTGGGACACTGCACAGGACTTTGGAGTGGACACAGCCCCTATGGAGAACTGACTGCACAACACAGTCCAGCCAGCCCCTATGGACTTTGAAGTAGTGGACACAGCCCCTATTAACAACAGCAGCACAGCACAACACAGCCAGCCCCTATGGACTTTGAAGTAGTGGACAACAGCAGCACTACACTACACTACACTACACAGCCCTAACTCCCACCCTCCCTCTTCACTGTCCACAGCCGAGTGAGAAAATGGCGCCGACGTGGGTACCTTATATAGGATCCAAAACCCGCGAGACTCGGAAGGCGGGATGATGACGTTTTGCCTCGATTTCAGATCCGAGTCAGGCGGGAAAAGTCGAGCCTGATTCGGATCGGACTCGGATCGGGGGGGCTCGGGGGGGTTCGGATTTCAGAAATCCGAATCCGCTCACCCCTAGTTTAAAGAAACCTTTACACGTGGGCACCTCATCTTATACATGCAGGGGCGGATTGGCCGCCGGGAAACCGGGGTACTTCACGCTGGACCGGACAACTCTATCATTATCAGCGCCTTCACTGCCATGGCCGCACATAGGGCAATGCTCTCCGAGCTGTGCCTGTGCAGCCGTATGTAGGGATGGACACCGATGGTCGATGTTTGCCGACCATCTATGTTTCTTGTGATGGTAGTGTTTTTGACAAATGATTTGATGGTGTTGCGATGGTTCCCCTTTATAAAGCTGAGAGCTGCGCTGTCCCTGCCTGCAGCTTTCAGCAAAAGGCATCTTGCCCTGCCCCCGATCCCACCCTGGCTCACCCCCAGTGTCGTCCTCTGCCAACCATGAAATAGGTCTTTTGCTCATGTGAATATCAAATTAATCATTTTTGTCATCCACCCCTAGCCGTAAGTGTGAGCAGCAGCGGAGGAGAGGTCGTGACTGGGGCCGGCTGGTCCGTGCATAGGCAACACAGTCTCTCACAGCTGCCAGAAAACACTGCCTTGCAGTTACCTCTTCCCACCACCAGTTGTCTCACATTTTTCGTCTCTGCCACTCACTCCAGTGTGGCCTCCTCATTAGACAGCACAGCAGCATCACTGTACTAATCCTTGCTCTTCTGTCGGAACGTGGCGGCTGAGACACGAAGGAGTGTCTCACTGGTGGCTCCTCAAAGTGCAGAAGGAAGCAGGGGACCCACTCCTCTTTCACCAAGGCCATGCTGTGACTGTGGGAGTAGTAAGAAAATGGCTGGTAAGTGACCCTCTAGGGAGACTGAAGACTGGCAAGGTCGGTATAGGTAGGATATGTTAATTATCAACTCCCAGCACACAATGAATTGGTAAGTACTGTATAAACTATTATTTTTATCAATTACAATAGAGGGCACCTTACAGTGATATATGAGGGGGAATAACACAGCTCCCCACACACACTGATATGTGGTATCATTATTATATAATGGGAAGGAGACTGTACAGTGATATATGAGGGGAATAACACAGATCCCGGAACGTACTGATATGTGGTATTATTATATAGAGGGGAGGAGACTATACAGTGATATATGAGGGGGAATAACACAGCTCTCAGCACACATATATGTGATATTATATAGGGGGGAAGGGACTGTACTGTGAAATATGAGGTGGAATAACACAGCTCACTGCACACTGATATGCAGTATTATTATTATATCAAGGAGAAGGGACTAAACGGTGATATGAGGGGGAATAAAACCGCTCCCAGCACACACTGATATGTGGCATTAAACTACCTATCGACAGATAATGTGTGCAACCATAAACATATTATAACAACTTAACTAAAATAAAGAGACAGACCAAGTATATGCAATAAAAATAAATGGTCAGCTTTATTTATTTTACAACATAGTATGGTGGAATAAGAAAGAACATCAAGTCATCTGACGCCCCACTTGACTTAAGCAAGGATGTAATGTACTCACTGAAAAGGGCCACTATCCCAATTCAAGTGTCAGAGTGATATAAAACTTGCAAAGGCTGATATCCCTCTCTGGCAAGTTAGACGGTATCCAATCCCCATCCCAATGCACTATTATTAGCCCACTCCGACGAGAGGTGCCGCTGACCCCAGTAGGGTAAAGTCAGCCTAACCAGTGCATTGAAGGGGGGCGCACAATTACTGCAGCAAGGTGGACGCTTTATATAGACTGCCGTTCTATCTCGCCACACATGTTCCCAATGGAAACATGCCCGCCACCATACCACCTAACAAACTAAACCTCCCAACACTAAACATATACTTTCAAGAAATAAAAATTGCCCCTCATCCGTGAGGTGAACCCCATCACTAAGAAAAAGATGGGCATCTTGTACCCTAATTAGAGGGTGATGCATGACCAAACCTCCCATTTTCGAAACTCTCTCGGCTACCCATCTATTCACTCTCTTTCTGGCCTTGTCCAGCCCCACCACACTATACCTGCACCTCCAGGAAAGCCTGGCAATAATGTCGGACCATACAATCACACAATCTGGCCACAGTCTGAGCAACTCACCCAAATCTCTGATAATAGCGTGCTGCAATTCAAGAGACGTCTGCTGGCACAAATCATTCCCACCCAGGTGAATCACCAAGACTATAGGAGAACCGAAATTCTCCGCTGCCGTCTGTAGACAGGGCAATAACGATCCCAAACGCATACCTCTGTGTCCTAACCACCTAACTCTATCCCAATGAGGGAAAACAGAAGCATCTGATGCAAAGCGGGACTGCCCCGCCCAAAATATAAAGGAGTGACCGACAAACCAAATGGGCTTACTATCCTGGATGCCACCTGCAATACACAGAAAAATACATGAGATACTGTGACTAAATTATTGCAGAGGGAGATGGTGGGTGGGGTGGGTAGAGGGGGAAGGAAGGCTTGACACGAGGTAAAAACCTACAAAAAACCTGCTGAATCTTTTAATTTTTCGACTATCATATTCATAATTAGTTTTTTGTAGATAACCAATCATTGTCCAATGTAGGGCAAAAAACAGGGCAAAATTCCCCGAGACCCCCACCTAAAAGGTGACAAGTTGGCCGAAGCACTCAAGCCTGAAACAAAGTACATCAAGATTCCACACGAACATATCTTCTGAATGCGTTGGACTTCCACCGTCCCAGGGCCTGGATCTCCTGTGGAGAAGAACCTGAAGAAGCTGCAAAAGTCGCCGCGCCAGTCTGAAAGGAATAAGTACCGAACTCCGAGGTGGAAAGCCCGATGTGCCGGATGCAACGATTGAAAACTGACTGAAACTGAAATTTAGTTAGAGGGGAACCATCTAAATGCATGAGCCAAGCCCCTTCAAGCGCGGGGCGGCAATTGCTATACTGGGATGCAAGGTGCACTGGACAGATCCCCTCCACCGGCTAGGAACGCAGGGACACCCATCGACCCCTGCCCATCTGATCAGTCTTAGACCGTTGCATCTGGCAGAGCATGAAGCCATGAAGGACAACGTGAGATTGCAGCAGCGGGGGAGGGGCGGAATGCGACTGTGCTACCAACTCGCTGATGCGAAATGCCCCATCACAAAAGCGAGCCAGAAAAGCGACGCTTCAAAAGGGGACAAACATATAACTGGCAAACACTCAATTAACCGTACTAACAGGTACGGACCAATGGGGCATCGACGATCATCCGCCGCCGGGTGTGTGCGCGACCAGCCTCTAAGAGCCTTTTGGATCAAAAAACCCTTAGTGACATCTTTACTTCCTGCCAGTTGCAAAATGAAGGTAATGCCGGACAGCCTCTGGGCCACATAAGCCCGCGACCTGCCGTCACTCCACACAAATTCTAGCATGAGTGCACGTTTTGAAGTACCTGCTGATCTCCGACTCTGTAGGAAGCATTCCCATTGGTGCCACGAGGCCTGATATGCAGTCAAGGTCCGAGGGGCAAGGGACCGACGTGCGAGATCCTCCATGCCGGTTTGATAATCTGCCAACAATGAGATGGACATGATTCACCTCTTAAAGCTGCTGTGGGGGCCAATGTCCTGAACCTCACCCAATCCTGTCTAGACAGCACATCAGCAATAGCATTGTCAACCCCAGGTACATGCCGGGCGGTAAAGCTAATATTCATTTGCAATGCGCGCAGCACCAGGTAAGCCAAAAGTCGCAGCACCGGGAGACACGAGGATCTTTGGTTGTTGATGGCCTGTACAACCCCCAAATTATCGCACCAGAACACAACTGACTGGTCATGCAACCGCCAACCCCAGAGTTCAAGGGATACAATGATGGGAAAGAGCTCAAGGAGAAGCAAGTTTGTGGTCAGTCCTGACCTTACCCACTCCTCTGGCCATTTGGTGAAGCACCAAGACCCATTCAAGAAGGCCCCAAAACCAGAGGAACCTGAAGCGTGTGTGAAGAGCTGCAGGCCACGGTTCGTTTGTGGAACTGATGGCCAATTATGCACCCCATTGAACCCTGACAGAAAAACGTCCCACACTGCGAGATCAAGTTTTTGCTATGCGGACAGATGCAGAAAATTATGAGGTAAACACTAAGTCCCTAAAGCACGCTGTAGCTTGCGACAGAAGACCCTCCCCATAGGGATAACCTTGCAAGCAAAGTTCAACAATCCAAGCAAAGATTGACCCTGTATGAGAGTGACCTTCCCTGATGCTAGCGCAAGAAGGATGGCATCCTGCAAATGACGAACTTTGTCCTGAGGCAGGCGACAACACCCAGCAATAGTATTGATCTCAATACCTAAGAAGATTAAACAAGTGGAAGGACCTTCCATCTTGTCATGCGCGATTGGGACCCCAAATTCTGTGAAGAGAGCTTGCAGCGAAAAAAGGAGGCGATCGCAACGATCAAAGTTGGAAGGACCCACACATAAAAATTAATCTAAGTAGTGAGCCAGACCCACCTCACGAGATCCCGTGGTGACGCACCAATGGAGAAAGGAACTAAACCGCTCAAAGAAAGCACATAATGCTGAGCAACCCATCGGGAGACATTTATCCAAATAATACCCATCCGCCAACCTAAAACCCATGAAATGGACGGAATCCGGATGCAAAGGTAGCAGCCAGAATGCGGAATCGATATCCACTTTGGCCAAAATCGAACCAGCGCCTGAGGCGCAAACCAGCGCGAGAGCCGCGTCAAACAATTGATAATGTACGGAACATTCATCCTCTGCAATCGCATTGTTGACCGACATTCCTGGGGGGTGGGGCAGATGTTGTATAAGCCGGTAACTACCTGGGCTTTTTTTGGGAACCACTCCGACAGGGAAAAGAATCAGGCCCGTGACCGGAGGTAAGTCAAAAGGCCCAATCATGCGCCCTAGACTGACCTCCTTCATCACCTTGTCTCTAACTATTTGTGGTAAATCATAGGCAGAACGGATATTCCTGGGAAATCCTGAACTTACTGCTCCCGAAACTGGAAGGCGAAACCCCTCTGTAAACCCTGAGAGTAAAAATTCCGCATTGTTGCGTAAAGGATACCAATTAAGCCACCTGGCCATGGTATCCATCCGAATCGGGGACATAGCCTTACTTAGAGGATCCAGAGGTAACCCGCTTAGGTGCGGGCCCAGAGCCAGCTGCCGGGGGACCCCCACTGTTTCTGGGGCAATCATTGCTGGGGTGGGCTGTGTTGCAACGGATACAGAGGTGTCGAAAACGACACCGACCCCCCATCATGCAGTTGCCATGGTTAAAGGCGAAACACTTTCCTTTCTCCTGAGTATTACTAGTAGTCCTTGCGGGCAACGTGGCCGCGGATTGCACCTGACGACCTTGGGTCGGTTCAAGCGTACCCCCCGCAGACTGAGAAACCTCCATCCAGACTTCTACATCTTTACAACCCAGCTCAAGATTTACTACCCTGTCCTGTTTCCTGTGAAACTCCTCATCATAGTGACGCCAGGCTGCACCCCGAGACGACCGGAACAGAACGTGAATCAAGTGGAGGTATCAAATAACATTAAGGTATTCGAACGGTCTAGTTTTTAAATAGCAGGCAGAAAAGACACAAAAGCCCAACAACCAGTTAGTATAGGACTTATAAGCCTCCACCCCATGCCTCCTTTCTTTTTTTCTGCGGCGGACTCTTTTTTAGCTTTAGCTGTGAGGGTGAATATGTCCACATAGCGCCCTATGTGAATGCGCTTTCTAACATGCGCACGTAAACCCCTTGTGACTTCTGTATTTGTGCAGTGTACTACATCGGCTGGACCGGCTCCACCCTCCACGCTAGTACTACTTCCTGAGGATCTGTCACTGGAATGACGTTGTCTCCTTGAATGATGGCGCCGTGATCGCTTAGATCCCCTGTAGCGGGCTCTGCGATAACTATCATCTGAAGAAGACGTAGAAATGGAAGAAGAAATAACATCGGATGAACTATTGCACTCACCAATATGTACATCGACCACATTCCGGGAGCCAGGATCCACGATGATGCCAGCCCCGGGGGATCCCAAGGTAGCTGGGCTGACCGTGAGCACAGGAGGTGCGACAAAGGGAGCATGCGCCCCGCTTTCAGTTGTAACAGAAGATACAGATGCGGAATCATGTGAATCATTATCCGTATCGACTACTGGAGCAAAGGAAACCACGGAAACAGGTGAGGCTGCGTGGGGGAGGTCGCACAAATTCCCTAACTGCTGTAGGATTGGACCGCATACTGTCCGACGCATTCCCTGAAGAGGCCGCAGGAGTTCCTGCAGCCCCATGCTGCTGAAACAGCAGGGGTGTGAGAGCACCGACCACTGCCACCAGCAGCCCTGCAATGGCATTGTTATCTAGTGCTGCACCTGCCTGACCAGCCTGGCTGGCTGGTCTTATATGATCATTGACTGAAAGGGGTACAGGGGCTGCCATGGGGGATCTCATGGCAGCAAGCAGACCATGCTGCCCCTGATTCAAACCCCTGCTCCTGGAAAATGGCTGCTGGCCCCGCCCCTGGGCCTGAGAAGATGGCCTCTGGCTCCGCCCCCCGCCATTATGGAGTGAGCCAGAGCCCTGACAGGCTCCTGACTCACTCCCTTGGTCCCCCGGCTGGCTGGCATCCCAGAGTGGGACTCAGCCGGGGTGACCACTACTGTTGTGTTGCCGCAGGCGCGTCGCGCGCATCCGCGTGAGTGGCGCCCGCGAGGCCTGTTCTCCTCAGTCCCCTGGCTGATTAGATCCCCAGAGCAGGACTAAGCTGAGGTGACCGGTGACAGTGTGGAGTGGTATCCACGCGCACCCGTGAGAGCAGCACGCGCGGGTCTGAGCGGCGTCACCCGGGGGTGACTAGCGCTGGGGGCAGGCTGAGGGACCAGCGGCATGAGCCCCAGCCCGGCAGCATCAGCCAGCCGGGCGGGGACAGAGCGGGCACGTTGGGGGCGAGACATAGTTAGATCAGACAGAGAAAGAAAGGAAAAGACAGGTTAGATAGGAAGAAGAAAGATGAAGGTTAAGATGGGAGAATAGAGAGGGAAAGAATATGAGAATATAAGATGAAAAGCTCTCAAAACTCAGAACTGTACAACCTGCGTCAGAACAGCATGCAGATCAATTTGAAAAGAGGCAGAGTAACTCTACAGACCTACCCACACTCCTACTAACCACACCCCTTAAATCAGCACTCACCAATCCTTACTCAATGTCAACCTGTCAATCATTAAACTAACTTTCCTACATAACTTATTAACTCCACGTATTCCTACCTAGGTCCCAGATCTATCCGAACTTCGGTTATTTTATTATATATAGAGGAGAGGGGACTCCTCTGAGTTGAGAATATAGGAGGTAGCGCGATAGCAGCCAATGTGAGTGCGGTGGGGGATTGGGGGTGTTTGTGGAGTCTGCCGGATGGGGGTGCAAGCCGGTGCTTTGGGCCAGTGATGGGCTGGAGGGGTGATATAGTGCACACACGCTGGGTCTCTGGTCACTGATTATTGCATGCTGCTGACTTCTTACAAAAACACCCCAAATACCTGCTAATAATGCCAACACAGCCAACTAATTAACTACTTAAAAACATGGAGACTGTTTCAACCAGTGAAGGGCAAGGGGCGACCCTGTGGCCACATATGGCTCTCCATGCCACCAGCTAATTATTGTTACTGTATGTTGTGATATTCTATGGGGTATATTCAATTGGGAGCGAGGTTTAGCAAGGCTAAAACCTTGCGCCCCTCGCTCCCAATTTCGGAATCCTGCGGGTATGCGCGCTTCCGATACCCGTGGGATTCAATTAAAAAAACAGTGGACACAGGGTTTTCATCACTGAAAACCATGCGCCGCGTAAATTAAACAAAAAATAAAGTCACTTACCTGCCCGGGTCTCCACGGCTCCCGGTGGCATCCCCTCTCTCCTCTTACTGGAGAGGGGGCTGCTGGGAGGCTCCAAGGGCTGGTGGGTGCTGCAAGGGCTGCAGGGAGATGTAGTCCTCCCAGAGCCCATTACGGGGGGCCACAGTGACACTGGGGGGGGGAGCACACTGACACCGGGGCACAAACACACACACTCATGCATACACACACTCATACACACTTACAAACACCACGCACACTCACATACTCACCCCTGCTGCAGAAGAGCCGGCTCCCAACGCAGGATGACGAAGATAGCGCTGCCGAAGGTAAGTAATTAAGGACTAATTAAGCTAATTGGATACTTCCAATTGCTTAACTAGTCCTTGGGGGGGGGGGGTGCCGCAGGGGTGTCAGAGCAAGTCCCGGTGATTTTACCTAAAAATCACGCTTGCTCAGCAGGTGCGAGAATAAAAACCTCTCGGCGCATGTTTTAAAAAAAACACGCACCTAATAGAATAGCAAAAAACCCGCGCCTGCAGGAAAAACCTCATAGGTGCGGGTTTTTTGCTATTCTCGCAGCCTTTTGAATATGCCCCTATGTGTTTGTTATATATGGTAATGCTCGTTTACGAAGCCTTGCTGAATCAGCAGCAATACCATCAATAACAAACATATATGACAACATATAACATACTGTATATCACATATGGCAACATACAGCAGCAATAATTAGCTGGGGGCTATGTAACAAGTAGCTGTCAGAAATATCCATACTGCCTAGTACATTTTGAAACCCCATTACTGCCACAAAGTAATGGGGCCTCTTACCCATTATACTTGACAACACAGAAATATGTGAATGTAGCCCAGGCTTGCCGACTTTCTGGCTGCCCCTTCCGGGAGGGAGCAGCCAGATCAGCATGACAGGGGGGCGTGGGCAGCAAAAGGAGACAGGGCTGGCCAGACAATGGGTATTTGTGGGTGGGGTGGGGGCAGGGCCACATGATTGCGTCATTTGGGCCCCGCCCCCGCTACACAGTGCCGATATTACAGGCATTATGAAGCAGGGGGCGGGGCCAATATGACGCGATTCAGCGTGAATCGCGTCACCAGCCCCCCTGCTGTGGGTACTTTAATGGTAATTGTGGGGGGGATAGGAGGGGTGGGTGGCAGCCGGGAGGACTGCCTGCCTTCCCGGGAGGTCGATAGCGGCACCCGATTTGTGTGTGTCCCACTGTCAGTGTGCCTCCGCAGTATTTGTGTGGCCCCCCCGGCATGGGCGCTGGGAGAACTACATCTCCCAGCAACCTTTGCACCTCCCACCAGCCCCTGGAGCCTCCCAGGAGCCCCTGGGACTCCCAGCAGCCTCCTTTCCAGTAAGAGAGGGGAGGCCACCGGAAGCCGCGGAGACCAATGGAGACCCCAGGCAAGGTAAGTGGAGGGTTTTTTTTATAAAAAAATTACGCGGTGCGGGTTTTCAGAACTGAAAAGTCCGCAACCATTATTTTTTAAATTGAATGCCGTAGGTATCGGGAGCATGCATACCCGCGGTATTTCTAAATTGGGCGCAAGGTTTTTACCTTGCTAAACCAAGCGCCCAATTGTATATGCCCCTAAGACTGCTTGATATATTTGTTTGCTTTAAATTTAAATGCCCACCCAGTTGTGATGTCAGGCAGGCCTCACACATATGATGGACAATTGGTAAGTGTATATGCACTTACCAATTGTCACGTTAGCGGGTTGGCCAAACGGTCGATCTAGTGCGTACCCAGCATTAAACACAATTCACTGTATCTGCTCTCACTGTGGATGCTGTACATGATAATGTTGTTTTAAGGGAACAATGATTAATGCTGATGCAAAGTGGTACAAAAGGTGGGTACACATCTGAAAGATATTGTATATCTGCAGATCGAGTGATCTGCAGATATATCTTTAGATGATGGTCGTTCATACACACTGAACGGCCATTATCTATCCGGCAGCCACAGGTCTCGCTGACAGGGAGGTGGGGCGAAGCCATCCCTCTCCCCGCAGCTGCCGTTGTGTGTGTACACACTTGCCGATGGACAGATATGTCTGCAGGCATATCTGTCCATTGGCTGTGCAGCACAGCCAATGCGATATGTCTGTGAATGACGTGGTTCACAGACATATCGTCTGTACACACTGGCCGACGGGCAGCAGATATATTGGCCGATCAATTGATCGGCCAATACATCGGCCAGTGTGTACCCAGTTTAGACTGTTTGCATTGTGTAAAATATGCATATTCGCACTGTACATGCCCACAAAGAAAATGCACACTTATGTAGGGCTGGTATAATCTGACACTTGTGCCTCCTTATGACTTGAGGGGCAGAACGGGGGAGATAAGGGACGTACAAATGCAGCCCAAGTGAAGTAAAGGTATATTCAGACAAATACTGACAGCTGGGATTTGCAGATATGCCAGTCAGTAGGCCAATTTGTTGCTGGTGCCTGAGGGCTAGTGCAAAGATCTGTGCTTATGATAATGATCATCAGTATGGACTGTAAAAAAAACTGTTAACAAAATAAATGTAAAAAAAAAGAAGAAAAAAGGCCAGACCATTAAGTGTTGTCAGTATAAGCACTCATACACAGTAAGCTGGTGATGGCAAAATTAAGGGAACCAACAGTGTAGGACGATCCTTTCCAAAAAATAGGCCTACACTAGGCTATGCTGCACTGGACTTGTAGTGATGCTGGATAATGGCTTCCTCAGTATTAATGTCCATCAGTCCCAGCTTGTTCAGCATGACCTTGATTTCAGTAAGAGAATCGATCCTGCAAAGAAAAAAAAAAAACAGCCTCATGATGAAAGTTCTAGGGTTTTCCCTAAACACCCCTGAAGAGTAATATGTTTAAATTGGTTAGATCTTAGGGTATTTTTGTGCTGGCACTATGTAAAGCCCAGGTTCTTGTAGTCAGGGGTGTAGCGAGGGTGGTTCCAGTGGAGCATGAGCTCCGGGCGTCAAAATGGACAGAGGGTACCATTCAGGTTTCCAGAATTCATGGGGCGCTGCACAGTATGACGTCCGCCTATTAGTTTTATCTCGGTTTGTTTGCTCTATACCCGAAATAAGTTACAGATCTGAGATCAGTTTCTACATTTCATGCTCCCTCAAGCTGCCCAGATTGCCTCCCCTCCGGCCCTCCCTTCTCTGTGATCATCTTCAGTCACCTCCCCTTTCCTGTCAGATTGATTACATTCACTTCTCACCTCTTTAATTCCCTCCACACTCTACACTGTGATTGGCTCTTTACCCCTCCCCTCTCCTTTCTTATTGGCTTCTGTCACTACCCTTCTCTCAAATTGTGTGTTCCCAGGCATGACCACAAAGTGTTATTTGAAAGGTCTTTTAAAAATACTGAATTAGGAGACCTGGAATAATAATAATGGTGGCAGACAGGTGCAATGTATATTTGCGAAGTAGGAGCTTAGCTGAGAAGGGAGCTTCCTATAGGTGTTTCCACTCCAGTGACAGCTGCTTGGGGCAGGAATTGCAGTAATAAGCTGTTCACCCTCTGATATCTCACTCTGGGCTCTATTTATTAACATTATTTTTACTAAAATAAAGTGAAAAGGGGTGTTTTCACACCCTTTTCACATTATTTTAGTATCACCTACAGTTATTACAGGGCAATTGGAGTAGAATTCGTAAAATTCTACTCCAACCCCTAAGTATCACTTATTTTTAGTAAGCAGATCGCATTTCCCATAATTGTAATGGGAAATGTGATCCGACCAGAGTTACTAAAAATAAATTGTAAAAAAATACCGGGGGAAGCCCTGTGATAATAACGCAGAGCAGAGCCCGGAGCCATTCCCAGTGATCAGCTGTGTGGTCTAAACAGACCACAAGCTGATCTCTGCTTAAAAAAAAAAAAAAAGTGAAAATTTTTTTTTGCTTACCTGACTCCATGGACCAGTGGTCGGGGCTCCGGTGATGTTCTCCCTCTGGTCAGCTGGTCTCCCATGGTGCACTGCGGCCCGGTCATCGGGTGATCGGGTCCCAGTGCAGTACGGGATATCAGCTGACCGGAGGCAAGGAAGACATCACCGGATCACCGATGACTGCAGGTAAGTGCAATTAAGGGAGGTGGGGTCGCAGGAGGATCCGCGATCATGGTGGGCGGGGCTTAACGACAGGGGGAAAGCAGCAGCAGCCGGTCGGCGCATGCGTGGGCACTTCGTCACGGTATTTTTAAATACCTTGACTAGTGTGCGGAGGGGATTCGCAGGGACAGAGCTTTCGCGCAAGCTCTGTCCCTGCAAGGGATTTGTAGTAAATCCCTGTGATATTGCCTGAATTCGCAATGCAAATTCAGTCGATAATATCGCACTACAATCTGCATTACAAATGCGGATTGTAGTGCCCTCTAGCACATGTATTCTGTCAATTTAAGTTAAATGATCAGAATATATACTAATATCTCCTCTATTGACTAATAACAATGATTCAAAGGAGATAAAAGTCAGAGCCTATGTGCTATACATAAATAAAACAGTGCCAAAGCAACTACCCCATTATGCCAGATAGTGTATCCCCTGCAGGCTGGCCATACATTACTGGCACGGTTCAGTACAGGGAGGGGGGGGCGCTACGACATGCACTTTCTCCGGGCACCATGGTTCCACGCTACTTCTCTGCTTGTAGCGCTATAAGCATTAGCATGCCCTGGCATCCATGGCAGACTAGAACTAATAGTACATTTATGATAAATACAGTAAACTAAATTCATATCACCTTACTTTATTGAAAGTAAAAACTACCTCAAACACACTCTTTTACCACAGTTTTGCTCACATAAATCCTGGGGGATGGGTTTCTCTTATTTCTTCCAGCTTGACTATCCACTGGAAAAATTGTTTTTAACTATGTTCAGATATGATGACATGCTGCTCTGTATGGCTTAAGCTGCGTACAAACGATCAGATAAAGTGAACGATTTAAACGATAACGATAAGGATCTTATTGTTCACTTTAATGCCCCTGCAAATGACCAAACGATGGTCGATGCGCGGGCACGAATGGTCGTTATCCACCATCGTACATCGCTCGGGAAAACTGGCATATATGGTTGATTTTGACCATGTTAGCCTGTTTACTATAGGGACCCGCGATCGTTAATCGCGGGTCCTTATAGGTTAATGCATGTGTTGGATGTACGATAATAATCATCCAACACATGCAGAACAATCAGATAACGATTGTTATCGTTATCTGATCGTCGTGCAGTCGTCCCATGTGTACGCACCTTTAGTAGCCCTAAATGCAATTAGTTACATGGTATCATTGATTCCATGTAGCTTATTGTGGTTAATGGTGAGACTGCACATATTTACTGTACAAAAACATAGCGGCTTAACCATGCTCTGACCAATGCGAGCAAAGATTCTATATATTGTTTACATTATTAAGATGGTGATGATGATAACTTAATAGAATATGATCATGCTTTATGGGTATATATGCAATTACTTGTGTATGCTGATTCTCATGGATAGTCAGATCTGTGAGACTCAGCATACAGGTGTAGCTTCGATATATTTCCTAAGTCTCTTATCAGCATAAATTACACCCAAATTGCAGGCAACTCAGCCCCTGGCTGATTTTTTTCTGAGGTCTATCTGCTCGGCAGCAACAGGAAAATTAATTCAAATGTCATTTATTGGCTGTTGCTGTAGCAATCTTACAGATTATATTAATCTGGTTAAACCAAGGAAGTTACTGAATTTACCTGGCAACAAGGCTCCTTACTAGTATTTGTAGTTCTACCGCACCCCTGGTCCATTTTCCATTTTCTCTTTCTTCATGAGGCAAAGGCATAAGGATTCCCACCACCAAATACAATAACTGCACCACAGTTGTATATTGACTTGTTTTATTTTAAGTTAAGGGCTAAAATGAGAAAAACCCAGGAAGAAAGACCCCCCATAATCACAGCCCGCCACTCCATTGCTGGAATAGTGGTCTGTATTAGTGGTCTCTAGCTCAGGTGTTCCACTGCAGTCACCAACTCTCCCGGAACAGGCTCGCAATCGACAGGTCCACGTTATCTGACTCGATTCCGCCTTGTATCTCCTCCGGGTGATTAACTTTTCTGCAGTGGCTGGAATGGACCCAGGTATCGTACTTGTCAGCAGCACCTGATACGGTCCTTCCCACCTGTCAGTCAAACAACCTGAACGCAAGAAATTACGGATCATTACATATTCTCCAGGTTCAACATCATGACAACTTGTCTCAGGCATATCAGGTGACAATATTTTCAATTTCTGCTGTGGTTGTTTCAATTGCTTACTAAATTTTATAAGATACCTCACAGTAACCTCGTTATTACCCTTTAAATCATCCTGTGGAGTTACAATCAAATGAGGTTGCTTACCGAACAGTATCTCAAAGGGGGACAGATTAAGAGGCGGCCTGGGGGTGGTCCTGACGCTATTATTACCCATCAACTTACATATGTTCTGGAAGACATCACCTGTGAAATGAGTACCCCTATCACTTCCAACAATTCTAGGGATATCGTATCTGCATACAAACTCCTGTACAGCCTTTTTGTCAGTGAATACAGCAGTATTAGTGGCAGCTGGATATGCCTCTTATCCAATTAGAAAACACATCTGCACAAACTAATACATACCTAAGATTCCTGCAGGGTCGTAATTGGATTAAATCAATTTCTATTACCTGAAAGGTCTGTCTGTCAGAGGGATGTGTGATGACTCGGACGGTATTGTTTTCCCAACGTTTTTCCTCAAGCAAGTCAGAGTCAGACCGTGCGCTGCCTCAGCCAAGCTTGGGTAATATGCCTTGAGTAATATGCCTTGCCCATCTCTCCAGAGTCCAGAGGACTCTGGCTCACATCCCTGTGATCTCCAGACTGCCTTTTCCTGAATGGAACTGAAATTTTGCATCTCAATTAATTTCTGCATATCACCGTCATATTTATTCTTAAACCTGCTGCCCCTTTTTGCAGCTTCATCTGCCCTGTTATTGGAACAGCTGTTAACAATAATTTTGTAGCCCCTGGGTTTAGACAAAGTCCCAAGTATTTGACCCAGGTCTGGCATGGCCGTAGTTTGTCCTTTGCAACCTTGTGCCCTGTTTATGAGAATTGAAGCACGACAGTTTAGTATCATTAAACATGACATAAACAAAATCAGAGCACAACAATAAATCATCTACATATCAGATCCATTGCTTTAAAAACATGCCCTGTATAGTTTCACTGCAGATATACTGCAGGGGTTAGTGTGCTTCAGTTCTTAATCTCAATGTTTACTGTAAACAAGGACACTTGATTTTACCAACATGTACAATGACTTGAGGCTTACACACACTTATTACATTTCCTTAGAGGTGCAATGTCCTAGAGGTGACTTAAAACACATTTTTTTTTTTTTATTGCTGGACTTACTCTTTAAGTGCTAATAATATTCCTCCCTCCTGCCACGCTCTCCACTACTCTCACCGGTTTCAACTGCTGCCCCTGCTGGTTGCAGATTAACAGCTTGGGCAATGGCTGAATTTACGGTGCATTCATCATTATCTATAATTACATTTCCCTGTAGGTGACTTAAAACAGGGTATAAGTTACTTATTATGATTTTTTGTATGATTTTTGAGATTGACTGTACTTTTACCCCCAACCGCATAGGGCGGAGGTGGTGAACGTGCGCTACTAACATTCCCTTCGGCAATGCTACCTTGCTGTGTGTGCGCGCTCTTTTGTGGCATGAGCGTGATGCTAGTTTGCGTCACGTGCCCACCGCTAAGCCACATGTTCCCCTCATGCTGCCACAACTTTAAACAGTCATTATATTCTACTCTTTTCTTCAAAGATTTCACCATACAGATGCGATCTCTGACATTATTCAATATCTCCTTATCAAAGCTGCCAACTTTGGGAAAAGGTTTCACACTCATTCTCGTCATCTTAACCCATACATCACAGTACATAGTTGCATACGCACTGTACTTAGTATGCATTATATGCCGTGCCGAACCGATTGGCACTTCCACGAGCAGCACATCATCTAACATCTTTACCGTTTGCTTGGCTCCCATCTTGGGAAAAAAAAAACACTAAACTTTTCAATAGAGATTTAAATCGGTGAAAAAATGTCAAGGCTACTGTCACTTACCTGTGGACGATTTAACAGGCCACGCCCACACACCTATAGAAGAATAACCAGGTTGCTTCCACGCACCTAAGCCCTTTTTGAGTACTTTGCACTGCTAGAATTTAAGCATTCCATTAACACTTATCCTTTTCAGTGATTTCGTCCACCACAACTCAGTTCAAAATCACGATATGCCACAACCGTGCGGTTCAATCACAATGCCCAATAACCCTAACTGATCACTGGATGCTGCGATAACACTGAGAGCCGAGACCTAACACAAACAACAACAACTACACCTGCTGTGTGTATAGACTCCGGTATCTACTACCGAACCACTAGGCCGACACCAGGCGCCTAGCCCCTAAGGGTCCTACGATACCCCTAGTGAGGGAACATGTTACCCCTACCAACACACATTCACTGTTACACACCTCTGTGTCCAAGAGTGCGCACTCCAGTGTCAGCTGCTTGTGTTAACCCGGCAGCACAGGCAACACTACAGTGTCCAAGAGTGTGCAGTTTTGCGTACGCTGCTTGTGTCAACTCGGCGGCACTGGCCGCACTCTAGTGTACGCTGCTTGTGTCAGCTTGGTGGCACAGGCCGCACTCAAGGATCAGCTGCTTGTGTCAACCCGGCGGCACAGGCCGCACTACTGCCTCCTGAGTACGCAATTCTGTGTACCAACGCTTGTCTTTCTCCAGTGGCTCTAGTTCTTCATCTGCTGCATCTAGGCAAGTCTACCAGCCCTCAAGGCTGCTACACAGCCCAAAGGCTGCAACATGGCCCAAAGGCCACATCCAGCCAAGTTTATCAGCCCTCAAGGCTGCTACACAGCCCAGAGGCTGCAACACAGCCCAAAGGCTGCACCACACAGCCCAAGGCCGCATTCAGTAAAGTTTATCAGCCCTCAAGGCTGCTACACAGCCCAGAGGATGCTACTCAGCCCAAAGGCTGCTACCTGGCCCAAGGGCCACTTCTAGCCAAGTTTACCAGCCCTCAAGGCTGCTACACAGCCCAAAGGCCGCATCAAGCTAAGTTTAACAGGCCTCAAGGCTGCTACACAGCCCAAAGGCTACATCACAGCTCAAAAGCTGTAACTTGTTCTTTGGCCCATAGGGCACGACTAGTCGAGGATTCAAGCCCTCAAGGCTGTTGCTGGACTCAGTTTGTGAAGACAAAGCTCTAACAATACTTCTGTTCCTAACAGGCTTAAAGGTAATTAAAAGTATATATTAATACTAAAGGTATCTATCTGTTGCCTTTCTTTAATTCTAGATTGAAGGGTTTTGGTGAACAAACTGGAAGGGTTGTCTACAGACTCAATCAGCTACTTTAATCTCATTAGAGTGAGAGGAAGTACAGTAGTTTGTCCCTTGGTGCAGTCCTTCCAAAAGTGCTTTGACAGTTTTCTAATGCTAGAGACTTCTAAGCTGGTGCAAATGTGTCCAGCAGTGTATTCTCTTTCTGTTATTGTGGGACTGATGAGTACCATACAAGCTTCTTGCAAAATTCCCCTTATCATTAACAGTCAGGGGTCTATTTACTAAGCTGTGTTAGGAGATAAAGTGAATGGTGATAAGGTACCAGCCAATCAGCTCTTAACTGCCATGTTATAGGCTGTGTTTGAAAAATGGCAGTTAGGAGCTGACTGGTTGGTACTTTATCACCATTCACTTTATCTCCTAACACAGCAAGTAAATAGACACCTCTATATTTAAAGTTTTATTGTGTGCAAAATTGAATCTACCTTCAAAAATTATCTACTTGTTCAGTATGTTAAATTGCTTTGTGATACTTTTAACAATAGTTGAAATATACTGGCAGGGCTATTGCCCAGGGCTCTGCAGAATGTGGGCGCCACCACAGTTACCCTGCCAGCATCGCTGCCATCTCTTAGATTTCTGCCAACTAACCGGGCACTGGGATCCAGGTGCACTCCACGGAGGAGTGTCCTCTGACATGTACCTTCTGTGCCTCACTTCTGCAACTTTCCTCCACAATGTACCACTGAGGGACAGGAGCATGCAAGCTGCCAAGAAGAAGATACATTGGAAGGGCCAGGGAGGAGATTCAGCAGGAGGCTGGAGTGACAGGGGGTAGGCAGTGAAGAGACATGGGACAGGAGATTGGAGAGACAGCAGGCTGAAGAAACATGGGGTAGAAGGCTGGAGAGACATGGGACAGAATGCTGGAGTGACAGGGCAGGAGGCTAGAGTGACGACGTTGGTCCTCACTGAAAGTAATCTCTTCCTAATGTAATCTACGTCTTTCTATCCAGGGTAATGATGCAGTACTGATGGCTCCCAACTCTCACACACCTCCTCCTCTCTCTAAGGTAGGACTCCACCTGTATTCTCCCAATCACCCTTTTTTTTTGTACTGTACCACTGCCACAGGATATCTGAATACACATGATGCTCCAATTGCCTTCACTGCTCTTGCCTCTCCTTCAGTTTTGTATCTTGGCCTTGCGACATGGCTCCACCAAAGCGTCCGTGGTTCTGAAGACTCAGTGGTGCAAACCTGCTGCGCCTTCAGCTCCACAAGAGATGCTCCTACAACAATGCTCTTGGTGTTGCTTTAGTAAAGCCATCTTAACTGTTTGGTGTTAAATTAAGGTAATTAATAAAAATATTTATTTATCATTTTAAATTCGACTGAGAGAAAATTTCTATACTATACACTGAGGTCCAGGAAATGTATTGCATAGACTAGGAGTGTGAGTCAATATTGCATTAACTGTATAGAACAGTGATTTATAACCTTTTCAACTCGAGGCACACTACACAAGATTTTAAAATTGCCAAGGCACACTATCCAGCTATGCATTGTGTGTGACCAATGAAAAAACATAAACATTGGCTCCCACATAAAAAATATACACACATATTGGCCTCCACAGAAATAAAACATACTACATTGGCCTCCACAGGAATAAAACACACTACAGTACAAATGCGCTGAGCTGACCATCGCAGTACACTTGAAGGGCCGGTGCTACCATTAGGCAGCTTTAGGTGGCTGCCTAGGGGCGCCGGCCACTGGAGGGCGCTGCTGAATCCACAAAAAAAGGATGTCTATTTCAGTACCAACTGGGTCTACTGATGACCAAGGCTGATGCAGGTGTGTGTGTTAATGAGTCCATTAGTGTGTGTGTTTGGGGGTGGGGGGGTTATTGAGTGCTGACAGGGTAAGTGTATGTGTGTTTGTAGGTTTAATGAGTGCTGGCAGGGTTAGGTGTGTGTGTGTGTGTGTGTGTGTGGGGAGTTAATGGGTGCTGCCATATAATGGGGCACATATGTGTGGCATAAATATATATAGGGACATGGATGTGTGGCATACTGTATTGCGGGCACAGCTGTATGGCATATAAAGAATATGGGGCATGTGTGGCATATGTATTAGGGGTATTGTATAGCATAATTCATGGCTATGTGGCATAAAATAAATTTTGTGCATAGCTGTGTGGCATATTATGTATTGGAGGCATAGATGTGTAGCATATAATGAATTTGTGGCACAGCTGTGTAGCATATTATGTATTGGGGGTACAAATATGTGGAATATTATGACTTGGGGGCAGTGTTATGTATGTTTTGGGGCTCTACTGTGTGGCATATTAGTTGGGGCATTTCTATATAGTATATTATGAATTTGGGACACTGCTGTGTGGCATACTATAAATTGGATTTACTAATGTGTGGCATAGTATGGCATAGTATTGGAGGGAGCAGGGGCGGTGGATGAAGTGTTGCCTAGGACGCCCAGGCACTTTGCACCGGCCCTGCACACTTGCCAACCGCTCACGGCACACTAGTGTGCCACGGCACAGTGGTTGAAAAACGCTGGTATAGAAGGTAAGGTGTGGCCATGTGGAAGGAGGGTTAGAGCTACCAATAATTTTCCTTCATAAGTCTCTTAGGGAAGAAATCAATTAGCCGTAATAACCCACTTACATGGGTCATTGCGAGTAAATGCAACTTAACATGCAAATATTTTGCTATTAAATTAGCTACACAAGTTAATCCGCATTAACACTCAATAGAATTTAATGCAGATTTTTGTTCACAGCCCCTGAGCAGGAGAAAAATTTTGGAAAATACCTATTTTAAGGTAAAAGTGTTGGGACAGTACAGAGGCCTTATTCAGAGCCGGACGCTCTGACAGAGCGCTCGCTCTGAATCAGGGCCGTCCCTCTCACTTTTTGGAGCGGCCTCCTGGCCGCTCGCATAGCTGTGTGTGACCACCCACAGCTATAGCGAGCGGCCAAAATGATGGTCGCGATGGTCAAGACCATCGCGACCATCGGGCTTGCGACGAGACCCTTGCGGTAGGGTCTCGCTGCCGCAGGCCCTGGAGTGCTTTTGGCTCTATCATAGCCAAAAGCACTCCCACTGACATCACTAGTGATGTCAATGGGGCCGGCCCCAGACGGTAGGCGTTCCCATGGGAACACCTCCGTCTGGGCAGCCACGCCCCCGGCACGCCCACCAAAGGGGGCGTGCTGTCAATCACCATCGACAGCACGCCCCCTTTGGTGCGAGACCCATAACAACGGCTTGGCCGTCGTTATTCGGGTCTCGCGCATGCGCACGACGGAGCCGCCTCAGTCGTGTGCATACGCACTTGGGCAACATTGACCCGCTTGCGAGCGCTCAGCGCTCGCGAGCGGGTCTGAATCAGGCCCAGATTCCCTGGGACATCTCCTGCTAGTGATAATTAGGCACTTAGAATTTTTTTTATTATCTTAATTTGACCAGTAATGATGTCATATTTGGGCTTAAAGTGGCTAAAATTTACATACAAAAAAAAAATCAATTTACAGGCATTTGTATATGCTCCCAAATTTATCTAGAGCAGTAATTTGCTGAAAAACACTTTGCTTTCAATTATTATTTAACTGCTGTTAAAACAAGCAAAAATCAGCCACTTGAAACCTCTTAAGAGTCCCAATTACTTTGCTTTTGGCCACTAACAGACTTCTACACTGTTATCACATGTCAGCTTGCACTTTTTGGGGGTACAGGCTGATTTCCGTATTTTTCCCCACAGTTAACATGAGTAATACTAGCCAGATTAACTATGTAACTGCCAGGATAAGCCTTTTCTAATTGTATTGCACATTATTTGGGAGCGCACATACACACGTTAAGCGAAATTACCAAACGCTATGCGCTTTAAATCAGTCTGCAGTAATCACAGATTTTACAGCACTAATTGAATCTGCCCCTTAAATTACCATTAGTAGAGTCTAGTGGCTCTGAGGCAGAGTAAGTACCAAACCAGTTTGTGTCACATATCTTGCATTATTTCACTCAACACATGATCAGAGGCAAACGGACGCAGAGCAACACACATTTGTCACGTACCAAACCTTATGAATGGAGAAGCAGAAATGTAAAGGGATGGGGTATTCACACATAAGCCAATGTCAGTGAGAACAAGCTCACACAGGGGATCCAGTCTATAGATAGACAGTTTAACGGTCAACATTGTCTAGATAGACACCAGATATTAGACAGGCAATAGGTCGACAGGGACAAATGGTCGACAGGGTCAAACGGTTGACATGAAAATGGTTTACACACAAATGGTTGACACTTTTTTTTTTTAGGGTTAGGCACTTACCCCAATGGCAGGGCCGGCCTGAGCCTAATAATTTTGGTAAGCGAAGATACATTTTGGCGCCCTCTGGCTGAATTTGCACACGCTGAAGGTGCGTGCATCTGACAAAGGAAAGGGGTGTGGTCTCATGGGAAAAGCCATAATCACGAGCGCCAATCATGCTGGGTACATGCCCAGTGCTCTTAGAGCTGCTGGGCATGCTCCCAGTCCCTTTCTTCTGTCAATAGATGCTGCATGCATGCGTACACATGTCATATATTCACCATATCCCCCCCATGTGGAACACTTTGTCACCAAAATAGGGATGGTTGGGAGGCATGCTAAAGGAAAGGTCTCAAAAGAAAGGGGTGTGGTCAAACAATAGTATTCCCAATTCAAACTACACCACACAGTAGCACAATCTTATTCACATTACACTGCACATAGCGCCCAAGATTCACATTACACCACATATTTATGTTCTGACACACAGTAGTGCCCATTATACACAATGCCAACATTAGTGCCCCTTATACACAATGCCCACAGTAGTAGTGCCCCTAATACAATGCCCACAGTAGTAGTGCCCTAATACAATGCCCACAGTAGTAGTGATCCTTGTAAAATGCCTACAGCAGTAGTGGCACTTACACATACTGCCCACAGCAGTGGTACCCCTTCTGCAGTGCCCCCAGTAGTGGTGCCCCTTCTGCAATGCCCCCATTAGTAGTGGCCCCAGTAGTAATACCCCCTGTAGGAATGCCCTCTGCAGTAGAGCCCCCAGTGGTAGTGCGACCAGATATTAATGCCCCCAGTAGTAATGCCCCTGTAATAGTGCCCCAGTAGTAATGGCCCCTGTAATAGTGACCCAGTAGTAATGCCCGCTGTAAAATTTCCCCCAGTAGTAATGCCCCCTGTAAAATTGCCCCCAGTAGTAAGGCCCCTGTAATAATGCCTAGTAGTAGTGCTCCTGTAAAATTGCTCCCAGTAGTAATGCCCCTGTAATAATGCCCCCAGTAGTAGTGCCCCCATAATAATGCCCCCAGTAGTAGTGCCCCTGTAAAAGAGCCCCCAGTAGATCCTGTAATAGTGTCCCCAGTAGCCTCTGTAATAGTGTCCCCAATAGCCCTGGAATAGTAACCCCAGTAGCCCCTCTAATAGGGCCTCCATTAGCCCCTGTAATAGTGTCCCCAGTTGCCCCTGTAATAGTGCCCCTGTTAACTCCTGTAATAGTGTCCCCAGTAGCCCCTGTAATAGTGCCCCCAGTAGCCCCTGTAATAGTGCCCCCAGTAGCCCTTGTAAAATTGCTCCCAGTAGTAATGCCCCTGTAATAATGCCCCGAGTAGTAGTGCCCCTGTAAAAGTGCCCCCAGTAGACCCTGTAATAGTGCCCCCAGTAGCCCCTGTAATAGTGTGCCCAGTAGCCCTGTAATAGTGACCCCAGTAGCCCCTCTATTAGGGCCCCCATTAGCCTCTCTAATAGGGTCCCCAGTAGCCCCTGTAATAGTGCCCCCATTAGCTAATGTAATAGTGCCCCCAGTAGCCCCTGTAATAGTGCCCCCAGTAGCCCCTGTAAAATTGCTCCCAGTAGACCCTGTAATAGTGCCCCCAGTAGCCCTGTAATAGTGACCCCAGTAGCCCCTCTAATAGGGCCCCCATTAGCCTCTCTAATAGGGTCCCCAGTAGCCCCTGTAATAGTGCCCCCATTAGCTCATGTAATAGTGCCCCCAGTAGCCCCTGTAATAGTGCCCCCAGTAGCCCCTGTAATAGTGCCCCCAGTAGCCCCTGTAACAGTGTGCCCAGTAGCCCCTACAGTAGTGCACCAGTAGCCCCTTTAATAGTGTCCCCAGTAGCCCCTGTAATAATGTCCCCAGTAGCCCCTGTAATAGTGTGCCCAGTAGCCCCTGCAATAGTGTCCCTAGTAGCCCCTGTAATAGTATCCCCAGTAGCCCCTACAGTAGTGCACCAGTAGCCCCTTTAATAGTGTCCCCAGTAGCCCCTGTAATAGTGCCCCCAGTAGCCCCTCTAATAGTGCCCCCAGTAGCCCCTGTGATAGTGCCCCCAGTAGCCCCTGTAACAGTGTCCCCAGTAGCCCCTGTAATAGTGTCCCCAGTAGCCCCTGTAATAGTGTTCCCAGTAGCCTCTGTAATAGTGTCCCCATTAGCCCCTGTAATAGTGTCCCCAGGAACCCCTGTAATAGTGTCCCCAGTAGCCCCTGTAATAGTGTTCCCAGTAGCCCCTGTAATAGTGTCCCCAGTAACCCCTGTAATAGTGTCCCCAGTAGCCCCTGTAATAGTGTCCCCAGTAGCCCCTGTAATAGCGTCCACATTAGCCCCTGTAATAGTGTCCCCAGTAGCCCCTCTTATAGTGCCGCCAGTAGCCCCTGTAATAGTGTCCCCAGTAGCCCTGTAATAGTGTCCCCAGTAACCCCTGTAATAGTGTCCCCAGTAGACCCTGTAATAGTTTCCCCATTAGCCCCTGTAATAGTGTCCCCAGTAGCCCAGGAATAGTGTTCCCAGTAGCCCCTCTAATAGTGCCCCCATTAGCCCCTGTAATAGTGTCTGTAATAATGTCTCCAGTAGCCCTGTAATAGTGTCCCCATTAGCCCCTGTAATAGTGTCCCCATTAGCCCCTGTAATAGTGTCCCCATTAGCCCCTGTAATAGTGTCCCCAGTAGCCCCTCTAATAGTGTCCCCAGTAGCCCCTCTAATAGTGCCCTCATTAGCCCCTGTAATAGTGTCCCCAGTAGCCCCTGTAATAGTGCCCCCAGTAGCCCCTGTAATAGTGCCCCCAGTAGCCCCTGTAATAGTGTCCCCAGTAGCCCTGTAATAGCGTCCCCAGTAGCCCCTGTAATAGCGTCCCCATTAGCCCCTGTAATAGTGTCCCCTGTAGCCCTGTAATAGTGTCCCCATTAGCCCCTGTAATAGTGTCCCCAGTAGACCCTGTAATAGTTTCCCCATTAGCCCTGTAATAGTGTCCCCAGTAGCCCAGGAATAGTGTTCCCAGTAGCCCCTCTAATAGTGCCCCCATTAGCCCCTGTAAGAGTGTCTGTAATAATGTCTGTAATAGTGTCCCCAGTAGCCCCTGTAATAGTGTCCCCATTAGCCCTGTAATAGCGTCCCCAGTAGCCCCTGTAATAGCGTCCCCATTAGCCCCTGTAATAGTGTCCCCAGTAGCCCTGTAATAGCGTCCCCATTAGCCCCTGTAATAGTGTCCCCAGTAGACCCTGTAATAGTTTCCCCATTAGCCCTGTAATAGTGTCCCCAGTAGCCCAGGAATAGTGTTCCCAGTAGCCCCTCTAATAGTGCCCCCATTCGCCCCTGTAATAGTGTCTGTAATAATGTCTGTAATAGTGTCCCCATTAGCCCCTGTAATAGTGTCCCCATTAGCCCCTGTAATAGTGTCCCCATTAGCCCCTGTAATAGTGTCCCCATTAGCCCCTGTAAAAGTGTCCCCAGTAGCCCCTCTAATAGTGCCCCCATTAACCCCTGTAATAGTGTCCCCAGTAGCCCCTGTAATAGTGCCCCCATTAGCCCCTGTAATAGTGTCCCCAGTAGCCCCTGTAATAGTGCCCCCAGTAGCCCCTGTAGTAGTGTCATCCGTCGCTCCTCGTAACTATGGGAGAGACGTCATGACGTCTCTCCCATAGTGCCCGTAGGGGAAGGCTAGCCGGAGCTCAGGAGTGAGCTCTTGCTGTTGCTGTGGGAGCCGGGCGCCAGATGGTAAAATCTCAGCGGGCACCCGGCAAATGGAGCCTCCCTGCAGTGGCCGGGGCAGAAGGCGGGAAGGAGTGTGGTGCTCGGTGGGGGACGCGAAGGAGTGTGGCGCGGGGGGGGAACGGGAAGGAAGGAGTGTGGCGGCGGGAGGGTTCCTGAATGAGTTTGGTCGCGCTGTGGATTGAGTGCCCTCTGCTGGCTGTCGCTCTACGCAGAAGCGTAGTCGGCATAACGGGTGGGCCGGCACTGCCCAACGGTTAGAGTTAGGCACCAAGAGGGAGGATTAGGGTTAGGCACCAAGGGGAGGGTTAGGGTGAAAATTAGGGTTAGAAAAAAACAACAAAAATGTGTCGACCTTTTGGCCCTGTCAATTTTCTTCCATGTCGGCCTTTAGTGTGCAAATACACATTGATGTTGATGACTTGTTGATAATTAGGCACATTTGCAGCCAAAGCAGAAGTGTATGCAAGTAGAGCAAGTGAATGTACAGTGATGACGACTTGTAGTAAAGTAGGCACATGTGCTGTTTATGTATCTAGAGAGGGATCTTGCCAATTTTAGCACTGTGCATGCTCCATAGCCAAGCACATTAACTATGAGCAACTATGGCTTCTTCAGAGTCGTATGCACCTCAGCCATTTAGTGAGGGTGCATGAAGGCGGAATTGCAGGCTATACTAGTATATGCACAGACGGTGTAATGGTTAGCGTTACTGCCTCACAGCACTGAGGTCATGGGTTCGATTCCCACCACGGCCCTACCTGTGCAGAGTTTGTATATTCTCCCTGTGCTTGCGTGGGTTTCCTCCGGGTACTCTTGTTTCCTCCCACACTTCAAAAATATAATGGTAGGTTAATTGGGTCCCAACACAAATTAACCCTAGTGTGTGTGCGCATGTGATAGGGAATATAGATTGTAAGCTCCACTGGGGCAGGGACTGATGTGAATGGCCAGATATTCTCTGTAAAGCACTGCAGAATATGTGTGCGCTATATAAATAACTGGTAATAATAATAATATATACAGTGCACCTATTGACTGCATGCTGTGCTGATGCCTGTTTGGACTGTCCTACCATACTTACCCTGTTGAATTAATAAAGCCTTCATTTTATTTATACTGGTGAGTGCCCTCTGTTGGCCCAAGTGACCATAACTTTATATATATATATATATATAAATATATATATTTATAGTCCCAATAGTCCGCAGTCACATACCAACAAAATTCAGCAAAGGGATGCTCCACTAAGGTAACAGGCAGTCCCTGTACCAATAATAGCAAAAGTTATGGTCACTTCAAAAGAGGGCACTCATCAGTATAAGTAAAATGAAGGATTTATTGATTCAACAGGTGTATCATAAGTTGACGTTTCGACCCCTGAGGTACCTATTGACTGCATGCTGTGCTGATGCCTCTTTGGACTGTCTTGACAATGACCCTGAGGGTTCGAAACGTTGACTCATGATACACCTGTTGAATCAATAATGCCTTCATTTTTCTTATACTGGGGAGTGCCCTCTTTTGGCCCAAGTGACCATAACTTTATATTATATATATATATATATATATATACATACATACATACATACATACATACACAGTATATATATATATATATATATATATATATATATATACACACACACAGAGAGAGAGAGAGAGAGAGAGAGAGAGAGAGAGAGAGAGAGAGAGAGAGAGAGATTTTTTACCATAATATATGATTATTATTATTATTTATTATTTCTGTACACACTGATTACTTTTTGAACATTTTTAATATTTGCTGCATTCATGATATAGTTGCCATTTTTTGTATATTTTGTAATTATGGGACGATTTTGTATCATCTTTCTGTTGCATCTATTATTCAAAATTATTTTCACATAAATTTATTAATCTACCATATTTAACAACACTTTTATATGTGTCGTTTAAAATGCCTCACATAGGGATCCATTAACATAATTTAAATGTGTTATTTTTATGCATTAAAATACAAATTATGTTGGTTATCCTATTAAGGAAATAATAACAGGGCTTCTACATAAGAAATTCAGATTTAGCAAATAAGCCTTCCTTATGAGCCTGTATAGTCTATACATGTAGTTTTTAGAGATTAAGATTGCACTATTAAGTCTCCTTGTATATTATTTTAGATTGTTCAAACGGATTTTTTTATATATTGCTTCCAGATTGTGTATATATATATTCCCAACTTCATGCAAAAAGATTAGTTTTTTTATTTCAACTCAAAATCATCATTTGTCGATGTTTCGGTCCACCAGGACCTTTATCAAGACCCAACAGAAAGAAACAGCACAGCTACCACCAAAGGACCATAGCTGTGCTATTTCTTTCTGTTGGGTCTTGATAAAGGTCCTGGTGGGCCGAAACGTCGACAAATGATTGTGAGTTGAAATAGAAAAACAAATTTTTCTGCATGAAGTGCGGTGAGTGCCCTTTTTTGGGGGATTTTTTGTGTTTTGGGCTATATGCCTTTAAAGGAGCACCCCATGATGTTATAAGTTTGGTCCAGCGTGCAGTTTCATTGGGAAGAAGTATATATGTTTATCTTTTAGGTACTATCAGCTATGTCAGTATGTATCTTAATTGAAGAACACTACAGGTAAATGATTTAACCATGCACAGGTGTTTCATAACCGGACCCAGGATATTAAGGGTGAATTGACTCTCTTTTGGACACACCCCTCTGAAGAAATCTCTATTGGGAAGAAACGCATTAGAGAACTCTTATCAAGCGTTGTCTGATCATCACTTTGCATACCATCATTCAGCACTTATCTCCACTGAGCTGCGCCCATCTGATTAGCTCAAAGATACATAGTATTTATCTCATCGTGGCAAAGATGTTACAGGTTGGGATGGTACAGGTGTTTTTTCAGTAGGCGCACCAAGCCGATGTTGCGGGGAGACTGAGCGGATCCTGGTACACAAGGACACCAGACCTCATCATCATTCTGTTGTGAGAAACTGCAGGTACAGACAGCTCGGGCAGTCACTCCCAGGCTGAGTATATTGGACCGTCATTTACAACTGGTCACAAGTCGGGGAAACAGTGTAAAAGGGTGGACCCTTTTACACGAGGTTAACAGGACCCGGTTTTGGTGAATGTCCAGACATTGCATATGGTTAGTTTCCCCAATTACCATTGCCATATTTGCGGGACGTTAGAGAAGGACAATCATTACACTGTCCGTACAGGATTTAGGCCCTCATTCAGAGGCAAGAAGTGATCGCTCTCTCTGAATGAGGGCGGGCGCTTCTTTTTTTTTTGTGCGGCCTCCTGGTCGCTAGCTAAGATGTGGGTTACCACCCACAGCTTAGTGACCAACCAGGGTGATGGTCGCGATGGTCAAGACCATCAACCCTAAGGTTGGGTCTCGGCAGCCGCAAGCCCCAGGGAGCTTCCTGCTCTGATCGAGCAGGAAGCTCCCCACTGACATCACTGCTGATGTCAGTGCGGCCGCCCACAAAATGGCAAGTGTTCCTTAAGGAACGCCTCTGTTTGTGTATCCACCCCCCCAACCAGCCTACAAAACGGGGCGAGCTGTTGATCAACATCGACAGCCGCCCCTTTTGTAGTGAGTTCCGGAGCAAGAGAGTTTCTCTCTCGCTCCGGGGCTTGCGCACTCGCAGTGCGGCCACTGCGGGTGCGCAGGACCAAAACATTGAGTCGGTTGCGAGCGCTCAGCGTAACATTTTTGAGACATATAACATTCTGACCATTATATGATTGTTTTTTATATGTATATTCATGTGTGTTGTTATTAGCAAAGAATGTTAGTTATATATTACATTTATTTTTTACATACATGATTAAAAAGATTTAATTATATTTTGACATAGCTGAAATCTTTCTTATTATTAAACAAATTTACAATTAAGGTGTTCCACAGCGCTGTTATTTTTCTTCTTAATGCTACATGTGCCTGAATATTTACCTTATGTTCCAAAGTTATGTGTATTTTATTTTTTATGCAGTGTGATTTACTACTCCTGCACTTAACCTACAGCTGTAGTTACACTTTTATATGGGAAATCCTTTTATCTGTTCCCATATTTCCTGAAGGTTATCCCCTTTCAATGGCAGATTTATTGCCAAGGCAAATTTGCTGAATCCTCATTCAGTAGAAAACAACATTGAGTGTATGATATGGTCGCACAAAGTGTGGTCTCTAGTACATTGCAACAGTTATTTATTTCACGACAGAGGATATTAAAAATGGTTTGACATATAGTTCTCTGTCTCTTCCAGCCACACACTAATACCACCGGCTGACCATTCCTCTTCTTGTGACAAAAGCTCATTGCAAGGAGTTTGATAAATGGGTTCCTCTGCTTCAGATATTGGTGTAATAAGAGAAGGATCCTCAGCACAACACGTGCTTAACCTGCTCACTACTGGATGGAGTATATCTATGAAGAACCTTACAAACGATAATGGAACTGAATGCATGTTCTGTATCTTGCTTGAACCCACACTGGGCATGCTCAGAACTTGTGCACACACCTAATAGAATGCAGAGTGAAACATATTCTGAATATGCCAACTAAACTCACAACTGGACAGGTGTGAAGGGACTTTCTCACATGGCAAGGTTCTGTAAGGGCATATTCATGCAGGTAAGTGCAAGCTATGCAGTCCAGGACATAATGTAAGCTTATATGCGCCTATTAGGAGGTGCATGATTATTTGCACCAAGTATAGGTTAGATGTACAGTAAGCCCGTACTGATGATAACGACTAGTAGCACACCAAGCGCATATAAAGCAGAAGCATGCACAACTGGAGGTTTCAATATATCTGATTGAATAGAATCTATAAAGGTGCATACACACACAACGATTTTTTGAACGATTATCGTTAACAATATCGTTTATCATTCAATCGTTGAAAAAATCGTTCACTTTCTAAGTTAAAACGATGAACTATTATCATTCATGCGCGTTCACATTTGTAGTTTGTAGTTCAGTCAGACTGGCCAACGCAACGATTTTCAATATGGGAATATGCAAAAATCGTTTGTAGTTCAAAAAAATCGTTCATTACATTTAGTAAATGAACGATTTTAGTAAACGATTTTCGTAAATTTTTCCCTTGAAAAAATGAACGAAAATCGTTTCCTAAAATCGTTCATTTACTAAATCGTTGTGTGTGGATGCAGCTTAAGGGTGTATTTGGGTTTTAGATGACAAGCATACAAGGTACTTGATTATAACACACAGGCATATAAATAAATGAAACTCAAACAACGCCAACCAAGCTAAAGCTGTTCAGTGAAAAATGCATAAATTAGAACATTGTTTAGTATTCACAGAAAGGTTACATTATAATAGGAATACTGTATGTTCATAAAAAATACATACTTAGGAAGCACATATAGGGAAGGGAAATATGGAATACCCCAAGCACTGGTACCAACCAAAAAATAGGAATCACATATGGTGGTAGAAATACTCCACAAATGACTGATAGATGTAAATGGTCATGTAACCACAAATTGATAAACCGAAAGGTGGAGGTGCACCCAGGAGAGTAATAGTATTGGAAAGAAAAAAGAAGGAAAGCAAGTACTTTATTGGTTAGGGGCACAAGTTCTACTAATATATTTATTTTTTTAAATAAAATATAACTTTTATTAATAATGGTTAAAACCTCCGCAGGAGAAAAAAACTGGACAACATATAAATACAATTACAAACATATATAAATATGGGCCTGAAGGGCCACAATAATAGATATAAGTAGTCAAATACCAATAGGACAACAATTAAATAGAGCTACAAACATATAAATATAAAAGTCGGCCTAAAATTGGCCGCAATAATCGATAGTACCAGTGATCCTGCTCTATAAATACGTGAAAAATCAATGGGACCACTGAATCAGATCACTGAATATTGTTGAGTAATCAAATATCATGGTGAAAATATAGCAATAATACATATAATTAAGAGGTTGAGTCCTCTGTATCATATGTGACCATATGCCAGCCGCCTGCATGTGCCTTATAGATCATCCATCTCAAAATTGAAACAATGCATATAAACCCTGACTCAAGAAGGATGGTATATAATCTTATGGGCATAACATATAAGATCATGAGTGGCGTGATCTTATGACAGCATACCATCCAGGAGTGATCAGATATATGAGCCGTCAGTGTACACAGATACAATAAACATGAGGAAAATAATAATTTAATGTATATATAGTGTGACACTCATATATCAATTAATCATTATATCCACTATTGGTTGAAAACAGGTATAGGCACAGGTGTCAATAATTCACAAGAAATTATCCACTGACTGTCGCTATGAACAGCGTGGTGTACTTGTGCAAAAATAGCAGATATAATATGATCATGGGGTAAATATGTGCTAGGGTTCAGGTACAGTAAAATTAAGAAAAAAGTATAGTCAAGATACCACTCACTAACAGCAAGGGGAAAGGTGGCTACTGTGTCCCATGTACTGGAAGTATAGAATGGGACATGAGCGGACCCTCCACATATACTCAGGCCTCCACATATACTCAGTGGCGCCGAGAGGGGGGTAGCGGGTACAGATTACCAGGGCCCGGGCTTCCTGAGGGGCCCGGCGCCGCTCCCCCCCCTCACAGCAGCCCAGCACACAGCATGTGCTGAGCTGCAGTCGAGACTGCTCGTGGCTGCTGAGCGGCAGCCACAGCAGTCTCCTATGCCTGTGCGGGGGAGCGATCACACTGATCGCGCCCCCCCTGGCTTTGAGCAGCGCTGAGGGGGCCCAGAGCGCCCCCCTCCCCAGCGTGCACCGCCGCTTCACGGCGCTGCAAATCTTTTTTTTTCCGGGAAGGGGGCGTGGCCATGCCTCCCGCGACTAGGCCACGCCCCCTATAACCCGGGCCCGCCGAGGCTCTCAGCGGGCCTGCATATACTATGAGGGTATGAGATAGGTAGATGGCACCTGCTATTTTCACCCCCCGTTGCTCACCCTGGTTCTGACAGATAGGCAGAGTACCAGATGAGTCAGTAGAGAAAATGACACTGCCGGAAATAAGTATAATAGTATAGAGAGGAGGATAGGGGGTATCCGGAGATGATGCAGTCAGGCATGTGAGGTAATCCTCAGTGAATGCCTGGTGCGCTATCAGTGGCACCCAAATCCTTCTTGAGATGGATAGATATAAATGTATAGTGGGAGTCAGCCTGCTCGCATAGGCACACTCACCCCGCTGATGTGATGTAACAGTGCAGCGGGAACAGTAGATGAGGAGAGGAGGCGTGAGGCAGTGGCAGTGTCACAATGGAGTCTCCTCGTGCGTACCGGAGGCTCCCATCAACAAGACGCCCGTTTCACCAGATGGCTTATTCAAGTGGGCTACTTAGGAACCTATTCTGTTCCCTGGACAAAAACATGACCAATATTTGGCTTTATATTATTAAATTTTTCACCTTTTTCCACACTATAAGGAACAAAAAATGCCTTGTATCAATTACACCAAAGAATGTATTGGGTACAGTAAGTGCAATAATTATTTTCAATTACATTTTTTTAAGGTATACTTGTACCCCTTTTCCAACAAAATTCCGGGTCTGACCTGGAGTTGGAACAGAGGACCTCATTCAGAGGCGGTCACTCGGGAGTGATCGGTAGTACCCAAAGTGATCGAAAATATGCAAAACGAGCGCTCAATCGCAACGCACATCGTAAGCGCGGAAACACCCACAACAATGAAAGCACACTATCTCTATCTCTACGGGCTAATTCAGAGTCGGTCGCAGGTGGCAACCTACATCAGTACGATTAACACCTGTTACATTGTTAATTGCCTACAGACATCGGCTGAGGCAGTAACCATCGCCTGCGCTCACAATGCTTAAGGTAGACCCTGGGATACCTTTAGCACTGCGAGCAGTAGCATTGTTATTGCAACAAGATGAAGGGCCTCATTCAGAGGCGGTCGGAGGATGCAAGCGGTCGCTCAGAAACTGGGCGGCCACTTCCATCCTGACCGCCCGCCTCTGTTGCGGTCGTTAGGCTGTGGGTTAAAACCCACAGCTCTAACGACCGCTCGGGTGATGGTCGCGATGGTCAGCGACCATCGCGACCATCGGGGCTTACGACGAGACCCTAGGGTAGTCGTAAGCCCCGGAGAGTTTCTGGCTCTGTCTGAGCCGGAAGCTCTCCACTGACATCACTAGTGATGTCAGTGGGGCCTCCCCCAAACGGTAGGCGTTCCCATGGGAACGCCTCCGTTCGGGCTGCCACCCCCCCGGCCCGCCTTCCAAACGGGGCGAGCTGTCAATCAACATCAACAGCTCGCCCCCTTTGGATCGAGACCCGCTACGACCAGCGCTGTCGGTCGTAGCGGGTCTCACGCATGCGCACGATGGCGCCGGCGCCGTCATGCGCATGCTCTGTGGGGGGCCATCGACCCGGTCCGAGCGCATCGGCCCTAACGAAGTGTGTTATGTCTCACTCAGTAATATATGCACACCCTTAAAACGCCCTTTTTAAGGTCAACCACGCCTGCGTTCGCGCCACCACACCCTCGTTCACAAGCACTTTCCCCTGTAACCACCCACAAACGGCACAAAATGTCAATCACAACTATGACCTCGTAGTGACTAGCGAGCAAGAGGATTGCGGTCGGAAAGACACTGCCATGTGTACGCATGCGCAGTTGAAAAAAACATCGCTCGCTACGTCCAATCGCTCCGTGCGACCGACTCTGAATGAGGTCCAGAGTTCCTATCCGGATCAGACCCGGAATTTAGCCGGCGCCGACTCGGGATATTCCCGAGTTGGCGCCGCTCACACCGGAGTCGGGTCTGCATAGACCCGGCTTTCCCAGCGTGAAAGTGGACGCTTGGAGATGACGTCATCTCCAAGCGCCACTGAAGCCGGACCAATCGGCCGGCTTGCAGCGCACTCCAGGTCATCGTGACCCGGAGTGCGCTGTTCTCATAGTAGGGTTTCATGGGCTACGCCCGTGTTAAACCCTGCTATTTACCTGGGTTGGATTGCCGAGTCCCTCGACCCGGCGATCCAACTCTCTCCCCTTTTACACCAGGGAGCTGCCCGGGTTAACCCTGCAATAACCCGGGTTTTAGCTCCGGTGTAAAAGGGGTATAGCAGTACAGTATGTACAATGAATTGTTATCAACTGAATCTGCTTGTTACATGTTATTGTATCAAGGGGCAGCTGAGTGATACTGGATTTAGGGGTCTATTTATCAATTCGTATTTGCAGGATATCTCCCCGAAAACACCAGCTTTAGGGGGTACCCGCAAATAATAAGTGTCCCCCGAATGTATCTACCAGGGACCACAGCAGATGTCGGAGATAGGTGCTGCGATCCCCTGGTTTCGTCTGCAACAGCAGCCCCATAGAAACCAATGGGGGCTGTTTTCCTGCTGAATTTCCTGTGCACTCCGAAGCTTCAGAAGATGGCATTAGCCATTGTAGACTAGGCAATAAATCACAAAATGCACTGGGAGATGGATACATATATTCCCTCCTAGCACTGACCACTCGCACATATGCAGTAGTGCGGCGGCCCCCTGCAAGTTAATGTAAAGTGTTCACTAATGCAATCACTTTTAAGGCTCATACACACTAGATGATAAATTGAACGATTGGACGATAACGATATCGTTATCGTTCATAGTGTTCAATATCGTCCAGTGCGTATGCATGATATCATTAATGATGCGCGGTTCATCTGCTGAATTTGCAGGGCAACCTGACAATATCGTCAGGTTGTGCATGTTCAGGGATGAGGGAGGGTGCCGTCACTGAACGATATCGTTAACGATATCATGCAGTGTGTATCCTCAATTCAGTTCAGGGAAAATACTTAACGATATCGCTCATGGAGCCAGCTCCGTATCTGGACGGCAGTGCAACCTGTGCTGCACTGCTGCCCCTCTCGCTCTACCTCGCCCTGATGGCGAAAAACCCTGCGGTGTTAGAAAGAAAACCAAAACCTACTTACCTGTCTGGTGGTCTCCACAGCTCCAGGTCATCTCCCCTCGATGTTTGCACTAAGGAGGGGGCTGCTGGGAGTCGAGGGGGCTGCTGAGAGATGTAGTTCTCCCTGCTGCTGCCTCAGGGGGCTCTCACACACGGTGATCACACAGACACTAACACACACTTACACATACACACACTTACACACACTTACACACACTGACACATGCTGCTGCAGAAGATCGGGTTCGGACGCGGGAGGGAGAAGATACCACTTCGGAAGGTGAGTAATTACTGACTAAACTAATTGGAAACTTGAATGCTTAATTAGTCATTAGGGAGGGTGCCACAGGGGTCCCAGAGCATTTCCTGATCATTTTTCCTAAAAATATGGATTTTAGGAAAAATTGGTTGTGCTCTGCAAAAAAAAAAAAAAAAAAACTCTCAGCGCTCTAAAAATTGAAAACCCCACAGCTAACTGAATAAAAAACCCAGCAGGAGTGGGATTTTTGCTAGTCTCGCACCTAATTGAAATACCCACCCCCCAAAAGTACAATGGAAATACAAATAGTTGGACAGCCTGGTTTCCCCAACACCCCAGCACTAGACACACTTGGCAGGTTCCTACTAACAGGTAAAATGCATATTCAATTGGGCGCGAGAATATAAAAAATCCCGCACCTGCAAGGTTTTTCCTGTAGGTGCGGGATTTTTGCTATTCTGTAAGGTGTGTTTGTTTTTTTTCTTTTGGTGAGCCGAGAACAGTGGCATAACTAGGGCAGGGCGAGCGGGGCACGTTCCCTGGGCGCCGTGGGACCGGCAGCGCGAGGGGGGGGGGCCAGCGCCACCGGCCACGGTACCAGCCCGCCCTAGTTAGCCAGAGTAGTGCCGACTGCAGTGAGTGCGATCAGCACTACACATTTACACAGGACCGGCGCTAGGAATCCCAGCGCCGGTCCTGTGCTGCACAGCCGAGCCCCTTCCCTCCCCCTGAGCGCTTGCCCAATAGCACCAGGAGGAGGGTGGCAGGCAGGCTCATACAGGCTTATACAGTGGGGGCACTTTATAAGGGGAACTAATGGCGGGCTGCATAAGGGGGACTACTACAGGGGGAACTTTGTAAGGGGCACTGCATATGGGGAATCAGTACTGGGGGCCTGTATAAGGGGAACAAATCAGGGGCTACATAAGGGGGACCACTACTGGGGGTACTGTATAAGGGGCACTACTGGAGGTCTGCATAAGAGGGACCACTACTGGGGGCATTGTATACTGGAGGTACTATATAAGGGGCACTACTGGGGGTCTGCATAAGAGGGACCACTACTGGGGGCATTGTATACTGGGGATAGTATATAAGGGGCACTACTGGGGGCCTGCATAAGGGGGACCACTACTAGGGGCACTGCATAGGGGGGACTGTATAAGGGACACTACTGGGGGCCTGCATAAGGGTGACCACTACTAGGGGCACTGCATAGGGGGACTGTATAAGGGGCACTGCATTAAGGTGCAAATGGAAATAAATGTTCCCAGTGACAAGAAAAGGGTGTGTCAAGTTGACACTCCCCATTTTTCAGTGGCCACGCCCATTTTTTTGCACGCACATAGTGGGGGGGGGGCACCTCCAGAGCAAGTGTGATTTTTCCTAAAATTGTTAATTTTAGGTAAAATCAGTGGGACTTGCTCTGGCACCCAGGCAGCACCCCCCCTTAGGACTAATTAAGCAATTGGAAGTTTCCAATTAGCTTAATTAGTCCATAATTACTTACCTTCTGCAGCGCTGTCTTCTGCATCCAGCGTTGTGAGCCGACTCTTTTGCAGCAGGGTGAGTATGTCAGTGTGTGTGGTGTTTGTAAGTGCATATGAGTGAGTGTGTTTGTATGAGTGTGTGTGTGACCTCTGGTGTATGTGTGTCCCCCCCAGTCTTAGTGTGGCCCCCCGGAATGGACGCTTGGAGAACTACATCTCCTAGCAGCCCTTGCCTCGCCCACTTGCCTCAGCCTACCAGCAGCCCCCGGGACTCCCAGAAGCCCCCTCTCCAGTGAGAATTTAAAGGGGAGTCCACCGAGAGCCACGGAGACCGCCGGGTAGGTAAATGAATAATACTTTTTTTTGCGCGGTGCGGAGTTTTCAGTGCGGAAAACCCCGCGACCACGGTTTGTTTAATTGGATACCGCGGGTATCGGGAGCATTCACACCCGCGGTATTCCAAAATTGGGCGTGAGGGGCACAAGGTTTTTCCCTCACTAAACCTCTCGCCCAATTGAATCTGCCCCATAGTGTCCCTCTGTCAAAATGAAGGCTATCCCCAATGGGAAAGTGGGGGGTGGGCACAAAAGAACAGCATGACCTTTTCCCCCACAGGCTATTCTCCCTACACTAAAAAAAGCTGGGGCTATTCTTGGTCCAACCGGCCACTGGGGACTGGGTTGTTAAAAAAAAAACTAGGGATGTGCACGGACCTCTTTTTTTTGCGGTTTTGGTTCTACTGTAAATCATTGTCGTGTTGTGGTTGTGGCAAAATAACCCTCAAGCGTTTTGGATCTGGATCTGTTTAAAAATTTACAGTATAAAAACAGCTAAAATCAAATAATCTGTTTTTGTTCAAACAGTATTAACATCAATAACATTGATTTCTAGTCATTTCCACTCAATTTTAACCACCTCACAGCTCACAATATTGTTTTCACCAATACAGTATACTGTAGGCCAAAGTCTGCAGGAGAGCTGTCTGGCTAAACTAAGTGACAGAGCAGCGGCACAAACAAATGGCAGTTTGAAAGAATATCTATGAAACTTTTTAACTAATACCCCTTTTACACCAGAGCAAAAACCTGGGTTTTTGCTGGGTCTACCCGGGTCACAGCTCAGTGTAAAAGGGTCCCTGAAAAATAACCTGGGTCAAGTGACCCTGCAATCCAACCCAGGTAGCTACCAGGGTTGGACCCAGGATGGACCCAGGTAATGGTGCAGTGTAAACGGTGCAACCCGGGTTATCTGACCTGGATTATGCCTAAAATGAGCGGATTGGTGGTTGTGGAGCATTCACCTCCCACTTTTTATGACTTCACAGGTTTAGCAGGGCAGACCTGAGTTCAGTGTGAACAGGGCTGACCTGGGAGTAACCCAGATCAAAGGTGCAGTGTAAATGGGTCTGACCTGGGTCTGACCAGGGTTGGAACCATGTCCAAAAACCCAGGTCGGACCTGGGTTTTTGGTGGAAAAGAGGTATAAGACACATATTATTTGGGCAAAAAAAAGATGCAAAAAAAATTCTCATTGCAAGCCAAATCTCCGAGAAGGGCTGTTTGGTTCAAATGCAGCAATAGTGTATGAGGAGAGGACAAAACTGTACATTGCGTAGGCAAAGGGGGGGTTTCCGTCTGCCTGGAAACCCCCCTCCCCAGCCAACACCACAATAGACATAGTAATATAATAGAATTTTACTAGTGCTGCATGTTCTTGGAATGGTGCCCACTTCTAAAATAAAAACATTCAGCTCAGACAGGATGGACCTACTGCCGCATTTAATGGCTTACTGTGATCGCTGATCCTGTATATGCTGGAATTATGACACACAATACACTTTGTATGATGGATATTAAAGCTGGATTAGTGCTAATTATGCCCTCTTCATGGACTGGCCACACTCACTCTAAAATCAAGCATTTGGAAACCCCCCTCTAGAAATCCTGCGTTTGCCACTTCATTGAGCAGGCAGTCACTGTGACCCACTGGAGCTCAGTTAGGTGTTTGACCTCTGAAATGCGCTACTGCGCATCTCTGTGCATCTTTATTCCATTGCGTCCATGAGGACAGGACAGACTCTGAGACTCTCACCGCAGCCAAAGTAATTCCAGCGCCCAAATATAACCGCAAGTACCCTATACCACAACCAATACATAGTAGAATATAAGGGATACCATCCTATGGTTCATTCGCCCAGCTCACGCCCGGCACACTACTACTCCCAACATTACCCTAAGGTCCAGGCTGCTTTATTCCTCATAGATTGCCTTACTGCTGTTACATGTGTGATATCCCTGTGTCACACAGGCTCCAGGATGGCATGATTTTAGTGATTCAGGGCTGCTCTGTGCTATAATATGTGGAAAGTAAACCAGCAGTGGCTAACAGGAAATGGCTGCCCCATAGTAGGCTTTTAATGTCGAGCCTGGTTTCCTTTCTTAGGAACCCATGGGACTGGAGAGTCGAAAAAGGGGGTGGGACTTGTTGAGGGAGTTTGTCAGGACTCCTGCTGCCCATGCCTTCCCTAGATTAACTGCTGCTGCTGCCTGTAAAGGGAGAGGGATGTTTCATACTGTAGGGTTCACACTGACAGCAGGTAAGATTCAGCACTGGTCATACCATAGTAATGTGCAGCACTGGGCACACCAAAGTACTGGGCTGCACTGGGCACACCATAGTACTGGGCACACCATAATACTGTACAGCACTGGGCACTTCATCGTACTGTGCTGCACTGTACACACTATAGCACTGCAGCACTGACCACACCATAGTACTGTGCAGCACATGGGCAATTCATAGTACAGGGCAGCATTGGGCACATCATAGTACTGGGCAGCATTTGGCATTCCATAGTACTGGGCAGCACTGGGCACACCACCATACCCCGGCTTCGGTGATCAGAGACTGGTGGACTGCAACTCCTAGCAGCATTGTACTCAGGGCCTGATTCAGACCCGGTCGCAAGTGATGAGCGCTCGCAACCGGGTCGAAGTTTGCCCACTGGGCATGCACATGATGGAGCCGGCTTGCGACAGGTGCTCCGTCGCTCCGGGTCTCGCACCAAAGGTGGCGAGCTGTCGATGGTGAGTTACAGCTCGCCCCGTTTGGTAGGCGGGCAGGGGGGGTGGCTGACCAAACGGAGGAAAGAACGCCTGAAGAGCCTGAAGCTCTCTGGGGATTGCGGCCACGAGACTCTACCACAAGGGTCTTGTCGCAAGCCCGATGGTCGCGATGGTCTTGACCATCGCGATCATCAACCTGGCCGCTCGCAATAGCTGTGGGTGGACACCCACAGCTATGCGAGCGGCCAGGAGGCCGCACAAAAAAAACAAAAAATGCCCTGATTCAGAGCAAGCGCTCGTTCAGAGGGTCCGGCTCTGAATCAGGCCCTCAGTTACAGACAGGGCCGGAGTTGGACTAAAAATAGGCCCCGGCATTTAAAGAGCATACAGGCCCAACTCGCGACAGCAACTGGCTCCTGACAGACTCCTCTCCTTACTATTCCTGGCCCCTCCCACTTAGTCTATGCTCTTACAAATATAATTAATATTATAACAACATACAAGTACACATCGATCTCTGTATTAAACATGTAATACCTACAACAGAGCTCATCCTGCAGGGGATTCAAACGTGCCATAGTCAGACATTACAGGTGTAGGTCACACACAAAGAAGAGGGGAGGCATTTTCCCAAATGACCAATCCCTAACTTAGCAGTTGTACAGGATTAGATAGTGTTCACTGCAGGAATTTTTTAGAGCAGAGGTGCTGAACGCAGAAGACACATCTGTGCACACCAAAGCAAAGCTGTAACTACACATTTGACCAAAAGAGAGTTTGTGCCGCAATCCACAGGTGAAGCAGATGTGGTCTCGCTGGGAAGGTGTGTAACCACATAGTAGTACCCCCAATTCAAATTATGCCACACAGTAGTGCATCTTAGTCACATTATTATTATCCTGTATTTCTATGGCGCCATAAGTGTTCCGCAGCGCCTTACAAAGTACATAAACAAATAAGTGAAGAAACCAGTGACTTACAGTACAATACAGGACAAGTATATGCTGCATTAGCGATCACAGCGCTCAAAATAAGCAGCAGAGAGTCAGCAATCAATTGTTAGAGCTCTTTTGAGGAGTAAGAAGTAAAGTATGAGAAGCGCATGATGGAAGAAGGCCCAGCTCATGAGAGTTTACAATCTAAAGTAATTACACCGCACAGTAGTGCCCCTTCATTACATTACACCGCACATTAGTGTCCCTTTTTCATATTAAGTCACACAGTAGTGCCCCTTTTTCATGTTACGTCACACAATAGTGTCCCTTTTTCATGTTACGTCACACAGTAGTGCCCCATAGTCACGGTATGTCACACAGTAGTGTCCCTTAGTCACATTACACCACACGGTAGTGTCCCTTTGTCACACTACACTGCACAGTAGTGTCCCATAGTCACGTTACATCACACAGTAGTGTCCCTTTTTCATGTTACGTCACACAGTAGTGTCCCTTTATCACGTTACGTTAGTGTCCCTTTTTCACGTTACGTCACACAGTAGTGTCCATTATTCACATTGCACCACACAATAGAGCCCATTCACGTTATGCCACCCAGAGCCCATTTACGTTATGTCACACAGTAGTGCCCCTTATAAATTGTGCCATGCAGTAGTAGTGCCCCTTATACATTAAGCTACACAGTAATGCCCCTTATACATTATGACACACACACAATAATGCCCCTTATAACACATTATGCCACTCACAGTAATACCCTGGCACCTACAGATGGCGTCTGGCAGCAGATCATGAGGTGTCCGAAGATGGCATCCAATCCATCCAGTGAGCTTCTCACCTGCCCTTGCCATGCTTTTCATCCATCGGCCAGCTATGTCACGACATCACCGCGGCCGCACATGACACTCCAGTGACTCCACCATGTCCTCAGCATGGTGCCGCTGAGCAATCCTGCTGGTAGCTCACATGAGTTGTTGTCAAAGTCAAATAATTGGATATGATCGCTGTACAATTATTATCTGACAATACAGTCGTCTATGGTCTGATGACATATTACTAGGATGCTACTTTGCTTCGGTGCAATCCAATGCACGAAATGTGAATCCACAATACACATACACTAATGCACATAACGCACACACATATATATATATATATATATACATAGACGCTCATATGCGTATTCACATACATACAACACATCTTTGCTATTTCAATACACAGACGCACATATGCGAACGCATACATATAAAATGGTTCCCACACATTATAGTTAATAACCAGAGTATTAAAGGTATTTGTTAGCTAATAATTAAGATGTACTTAAAAGAGATCTAAGGTTCAGAATACAGTGGACATGTCCTGTTTGGTATCATACTAAATCCCTGTTTATTTGCAGACATCCGTTTCTATCGGCAAAGAAATCGCATCATGCGTCCGCTAGTTATGGATGATAGGGAGTTATTGAATAGAATGTTTTTACTTAGTGGTGTAGCCAGTATTAACCAGTTCTTCGGTGGGAAGCTACACAATGTGACTGTTGGAAGATTGAGCCATACCCCTGATGACACCGTATGAACTGACCAATGACCAGATTGACCAAAAGCAAGAACCAATGAGAACCTGTCAATTTGTCCCTTTGTTAACTCATAAATCTGTAAGGTATATAGGGCTCTATTTACTACAATTCGCATATTGAATGCGGATTGTAGTGTGATATTACCGAGTGAATTCGCATTGCGAATTCAGGCAATATCACAGGGATTTACTATAAATCCCTTGCAGGGACAGAGCTTGCGATAAAGCTCTGTCCCTGCGGATCCCATCCGCACTCTAGTCGCGGTATTTTCGGAAAAAATACCGCTACTAACAGCCCGCGCATGCGCCGACCCACCGTCGCTGCTGCCCCCCCCACCGGCGCTAAGCCCCGCCCCCCACGATTGTGGACCCCCGCGACCCCCCCTCCCTTTATTACACTTACCTGCATCCTCCTGGCCTCCGGTGATCTTCTCCGGGCTTCCCGATCAGGTGATCTCCCATACTGCACTGGGGCCCGATCACCTGATGACCGGGCAGCAGTGCACTGTGGGAGACCAGCTGACCGGAGAGGAGCCATCACCGGAGGCCCGATCACCGGTTCCTGGATTCAGGTAAGTAAAAAAAAAATGTTTCATTTTTTTTTTCTTTTTTTTACAGCAATCAGCTTGCGGTCTATTTAGACCACACAGCTGCTTACTGGTACCGGCTCCCGGCTCTGCTCTCCCCGTTAGAGCAGAGTGGGTGCCCGGTAACCGGGGAAGACCCTGGATAACTATGGTCGGATCACATTTCCCATTACAATTATGGGAAATGCGATCTGATTACTAAAAATAAGTGATACTAGGGGTTGGAGTAGAATTTTACTAATTCTACTCCAATTGCCCTATAGTAACTACAGGTGAAACTAAAATAATGTGAAAAGGGTGTGAAAACACCCTTTTTCACTTTATTTTAGTAAAAATAATATTAATAAATAGAGCCCCTAGGCTTGTGTCCTGGGCTCAGTGTACACACATCTTCTTGCGACCGCAGACTTCTGGATTGATGTCTGTGTACTGGGACCAGTGTGCACGCATATGTATCGGGCTGTACTATTTTCATTGCTTTTTACTCTAATTGTTAAATCTTACATCGTGTTATCTCTTATTACATAAATAACTTTTTGTGCTTTGGAACCACACGATTGGACTGGAAAGCTATTCTTTCTTAAGCGACTTGCAGCGCTAAATAGCGACTTATAGGAATCAATACTGTCAAATGTCGTCCAGCCATTCCTCTCAGATTACTCCCGGGCCGGGACCCCGCTGCGCATCTCATACCCGGCCGCGTCCCTAAGTAATGACGTGGCCCAGGGCCGGATTAAGACTTCTGGAGGCCCCAGGGCAACTAACTTGAGGGTTGACCCCATCAATAAATTTGCCAGGGAGAAGAAAAGGGGAGAGAGAGAGACAGAGAGAGTAAGGGAGGGGAAAGAGTAAGAGAGAGAGAGAGAGAGAGAAGGTGGGACAGGGAGATAGAGAGAGCTGGACAGGGAGTGAAATACATAGCGGCCTATTCATCGTCACTTAATTTTTACAAAAACACAGGAAAATGAACATTTTCACCTGCAATTGTAGAAATTATGTTTTTGGGCCATTCATCAAGAAGGTAAAGCAGGAGATATCACAGATATCCCCATATACGCTCTTGTACGCATGCGTGACCTATAGGTCACACATGCGCACTTGTCTTCTGTGAAAGGAACAGCGAAACACTTTGGGGAGACAGCTGATTTTCAGACCAGCTGACTCCGTGCTGGGGCAATGTATGTTATCAGTTCCGTTCGGACCCCGATAATTAACATCAAATAGACCCCTATGAGAGGGAAAGGGGGGAGGGAGAGAGAGACAGGGAGGGGGAGAGAGAGAGAGAGAGGGAGGAAGATACAGGAAGGGAGACATTTAGCGATTTAAAAGAACGATTTGAACGATATTGTTACCGTAATCTTTCAAATCGTTCTTTTAAATGGTCCCTGCCAGCTTACCGTCGACCAGCGATGTGCGGCCACATATGGATGAAAGCGATATTGTCCATCGGGCGTGCATGCCGGTCAACTTGCTTGATTTCGAACAAGTTACTATAGAGACCCGCGTTTGACGATCGCGGATCACTATAGTCATGGTAACTTGGTGGTGTGCTGGATAATCGATATTGATCATCCAGCATTCCAGGGAGGGTGCATAACAATCTGCCAGCAATATTGTATCGCTGGAAGATCGCTACGTGTGTACGCACCATAAGAGAGGGGGAAGAAAGTGAGAGAGATTAAGAGAGAAAGAGGGCCGTATTCAATTAGAAGCGAAAAGTCAGTTTCGGCAATACTTTTTTGCCGATGACGTCATTTTCGCCGATTCCACTTTTCCCCGTATTCAATTTATCCGACTTTTTGCCGGTGCGAAAAGTTTGCGCCTTGTAACCAGCGGAAAAGTTTCGCCTATGTATACCCGGCGAAAAAAGTGCAGAATTGGAGTTTTGGGGTGCAAACTTCCGGCAACCACCCTGCGCCCTTTTGGACACCCCCTTTACGCTAAATGCATCAAAAAACGCAGAGAAAAACACAAAGGACACCCCAAAAAAGCACTTTGAAAAAGTGGGCAAAAAAATTCAAAGTGGGGGTACAAATTCAAAAACTAGCGAAATAGACTCACGGGTATGCCCATGGTTTTTTTTTTTTTCAGCTGATTGCTGAAGGTGCATTTTTAGCACTTTTTAACACTTCAATTCAGCCAATTAAAAACATGCTTGCACCCATTTTCATGCACCCCAAATTTGATGGGAGTTGTTATTTTCACCAAAAATCCTTCAAAATGCTATTCCTCACCACCTATGCAAAGACGCTATATAGCACCTATTGAGCACGTTTAAAGTCCCCAAATACCTTCAGCAGGGCAATTCGGGGGTACCCATAGTGATCCCCCTTGTCAGAGCATCTTTTTTGGGAAGTCAGGTTGATTTCCCCAAAAATGACAGCTCTATTACTTTTCGCCTCGTCCCGTTTTCGCCGATTTGGAATTGGATAAGCAGGGCCGAGTGCAAAACTTTTTCGCGCAAAAAAGCGGCAAGGACGGCGTAAAGTCCGACAACTAACTTTTCGCTCCTAATTGAATACAGCCCAGAGAGTGAGATAAAGGGTGGGGGAAGGGAGGAGGACAGGAGTAGGGGACAGACAAAGAAGTGGAGGGAGTGAGGAAGAGAGAGAGATTGAGAGGGAGGAAAGGAGTGTGCTCCCTTAGTAGCAGACTTACCTCAGGTACAGTATCAGCTTTTCTAAGGGGCGGGCACTTTGCGGAATAAGGCCCCGCCCCCTACTCACCCGCGAATTGTGACATTATTTCATTAAAGGGGACGGGGCTTCCTCAGTCAGCCGCGGTCATCATTGGGTACTGCTGCCGGGAGGGGGCGCGCCTATAATCACTTTGCGAGCGGGTCTGAATCAGGCCCAATGTTCCTAGAAGATATATCACATATGTCGTGCTGCATAGCAAGCGCAAAATATCTTGTGTGGGGAGGTAGTCAGCATCCCGGCATGCGGTCAAAATACCGGCGCCGGAATCTCGACAGTGTCAAGCTCCAGTATCCCGACCGCTGGCATCCAAAAAGTAAGTTTCTGGGTTTAGGGGGAGGGTTAGGTTTAGGGTTAGGCACTAGGAGGAGTTTAGAATTAGGGTTAGGCACTAGGGGGAGGGTTAGGTTTAGGGTGCGCGGAGGGGGAGGTTATGTTTAGGTGCCAGGTAAGTAAAGTTAGGGGTAAGGGTTAGCGTTAGGGTATTTACCTGATGGTGTCGGGAGTCTGACTGTCGGGATGCCATTGTCAGTATTCTGACTGGCGGAATACCCACCACCGGGATTCCGTACCAAACCTCAACCCCTTGTCTGTACACACGAGCTGAATATAAAGTTTGTCGGCTGTATGAATGATATATCGCATAGTGTGTACTAGGGGTGAGCGGGTTCGGATTTCTGAAATCCGAACCCCCCCCCGATCCGAGTCAGGCTCGACTTTTCCCGCCTGACTCGGATCTGAAATCGAGGCAAAACGTCATCATCCTGCCTTTCGGGTCTCGCGGGTTTTGGATTCTATATAAGGTACCCGCGTCAGCGCCATTTTCTCACTCGGCTGTGGACAGTGAAGAGGGAGGGTGGGAGTTAGGGCTGGCTGGGCTGTGTAGTGCAGTGTAGTGTTGTGCTGCTGTTGTCTATAGGGGCTGTGTCTACTCCTCCAAAGTCCATAGGGGCTGGCTGTGTTGTGCTGCTGTTGTCCATAGGGGCTGTGGCCCTTATTCAGAGCCGGACGCTCTGACCAGAGCGCTCGCTCTGAATCAGGGCCATCCTATTTACATTTGGAGCGGCCTTTTGGACGCTCCCATAGCTGTGGGCTACCACCCACAGCTTATGTGATCGTCCATGATGATGGTCGCGATGGTCAAGACCATCGCGGCCATCGGGCTTGCGATGAGACCCTGCGGTAGGGTCTCGCTGCCGCAAGCCCTGGAGTGATTTTGGCTCTGTCAGAGCCAAAATCACTCCCACTGACATCACTAGTGATGTCAGTGGGGCCGGCCCCAGACGGTAGGCGTTCCCATGAGAACGCCTCCATCTGGCAGCCACGCTCCCGGCACGCCCGCCAAAGTCACTCACCATCGACAGCACGCCCCCTTTGGTGCGAGACCCGGAGCGACAGCTTGGCTGTCGCTATCCGGGTCTCGCGCATGCGCACGACGGAGCTCCCTCCGTCGTGCGCATGTGCATTTGGGTACCATCGACCCGCTTGCGAGCGTCCTGCGCTCGCGAGCGGGTCTGAATGAGACCCAGTGTCCACTCCTCCAAAGTCCATAGGGGCTGGCTGTGCTGTGCTGCTGTTGTCCATAGAGGCTGTGTCCACTCCTCCAAAGTCCATAGGGGCTGGTTGGACTGTGTTGTGCAGTCAGTTGTCCATAGGGGCTGTGTCCACTCCAAAGTCCTGTGCAGTGTCCCAGTCCTAAAGGGGTGCTGTAGTGTTGTCCAGGGGGTGCTCTGTCCAAGTGCAAAAAAAATAAATATTTTTTCTGTGTTTGTGAATTGTGTGCACAGTAGCCGCACGTACATCAACAAAGTAGTGCCAAGCGTGTTCGCCTGTGTCATAAGTAAAGGGCCGGCTGGCTTGACCATTAAAGGGTGCTGTAACCCTCAAAGTGCACTCCAAACAAAATAAAAAAATATAACTTTGTAACCCCCAAAGTGGGCTCCAAGAAAAATAAAACATTTTCTTCTGTGTTTGTGAATTGTCTGCACTGTGCGTGCATCAACAAAGCAGCAGCGCCAAGCGTGCATCTGTCTGTTAAAGGGTGGTGTAACCCCCAAAGTGGGCTCCAACAAAAATAAAACATTTTCTTCTGTGTTTGTGAATTGTCTGCACTGTACGTGCATCCTCAAAGCAGCAGCGACAAGCGTGCGTCTGTCTGTTAAAGGGTGGTGTAAACCTCAAAATGCGGTCCACAAAGAATAAAAAATTATTTTTTTCCTGTCTTTGTGAATTGTGTGGGCTATAGCGGCACCTGCATCCTCAAAGCAGCAGCGACAAGCGTCCGTCTGTCTGTTAAAGGGTAGTGTAGCCCCCAAAGCGCACTCCAACAAAAATAAAACATTTTCTTCTGTGTTTGTGAATTGTCTGCACTGTACGTGCATCCTCAAAGCAGCAGCGACAAGCGTGCATCTGTCTGTTAAAGGGTGGTGTAACCCTCAAAGTGCGCTCCACAAAAAATAAAAATTCTTCTTTTTTCTGTCTTTGTGAATTGTATGCACTGTAGCTGCACGTGCATCAACAAAGGAGCAGCGCCAAGCGTGCGCCTGTGTCCCATAAGTAAAGAGCCGGCTGGCTCATTTCTTAAAGGGTGGTGTAACCCACAAAGTGCACTAGTCTCCAACAAAAATAAAAAATAATTTTCTGTGTTTGTGTGCGCCTTAGCCGCACGTATATATCAATATAACATAAATGGAGGACCAAACTTTCTCAGATAAAAATAAAATAGGGAAAGATCAAGAACCACTTCCTCCTAGTGCTGCAGCTACTGCCACTAGTCAAGATATAGACGATAACATGCCATCAACGTCGTCTGCCAAGGCCGATGCCCAATGTCATACTAGAGGGCACATACAATCCCAAATGACAAAGTTCAGGAAAATGACCTTAAAAAAACATTTAAATCATCTGAGGAGAAACGTAAACTTGCCAATATGCCATTTACGACACGGAGTGGCAAGGAACGGCTAAGGTCTTTCCCTATGTTCATGACTAGTGGTTCAGCTTCACATGACGATGGAAGCCCTCCTCCCGCTAAAAAAATCAAACGAGTTAAGCTGGCCAAAGCACAGCGAAGAACTGTGCGTTCTAAGAAGATATCACAAATCCCCAAGGAGAGTCCAAGTGTGGTGGCGGTTGCGATGCCTGACCTTCCCAGCACTGGACGGGAAGAGGTGGCTCTTTCCACCATTTGCACACCCCCTGCAAGTGCTGAAAGGAGCACCCACAGTCCACTTGCTGATATGCAAATTGAAGATATCACTGTTGAAGTACAACAGGATGAGGATACTGGTGTAGCTGGTGCTGAGGAGGAAGTTGGCGAGGAGGATTCTGATGGTGATGTGGTTTGTTTAATTCAGGCTCCGAGGGAGACAGTTGTTGTCCGTGGGATGAAAAAGCCCATCACGGTCATGCCTGGGCAGAAGACCAAACATTCCACCTCTTTGGTCTGGCAATATTTCTATCCAAATCCGGACAACTGTCTTGCCATATGTAAAGGTGAAATAAGTAGGGGTAGGGACGTTAACCACCTAGGAACATCCTCCCTTATACGGCACCTGCAGCGCGTTCATAAAAAGTTACTGTCAAGTTCAGAAACTTTGGCTAAGACCGCAAGCAGTCCAGGGACACCTAAATCCCGTTGTCCTGTTGTATCCAAGTGCCTGCAAACCACACCGTCAACTCCCTCCTCGTCAATTTCCTCCTTAGTCAGAATCGGAAGTAGTCCTGCAGGCCATGTCACTGGCATGACTGACTCTCCTATCCGGGATTCCTCCGGAGGATCCTGCATTGCTACGCCTACTGCTGCCACTGCTGGGAGTCGTTCATCATCCCAGAGAGGAAGTAGGAACACCACTACTTTTACTAAACAATTGACCCTCCAACAGTCTATAGCGAGGAGGATGAAGTACGACAGCAGTCATCCTGAAGCAAAACGTATAACTGAGGCCTTGACTGCTATGTTGGTGTTAGACGTGCGTCCGGTATCCGCCATTAATGCAGTGGGATTTAGACAATTGATGGAGGTAGTGTGTCCCCGGTTCCAAATCCCATCTAGATTCCACTTCACTAGCCAGGCGATACCGAGACTGTACAGAAACGTCAGAAAGTGTCCTCAGTGTCCTGAAAAATGCGGTTGTACCCAATGTCCACTTAACCACGGACATGTGGACAAGTGGAACAGGGCAAACTAAGGACTATATGACTGTGACAGCCCACTGGGTAGATGTATCACCTTACGCAGCAACAACAGCAGCGTCACCAGTAGCAGCATCTCAGAAACGCCAGCTCGTTCCAAGGCAGGCTACGCTGTGTATCACCGGTTTCAGTAAGAGGCACACTGCCGACAACCTCTTAGAGAAACTGAGGGAAATCATCGCCCAGTGGTTTACCCCACTTAGACTCTCCTGGGGATTTGTGATATCTGACAATGCCACCAATATTGTGCGGGCATTACATCTGGGCAAATTCCAGCACTTCCCATGTTTTGCTCACACAATAAACTTGGTGGTGCAGAATTTTCTGAAAAGCGACAGGGGCGCGCAGGAGACACTTTGGGTGGCCCGAAAAATTTCTGCCCACTTTCGCCATTCAGCAACTGCGTGCCGAAGACTGGAGCGCCAGCAAACACTCTTGAACTTGCCCCGCCATCACCTGAAGCAAGAGGTTGTGACGCGGTGGACTCTGGGCCTGATTCATAGCCGCTCGTAAGCGGCCGCTCGTTCACTCCGAGCGATGTTCACACATCTGCGCATGCGTATGGGTTTTAGTACGCATGCGCGAACCAGTCAGTGCGGTCGAAAATTGTGTACTCGCAAAATAGCGAATGCCTGCTAATTTGAGTGACAGGATGAGGCATTTGTGGGTGGTAACAGGGGAAGGTGCTTGAAAACGGGGAGTGAAGATCCGAACGCAGCCGTGCCAAAAGGTCAAAACGGGCGTTTTAAGGGTGTGCATAATTAACAAAGCAGCGTCATCGACCACGTCAGTTAGGTGTATTTTAGCCAGAACTGCTCGCATGATTGCGGTAGGAAAATGCAACCACAAGAATAGCGAGCAGTTCATTCGCCTTTCGATGTACTCGATTAATCTAATAGCGGAGATGACGTATGATGGGAGCGGCCAGGGGGCGTTTTTACAAAAAAACGTCCGCATGTTTTGTTAGCTTGTTCAGACATAGAGGCATCAACAGACCGCAAAGAGCGAGCGCTCAATTTAAATAGCCAGCCCCTTTTTCTGGACGAGCGAGCGCAAATAGCGTCCGGCTCTGAATCAGGCCCTCAACCCTCTATATGCAAAAGGTCATTCAAGCCTATACATCTACCTATGACATAGGCAAAGGAGGGGGTATGCACCTGACTCAAGCACAGTGGAGAATGATTTCTGTGTTGTGCAAGGTTCTCCAGCCCTTCGAACTTGCCACACTGGAAGTCAGTTCAGCTTGAGTCAGGTCATTCCCCTCATCAGGCTTTTGCAGAAGCAGCTGGAGAAAGTGAAGGAGGAGCTAAGATGGAGCGATTCCGCTCGGCATGTGGGACTTTTGGATGAAGCCCTTCATTCGTTTTGCCAGGATTCCAGGGTGGTCAATCTGTTGAAATCAGACCACTACATTTTGGCCACCGTGCTCGATCCTAGGTTTAAAGCCTATGTGGTGTCTCTCTTTCCGGCTGACACAAGCCTGCAGAGGTGCAAAGACCTGCTGGTGAAAACACTGTCAGCTGAAGCGGAATGTGACACGTCAACAGCTCCTTCTTCATTTTCTCCCGCAACTGGGGCTGCCAGGAAAAAACTTAGGTATCCTAAGCAACCCGCTGGTGGTGATGCAGGGCAGGCAGAACCAAGTTTGGACATCTGGTCCGGACTGAAGGACCTGGCAGCAATTTCTGACATGTCTACTGTCACTGCATATGATACTGTCACCATTGACAGAATGGTGGAGGATTATATAGGTGACAGCATGCAAGTAGGCATGTCAGACAGTCCGTAATTGTACTGGCAGGAAAAAGAGGCAATTTGGAGGCCCCTGTACAAACTGGTTCTATTTTACCCGAGTTGCCCCCCCCCCTCCAGTGTGTACTCCGAAAGAGTGTTTAGTGCAGCCGGGAACCTTGTCAGCGAAAGGCGTAGGAGGTTGCTTCCACAAAACGTGGAGAAGATGATGTTCATCAAAATGAATTATCAACTCTTCCACGGAGACCAGCCTCCAGAATGTACAGAGGGACCTGTGGTGGTGGATTCCAGCGGGGACGAATTAATACTCTGTGAGGATGAGGATGTACACAACACTGAAGAGGGTTAGGAATCGGTGAATGAGGAGGATGAGGACGACATCTTGCCTCCGTAGAGCCAGTTTGTGCAGGGACAGATTAATTGCCAGCTTGTTTTGTGGGGGCCCAAACGAACCAATCATTTCAGCCACAGTCGTGTGGCAGACCCTGGCGCTGAAATTATTGGGTTGTTAAAGTGTGCATGTCCTGTTTATACAACATAATGGTGGGTGGGAGGGCCCAAGGACAATTCCATCTTGCACCTCTTTTTTTTCTTTGCAGTATGTACAGTTTGGGGCCTAGTTTTTCAAACTGCCATCCTGTCTGCCACTGCAGTGTCACTACTAGATGGGCCACGTGTTTGTGCCGCCCACTCATGTCGCTTAGCATAGTCATCCAGCTACCTCGGTGCAACCTTTTGGACATAAAAACACTATTGTGAGGTGTTCAGAATAGACTGGAAATTATTGGAAATTAAGGTTATTGAGGTTAATAATAGCATAGGAGCAGAAAACCCCACAAATTCTGTGATTTTAGCAATTTTTATGCTTTTTTTAAAAAAAATACAGATTCAAAACACAAAACCCAGAACCCAAAACACGGAAGGGTGGTTTTGGCAAAACCAATCCAGATCCAAAACACGAAGAAAGATCCAGATAAAAAACACAAAACACGAAAAGTGGCCGGTGCACACCCCTAGTGTGTACCCAGCATTACTGTGGTTCTGCCTTTGTGCACTGAGTATAATGTTTATTCTAACAACCAGTTGCCGAAAATGTGGCCAGAACGATAATTACCTATAAGGTAGGTGCAGACAGCCTGGTTTTGCGAGACCATGGATAATACAGTATGTGTTGGAGCAGCATGTGGTGCTGTGAGGTAGACACTGAAGGGGCTGAGGAGATGCTGTGAAATGGGTATTGTATATTGCTTCCTATATTTTATATCAGTCACCAGAATAGTTTGTCAGACAGGGCTGGTAGGTGATATATATTCAACTATAGTTTTTAGACATAATAATGTTTTATATATTTCATTACACATTTAAATCGCATCTTCATTAGATAAACCACAACTATTTTTCTATTGCCATGCGCTTACAGAAAATTTGATTATTTGCCCCCCAGGCTAAAAGTTGTCAGCCAGTCCCTGCTGTGTTATTTCTTACTTGCTGTTCTACCAGATTACAATAAATGTAAGGACTGGTTAAGCATACCACGTGTGGTATCAGCACCAACGTTACACACACAGTATCATCAGTACCTTGATCAATACAGAATCGGTATGTAATGCCGGCTGTAAGGATGCCTCCTGTCAGAATACCAACAGTGGCATCCCGTTGGTTGATATCCCGTCGGGTAAGTATACTTACCCTCCCCCCCTAACCCTCCCTGTAAGTGCCTAAACCTAACTCCACCCCCAGTGTGCCTAACCCTCTCTCCTGGGGGTGCCTAACCCTAACCTCCCCCCAAAAAATGTACCCCTAACCCCACTACACTCCCTAAACTTAAAACCCAACCCACGCAGCTAACGCTAAGGGCGCCCCGGACTTACCTTGTTCGGGCTGGTGCCCTTTGGCGTTCTGTTGTCGGGATTAAGATAAGCATCGGTATTTCAACGCCTATCTTAAGTCCCTTGTCAGGATTCCCCTGCCGGTATTGAGACCGGCGGCATCGCAGCTGCTGGTCTCATAACTACATCCCGAAAATACATGTGTACCTGGGTTTACTTCTCACCTGGAGGACTACTGCAGTAAGCACATTCTGTGAAGGCTTTACTCTGCTACTACTATCTGCTGTCACCATACTACTCTGCTACTACTATCTGCTGTCACCATACTACGCTGCTACTGATATCTGCTGTCACCATACTACTCTGCTACTACTATCTGCTGTCACCATACTACTCTGCTACTGCTATCTACTGTCACCATACTACTCTGCTACTGCTATCTACTGTCACCATACTACTCTGCTACTGCTATCTGTTGTTACCATGCTACTATCATCTGCAGGGCCGCTGACAGCCGCGCCGGGCCCAGGTGACAGGGGCCATGGCCTAATCACGGGAGGCATGGTCACCCCCACTTAGAAAAAAAGAAAGAAAAATAATTTTTGCAGCGCCGCTTCGTGCTGGGTAGGGGGGGCGCTGTGTGCACCTCAGCCCGGCGCACAGCCAATGGGGGACACGATCAGCACGATTGCTCCCCCCAAAGGCATAGTAGACTGCTCCGGCTGCTGCTTTAGCAGCCGCGAGCAGTCTCCCAGTGCAGCCCAGCATACAGCAGTGTGTGCTGGGCTGCTGTGACATAAGAGGGAGGGGGAGCAGTGCCGGACCCGGGCCCCCGCTGGTCCCCTCCAGGAAACCCAGGCCTGGGTAATTAGTACCCGCTCCAACCCCCTCACGGCGCCCCTGACTATCTGCTGTCACCATACTATTCTGCTACTACTATCTGCTGTCACCATACTACTCTGCTACTACTATCTATCCAATTGTAAAAGCGCAACGGAATATGCTGCGCTATATAAGAAACTGTTAATAAATAATAAATACTATCTGCGGTCACCACTACTCTGCTACTGCTATATGTTGTTACCATGCTACTACTATCTGCAGGGCCGCTGACAGCCGCGCCAGGCCCAGGTGACAGGGGCCATGGCCTAATCACGGGAGGCATGGTCACCCCCACTTAGAAAAAAAGAAAGGAAAAAATAATTTTTGCAGCGCCGATTTGCGCTGGGGATGGGGGCACTGTGTGCGCCTCAGCTCGGCACACAGCCAATGGGGGGCACGATAGGCGTGATCGCTCCCCCCATAGGGATAGTAGACTGATCCAGCTGCTGCTTTAGCAGCCGTGAGCAGAATCCCAGTGCAGCCCAGCACATAGCAGTGTGTGCTGGGCTACTGTGATGTAAGAGGGAGGGGGAGCAGTGCCGGACCCGGGCCCCCGCCGGTCCCCTCCAGCAAACCCAGGCCCGGGTAATTAGTACACGCTCCAACCCCCTCATGGCGCCCCTGACTATCTGCTGTCACCATACTACTCTGCTACTACTATCTGCTGTCACCATACTACTCTGCTACTGCTATCTACTGTCACCATACTACTCTGCTACTACTATCTTCTGTCACCATACTACTCTGCTACTACTATCTGCTGTCACCATACTACTCTGCTACTATTATCTACTGTCACCATACTGCTCTGCTACTACTATCTGCTGTCACCATACTACTCTGCTACTGCTATCTACTGTCACCATACTACTCTGCTACTACTATCTTATGTCACCATACTACTCTGCTACTACTATCTGCTGTCACCATACTACTCTGCTACTATTATCTGGTAAGATGGATAAACCATTATCATCCATCTTACAGTATATATAGAAGATTTCATATATAAACTTGACTTATACCATTGAACTGTAAACGGAGACGTTTTCTGACAATAGTTTGATCAATTAGAAAAAGAAACCTTAAGATAGCTGATGACAAAAGTAAATACATAAAATGTAGGGTTCCCGTGGCACTCCCATAACCCGCCCACTGAACAGACTTATTTTTGCTTGCACTACTACATACCTCCAAACATTTCCAGACCTCAAGTAGGGACAGGTCACGCGCCGGTGGAACGAGATACCAAAAGCGGCGTGGCTTATGGGGAAAGTGGGCGTAGTCTATGGAAAACAGGGCGGTTCCTCGCGGCTTCCCCGGTTTGTTCACTTTGGGGGCGTGCCTAGCACTCTCTGAGACGCTGGGCTGCCCTCAGGCAGTCCTTACGCATGCGCACGGCATCTGTTCTCCTACTGCACAAACCGCTGCAGCTCTCCGCAACTTCCCCCCCACCGCGGGACACTGCGGCCCGCGGGTGGGACAGCGGGACAGTCCCAGAAAAACGGGACTGTCCGCTGGATTCGGGACAGTTGGGAGGTATGCTACTAGCCACCTCTCAGTCACCTTTCAAGAACGCACATCACTCTGCCGCCACATTTCTGATACCATCTGACCCGATCACAGCAGCACCTGTGTATGTACACTCTGTGTAACACACGCACCATAGGGGTTCTCACTATTATTTGAGGATGCGCAATTGCAAATAATCACTCAACTACGTGAACATCAGCAATGCATACGGATTGCGTGCGATTCACAAACCTTTCTCATAGTATATTTATACTGTTGTATACCTTAAATAACTATGGGGTGGGGGGAGTAAAGAGACACAGTGTTAACCATTTGACAGCTGGATGGAGATGTGTTGAATTGTGCTCCTAATGATGCACAGTAAAATTATTTAGTCTGTGGCACAGTGACAGCCAAGTAATCAGTTTTGGGTCAATTTTGTAATCTGTTTACCAGGTGAGCGAGAAATTAAGTCCTGAAACATGATTAACCCCTTGTAATCGCATCATGTGTAAGAGAGTGTGTACATGACCAATACTCATTCGGACGGAGTTCTCCCTCAGGTTATAGGACACGTTAACTAGTTCATTGATCCCTTCATCTCTGCTTCTAATTAAAAAGTGAGTCAGTACTTGCTATCAATCAGATATACAGTATAGCAGGGGTTTCAAAACAAGGCAGGCTATGTATTTCTTAAGTGACCAAAAAAAGTGCAAATAGGGCTTTTAACCTGAGACTCCCTGGGTATCTAGGTATTTATAAGACTGCCGGACTTGAAATAATAAAAAACCATAACCCTGCATATTTATCTCTGAGCCGAGGATATTTTATACAGTTGAACTGCCTCATGCTGTTCTTGATTGGTGTGCTCATGAATAGAAATCATCGTGTAAACATACCCAGCGTGACTGTCTATCGTGGGGCTAGTGGCCGCTGCTGGGAGCCAAGTTAGCAATCAGGAACCTGTCTGACCTTGTAAGCTTTGCCACACCACACAGGAAGCATTGGGGAAAGATATAAAGCTAATATGAATCAGACAATTACTAAAACATTAATAACACAGGCTTAAAATATGTTTTAGAGCACCGAGGGATCTTGGACCTAATTACATAAAATCAGTCTAGGGCATTCGCACAAGAGCAGCAAAATGCATGAACTGAAATATATATGAACAAGGAGATATTAGCAATGGACTCTGGCCAATCTTTGCAGTTATACCCACATTTATTACTTCTCTTAGACTTCTGCGTGGGTATAAACCTGCTCAGTTATTAAAATGCATTTAAGTGCCAGACTTCTTGCAATAATGAAAATAAAAGTTTTATTTTTTTCTTCCAACTTTTTCGATAACCTTCTTTTAGGAGTGCTAAAAAAATAAATAGCTGTCGGCCTGAAAACTTTCATTTCCTGTGTGTGCCCCAAGACCTGCAAAAATGCATGTAAAAAAGCTACAATATCTGTACACAATTACACACCCGGCTGGGTTATTTCATCTAAATCAATGGCCGCAAAGGGACATGCCATTAGGAGCTCTGTAATATAACACACTCCGTGGGCTCTCTTGATGTGTGAGAATGTCTTCTCCCCTTCACTGCATATTTCATCCTGTCTCCAGCTTCAGACAAGGCTCAGCATTCAGATCAGATGGGATCAAAAGTGTTCTCTGCTCACAGATAAACATGCACATGGAAAGTGAGAAAATCTATACAATTCCATGTTAGTTTGTGCTGGTACAAGGGACTTTCTGCTCCTTGTGTTACCTTTTGACTCTTGGGCAAGCTGTAGAAACAATAAAGAGAGAGACAAGGACATTTAAAGGCGATAAATAGCTTTCAGCCACAGTCACTTATATGTTGAGGGAATTAGCTCTTTGAAAATTTCCTATACCTCACTGAATGAAATTTACCAGTGCTAATGTTTGTCATTGTCTGTCTCCATTCCAGCTATGTAGGAGTTAAAGCAGAATCAACTGATAAGATGGAATCAATACAGCAATGTCTAAATTCCCTTCGTGGAGAGGACCCTGACGTCATCAGATACTGTCCAACGTCATTCCCTACCATCCATGTGGGCATAGAGGGGGAATATAATCTTGTGGCGAGCATACCGAGCCACTGAGCCCAAAGCGTGGCGAGCGCAGCATGGCTGTAATGGGCATGTAAATGGACTTCCACCCTCACTAACGTCACTTCCAGGTCCCTAGCGCGAAGGGGAAATAAGTAGGGATGAGCGAGTTCGGTTCTCGGAGAACCGAACCCACACGAATTTTGGGGATCCCTCACCCGAGGCAAAACCTCACAATACCACTGTCTGGTCGCAAGGTTTTGTATTGAGCGGGCTTAACTCTGATTGGTTGAGAGAGCCGTCTGTCACGGCTCTCAGCCAATCAGCGTTAAGCCCATTTAATATACACACAGGAAGCAAAAGAAGATGGCTGACACCGCCGGCACCCCCCGCTGCCGACACCCCCACTGGCATCATCCCACGCTGCCAACACCACTGCTGCCGACACTGCCGGCACCCCTGCACTGCTGCCCCATGGGCTGAGGACACCGTCAGTGACCTCCACACTGCCGGCATTCCCACACTGAGGACACCAACAGCACCCCTGCACTGCCGACACTGTCAACACACATGCACTGAGTACACCACTGGCGCCCCCGTTCTGCAGACACCCTGCATTGAGAACACCCCTGCACTGCCGACACAGTCAGCAAACCTGCACTGAGGACACCGCTAGCACCCCCGCTCTGCCGACAAAGCCAGCACCCTGCATAAAGAACACCTCTGAACTGCCGACACAGCCAGCAAACCTGCACTAAAGACACTGCTGGCACTGCCGACATTGCAGGTACCCTGCACTGCCATTCTATGTACTGAGGACACCGTCAGCAACCCCCGAACTGCTGACACTGCTGTCACAATAAGTACCCTATTGGTGTATCCAACCCACACTGTATATCACACTGTATCCGTGTTGGAAATTGGAAGCTGAACTGCCACATGTTAGTGCCGCCCACTGTGTCACTAAGCTTAGTCACCCAGCTAGCTGGATGCAACATTTTGGCCTTAACTAGATGAAAAAAATTATATTGTGAGGTGGTCAAATTTTATTGGAAATTACTGGTAATAAATGTTATTGAGATTAATAATACTGTAGGAACAAAAACAGGCCCATTTTATGTGATTTTAGCTGTTTTTGTGATATTTTAAGAAAAAATCCAGATCCAAAACCGAAAAACAAAACAGCAACGAAAAAAATCCCAAACCAGACTCAGATCCAAAACCAGGGGAGATCCAGATCCAAAACCAAAACACGAGGGTCGGCGCACATCTCTAGAAATAAGCTCTACCGAATCAATACCAAGGGGTAAATTTACTAAAGTGAGAGTTTTTAGAAGTGAGTTTTAAAAGTGATGTTGCCTATAGCAACCAATCAGATTCTAGCTATTATCTTCTAGAAGGTGCTAGTTAAATGGTATGGTTTGGTTGGTTGCTATGGGTAACATCACTTTTCAAACTCACTTCTAAAAACTCTCACTTTAGTAAATTTACTTTTGACGGCGGTTTCTATTCTATGGTGGCGGTTTTGCAGCAGTTTCTAAATGACAGCCCTGTTCTATTCTCTTCTAAAATGTGTTTTGATGGCAGTTTTGCAGCGGTTTTGGCCTTAGTAATTCTGCAGATAGCAAAACCGCCGTGAAAACCACAGTCAAAACACATTTTAGAATAGAATAGAACATTTAGAAACCGCTGCAAAACCGCAACCAAACCTCCGGGGTTTAGAATAGAATAGAAATCGCCACCAAACCGCCGGGGTTTAGAATAGAAACCGCCGTCAAACTGCCGCTTAGTAAATTTTGCCCATAGAAGCTTATTTAAGAAGGATTTCAATGTACCATACCTATTGCTATCACCATCTCTAGGTGGCAAAATGAGAGGTAGCTCATATAAAAACTGTTTTCTTTTATTTAAATAAAGCATTTTTTTTTAAAATAAACAGTTTGAATTTTTCAAATAAAAAAACAAACGTTTTTAACATTTTCTTTTTCTTTTATACATTTAATTAATGTAGAATTTGAAGTCTGTGGTTACAGTTCCACTGTGCATGTGTGAATCAGCAAAAAAGCATATGCATATAGAGGTGTGAGCACAGATAAATTAGATATAGATGGTAACTTACAGCAGCTCTAGCGGATCTTCCTTCTTTCTGGCAACAACTCCCACACTGTAGCAGAGAGCTTAGGGCCTGATTCAGAGCCGGACGCAATTCGTTCAGAAAAAGGGGGTGGCTATTCAAATGAACCGTTCGCTCTTTGCGGTCTGTTCACGCCTCCATGTCTGAATGAGCAAACAAAACTTGCGGACGTTTATTTGAAAAATACGCCCCCTGGCCGCTCGCATCATACGTCATGTCCGCTATTTATTAGATTAATCGGGTACATCGATCAGCGTATGAACTGCTCGCTATTCTTGTGGTTGGTTTTTCCTACCACTATATTGCGAGCAGTTTGAATATAAAACAACCAGGTGACGTGGTCAATGACGCTGCTGTTTTAATTATGCACACCCATAAAACGCCCGTTTTGACCTTTAAGCACGCCTGCGTTCTTAATTCCACTCCCCGTTTTCAAGCACCTTCCCCTGTTACCACCCACATACGCCTCATCCTGTCACTCAAAGTAGCAGGCATTCGCTATATAGCCAACAAACGTTTTTCGGCCGCACTGACTGGTTCGTGCATGCGTATTATAAACCGTACGCATGCGCAGAAGTGCGAACATCGCTCGGAACGAGCGCACTGCCGCTTACGTGCGGCTCTGAATCAGGCCCTTAGGCCCATACACAGTAAAATCATACATGCCTACCCTCCCGGTTTTCGCGGGAGGCTCCCGATTTTTCGGGTAACCCCCCGCACCCCCGGAAGGGTAGGCATTTCTCCCGCATTCTGCCCACTTCCTAGTGAAGTGGGCAGAATTAGGAGAATACCCGTAGCGATCGTGGGTCTCCGTGAAGGGGGCGGGGCTTAAGTTGTGATTCTTAATGACGCGAATCGTCAAGCCCCGCCCCCATCGCCCCCCTGCTGCTTCTCTTACCTGGGCTTCTCCCGGGAAGAGAATGTTAAAGGTAGGCAACCCTGAGTAAAATGACTTAATGGAACAACCATAATGGGCAGAATAATCGGATGGATTTATTGTTAGCAATGTAGTGACTAAGGACGTCTATGTCTGAATGATAAAAATGAAAACAATGGCATAATTGTACTATAGGTCTAGATGATTATAAATATAAAAAGACATGCAGCTCTACACAATGAAGATTACTTATAAAGGAACATAAATAAGCATAACCATACAAATAACATGTGATTCCACTCAATAAAGATTACACTGAGATGCATTGAATTCTTAAGCTGCATACACACACAACGATTTTGTTACCAACGATTTTATGAATGATTTTCTGTCAGATTTTTTAAAGTGTAATGAACGATTTTTTTGAACTACAAACGATTTTTGCATATTCCCTTAATGAAAATCATTCAGTTGGTCAGTCTGACTGAACTACACATGTGAACGCGCATGAACAATAATCGTTCGAACGATTATGAACGATTTTTACAATGATTGAACGATAAACGATATCGTTAACGATAATCGTTCAAAAAATCGTTGTGTGTATTAACTCCTTATGTTGAATAACCAGCAAACTGCATCACACTTGTCAATCAAAACACAATGCATAGCCTCAGCTGCAGCAGCACCTCTCTAGTACAGTTTATTACTCTGTAAAGGTGTATAATTTCCAAACTCCCGTAACACTTCCTGTTGTATTCTATGTGCACACACAGGATCTGCTGTATATGTAATTACACCAAACTGATCCCATAGTCACTCCCCCCCCCCCACCCCCGGTCTCTGCCCATGCAATGTCGATCTGTGTCCCCTGCAGTAACCATCAAGGGTTAGGATTAGGCACTAGGGGGAGGGGTAGGGTTAGGCTGCCGGGGGAGGGTTAGGGTTTGGGGGAGGGTTAGTGTACTTACCTAATTCTGTTGGAATTCTGACTGTTGGGATGCCGCTGTCAGTATTCTTACCCCCGGCACCCCGACTACCGGGATTCCGTACCCAACCCTCTTGATAAGCACCATATTTACAGATTTTCAGAAAGGGTAGTGGTCGTTCCGCCTGCACCGATCCCAGGCTACGCCACTGATAATTTAAGGCCTGATTCAGTAAGGGAAGCATGTGAGAGATCGCATGCACTCGACCGATGTTGCGTCTCTGTGCATAAGTATTCGTCGCAATGCACGTGCACGAACCAGTCGCTGTGGCCAGGTAAAGGTTTGCACGGCTTACGCAGTGAGGATGGGGACCCCTCCGATGTTGATTGACAGGAAGTGCCGTTTGTGGGTGGTGACGGGGGGGGTTGGGCAAACGCAGGCGTGCCTGTGTGTCTGAACGCCATTACAGGGGGGTGCATAATTAAGGCTGTGCGGTGGCATACACAGTCAGACGACTCGATGTACTCAGGAAATGGCCAAAATCCTGCGCCAGGTCAGGTCATCCTCTATTGTGTGTCTGGGTCTGATGCTTCTCGATGTTACCGATATTTGCGCTATCCTGCGTACTGATTGAGCATTGAGAGAAGGAAGATTGGCAGCACTATCTATTGCTGGGCATCTGCATCCTTGTGCTGCGGATGCCGTGCGTATGCATTGATTAGCATAGACACGCTGCGGCCGAGTGTATGCGATCTCTCATATGCGTCCCTTGCTGAATCAGGCCCTCAGTGCTTTTTACTGTAGATTTATTCATCTCCATTTTTCCTTGTCCCATTGCAGCTTCCACTCTATTTTTTTTCAAATGCACACACATGAGGATCTATTTTTGACAGCAGTCAATTAACCTACCAGCCCGGGGCATTTTAAGAGAGGAGTGGCCCTGTGTTCAGACTTCAGTGGTTTTGTGCCAGAGAATCTGCCAATGTGCAGGTCTCTGGGAACATGGCGCCTGCACTATGTTCCTGGAGACACCTCTAGTGGGAATGCGTAATTCACCAGGAAAATGGCCACTACACCATTTTACCGGTGATTTTAGTCTACAGAAACTGGCAGATGTGGGACTCTAAAGAGGTAAGTATACTAATTATATGGGTACAGGGTGTGCGGTGTGGGCTAACCTGGACCCAAGGGCCCATGTACACCTGACACCTGGCACCCATTAATGATACACCAGTGCCTACCAGTGTGTTACTGCATAGGCAAACACAGGGGGAGTTTCCGGTTGCCTGGAAACCCCCTTCCCCAGCCTACATGACCATAATAGAAACCGTATATAAAACAATTTTACTTGTGCTGCATGTTCTCCTCGGTTTCAAAAATAAAATAATTAGCACCACCTATGGATCTTTTAACATGTATCAACCAGTAATGAATACACCTGTGCACCAACTAGGATATCTGGAAAAAATGTTCTGTTAGGGGTGCACTGCTATAGACCATCTACAGGGTTAACTATTAATACTTTTATCCAGTGCATAAGAAGACCAATATGTACATATATGTCCAGGGTAGTGCTAAGCTCTTCAGCTGCTCCCCCAGACTTCCATTTCCTCCTATGCTCTTGAATGGTCCCCACATGTGAAATTATCACATTCAGCTCAGGCAGGATGGCCCTGTTGCCACATCTGATGGCTTACTGTGATCGCTGGTCCTCTATATACTGGAATTATGACATACACTACTCTTTCTATGACGCATATAAAAGCTGGCCAAGTGCTAATTATGCCCTCTTTTTGGACTGGCCACACTCACTCTAAAGTCAAGCATCTGGAACCCCCCCCCTCTAGAAATCCTGCATTTGCCCCTGCACTGGAGTGTGGGACTAAGCTGAAGCAACAAGACAAAATAGGAGCCTTGCCAGAATTGAACCAATGGCCCCAGTCCTATGAGGCAACAATGCTTATCACTGTGCCATTGAGCTATTCCGTACAGAAATGGATAACTGTTGGCAAAAATTAATAATACAAAAATATGAATTACTATTAATGTCCTCGGTCCTCATTTGCAGACATGAAACATCTGGCCTGGAGATTTTACTGCAAAGAGAAGGGGGATAACTTGTCTTGACAGATTGTTGTGGGAGAAATTTACCCAGATGCTTTTTTTCTATTTTTAATCATGCTTACTAGCACTTTTATTATTGTAGCTGCTTGTTGGATGCATTCCTCTCTACACCTGGAAATAAACACTCAAATACTGTATGAGTGTTTCTATTTAGGTTTCCAGTGGAATGAATTGGGCAAGCTTTGAGCATGTCTGTGGAGCATATTTGATGTACAGCAGATATGTCCTTGGAGATGTCTGTGGAAGTAGATTTCCCTTTTGCATATAACATAACAGTGTCTGGTTAATAATATGGACATATAAACACGTAAACAGAAATAACTTAAATTTAAATAATGATAATAAATTGTGCAATTTTACGATCACTCCCTTAAAGTGTTTTTGATATTTTTACAGTACAGTATTTTCACTTATGAATATAAATTAGGGGTGAGCGGGTTCGGATTTCTGAAATCCGAACCCCCCCCGAGCCTCCCCAATCCGAGTCAGATCCGAGTCAGGCTCGACTTTTCCCGCCTGACTCGGATCTGAAATCGAGGCAAAACGTCATCATCCCGCCTTCCGGGTCTCACGGGTTTTGGATCCTATATAAGGTACCCGCGTCGGCGCCATTTTCTCACTCGGCTGTGGACAGTGAAGAGGGAGGGTGGGAGTTAGGGCTGGCTGGGCTGTGTAGTGTAGTGTAGTGCAGAGTAGTGTTGTGCTGTGCTGTGCTGCGCTGTGCTGCTGTTGTCCACTACTTCAAAGTCCATAGGGGCTGGCTGTGTTGTGCTGTGCTGCTGTTGTTAATAGGGGCTGTGTCCACTACTTCAAAGTCCATAGGGGCTGGCTGGACTGTGTTGTGCAGTCAGTTCTCCATAGGGGCTGTGTCCACTCCAAAGTCCTGTGCAGTGTCCCAGTCCTAAAGGGGTGCTGTAGTGTTGTCCAGGGGGTGCTCTGTCCATCAGGGGTGCTCCCCCCAAGTGCTAAAAAAATAATATATTTTCTCTGTTTGTGAATTGTGTGCGCAGTAGCCGCACGTGCATCAACAAAGTAGTGCCAAGCGTGCGCCTGTGTCATAAGTAAAGGGCCGGCTGGCTTGACCGTTAAGGGTGCTGTAACCCCCGAAAGTACACTCCAGTCCAAACCCAAAAAATATATATTTTCTGTGTTTGTGAATTGTGTGCGCAGTAGCCGCACGTGCATCAACAAAGTAGTGCCAAGCGTGCGCCTGTGTCATAAGTAAAGGGCCGGCTGGCTTGACCGTTAAGGGTGCTGTAACCCCCAAAGTACACTCCAGTCCAAACCAAAAAAAAAATTATTTTCTGTGTTTGTGAATTGTGTGCGCAGTAGCCGCACGTGCATCAACAAAGTAGTGCCAAGCGTGCTCCTGTGTCATAAGTAAAGGGCCGGCTGGCTTGACCGTTAAAGGGTGCTGTAACCCCCAAAGTACACTCCAAACCAAATAACAAAATATTTTTTCTGTGTTTGTGAATTGTGTGCGCAGTAGCCGCACGTGCATCAACAAAGTAGTGCCAAGCGTGCGCCTGTGTCATAAGTAAAGGGCCGGCTGGCTTGACCGTTAAAGGGTGCTGTAACCCCCAAAGTACACTCCAAACCAAAAAAATATATATTTTCTGTGTTTGTGAATAGTGTGCGCAGTAGCCGCACGTGCATCAACAAAGTAATGCCAAGCGTGCGCCTGTGTCATTAGTAAAGGGCCGGCTGGCTTGACCGTTAAAGGGTGCTGTAACCCCCAAAGTACACTCCAAACCCCAAAAAAATTATTTTCTGTGTTTGTGAATTGTGTGCGCAGTAGCCGCACGTGCATCAACAAAGTAGTGCCAAGCGTGCGCCTGTGTCATAAGTAGAGGGCCGGCTGGCTTGACCGTTAAAGGGTGCTTTAACCCCCAAAGTACACTCCAAACCAATTAACAAAATATTTTTTCTGTGTTTGTGAATTGTGTGCGCAGTAGCCGCACGTGCATCAACAAAGTAGTGCCAAGCGTGCGCCTGTGTCATAAGTAAAGGGCCGGCTGGCTTGACCGTTAAAGGGTGCTGTAACCCCCAAAGTACACTCCAGTCCAAACCAAAAAAAAAAATATTTTCTGTGTTTGTGAATTGTGTGCGCAGTAGCCGCACGTGCATCAACAAAGTAGTGCCAAGCGTGCGCCTGTGTCATAAGTAAAGGGCCGGCTGGCTTGACCGTTAAAGGGTGTTGTAACCCCCAAAGTACACTCCAGTCCAAACCAAAAAAAAATATTTTCTGTGTTTGTGAATTGTGTGCGCAGTAGCCGCACGTGCATCAACAAAGTAGTGCCAAGCGTGCGCCTGTGTCATAAGTAAAGGGCCGGCTGGCTTGACCATTAAAGGGTGCTGTAACCCCCAAAGTACACTCCAAACCAAAAAAATATATATTTTCTGTGTTTGTGAATTGTGTGCGCAGTAGCCGCACGTGCATCAACAAAGGAACAGCGCCAAGCGTGCGCCTGTGTCCCATAAGTAAAGAGCCAGCTGGCTCATTTCTTAAAGGCTGGTGTAACCCACAAAGTGCACTACTCTCCAGCAAAAATAAAAAAATATTTTCGGTGTTTAGCCGCACGTATATATCAAATCGATATAACATAAATGGAGGACCAAACTTTCTCCGATAAAAATAAAATAGAGAAAGATCAAGAACCACTTCCTCCTAGTGCTGAAGCTGCTGCCACTAGTCATGACATAGACGATAACATGCCATCAACGTCGTCTGCCAAGGCCGATGCCCAATGTCATAATAGAGGGCACATACAATCCCAAATGACAAAGTTCAGGAAAATGACCTTGAAAAAAACATTTAAATCAGCTGAAGAGAAACGTAAACTTGCCAATATGCCATTTACGACACGGAGTGGCAAGGAACGGCTAAGGTCGATCCCTAGTATGTTCATGACTAGTGGTTCAGCTTCACATGACGATGGAAGCCCTCCTCCCACTAAAAAAATCAAAAGAGTTAAGCTGACAAAAGCACAGCGAAGAACTGTGCTTTCTAAGAAGATATCACAAATCCCCAAGGAGAGTCCAAGTGTGGTGGTGGTTGCGATGCCTGACCTTCCCAGCACTGGACGGGAAGAGGTGGCTCTTTCCACCATTTGCACGCCCCCTGCAAGTGCTGAAAGGAGCACCCACAGTCCACTTGCTGATATGCAAATTGAAGATGTCACTGTTGAAGTACAACAGGATGAGGATACTGGTGTAGCTGGCGCTGAGGAGGAAGTTGGCGAGGAGGATTCTGATGGTGATGTGGTTTGTTTAAATCAGGCTCCGGGGGAGACAGTTGTTGTCCGTGGGATGAAAAAGCCCATCACGGTCATGCCTGGGCAGAAGACCAAACATTCCACCTCTTTGGTCTGGCAATATTTCTATCCAAATCCGGACAACAACTGTCTTGCCATATGTACCATATGTAAAGGTGAAATAAGTAGGGGTAGGGACGTCAACCACCTAGGAACATCCTCCCTTATACGGCACCTGCAGCGCGTTCATAAAAAGTTACTGTCAAGTTCAGAAACTTTGGCTAAGACCGTAAGCAGTCCAGGGACACCTAAATCCCGTTGTCCTGTTGTATCCAAGCGCCTGCAAACCACACCGTCAACTCCCTCCTCGTCAATTTCCTCCTTACTCAGGATCGGAAGTAGTCCTGCAGGCCATGTCACTGGTATGACTGACTCTCCTATCCGGGATTCCTCCGGAGGATCCTGCATTGCTACGCCTACTGCTGCCGCTGCTGCTGTTGCTGCTGCTGGGAGTCGTTCATCATCCCAGAGAGGAAGTAGGAACACCACTACTTTTACTAAACAATTGACCCTCCAACAGTCCTTAGCGAGGAGGATGAAGTACGACAGCAGTCATCCTGAAGCAAAACGTATAACTGAGGCCTTGACTGCTATGTTGGTGTTAGACGTGCGTCCGGTATCCGCCATTAGTGCAGTGGGATGTAGACAATTGATGGAGGTAGTGTGTCCCCGGTTCCAAATCCTGTCTAGATTCCACTTCACTAGGCAGGCGATACCGAGACTGTACAGAAACGTCAGAAAAAGTGTCCTCAGTGTCCTGAAAAATGCCGTTGTACACAATGTCCACTTAACCACGGACATGTGGACAAGTGGAACAGGGCAGACTAAGGACTATATGACTGTGACAGCCCACTGGGTAGATGTATCACCTTACGCAGCAACAGCAGCAGCGTCACCAGTAGCAGCATCTCAGAAACGCCAGATCGTTCCAAGGCAGGCTACGCTGTGTATCACCGGTTTCAGTAAGAGGCACACCGCCGACAACCTCTTAGAGAAACTGAGGGAAATCATCGCCCAGGCACTTAGACTCTCCTGGGGATTTGTGATATCTGACAACGCCACCAATATTGTGTGGGCATTACATCTGGGCAAATTCCAGCACGTCCCATGTTTTGCTCACACAATAAACTTGGTGGTGCAGAATTTTCTGAAAAGCGACAGGGGTGTGCAGGAGACACTTTGGGTGGCCCGAAAAATTTCTGGCCACTTTCGCCATTCAGCGACTGCGTGCCGAAGACTGGAGCGCCAGCAAACACTCTTGAACCTGCCCCGCCATCACCTGAAGCAAGAGGTTGTGACGCGGTGGAACTCAACCCTCTATATGCTTCAGAGGATGGAGGAGCAGCAAAAGGCCATACAAGCCTATACATCCACCTATGACATAGGCAAAGGAGGGGGTATGCACCTAACTCAAGCACAGTGGAGAATGATTTCCGTGTTGTGCAAGGTTCTCCAGCCCTTCGAACTTGCCACACGTGAAGTCAGTTCAGACACTGCCAGCTTGAGTCAGGTCATTCCCCTCATCAGGCTTTTGCAGAAGCAGCTGGAGAAAGTGAAGGAGGAGCTAAGACAGAGCGATTCCGCTCGGCATGTGGGACTTGTGGATGAAGCCCTTCATTCGCTTTGCCAGGATTCCAGGGTGGTCAATCTGTTGAAATCAGACCACTACATTTTGGCCACCATGCTCGATCCTAGGTTTAAAGCCTATGTGGTGTCTCTCTTTCCGGCCGACACAAGCCTGCAGAGGTGCAATGACCTGCTGGTGAACACACTGTCAGCTGAAGCGGAACGTGACACGTCAACAGCTCCTTCTTCATTTTCTCCCGCAACTGGGGCTGCCAGGAAAAAACTTAGGTATCCTAAGCAACCTGCTGGCGGTGATGCAGGGCAGGCAGGACCAAGTTTGGACATCTGGTCCGGACTGAAGGACCTGGCAACAATTTCTGACATGTCTACTGTCACTGCATATGATACTGTCACCATTGACAGAATGGTGGATGATTACATCGGTGACAGCATCCAAGTAGGCATGTCAGACAGTCCATACCTGTACTGGCAGGAAAAAGAGGCAATTTGGAGGCCCCTGTACAAACTGGCTCTATTTTACCTGAGTTGCCCCCCCTCCAGTGTGTACTCCGAAAGAGTGTTTAGTGCAGCTGGGAACCTTGTCAGCGAAAGGCGTAGGAGGTTGCTTCCACAGAATGTGGAGAAGATGATGTTAATCAAAATGAATTATCAGCTCTTCCAGGGAGACCAGCCCCCAGAACGTACAGAGGGACCTGTGGTGGTGGATTCAAGTGGGGACGAGTTAATACTTTGTGAGGATGAGGATGTACACACTGAAGAGGGTGAGGAATCGGTGGATGAGGATGACCTCTTGCCTCCTTAGAGCCAGTTTGTGCAGGGACAGATTAATTGCCAGCTTGTTTTGTGGGGGCCCAAACTAACCAATCATTTCAGCCACAGTTGTGTGGCAGACCCTGGCGCTGAAATGATTGGTTTGTTAAAGTGTGCATGTCCTGTTTATACAACATAAGGGTGGGTGGGAGGGCCCAAGGACAATTCCATCTTGCACTTCTTTTTTTTCTTTGCATTATGTACAGTTTGGGGCCTAGTTTTTCAAACTGCCATTCTGTCTGCCACTGCAGTATCACGCCTAGATGGGTCACGTGTTTGTGCCGCCCACTCGTGTCGCTTAGCATAGTCATCCAGCTACCTCGGTGCAACCTTTTGGACATAAAAACACTATTGTGAGGTGTGAGGTGTTCAGAATAGACTGGAAATGAGTGGAAATTAAGGTTATTGAGGTTAATAATAGCATAGGAGCAGAAAAACCTACAAATTCTGTGATTTTAGCTGTTTTTATGCTTTTTTTCAAAAAAATACAGATCCAAAACACAAAACCCAGAACCCAAAACACGGAAGGGTGGTTTTGGCAAAACCAATCCAGATCCAAAACACGAAGAAAGATCCAGATCCAAAACCAAAACACAAAACACGAAAAGTGGCCGGTGCACACCCCTAATATAAATTAGTCATGTTCTGAACAATAATACTGTATATTAACTGATTAATATACAATAGCAATAATAAGATCATGAACAAATGTTAATACTTTAAAGGTTCCGTACTGTTTATCAAGTTCCAGATTACCTCCGGCAATAGTAGCATATGGGAGATTGCTAAAATCTTTTCAGGTCTTTTTTATAAACATATCTGTTAATCTCTGACCGCTTAACTATTTTTTGTACATTTTCTGTAATTTCTACAGAGAAACTGGAGTATACTCCAAATGTACTTGGCAGACCAGCACAATGCCTCTCCTAGAGCTACTTAACTGAGTCAGAAGAACTCAACTTCTTTTGATTACTATATTTGGCCTGGAAGACCAATTCCCCTCCAAGACCATTTAATTGTATGCACCATCTATTTTCTTGATCCTGTTAACTAAATTGAATGACCTGACAGTGGAATGGGTACAACTCTAAAAATAAAAACCATTAACATTTTATTAGGGATACCTTTTCTATAAAGGAAAAATGGAAGCTTTGCTAGGAAGCATTTTTAATAACTCAGTATTCATAACTGAATTCCACCCAAAGGAGTGGGTTGTTATAAGGAGATGACTTCTAAGCAATCCTCAATGGAAGCCCAACTTTTCCCAATGACATCACTTAGGGGGGCGATTAAAATGTGGCACGCACCCCCCAGTGGCCATCTACTGTATAGTAATGGGCATCTATCAGAGCAATTCAATTGCAAGGTGTCTCCTCCGCAAAAATCAATAGTCCAAGGCAATGCCAGGCTGCTATAGGAATACTAAAACCCAGATTAAGGGGGGGGGATTCAATTACATGCGGTAAAACACTAAGTTTTAATGCGAAAACTCATCGGACCCATCTCCAGAACAAAACCCGTTTATCGCGTAAAATAAGCAGAAAACTTATTCTCTGAAAACTTTTTCGGGGATGATTTCAGAAAAAAACTGAAATCTGCCTGTACCCCAAAAAAGGAACCTAATGGTGTGTACACATGGGACGATCAACAACAATAACAATATCGTTGTTCGATCTCCCGGGTGTGCTGGACGATCGATATCGATCATCCAGCACACCATGTACCTACCAACGACTATAATGACCCACGATCCCTATAGTAACTTGCTCAATATCGAGTAAGTTGACCTGCATGCACGGGCGATGGTCGATATATTGACCATACGTGCCCGCGCATTCGCAGGTCGTTTGTGAGTTTGTAGGGTCCTAAAAATTAACGATTTAACGATATCATTATTGTTCAAATCGCTCAATTATATCTCTCCATTTGTACGCACCATAAGATAGGGAAATGGTCTTAAAGTATGTTAGTGGCCATAAGGAAAGGTTTGGGGTTTCTGAAATTGTGTTAATTGGCTGTTATCTAACACAGTGAAAAAATTATAGAAAGCAGCTTTTTTTGGCCAAAATAAATGTTGTAGTTAAATTAGGGGTACATTAAACTGGGTGCAAGTTTCTTTGTAATTTTAGGGCACTTTTAAAAAATGTTAAAAATACACCTGTCACTACCTCCTTCAATGCTTAAAACACCTGTCCCATCCATACAGCCCAAATACCTATTCCACTACTTTACACCAATTGTGCAGAATTTTTTCACCCCAAAACTGACATGTCATTATTTGCCAAATTAAGCTATTTAGTTTTTTATGCCTAATTAGTCATTAAGGGGGGTGCCAAAGGGGTTCTAAAGCACGCCCCAACATTTTTCCCCAAAAATAGGGATTTTAGAAAAGTTTTCTCCTGCTCCAGGGTACCAAAAAAAAACTGGGTCAAGGTTGAAAACAGACTTTACATCATGCGAAAAGACCCAGAATCTGAAATGATTGATAATATGAGATATGGTAAGAACTTACCCTTGTTATCTCTATTTCTACGAAGTCCATAGGGTTCCACAGGATACCTTGGGGTATAGGCGATGGCGGCAGACATCCAGTCACCACAAAGTTAAAAACTTCTCCATCCTCCCAGGATGCACTGGGGTACCTCTCCTATACCCCGCCCCCGAGCCTCAGGCACTCAGTTTCGTCACAAGCCATAGGCCGAAGGAGAATAAAGAGAGAGAGAAGAAAGTCTGGAACACACAACAATCACATTCTCACCAGAGGGAGACGGAAAAACCGGTGACCAGAATCACAGCCCATCTGCAGTACAGGTGCGACAGGGCGGGAGTCCTGTGGAACCCTATGGACTTCGTAGAAATAGAGATAACAAGGGTAAGTTCTTACCATATCTCATATTTTCTACTTCAGGGTCCATAGGGTATCCACAGGATACCTTGGGGATGTCCAAAAGCAGTATCCTTCAAGGGTGGGGACGCTCCTGTGCTGAGAGGAGAATCCGTCACCCGAAGGAAGCATCCTGAGAGGCGTAGGTATCAAAAGTATAATACCGTACGAGAGTATGGACAGATGACCACGTGGCCGCCTTGCAAAGCTGAACAGCTGAGGCGCCACATCGAGCTGCCCACGAAGACCTAGTGGAATGAGCCTTAACAGAAGATGGAACAGGAAGGCCCTCGTGAGCAAAAGCTTCAGAGATAGCCAGTCGAATCCATCCTGACAATGTTTCTTTAGTGGCAGGCCAACCTCTTTTGTGGAAGCCATAAAGGGCAAACAAACAGTCTGACTTCCAATAGACAGAAGTGCGGTCCACATAGATTTTCAAGGCCCGCACCACATCCAAGGTGGCCTCACCAACCGAAAGGTCCGGTGAAGTAAACGATGGTACAATAATTTCCTCGTTGATATGGAAACTAGATACCACCTTTGGAAGAAACCCAGGACGAGTGCGTAGCACAGCCCTGTTTCTATGAGAAATTAGAAATGGAGGTCTACATGAGAGAGCTCCCAATTCCGAAACCCTTCTGGCCGAAGCAATAGCCAGAAGGAATACAGTCTTAATGGTTAGCCATTTCAAATCCACTGAGCCCAGTGGTTCAAATGACGGTCCTTGAAGAGTCTTCAAGACCACAGCCAGATCCCATGGTGCCACAGGTGGAACAAAGGGAGGCTGAATAAGAAGCACCCTTTGCATAAAGATGCAGACATCAGGAAGCATAGCAATCCTACGATGAAACCACACTGAAAGTGCAGACACCTGTACCTTCAGGGAAGCTAGGCGAAGACCCTGGTCTAAACCCGCCTATAGGAAGGCCAGAACCCTGGACAATCTGAACACCTGAGGAGCATAACCTCTAGTGCGACACCACTGGAAGAAAGCCCGCCACACTCTATGGTAGATGTTGGCAGATGAAGGCTTCCGAGCTCTCAGCATCGTGTTGACCACCGAACTGGAGAAACCTCTGGACCTCAAGAGGGCAGTCTCAATAGCCACGCCGTCAAAGACAGCTGACTCAGGTCCGGATGAAGGCAAGGACCCTGAGATAGCAGGTCCTGACGTTGAGGCAACAACAGCGGAGTGTCTACTGAGAGACTCTGAAGATCCGTGTACCAGTGCCGCTTGGGCCACCCTGGAGCAATCAGCAGTAGCGTGCCACCTTCTTGCTGGAATTTGCATATCACTCAAGGAAGAAGGGAGAACGGAGGGAAGAGGTACACATACTGGAAGGTCCACTTGACCGCCAGAGCGTCCACTAGACAAGCCTTTGCGTCTCTTGTTCTTGACCCGAACATTGGCAGTTTGTTGTTGTGTCGTGAGGCCATGAGATCTATCTCTGGAAGGCCCCACTTGTTCACCAGTAGCTGACACACCTCCTGGTGAAGAGACCACTCTCCTGGATGCACGTCTTGATGGCTGAGAAAGTCTGCTTCCCAGTTGAGAACTCCTGGTATGAACACTGCTGATATTGCGGTGAGATGCTTTTCCGCCCATACTAGAATGCGGGACACCTCTGTCAGAGCCGCCTGACTGCGAGTCCCTCTTTGGCGGTTTATGTATGCCACTGTGGTAGCGTTGTCCGACTGTACCTGCACAGGTTTACCCTTCAGGACCTGTCTTGCTTGCTGGAGAGCCTTGAATACTGCCCGCAGTTCCAATATGTTTATTGGAAGAGCAGCTTCTACCGATGTCCACCTTCCCTGAAAGAAATGTGGACCCATCACCACTCCCCAGCCTCGGAGACTGGCATCCGTCATCAGAAGGGCCCAGTCTGCATTCCAAAAGGGGCGCCCCTTGTTCAGGTGAGGCGTCTGTAGCCACCAGGCCAGAGATAATCGCACCTCCGGGGAAAGCACCATAGTCTGTGTCTTTATCCTTTGGGGTGACCCATTCCACCCGGAGAGGATCAGCTTCTGCAGAGGTCTTGAGTGAAACTGGGCAAACTCCACCATGTTGAACATAGATACCATGGATCCCAGTAACCTCATTGCCGAGTGAATAGACACCCGGCGACTCTGCAGGCAAAGAGGTACCTTTGCCTGTAACGCAGAGATCTTTTCTCCCATCACCAAGATCCTCTGATGTTGGGAATCCAACAGAGCTCCTAGATGGAGCATCCTCTGTGATGGTACCAGGGAGGACCAATTTATCAGCCAGCCGAGAGACTGCAATACAGAAATTGTTAGTTGCAGATGGCGCTGAAGTTTCTCTGAGGACTCCGCCAGTAACAGGAGATTGTCCAGATAAGGTAACAAGCGGACTCCCTGCAACCGCAGGTGGGCTGCCATGACGGCCATAACTTTGGTGAACACCCGAGGTGCTGTAGCCAGACCGAAGTGCAGAGTCTGAAACTGGAAGTGGTCCTTGACCACTGCAAATCTGAGGAGGCACTGGGACAAGAGGGATATGCAGGTAAGAATCCTGAATATCCAGCGACACCATGAAATCCCCAGGTTCCATTGCTAAAATAATGGAACGCAGGGTCTCCATCCTGAACTGAGCAACCCTCAGAAATTTGTTGAGGGATTTGAGGTTGAGTATTGGCCGGTAGGACCCATTGGGTTTCTGCACCAGAAAAATATTGGAGTAATACCCCAATCCCTTCTGAGACAAAGGAACTGGCACTATAACTCCATTCTGGAGCATCGAGTGCATTACCTTCTTGAGTCCTGATTGGACGGAAGGCCCATGGTGAAAAAACGGCTGGGAGGCCTCCTGCGGAAGGAGAGGGCGTACCCCTGAGAGACCACTTCTCTGACCCATGTGTCTGAAGTGGTCAGACACCAGCTTGGGCAAATTTCAGAAGTCGGCCTCCCACTTTGAGGTCCCCCAAAGAGAGGCCCGTCCCGTCAGGCTGAAGGTTTGTCATCGGACTTGGGAGTGGGATGTCTGGTACTCCAGGCCTGCTTCCTGGGCTTTGCAGGTTTCTTGGCAGCAGTCCTTCTAGAAAAGCACTGTACCCTGGGTCTGTTCTGCGTTCTGTAGGGCCGAAAGGACGAAGAACCCGCTCCTGATGGGACAGTAGTGGAAGACACGCAGACTTAGATGCTGCCGAAGTATCCACAATTTTGTCTAGATCAGGGCCAAACAGAACTTCTCCATTGAAGGGTAACCCCTCCAAACCCTTTTTGGAATCAGCATCCGCCTTCCAAGAACGCAGCCACAGGATACGTCGAGCCACCACTGCTGCCAAGGAGATCTTGGACGCCATGAGGCCCATATCTAAAGCTGCCTCATTAATGAAGGTAGCTGAGTCCCTTAAATTACCCACCAACTCCACCTGTTCAGGTGACGAGTCTGGGTCCAGGGATGCCTCCAAGGTATCAGCCCAGTGCTCCATAGCTCTTGCCACCCATCACACGGCTAAAGCCGGTCTGACACGCCTTCTGCAAGGGAATAAATCATTTTCAAACATATTTCTACCCTGCAATCCGTTGGATCCTTTAAGGAGGACATAGAGGGCATAGGCAACGTAGCACTCTTTACTAGACATGTGAATCCACTTGTGGCGGGTTATCCCATTTTGCAAAATAATTATCTGCAAAAGGGTATGCCACCGCAAACCATCTAGGGGGCTGGTAACGCTTACCCAGCATATTCCATGCCTCCTCTAAATGATCCACTAGCTGATCAGATAGGGGAAACACCGTAGCATCACTTTTAATATCCTTGAAAAAGGCATATTTTGATTTAGCTACATGAGGAGAATCATCCTCAATAACCAAGGCCGTGCGCACCGCACGTATGAGCCATCATCTGTCATCACAGCTTCCTGATCTTGATGAGGTTGCAGCTGACGCTTCTGCGCCCGCACAGACGACTCGCCCTGTAACACCTCTGATAGCTGTTGCACTAAGGTAGACAGTGAATTAGCCCACGCAGGTTCACGGATGACCTGAGGGGGCGACAACGGGAAACTCTGAGGTACTATTAACTGTGTAGGAAACCCCTGCATAGGGGACGACACCATAGACTGCTGTGAGACCCCCATCTGGGGACACACAGGGGTTGTCGTTAACTGACCCACCAGGATAGTAAGTGCCATAGCAAAACAAGCCCATGGTAGCTCCTGCACAGGTGTAGTGACAGAAGTCAGCCGTGCCAACCGCAGGCACGCCTTACATAATCCATCAGAGTTACCATCACCCTCTGCCAATGGTACCTTGCATACAGTACACTTAGGCAGAATGGGGAAATCGTGCTCACTGTCAGACATACTGAGTGTGTGACCTGGAGCTGTATGTGACCACCGCACTTCACAACAAGTTGTATAGTGAGGTATAAATCCCCCTTGCAACACCGCACCGCAAGGGCTTGTTAGCAGAGAAGAAAAACAGGGATAGGAAAAATAGCTGACAGTATGTGAAAGTAACAGACAGCAGCGCTAGCCCAAAGTCACATACAATGCAGAATATTGAAAACCCTGCAGTATCTGCGCTTCATCAACTAACCAGACCTCAGCCTGGTAGGAAACAGCGCTACATACACTGACCTTGCACCGGAGGAGAGGTATGCAGGGGGACCCAGACCACGATGCCTGTGTTAACAGCTTCCAGCAGTGTTTGCCACATGTATTAAAATGGCCACCGAGGAGCAGAGGGAGGGCTGGTCCGGGGGCGGAGCACATGCAGATGTCTAACCACCTTGTGGAGAGGCCGTGTGCAGCGGGGGAGGTGCCGGCTGCTTAGCAGAGAAAGCGCGCTCCCCTGGCATGCATTTAACCCCTGGGATGCTGGACATTTACTGTTTCTGTCCAGTCCTCAGTCCCAGGGGGTAGTAGAAAGCGCAGGGATCAGTAGCCTGGTTCCACACTGCAGCCAGTCCTCAGGGAGCCCCCTACCTGGGGACTAAGGACTGTGCTATTCGGCTGGGACCCACCGCGGGACCTTGCCCCTTACCTGAACCCCGCGTAAATCCGGCCACAGTCCGGGCAACCGGGGCCACCGCTAGCTGTAACCCTAGTCACCCACCAGCATCCCCGGATCACTACCGGCGTTCTGGTACCAGCGGGGTGTAGGAGCGATGACATGGATGTCAGTACAGACTGTCCATGTTGTCTGCTCGTTAGATGTGCAGCCACAGCTGCATTGAAGAACTTCAGGGGCCGTGCAGACCCCCACTCTGTACGGTGCATCCGACTTCAGCCATGCACTGACGAAAACTGAGTGCCTGAGGCTCGGGGGCGGGGTATAGGAGAGGTACCCCAGTGCATCCTGGGAGGATGGCAAAGTTTTTAACTCTGTGGTGCCTGGATGTCTGCCGCCATCGCCTATACCCCAAGGTATCCTGTGGATACCCTATGGACCCTGAAGTAGAAAACATTTTCCTGAAAACTTATTAAACACCAGTTTTAGGCTTATCATGGCTAATTTAATCTGGCCCTATGACTGATCAGCATGGGTACAAATTCCCTATGGTTAGCAAGAAAAATATGTAGCGTACTCATAGGGAGAACCAGCCATACGCTAAGTAGAAGTGGAGTTCTTCCAACCTCCTGTCCGTCAGAGCTATTGTAATAAGTTAAAGGTGGAACAACATTAGGTTTATATGTTGAATTACAAGCTCCGGTAACTTTACATGCTTTGGCATGGGGGCTCTTATAGGACACATATAAAACAATTTTATGTGTGTGAGTTTTTTATTAAATAAGTACATATGGCTAAAATAATACATTATTCCAAATAAACATTCTACAATTTCCTCTTTGCTATCATATTTGTTCTTTCTATGAGTATTCAAGGGGTTAGAGCAGTGCCCATCAACCAATAGGCTGATTAGACTGCAGCCCAGTGCACCAGAATTTGAGGTGCGCCAATGTCGCCAGTTATGGGAACATTGAAGGCATTAAAAAAACAAATTTTTCTCTGAATTATTTCTTATCTTTGCATATGAGACCTGATGCTTATGCTTCCTTTCCTTCCTTGTTTTGTTGCATGAATAAGACCAGGGCTGATCAGTTCCTCCACTTCTTACTCTATACCTACTTCTAGCCACAACTTTCAGCCACCGAAAGTGTCGTAATACACCTTGTAATAGCCAAATAAGGAAGCAGAGCTTATCGTGTCCCCACTGCTCCACTCCCCTTATCAGGCATGCCCTGCTTGCTGACTGTCTGCCACATAAGATCGTCAATTGAATGAGTGGCAGCTGCAGTAGTCCAACCTCCAGGACCTTTGGAGAAAGGAGAGGAGCCAAGCTTCATCCCTGCCGGCCCTACAGCACAGAAGGAGTTGGCCAGAACAGAGGAGCCCACATCTATGCAGGTACATAAACCAAGCAATATTTTGAACAGAAACATTGTTTTTCTAAAAAATAATAAGTACAGCTAAATATAAAGGAAGAACTTGGAGCTTTGATATTAATGTAAAATGACAAGGGTACATTCAATTTGGACATACAGTAAAGTGAAAGACCAGTTAGGGTTCTCCTTTAGAATTGTTGGCATAAAATTATTTATGTATCAAATAACTTTTGCGAATATCGAATGACAGAAATCATTTTTGAACTTGTAAGATGCCTTGTATATTGTATGGAGGTAATTAGAATGCTCTCTGTATTGTATGGTCACTAAGGTGATCTCTATAATGTATTACGGTCACTAAGGTAGTATTTGTATTGCATGATGGCCGCTAGGGTGGTCTTTGTTTTCCTTGGCGGTCACTAACATGAGTTCTGTATTGAATCGGTCACTAGAATGCGCTCTGCATAGTATGGTTGTCTCTGGGAGCCCAAAACATGTAGGACATTGGAATCTTTACCCCATGTGGAGCCTTGATGAAATGATTGAGTAGGGGCCTGTCCACAAGTAGAGAATGATCTTTAATTATTTGCATATAAAACCTCACATGCGTTAAGAATTAACTTAATTGCAGCATTGAAGTTCATTGTGTTAATGTATTATTTCATTTTTGTGAGGAACCCCTCACTGTCTGTCCTCCTACAATAGTGGTAACTATCCTAGGTTATGAGCATTCACGCTAATTTCAATGATGCATGGACTATTAATTATTAAAATATTTTACTTAATTTAAATATTTAATGCTGATTATTAGTGCCAATAGTCAATATCTTCATAACTTGGCTTAAGTAGTCTTATAAGATACCCCTGTTACATCTGACTAATATTGCAGTAGTGTTCTGTATGGCTTTGGTATTTGAAATGCCTTTCGTTTTATCCTATGCCTTTGTCATAGGTAAAACTATTCTAGTAAGGCATTTTGTAAGTAGTATGGGGCTCATGTAGATTTCGGTGTGCATTTGCATCCCAGTCATATGCAGGAAAATACATACTAATGAATAAATGCATTCACGTGCGTTATCAGTGGAACGCTTGTCAAGATGCATCCTTCTGTACATCATGGTCATTTGCACCAGGCGTCAAGAGTAACAAGTGGGCATATTTAATCCCCAAAAATGTTGACATGTAGTTAAATACCAATTCTTCTATGCAAGTGGTTTTTAGGCCTTGAAAGCCAACAGCAAACAAGCAAGGATTTCAGCAAGACATGACAAAGGGAAACCCCCACCGAGTTATAGTGAGGAATTTGCCAATATTGCATTCTCAGGGCCACAAAGTTTAGAAGAAGCAAAATTGAGTAATGAGTGGTCTGCTGTAGTTAAAGAAATGGCATCTTTAGATGAAAATGGGACTTGAAACAGAATCCACCGGAAAACAATTAAAAACAATTGGTTTTTCTGTAGAGAGCTAAATAGAGACAGATCAATTAACCGTTACAAGGATTGCCTTGTTGCAAAGGAACTTACTCAAAGGTCTGGAATATACTACAGTGAAGTGTTCTTCCCTGTCATAAGGTACAGTACTCTATATGTTTCATAACTGCTGTACCTGCACCATATGACTTGCAACTACATTTTAATTTGGCATATCCTAATGGTGAACTAGCTGAAGAAATCTTTATGGAGCCACCAGAGCACTATGATAAAATTAGTTTCCAGAAGGAAAAGTATGCCTTCTAAAGAAATTATTATAGGGCTTAAAACAAAGTGGCAGATGTTGGTACATCAAACTAGACACTGTGTTGCTGGAAAAGATTTTGAAAGATCAGAAACAGATCATTGTCTATACCACGAAACCATAGATGCAAAGCTAGGCCTTATTGTTTCGTACGTGGATGATTCGTGACTAGCTGGTCAAGTCATGTTGAAAATGTAAAGAAACTTTAAATTGAAAGACCTAGGTCCTGCAAATCGGGACGTGGTCACTATATTGACCACGGGGATTCCGGGGCTTAGAATGCCGACACTTGTCAGAATCCCGGCACCGGCATCCCGACCCTCGGAATCCTGAAGGTAAGTAGCGGGGTTGGGGGGAGGGTTAACATTAGGGTTAGGCACTAGGGGTAGGGTTAGGCATTAAAGGGGGAGGGTTAGGTTTAGGATGCGAGAAGGGGGAGGTTAGGTTCAAGCAGTAGGGGGGAGGTTAGGTTCAGGTACCATGGAGGGAGGGTTAAGGTAGGGAGAGGGGGAGGGTTAGGATACCTACCGACAGGATGCCGGCGTTGGGATTCTGACTGCTGGGATACCAAGCGCCGGCATCCCGTACCCATCCCCTTCAAATCACCTGCTGGGTAAAAGGATTTTGCAAAATCTAAAAGCTGGGACTATTAGTATAGATCAGCAAAGATATATTGAACTGTACTAGTGAAATGTGGTATGTCAGATGCAAAGCCAGTGTATTCTCCTTTCAACAAAAGTACAAAACTAATTAGAAGTATGTCACCAACTTCAGAATCTGAAATAGAGGAGATGAGAGCTATTACATACCAAAATGCAATTTGGAGTCTGATATACTGTAAGCAAGTATTGGGAGTCACCCAGACATCACACATGCAGTGAGCCGCGTTAGCCAGTTTTCACTGAATCCTAGAGCACTGGTTAGCGATTAAGAGGATCTTGAAATACTTAAACAGTACTAGCTCATTAAAACTTTTTCAAAAATGCGATGCATCCCGCCACCCTTCACATGCATGGCAGCATTATTTACGCCAGTTTGCATGAAGAAAATCTCGGTAAGAACTGTCCTTTGTGAATGGGGGTCTTCCAGGTCTATGGCCCAGAAGTCCATCTGGTGTCCTTCTGCACATGCGCAGAAGAACACGCGGAGCGGGTGGTGCTGGGAGGGATCCGATCAGATGGGGTCCTTGTCTTGCCACATACATTATATTGTTTTTTGGCAGCACCTGTTATAACATTATTTGCTTCTGCAAATATTATATTATCATTTTATATTACCATAGTGATGAGTAATACACTTTGGCAATTTACCCCTGGAGACGCTCGGGACATCGGCGCACTGGTGCTCCGTGTGACGTCATCGGACCTCCGTTGGGAGCTGGAGTATAGAGAGGAGCACTGTGTGGAACACGTCTATATAAGGTTTGTTTGGTATAAAGGGTCCCAATTACACTGATTCATGAATAGATCTCTGTTTTTGTAAACTCATTTTTTCCACCAAAACCCTCTTTTGTGATGCTAATGAGGGGAAGCCATGCCTATAAGAGATGAGCAAATCGGAGGGAGGGGATGTGGTACTGTGGGCTATAGCACTGCGAAAAAAATAAACACAAATAGCACGCCATCAGGGCACCATTAGGGTGCCATCAGGAGTTTAGGAGGACAAAGCTTTACTATAATAGTAGAAGTATTAGGTAGATAGAGTAGGTGCCCGAAAAGGGCGACTGTAGGCATCATTGTCAGTGTATGTGTGTTTGTTTGTCACACACACTGACTGCACACTCGTAAACTGCAAACAAACAGGCTGCAGTACTGTGGGCCTGATTCAGTATGGATCAGGCCCACAGTACTGAAGTATAGAAAATTGTCAACTAATGCTATATTCCTTATTTCTCAAGAATTGTTCCACATCTCTTTTGAGAAATTCTCCACCATTATTAGATCTCAGTTCTTTGAGTCTGTGACCTATTTGATTATCAACAAGTCTTTTATTGTCTGCAATCTCCTTTGCCACTTCAGATTTCACTTTTGATGAAGTACATGTGTCATTCTTGTGAAGTCATCTATAACTATCACAAAGTATCTGTATCCACTAACGGACTTTACTACGATTGTCCCACACACATGTCAGTGTACTATCTCAAGAGGTGCTGTAGCTATTTGTTTACTTTGAAACGGATGATGGCTTTTCCCAAATTTGCAGCTTTCACACACAGGTTTATTTGTATTAGTCACTGACATTCCTGTGACCAACAAGCTGAATAAATATTAGCTAGTTAAGTAGTTAGTGTTTCTATGCGGGTATGTAAAGTAACAGAGTCTGTGGCTTTCTTAGCTACACAGATAGTTATCTAAAGGAGTTATGGATAGCTGATAACTCTCCCTTCCCTACAGACAATGCAGATGAATGTTCAGAACTCAGGGCCTGATTCAGAGATGGATGTCGCAGGAGGTGTCTAATGTAAAAAGATGGCTACTGCCAGCATCGCAGATCTGAGCGCTGCTTCCGAAGATGCAGCATCAGATCTACATTGTGACCATAGGTTGCAGCATCGACCATCTGAGTGAGCCTAAGGCTATTGAGAATGGCCACCTCATCTCCACTGCTGAGGACAGTAAATCTGTATTGGAAGACGCAGTCACTGTCTTCGGCACTCCCACAAAATGGAGGCAACATGCCTTCATTTTGGTAAATATACTCTGGCTCCACCCCGGAACACCTGCAGACTGTAAATCAGGCTGTGGCGTCCAGGGCACTGCGATTGAAGTTTCAGGATGAGATCTGCACATTCGCAGTGCAGCTTATTTGCATGTTCAGATCTCACACCATCGGATATGTACATAAGCATTGGAGTTCCGTGCATCTCTAGGGGATGCACATAATAACTTTTGGTCATTGCAGCAATGGAAGTGCTACACCACCCGGTATTTCCTTCGTATTTATTGGTATAAGCCGGCATTCACACTAATTCCCCCCTGACGTTGCATGACTCAACATGGTCACACATTGGCATACCACCACTACCCAAAGGTATTACTAACAGGTTTACCTCATTTCCAGTGGGAAAAAGCAGGTTTTCTAGTCTCTATGGGGGCGATTCAATTAAACACGAATTGAATAGCATCGGGAGCAAGCTCCCGGAGCTATTCAATTCAGTGCACTGTGTGGTCGGAGAATGCTGGTTATCGCGCCTTAACAGGGGTGTTAAGGCACGTTAACCAGCATTCTCTGACCAAAGTGCCAGGCTCGTGGCTGTTAGCGCTGCAATTAGCAGAAGAACAGCTGTGCGCCCAGAACTTTGGTCAGATTTCTCCTCGCATCCCCAGGGGGGTGCAAGAAAAAATCATTAACCCGCCCAAACAGCGCACTGAATTGTATAGCTCCGGGAGCTCACTGCTCAATGCATTTAATTGAATCACCCCCTATCATCTTATTGTCAGCATGTGCATCTGCAGTCTGTGCACACTGGTTTGCAGTTTCGAGCACACAATATCAAATACTGTATGAAGAAACTGTTCTTAACCATTAGGTCCTCCGGGTCTTCAAAGGTGGTAATAGACAATAGATCCATTATTGGTTGATTCTTGGACGATCTACCACACCAGTGTAGCTGTTAGTTGGTCACATTGCAAAATCCATAACCTTTTGGAATACACATCTAAGGGATGTACCGTATGCTTGTTTTATAGATTCATAATCCCCATTAGGGCCTCGTGGAAGGGTTGCCAACCCTTCTAGGATATTGTTATAAACCCTGAGGATAGATATTTTGCCCACTTATCCCTGTGCAACTGCTACTTTTTGCAAGAATTTTAAAGTCCTCTTAGAAAAGTTTAAAAGTCCCCATCTATTTCTATAGCAGGAAAATACTCCAGAGACAGTTTGAAAGTTGTTATATCCCTGGACTCCCAATGCTTTTGGCAAATCTTGAATATTTTTATGCCAAATCTGCATCTGGTACTCTCTCTCTCTCTCTCTGCTCGGCATTTGGCAGACTCTCTTCGCCTGTGCCTGGTGTTCTGCAAACTCTCACACTCCTTGTCCTTGCCTGCCATTCTTCATAGCTTCTCTCCACCTGAAAACCACAATGGACTTCATGCGCTTTCCAAAGGCATACATGCTAAAGGGGGCATGGCCTCATCTCCGATGTTTTGGGGGTGTGACTGCATATCCCGTTCCCATCACGCTGGCAGCTTGCCCAGCACTCCAGGAGCAACTGGGCAATCCCCCAGCCTCTTCTGACTCCCTGCATAGTGTCACAGCTGCTGTGCTGTGACACGTTCGGAAGGGGTGATGCCAAAATACGAGAGTAGCTCTGCTATTTTGTCACTCCGGATGGTGTCACTCGGTGCAGTCCACATCCTCATAGCGACGCATCTGAATCCTCTGGCACTGTTGTGATTCCAGTACAGGTACTATTCCACTTTGCTTACTTTGCATCATCTTCCACTTATGCATGGATTTGCCCTTCTTTCATTGTCACCATCAAGACCTCTTTCCTCACAGAGGTTAGTTAAACATCTCTATCTTGTCTTTTATAATCAGCTAATATCTATTTAGCTACTTTACCAAGTAAATGATAGAAAAGGAAAATTTACACATATATGTATAAAAAAATTTAGTTCCTCGCAAGCATATTACTAGTTACTTGGATATTACTGTAAAGGTTATAAAGGGTTTCAGCACCCGACATAGCACTCACATTCACATATCACCCAGGCAGAAATCTTGATGAATGACCAAAGACCCTCCGATTCAATTCTCTCATCCATACACAATTCAGTCACTGCCACCACCTATTGTATTGGGTCAGCAGTGTTGAAAGAGATGTGCGCTACTGCGCAAACTCCAGTCTGCCTGTTTCTCCAGGTAGGCTTCATGCCCTGTTACAAGATGATCGCTGAGATTACTACTGAGCATGTGAAGTGGCCATCCTGTTTTTAATGTGTACTATGAGAGTGACATGGTGGAAGACAGAAGTCTCTTACGTAGCTCCTATGAGAGACCCAGTTAATTACCTATTAAAAAGCTGTTCCAGCATTCCTACACCGCTACCCGTTTGCAGCATGCACTCACCGGCTGATGAGCTCTATAAAACTCTGCTTCACTCAAGCTCCGTTTTATTACCAGTGTGCATGCAACACTGTGTAAGGCTGTACCTGCTAGCTCTCAATAAACCAACACCACTGGTTAAGTAACTGGGCTGTTCATAGTTTGAATCATCTGTTGGTGTGTGCCTACATAACTCAATCAACTCTAGCACACATTACGCTATCTGGTATTCAAAAAGCTAACACTTCATACTTTTACATTCAAAGGGTTAACATCTCAAACCATACCATTCAAAAGTTAACACAGCCAAGCAATACCACTTTTCACGCAAAAATTCAAAAGTTTAATACACCCAAGTAAATATTACTTTGCACTTTAGCATTCAAAGGGTTTAAAAAGAGAAGCAATGTTAGTCTTCTTAAAAGTTTTATGGATTTATTACAGTAACATAGATTTATTACATTTTAGATTTAATATAAAAAGGTACAGTGTTTTAGCCGTAAAAAAGATACAATAAAATGCCATACAAAAGAAATGCAATTATAGTAAAAAAAAAATAAAAGATTAAATTACAGAAAACAATTACATAGAATGGCATAATCTGTATGCCGGGGTTACAGCAGAAGGGGACAGCTAGCAATTAGATTTGTCCCCAACAAGACTGGCACTTAAGAATAGTTTTTATGAGTTTTTGAACTCACTTTTTTCCAACAGACCCTATTCTATGGAGTCAATGAGAGACTTTCAGCCAATAGTTGCTTATTTCATTAAAGGCCTATAAACGGAATCGGTATGATTTACCGCCGGACCCATGCCCGGCGGTTGGAATCCCGACAGTAGCAACCCGGCAGAGGAGGAAAACCAGATCGTCAAAGGTAAGTATATACTAACCTATTTCTACTCCCTAACCCTCCCTTAGGGATGCCTAAACCTAACCTTCCCCCCCCAGTGCCTAAACCTAACCCCCCCTTCCCCGCCTCCTAAACCTAAGTCACCCGGGGGGATTCCTAACGCTAAACCCCTTCCCCTAGCATAAGCCTAACCTCCCGGGGGGCTGCCCAACCCTAAGTCCCCCCCGAGAACCCTAAACCTAACCCCCCCCCCCCCCCCCGCCGGGCTATCCGCGCTAGGCATCCCTTCGATCGGGATGCCGGGCTTCGGGCTCCCGGCGTATGTCTAATGACAGGCTTCGGCATATCGACGCCTGCCTTTAGACCCGTGCCGGGATATGACAGTCGGGAAGCCAGCTGTCGGGATTAGGTCCGCCGGCTTCCCGACTGCATACCCTATAAACGCCTATCTTTATAAACCCTTTATTTGGAGATTTACTCAGAAGGGATAGTATTATCAAAGAGAAGTGCACAGATTAGAGGGCACTAATTTCTGACACACATATGGTAAACTAATTTCCTGATAATTTATGCCCTTTGAAATGTTTTCCTAGTTCCAAACTTCGTTCCACCCCTAGGTTGATTACCACTTTCTGAAACAATTTATCTGAAGAAAAATAATTTATTAACAGTCACATTTTTTATTTAATTTTATTATTAGGCCTCTATCACAGCCTGCAAAGTGTGTCTCCCATGAAAATGATTTTTTAAAACATTTAACCACCTTACCTTCCAATGAAAAAGTTGGTACTCTTTATAACAATACACACCAAAGCCTTGCCAAATGTAATGTTTCATAATTCTACTCTATTTGGTCAATATGGAATCTACAATATTGAATTTAACCAAAAGTAATTTAGTGGTGGACTGGAATGGCTCGTGACTACTGATAATATATGAATTATTGCAAAAATGGGCTGGATTTAAAGTAGTAGTATATTAAATAATATAGGGTTGGGTACGGCATGCTAACAGTCAGAATCCCGACTTTCAGAATGCCGGCAGCAGGATCCAGACTGTGAGAAATGCCAGCAAACTTCGGTATTTTCACACTAACCCGTACCCTAATCATAATTACCCTAACCCACCCCTCCCACAACCTAACCCTAACCATCCGACAGCCTAACCAAAACCCTCCCCTCCCGCATCCTAACCCTAACCCAGTGTTGGCTAACCTTGACACTCCAGCTGTTGTGGAACTATATATCCCAGCATGCCCTGCCACAGATTTAGCATGCCCTAATAGCAAAACTGTAGCAGTGCATGCTGGGTTATGTAGTTCCATAACAGCTGCAGTGTCAAGGTTAGCCAACACTGCCCTAACCTAACCCTCCCTTCCCGCAGCCTAACCCTAACCATCCCACAGCCTAACCAAAACCCTCCCCTCCCGCATCCTAACCTAACCCTCCCCTCCCGCAGCCTAACCCTAACCATTCCACAGCCTAACCAAAACCCTCCCCTCCAGCATCCTAACCCTAACCTAACCCTCTCCTCCCGCAGCCTAACCCTAACCATTCCACAGCCTAACCAAAACCCTCCCCTCCCGCATCCTAACCCTAACCTAACCCTCCCCTCCAGCAGCCTAACCCTAACCATTCCACAGTCTAACCAAAACCCTCCCCTCCAGCATCCTAACCCTAACCAGGGCTGTAACTAGGGTGGTGCGACCTGTGCCATGGCACAGTGCACCACATGGCAGGGGGCGCTGTTTGGGCCTGTCAATCTTCTGTTTATTATCATTCTCACTTGTAGATTCCTGTTCTTTTATCCCCGGCATCTCCTGGCCCCCCCCCCCTATCTCTCCCCTGGTCCTTCCCCATGAGGCTTTGGCACTTTTTTTTTTTTGGGTGCGCTTCTTATGTCCCTGTTTGAAAAATGGGGGGGGGGGACCAATGCTCTTTCTGACACAGGGCACCAAAATGTCTAGTTATCGCTCTGACCCTAACCATCCCGCAGCCTAACCAAAACCCTCCCCTCCTTCATCCTAACCCTAACATAACCCTTCCCTCCTGCAGCCTAACCCTAACCATTCCACAGCCTAACCAAAACCCTCCCCTCCCTCATCCTAGCCCTAACCTAACCCTCCCCTCCCGCAGCCTAACCCTAACCATTCTGCAGCCTAACCAAAACCCTCCCCTGCCACATCCTAACCCTGACCCAACCCTCCCCTCCCGCAGCCTAAACCTAACCCTCATACTTACCATTAGATGTTGTCTGCATTCTGACCTGTTGGGATCCCGCCACCGGTACTGTGAGTGTCGAGATTCTGATTGTCAGGATGCCGACTACTCTACATCCCATTTTCATCCAATGATATCCAGATATTTTATATTATAGCCTTCATAGCGGACCAAAACCTCATAAGATTTCAGTATTATTATAATAAGAAACTAAGTTATGTAGCTTATCAAATTAATACTATTTATGTTATCCATTTAAAATTAATTTGAGATTTCTTTAATGTTAGATGTTATGTGTAATTTTACCTACACATCGATATTTAAACTGAGAAAAACACCCTGACCTTGGTACAATACCCATGTATACCTGTAATACCTTGACTCTGTATCGGTCGGCAGATGTATGGGACCCTTGTCTTTGCACCTTTGCAAAACCATGTTAACATGTGCAGAGAGATTTAAGCCATGTATCCACTAGGCCAGTGGTTCCCAAACTGTGCGCCGTGGCACCCTGGGGTGCCTTGGGACACTTGCAGGGGTGCCTCAGGTTGATGGTTCAGCACCAAATCAAATTAATTATGGTCAATGAAATGTAAATATGTGGACAAATAGAAGCGCAAACCTTTCCACCACCACATAACTGAACCTACGGATGACAGGTAAGCACAAATTACTTCACTTTACTACAGTACTTTACATTTTTTTCTGAGTTTCAATAACAGACTTTTGGCTTAGAGGTGCCGCAAAAACAATTCTGATCCTCTAGGGTGCTGTGGTTCAAAAAAGTTTGGGAACCACTGCACTGGGCATTTAAAATGAGTGATTGAACGATAACAACATCATTATCATTCAATTGATCATTAATCATTCAGAAATCGGGCATAAAAATGTCGAAAACGAACAGCGATGCACACTCCCGCTGGTCCTTTTCTACATCAGTCATCGCCTGAACATGCCGGTCAATCTGCCCATAATGACAGATTGAGCATGTTCAGGGATGAGGCAGGGTGCCTGCACTAAACGATATATCGTTCAGAGATATACAATGTTGTAATCGTACTGTCGGTCCTCTATCTGCTAGTGGATACACACCTTTAGATTTGAAAAGGGTGTGTCCAAATTCAAATCTAAATTGCAGTGTACAAATAAAGCTGTCCAGCATTTGTGGGCTGGGTACAAAAGCAGCCAGCATATCATTTATCCTGCATGCAAAAAATAAATGTATTTGCACCCTGTGCATTGCAATATGGTTTATCCAGGTGCACTTGTTCTTTTTTGCTCTTTTTCCACCTCATAATCAGGCTCTTTGTCTTCTATACAGCTTTCCATATAAATAATTTTTCCCCCGAAATGTTTCCCCTGGGTAAAAATAAATACAGGTTGAGTCTCCCATATCCAAAATGCTTGGGACCAGGGGTATTTAGGATATCGAAATATTCCGTATTTTGGAATACTTGCATAAAATAATGAAATATCTTGGGAATGGGACCTCAATATACACACAGAATGCATTTATGTGTTATATACACCTCATACACACAGCCTGAAGGTCATTGTATACTATATTTTTAATAATTTTGTGCATTAAAAAAAGTTTGAGTACATACATGAAATTCATTTATGTTTCATATACACCTTGTACACACAGCCTGAAGGTTATTTATACTATATTTTTAATAATTTGTGCTTTAAACAAAAGTTTGTGTACATTGAACCATCAGAAAGCAAAAGGTTTCACTTTCTCAGTCATGCTAAAAATATTCCGTATTTCGGAATATTTGGATATGGGAGACTCAACCTGTATATCTTTCCTTTCTTTTCCCTCTTTTTTTTAAGTCTCTACCACATAATTGTATAGGACTTTGTGTACAGCATCTGAACCCCCTGTGTGCTCTCAAATAGTGTTGCTGACAGTGTTTCACTTGTTATTCTTAGTTTCTGTTATTACTTTCTGGTCCTTTTGTCAGGTCTTCATTGATGAAGTTAATTAAACTTTGAAATAGCCATAGTCTTTGTTTTATACCACAGTTAATTGTTACAGTTGAGAGAAATATTTATCAAGATCTTATAAGATTTTTCTAATTTATAGTTTGTATGTAATGAAATCTAGAATCTCAGTGCTTTGTGAGATAATACATATAAAGTCTCTGTAGTAGATATAAACCTATTTGCTTTCAGCCGTGTTATGCATTTGTTTAATGTCAGTGGCTGAATGACTGGTAATTTCCTCCGTTCTCCATTTGCATGTTATTTGAAGACTTGTTCCTTGTTTTATTCCTTTGCCCAGCCCCTGACTGTCCTCACTAACCATTACATTCCATTATCGTTCAGTCTTCAAACTAAAAACACTTGGATTTATGCCTTTTGCCTTTTGCTGTGGAACAAATGACTTTATCAATACATATATTTATCTCCAGTGCAAATATCAGGTCATCTTATGATTTGCTGTGATTGAGGAGCCTTTTTACTAAGCATTGTTATTTCAGGCACCTCTAAGCTATTTATCTGAGTGGACCATCAAGTGTTATTTAGTGACAGAAGGTTTTTAACTGAATGGCGCCAATTTCTGAAAGCATTAGGATTTTTGGTATAGAAAGGTCCAGCTTTACGCCCTTTTGGGGCTGATGGGTATTGTTAGAAGTAGTATTTGCAGCTTTCAAACTACCCCAAGCTGCATTTCTGTCCACCAACAAGCAATTCCATCGCCCTAGGAACCACGTAATGTACACTTGTCATTCAGACCAAAGCGCTTCCTCCATGATGTGAGGGTCATTATTCTCTAACCAGCTGCAACATAATCCTCTATTCTCTGAAACAAAAAGTGGGTAATGGAAGCTGACAGCTGTGTCTAAAGTTTTCCATTTTGTTATATGGTTACTAAAATCGCTTGTGGAAAGGTTTCTGTCTCTGTTGTTTTGTATTTCGGGACCTTCAGTTTAGTATTAAAGTCATTGGCTATATGTACCTTTAATAGCCACATTTATTCTGCATAGTTTTTGTGTGAGCTAGCTTTTCTTTCATATATACATTAAAGATATAATATCTCTATGTTCCTGATTTGATTGAATAACTGTTGAAAATAGAGAGACTGTATGTACCCCTTACTGGAGCACTTTTGCTCATACTTCCCTACTTTTGAAAAAGCATTTGAGAGCGATTGTAAAAGCACCACCTATGAGCGCCTCGGGAAAGTGGGCGTGTACAGCTACATCTGAGAGGCGTGTCATAAACCTGACTTACATCCACATGTAAATGAGCCCCAAAGCAGTTAGTAAGATCTACTTATTGATAAAAACACACTGATACTTTTAAGAAACTGCATGTAGCCATAATTGTGCTTTATAACCAATGCAGGGAAATTATATTAATGATCCCATTTGAATCTATATATCTCTTATTTTTTTTATATGTATAACAGCTACATAATGGGGGTAAGGTGCAATCAGGGAGATTGCTAGCCTCTTCAGGGAGACAGGGAGATTGCTAGCCTCTTCAGGGAGACAGGGAGATTGCTAGCCTCTTCAGGGAGACAGGGAGATTGCTAGCCTCTTCAGGGAGACAGGGAGATTGCTAGCCTCTTCAGGGAGACAGGGAGATTGCTAGCCTCTTCAGGGAGACAGGGAGATTGCTAGCCTCTTCAGGGAGACAGGGAGATTGCTAGCCTCTTCAGGGAGACAGGGAGATTGCTAGACTCTTCGGAGAGTCAGGGAGACTCCCTGAAATAGCAGCAATCTCCCTGACTCCCTGAAGAGGCTAGCAATCTCCCTGTCTCCCTGAAGAGGCTAGCAATCTCCCTGTCTCCCTGAAGAGGCTAGCAATCTCCCTGAGATTTGGATAGAATGTTTTTACTAGTATTACAACAACTGTATAATATCTTAGTGGTGATTATAGATAACAGTAAAATTATCTAGTGATTACTTGGATAATAAGTGAGTGGAGAAAAGTTAAACGTTTATGTACTGTATATTGTTGTTGGTGTACACCCTGTGACTTATGAGAGGAAAGAAGTAGAACTCTAGCTATACTCTTTGGCTAAAGGGCCACATGTGCCGGGGGTCAAAAATGTTCAAGGGCCTATACTTAAGCTGCCCGTTACGACCAGTTGTCTAAAAAGTGGCGTATTCCAGTACGATTATGATGGCGATGTGCCATCTATGGCGATATACGGCGTCGTATAACGGCATCGCAGATCAACTGAACCTGCAGTAAAGAAGGAGAGCAGCTGTGATCAGTGTTGTATGGGTGTAACCACTGTCTCCATAAATACATAAAATTTGAAAAAAATATAATTTTTTTTAGAAAACTAGAATCAGAATGATGGCAGCTTGTCATCATTATGCTGCCATGATAATGGGCCTATTTTTATGTGCAGGCCTGGAGCTGTAGCTCCATCCGCTCCATTGTTAATCTGCCCGATTGGTTAATGTTACAGACAGGTAGCAGGAGTAACTATGAAAGTAAAACGCATTTGTCCAATCTGTTTAACATATAGGGCTTTATGTACTAAGCCTCCACTTACCGTGGAGAAAAATCTGCCCCCGTTTTTCCTGCTATCGCTGCAAAGAAGGAGGCGGCTACCGCGATTGTCACCAAGACAGCACATGCCAAAGTGGGGAAAATCACTCTCTTGGCGGTGAGAGCACAGGCACATAACGCTTTCTTGAAGGCTTATTGTACATGTGTGAATTCTATCCACCAATCAAATAATTGGGCCACAATGTAATTGGTGATTTGCATACAGTAGCAGCACGTGACCCATCATTGAAAGTTCCAAGATGACAGAAGAATCACATGCACAGCGTCTTCACAACTTTTTTCAAGAACAAAGAACAACTTTATTGAAACAAAAACATTCAAACATTAATGCAGACCAGGACGTAGCACCACACTATAAAGGAGCAAGATATTGGCAACAATATGAGGTGATGACTGCGCTGGAGAAAACATCAGTCGTAAGTACACAAAAGCTTTAGGAACTGCTGAAACACTTAACGCAGCCATAGGAGTCAATGGCAGCACTAAACACAAACCAAAAATTAGTGCAGACAACCGAACAGCAGTAAAAATCCTTTAGTACATTTTGAAAAGCGATATTTACAAGGATTTACACTGCCTTTTTTGTTTTTTTGCCCAACATAGACCCCATAGTGATCACCAGTATCAGCCTTGGGGGTCTATTTACTAAGCCTTGGATGAAGATAAAGTGGGCAGAGATAAAGTACTAGCCAACCAGCTCCTGTCATTTTTTGAACACAGCATGTGACATTGCATTAAGGAGGTGATTGGTTGGTACTTTATTTCTGTTAACTTTATTTCCATCCAAGGTTTAATTAATAGACCCCTTGTTCTCTGTATACAAATTTACTGACATTATTAAAAGGTTACATTCCCCTGCAACAGCATAATGAAGTTCAGAAATGTAGTTAACAATAGGGAATAAGGCAATGTACATGGAAAATACATTTTTAGTATTTGACCTACAATATAACCAGGTTCCTTGTTGAGTGCAGATGAGGCACAGACACAAGGTGTGTTTACTTTTCTATCCACATTAAAAAATACATTTTTGTGATTATTTGAATAAAGTAAGTGGTGATGCACTTTTAGAGGCGTATTCTCTAAATCTCCAATATGGCGTAGTTATGCTATGCTTAATGTACTCTTTCAGTAGCACTTTTACATAAAAACAAATTTGTAGGTGTACTGAGTGTAATAAAAACACTGAATCACACAAAAGTACCACAATGCCAATATGAAAAGCTGTCCCTTCATGTCTAATGATTATGCCTCATGCCTCAGTTCATCAATGGATGGCAGCCTTAGATATCTACAGGTTCAGCATTATCCAGGTTGAGGGAATGAGGATGGATATTCTTGAGAATGAGAGGCTGTATGCTGATGATGAGTAGGCATACATTCTTACACCTGGAGTGCAAATTGCCAGTCTGCAATGTATCAGTCTAGAAGAGCAAGCTGTGCGCAGAAGACAGAAGAAGATGAGCTTGAAGTGACAGCAAACCATAGTTATACTGCAGTCTACCAGCTCCACAGATGCCATAAATATCATTGATATCCAGATTCTGGATCAGTGATCACAAGACTGACCAATGGAAATATCCCATCTTTTGATTGTTGTAAAAGAACTGAAAACTGAACTTCAGACTTAGGTACAGTACCTAACACATTTACTTTTGGCCAAAGGCTGCAGCTGCATAAGGGGCTCATCTATTGGAGGATCACCAACTGTCAAAATTAAATTTTGAATCATGTTTTAAAGGAACAAACATGTTTTGCTCGAGATGCTTCATAATAAAATACTCAATGTGTAACTGGGTTATAATAAGCAGGTCTACAATCAGCAACAGATCCTATAAAAACTCCTCACAGAACAGATCCATTTTGTTCCTGACTGTGCTGTATTTAAAGGAAAACATTACTCACTGGAGCTGTTCCTTTGAGAATGAGAGTCAAATGTCCAAGTCTGCATTAATTTCTTATGTATTGAACCAGACAAGAGTGAAATCAGCCATGTGCTCATAGTGATGGATACATCCAAGTATTCACTACTCAAGACCGAGGGGCCAGGCCATCACACTAAGCCATTAGCCACTGCTCAAGTCAGTCAATCAATACTGGACATTGAGGGTGATGATGAGAGGCTCAATCTAGTCCTGTTAAGTTCTCTATGCAACAGACGGTTCACATATATAGTTCATTACATTCCGATCCTATAAATAACTAGGGAAGATTTACTAACCAAAGGTTTTCAGGTGCTTTGCTATGCGGTTTGTTACTAAACGTAAACTGCACATCAAAGCACTTACTGTACAAAGAGTGCCATGTATTAACCAGCGACGTACATAGACAACTGCTGCCTTTTAGTAGAAAAAATACACAACAAGATAGCTCAAACTACATACAGTAACAATAAAATAAATGAAGGGGAAAAATTTACTATTTTTCTTAATGCTAATCAACATCAGACTCGCCCTCTTTGCACCCAAAAAAATGGTTGACCCCATACAGAGGCCTATCCCAATACTAACTATAACTAGGCGACATTTGGTACCCCAGGCCGAAGGGTACCGGGGAAATTCAAAATAATGTAGTAGTTTCCCATTGTTAAAAATCATTAATTAGTTGTATTCCCTACTTTAATAATATGACCTGGTTGTGCTTCTTATTTTAATAATAACTAGTGGTACCTACTTTAAAAAAATACAAATGCGATTGATGCATATCAGAGAGAAAAGGGTATCTGAGACTCACTTAAGTGAAAAATAAAAGCCCTTACATCTTATCTCAGCAGAGGTAACCCTAAACCTCCTAAAAGAAAGGACAAGTTTTGAAATTAACATTCCTGCTAAGCATAGTACTTTCCTATTTCAGTTCTTCTTTTATGAGGAAAAGATGGAGCATTTGTTCTTGTGGAGGAAGACAACAGTCTAAGGGACCAAGGGGTCATATGGATTCAGCTTCTATGAATAAGTAGGAAAGTAAGGAAATGCTAAACATACAGTATAAAGAATGAATATAGGAGACCATTCATTTGAATTTGAAGTAGGGGTGTGCACCGGCCACTTTTCGTGTTTTGTGTTTTGGTTTTGGATCTGGATCTTTCTTCGTGTTTTGGATCTGGATTGGTTTTGCCAAAACCACCCTTCCGTGTTTTGGGTTCTGGGTTTTGTGTTTTGGATCTGTATTTTTTTTTTAAAAAGCATAAAAACAGCTAAAATCACAGAATTTGTTGGTTTCTCTGCTCCTATGCTATTATTAACCTCAATAACCTTAATTTCCACTCATTTCCAGTCTATTCTGAACACCTCACACCTCACAATAGTGTTTTCATGTCCAAAAGGTTGCACCGAGGTAGCTGGATGACTATGCTAAGCGACACGAGTGGGCGGCACAAACACGTGACCCATCTAGGAGTGACACTGCAGTGGCAGACAGGATGGCAGTTAGAAAAACTAGGCCCCAAACTGTACATAATGCAAAGAAAAAAAAGAAGTGCAAGATGGAATTGTCCTTGGGCCCTCCCACCCACCCTTATGTTGTATAAACAGGACATGCACACTTTAACAAATCAATCATTTCAGCGCCAGGGTCTGCCACACAACTGTGGCTGAAATGATTGGTTCGTTTGGGCCCCCACAAAACAAGCTGGAAATTAATGTGTCCCTGCACAAACTGGCTCTACGGAGGCAAGATGTCATCCTCATCCTCCTCATCCACCGATTCCTCACCCTCTTCAGTGTGTACATCCTCATCCTCACAAAGTATTAACTCGTCCCCACTTGAATCCACCACCACAGGTCCCTCTGTACCTTCTGGAGGCTGGTCTCCCTGGAAGAGCTGATAATTCATTTTGATGAACATCATCTTCTCCACATTCTGTGGAAGCAACCTCCTACGCCTTTCGCTGACAAGGTTCCCGGCTGCACTAAACACTCTTTCGGAGTACACACTGGAGGGGGGGCAACTCAGGTAAAATAGAGCCAGCTTGTACAGGGGCCTCCAAATTGCCTCTTTTTCCTGCCAGTACAGGTATGGACTGTCTGACATGCCTACTTGGATGCTGTCACCGATGTAATCCTCCACCATTCTGTCAATGGTGACAGTATCATATGCAGTGACAGTAGACATGTCAGAAATTGTTGCCAGGTCCTTCAGTCCAGACCAGATGTCCAAACTTGGTCCTGCCTGCCCTGCATCACCGCCAGCGGGTTGCTTAGGATACCTAAGTTTTTTCCTGGCAGCCCCAGTTGCGGGAGAAAATGAAGAAGGAGCCGTTGACGTGTCACGTTCCGCTTCAGCTGACAGTGTGTTCACCAGCAGGTCTTTGCACCTCTGCAGGCTTGTGTCGGCCGGAAAGAGAGACACCACATAGGCTTTAAACCTAGGATCAAGCACGGTGGCCAAAATGTAGTGGTCTGATTTCAACAGATTGACCACCCTGGAATCCTGGCAAAGCGAATGAAGGGCTTCATCCACAAGTCCCACATGCCGAGCGGAATCGCTCCGTCTTAGCTCCTCCTTCACTTTCTCCAGCTGCTTCTGCAAAAGCCTGATGAGGGGAATGACCTGACTCAAGCTGGCTGTGTCTGAACTGACTTCACGTGTGGCAAGTTCGAAGGGCTGGAGAACCTTGCACAACACGGAAATCATTCTCCACTGCGCTTGAGTCAGGTGCATACCCCCTCCTTTGCCTATGTCATAGGTGGATGTATAGGCTTGTATGGCCTTTTGCTGCTCCTCCATCCTCTGAAGCATATAGAGGGTTGAGTTCCACCGCGTCACAACCTCTTGCTTCAGGTGATGGCGGGGCAGGTTCAAGAGTGTTTGCTGGCGCTCCAGTCTTCGGCACGCAGTTGCTGAATGGCGAAAGTGGCCAGAAATTTTTCGGGCCACCCAAAGCGTCTCCTGCACGCCCCTGTCGCTTTTCAGAAAATTCTGCACCACCAAGTTTATTGTGTGAGCAAAACATGGGACGTGCTGGAATTTGCCCAGATGTAATGCCCGCACAATATTGGTGGCGTTGTCAGATATCACAAATCCCCAGGAGAGTCTAAGTGGGGTAAGCCACTGGGCGATGATTTCCCTCAGTTTCTCTAAGAGGTTGTCGGCGGTGTGCCTCTTACTGAAACCGGTGATACACAGCGTAGCCTGCCTTGTAACGAGCTGGCGTTTCTGAGATGCTGCTACTGGTGACGCTGCTGCTGTTGCTGCGTAAGGTGATACATCTACCCAGTGGGCTGTCACAGTCATATAGTCCTTAGTCTGCCCTGTTCCACTTGTCCACATGTCCGTGGTTAAGTGGACATTGTGTACAACGGCATTTTTCAGGACACTGAGGACACTTTTTCTGACGTTTCTGTACAGTCTCGGTATCGCCTGCCTAGTGAAGTGGAATCTAGACGGGATTTGGAACCGGGGACACACTACCTCCATCAATTGTCTAAATCCCACTGCACTAATGGCGGATACCGGACGCACGTCTAACACCAACATAGCAGTCAAGGCCTCAGTTATACGTTTTGCTTCAGGATGACTGCTGTCGTACTTCATCCTCCTCGCTAAGGACTGTTGGAGGGTCAATTGTTTAGTAAAAGTAGTGGTGTTCCTACTTCCTCTCTGGGATGATGAACGACTCCCAGCAGCAGCAACAGCAGCAGCGGCAGCAGTAGGCGTAGCAATGCAGGATCCTCCAGAGGAATCCCGGATAGGAGAGTCAGTCATGCCAGTGACATGGCCTGCAGGACTACTTCCGATCCTGACTAAGGAGGAAATTGACGAGGAGGGAGTTGATGGTGTGGTTTGCAGGCGCTTGGATACAACAGGACAACGGGATTTAGGTGTCCCTGGACTGCTTACGGTCTTAGCCAAAGTTTCTGAACTTGACAGTAACTTTTTATGAACGCGCTGCAGGTGCCGTATAAGGGAGGATGTTCCTAGGTGGTTGACGTCCCTACCCCTACTTATTTCACCTTTACATATGGTACATATGGCAAGACAGTTGTTGTCCGGATTTGGATAGAAATATTGCCAGACCAAAGAGGTGGAATGTTTGGTCTTCTGCCCAGGCATGACCGTGATGGGCTTTTTCATCCCACGGACAACAACTGTCTCCCCCGGAGCCTGATTTAAACAAACCACATCACCATCAGAATCCTCCTCGCCAACTTCCTCCTCAGCGCCAGCTACACCAGTATCCTCATCCTGTTGTACTTCAACAGTGACATCTTCAATTTGCATATCAGCAAGTGGACTGTGGGTGCTCCTTTCAGCACTTGCAGGGGGCGTGCAAATGGTGGAAAGAGCCACCTCTTCCCGTCCAGTGCTGGGAAGGTCAGGCATCGCAACCACCACCACACTTGGACTCTCCTTGGGGATTTGTGATATCTTCTTAGAAAGCACAGTTCTTCGCTGTGCTTTTGCCAGCTTAACTCTTTTGATTTTTTTAGTGGGAGGAGGGCTTCCATCGTCATGTGAAGCTGAACCACTAGTCATGAACATACTAGGGATCGACCTTAGCCGTTCCTTGCCACTCCGTGTCGTAAATGGCATATTGGCAAGTTTACGTTTCTCTTCAGCTGATTTAAATGTCTTTTTCAAGGTCATTTTCCTGAACTTTGCCATTTGGGATTGTATGTGCCCTCTACTATGACATTGGGCATCGGCCTTGGCAGACGACGTTGATGGCATGTTATCGTCTATGTCATGACTAGTGGCAGCAGCTTCAGCACTAGGAGGAAGTGGTTCTTGATCTTTCTCTATTTTATTTTTATCGGAGAAAGTTTGGTCCTCCATTTATGTTATATCGATTTGATATATACGTGCGGCTAAACACAGAAAATAATTTTTTTTTTGGTTTGGACTGGAGTGTACTTTGTGGGTTACAGCACCCTTTAACGGTCAAGCCAGCCGGCCCTTTACTTATGACACAGGCGCACTCTTGGCACTACTTTGTTGATGCACGTGCGGCTACTGCGCACACAATTCACAAACACAGAAAATAATTTTTTTTTGGTTTGGACTGGAGTGTACTTTCGGGGGTTACAGCACCCTTAACGGTCAAGCCAGCCGGCCCTTTACTTATGACACAGGCGCACGCTTGGCACTACTTTGTTGATGCACGTGCGGCTACTGCGCACACAATTCACAAACACAGAAAATAATTTTTTTTTGGTTTGGACTGGAGTGTACTTTCGGGGGTTACAGCACCCTTTAACGGTCAAGCCAGCCGGCCCTTTACTTATGACACAGGCGCACGCTTGGCACTACTTTGTTGATGCACGTGCGGCTACTGCGCACACAATTCACAAACACAGAAAATAATTTTTTTTTGGTTTGGACTGGAGTGTACTTTCGGGGGTTACAGCACCCTTTAACGGTCAAGCCAGCCGGCCCTTTACTTATGACACGGGCGCACGCTTGGCACTACTTTGTTGATGCACGTGCGGCTACTGCGCACACAATTCACAAACACAGAAAATAATTTTTTTTTGGTTTGGACTGGAGTGTACTTTCGGGGGTTACAGCACCCTTTAACGGTCAAGCCAGCCGGCCCTTTACTTATGACACAGGCGCACGCTTGGCACTACTTTGTTGATGCACGTGCGGCTACTGCGCACACAATTCACAAACACAGAAAATAATTTTTTTTTGGTTTGGACTGGAGTGTACTTTCGGGGGTTACAGCACCCTTTAACGGTCAAGCCAGCCGGCCCTTTACTTATGACACAGGCGCACGCTTGGCACTACTTTGTTGATGCACGTGCGGCTACTGCGCACACAATTCACAAACACAGAAAATAATTTTTTTTTGGTTTGGACTGGAGTGTACTTTCGGGGGTTACAGCACCCTTTAACGGTCAAGCCAGCCGGCCCTTTACTTATGACACAGGCGCACGCTTGGCACTACTTTGTTGATGCACGTGCGGCTACTGCGCACACAATTCACAAACACAGAAAATAATTTTTTTTTGGTTTGGACTGGAGTGTACTTTCGGGGGTTACAGCACCCTTTAACGGTCAAGCCAGCCGGCCCTTTACTTATGACACGGGCGCACGCTTGGCACTACTTTGTTGATGCACGTGCGGCTACTGCGCACACAATTCACAAACACAGAAAATAATTTTTTTTTGGTTTGGACTGGAGTGTACTTTCGGGGGTTACAGCACCCTTTAACGGTCAAGCCAGCCGGCCCTTTACTTATGACACAGGCGCACGCTTGGCACTACTTTGTTGATGCACGTGCGGCTACTGCGCACACAATTCACAAACACAGAAAATTATTTTTTTTTGGTTTGGACTGGAGTGTACTTTCGGGGGTTACAGCACCCTTTAACGGTCAAGCCAGCCGGCCCTTTACTTATGACACAGGCGCACGCTTGGCACTACTTTGTTGATGCACGTGCGGCTACTGCGCACACAATTCACAAACACAGAAAATAATTTTTTTTTTGGTTTGGACTGGAGTGTACTTAGGGGGTTACAGCACCCTTTAACGGTCAAGCCAGCCGGCCCTTTACTTATGACACAGGCGCACGCTTGGCACTACTTTGTTGATGCACGTGCGGCTACTGCGCACACAATTCACAAACACAGAAAATAATTTTTTTTGGGTTTGGACTGGAGTGTACTTTCGGGGGTTACAGCACCCTTTAACGGTCAAGCCAGCCGGCCCTTTACTTATGACACAGGCGCACGCTTGGCACTACTTTGTTGATGCACGTGCGGCTACTGCGCACACAATTCACAAACACAGAAAATAATTTTTTTTTGGTTTGGACTGGAGTGTACTTTCGGGGGTTACAGCACCCTTTAACGGTCAAGCCAGCCGGCCCTTTACTTATGACACAGGCGCACGCTTGGCACTACTTTGTTGATGCACGTGCGGCTACTGCGCACACAATTCACAAACACAGAAAATAATTTTTTTTTGGTTTGGACTGGAGTGTACTTTCGGGGGTTACAGCACCCTTTAACGGTCAAGCCAGCCGGCCCTTTACTTATGACACAGGCGCACGCTTGGCACTACTTTGTTGATGCACGTGCGGCTACTGCGCACACAATTCACAAACACAGAAAATAATTTTTTTTTTGGTTTGGACTGGAGTGTACTTTGGGGGTTACAGCACCCTTTAATGGTCAAGCCAGCCGGCCCTTTACTTATGACACAGGCGCACGCTTGGCACTACTTTGTTGATGCACGTGCGGCTACTGCGCACACAATTCACAAACACAGAAAATAATTTTTTTTTTGGTTTGGACTGGAGTGTACTTTCGGGGGTTACAGCACCCTTAACGGTCAAGCCAGCCGGCCCTTTACTTATGACACAGGCGCACGCTTGGCACTACTTTGTTGATGCACGTGCGGCTACTGCGCACACAATTCACAAACACAGAAAATAATTTTTTTTTGGTTTGGACTGGAGTGTACTTTCGGGGGTTACAGCACCCTTTAACGGTCCAGCCAGCCGGCCCTTTATTTATGACACAGGCGCACGCTTGGCACTACTTTGTTGATGCACGTGCGGCTACTGCGCACACAATTCACAAACACAGAAAATAATTTTTTTTTTGGTTTGGACTGGAGTGTACTTTCGGGGGTTACAGCACCCTTAACGGTCAAGCCAGCCGGCCCTTTACTTATGACACAGGTGCACGCTTGGCACTACTTTGTTGATGCACGTGCGGCTACTGCGCACACAATTCACAAACACAGAAAATAATTTTTTTTTTGGTTTGGACTGGAGTGTACTTTCGGGGGTTACAGCACCCTTAACGGTCAAGCCAGCCGGCCCTTTACTTATGACACAGGCGCACGCTTGGCACTACTTTGTTGATGCACGTGCGGCTACTGCGCACACAATTCACAAACACAGAAAATAATTTTTTTTTTGGTTTGGACTGGAGTGTACTTTCGGGGGTTACAGCACCCTTAACAGTCAAGCCAGCCGGCCCTTTACTTATGACACAGGCGCACGCTTGGCACTACTTTGTTGATGCACGTGCGGCTACTGCGCACACAATTCACAAACACAGAAAATAATTTTTTTTTGGTTTGGACTGGAGTGTACTTTCGGGGGTTACAGCACCCTTTAACGGTCAAGCCAGCCGGCCCTTTACTTATGACACAGGCGCACGCTTGGCACTACTTTGTTGATGCACGTGCGGCTACTGCGCACACAATTCACAAACACAGAAAATATATTATTTTTTTAGCACTTGGGGGGAGCACCCCTGATGGACAGAGCACCCCCTGGACAACACTACAGCACTCCTTTAGGACTGGGACACTGCACAGGACTTTGGAGTGGACACAGCCCCTATGGAGAACTGACTGCACAACACAGTCCAGCCAGCCCCTATGGACTTTGAAGTAGTGGACACAGCCCCTATTAACAACAGCAGCACAACACAGCCAGCCCCTATGGACTTTGAAGTAGTGGACAACAGCAGCACTACACTACACTACACTACACAGCCCTAACTCCCACCCTCCCTCTTCACTGTCCACAGCCGAGTGAGAAAATGGCGCCGACGCGGGTACCTTATATAGGATCCAAAACCCGCGAGACTCGGAAGGCGGGATGATGACGTTTTGCCTCGATTTCAGATCCGAGTCAGGCGGGAAAAGTCGAGCCTGACTCGGATCGGACTCGGATCGGGGGGGCTCGGGGGGGTTCGGATTTCAGAAATCCGAACCCGCTCACCCCTAATTTGAAGTATTATATATTGGGGTTTGCGTTAATTTGGATGACAGCAACATTTATAAGATTTAGAGGTCTATTTACTAAGCAGTGTTAGGAGACAGAGTGAAAAGTGATAAGGTGCCAGCCAATCAGCTCCCAACTGTCATCTCACAGGCTGTTTGAAAAATGACAGTTGGGAGCTGATTGGCTGGCACCTTATCACTTTTCACTCTGTCTCCTAACACTGCTTAGTAAATAGACCCCTAAGAGTGAAAAGTGATAAGAAAGTGATAAGGTGCCAGCCAATCAGCTCCCAACTGTAATTTTTCAAACACAGCCTGTGAGATGACAGTTGGGAGCTGATTGGCTGGCATCTTATCACTATCTTATTACTTTTCACTCTGTCTCCTAACACTGCTTAGTAAATAGACCCCTAAATATTATGTTTTGTTTTTAGATGGCCTGCTTTATACTACATGTGTGTCCCTTAAGGCCGCAAGAAAACATGTGATCCATAGAGGGGAGCTATTTACTCTTATATTTACAAGGTATAAATAAGATTAGTTGTCATTTACAGGACCTAATATAATTTTCTTGGTAAATAAAGAAAGATATGTATAAGTAAATTTGAAGAATACAGAAGTATAAGATAGGAACAGACTGGGAGGCCAGCAGGTTTCCCACATTAATAAGGTCAGTTGTCTTTTTGAATTAGATTTTAAGTATCTAATTGAATGAGAGAAAAAGATATCAGCAAGTATTTATTCCTGTGACATTTCATACTATAATACCCATTTAGACCTAAATTCCAATACCTTGAGATTGAGACCGACTGGCACATAGGCGTAGGATTACATCAGACATTGGAGCCATTCGGCAGAGCAGGGGACCACTTCATATTCAATAACTAATGGTACTTCATTTCTTTTAAAACAAACAGTTTTCAGTAAGCTGCTGCTTTTGTTTTCAGTTCATGTTTATTTCAAAAAACATTTCTGAGAGAGATGGAGGGCTGTGAATATTTCCATATCAATCTCTCATTGTATGGGGCTTGATACACAAGTAAAAAGCAAAGGCAACTTTTTCAAATGTTTTATGCGCTGCGCAGCTTGCATAATGCATGATGTGTACAGGCGATATTAAAAGTTTCTACCCTTTTTATTTCAGGATGTTTTAAGTAAAAAGCAGGCAAGGACAATGAAGGTGGTTGTGAATCCTCATATTTTCTTCTAGGCCTCAAAACCACCCTGTTAAATGTTGTGACAGATATCCGTTCCCTTTATCTTTGGAAACAGGTTTACGTAGTATAATTGGGTTTTTATGTTTCACTTTGACAAAAATTTACATAGTATTTTTTATTTCTATATTTATTTTTTTTTACAAGGACACCATGAGCCGAGAGCCTGTTAGGGAATCATTTGTTGGATTACTGCTTGCAACTACCTCAGTAGATAGTTTATATGCAATGCCGTAAATTTCTGTTGCCTAATACGGTTGTTAGAAAGTCCTGCTTACCGTCTGGCACCACAAAGCCATACACTTTTCTTGGCATACCTGTACAAAGAGGATTTTGCATGGCTCCTCTACTATTTTACATTTTGTAAGTGAGGGTCATTCATAATGTCTTCCTGTAGTGTTTCAGACCTAGGGTTAGAACCTTTTTATTTTCAGATTCCTGGACAGGGGCAGTGACCAAAACCGCAGTAGCGTTACAATCCTTTTATTTGTCAGATTTCAGGAGATTTCTTTTTACCACTCACTATATATACCAGACCGAGCCCCTTCATGCCCCTATATATGCCAGACTGAGCCCCCTCATGCCCCTATATATGACTGACAGAGCCCCCTCATACCCCTTTATATGTCATCACTCAGAGTCCCCTCATGCCCCTATACATGACTGACAGCCCCCTCATACCCCTGTATATGTCATGACTCAGAGCCCCTTCATACCCCTTTATATGTCATGACTCAGAGCCCCTTCATACCCCTTTATATGTCATGACTCAGAGCCCCCTCATACCCCTTTATATGTCATGACTCAGAGCCCCCTCATGAATCAGTCTTGCTGCCGACTCATGATAAATTGCAGAAAACAAAGCATGTTGAGAAAGAGAGAGAGAGAGACTAATCTTTAAAATGCCCTCATAAATGATGAAATTCTAGTGAGGATTTACCAAGCCCTCACCTTTCCGTAGACAGCCACCTGTCCACCTGTACAGAGTTTCTCTTCAAAGCTTTACTGGGTAACACAATTTCCAAACACTAAGCCTGCCAACTTTTTAGCTGTGCAGCCATATTATTGCACACAATTTTCTGCAGAACTCACTTACATTAACTAAACATAAAAGGCAATTTGTTTAGTTGTACACAACTCAATAATTAATTTTCTTCATTGACAGCCATGCTTTTACACATTTATCTTTGTACACACATTACTTTCAAGAGTGGATAGGTGGGAGCAGTGAGAAGGCATTCCGTGGGTGGGAGGAGCAGTGGAGAGGCGTTCTGTGGGTGGGAGGAGCAGTGAAGAGGTGGGCTGTAAGTGGGAGAAGCAGTGGGGAGGCAGGAACTCAGCACAAAGGTCCACTGCGTACTGTCTTCTCAACAGTACGCAGTGTGCCTCTGGACAGATGTTCTGATTTCTGTAGTAATCGCAGATGGGTGGCAACTAGAGATGGGTTCAGACCCCCGTGTTTTGGTTTTGGTTCCAAATCATTGTTGTGTTTTGGTTTTGGCAAAACCACCCTCAAGTGTTTTGGTTTGGTTTTGGATTTCTTTAAAAAATTGCTAAAAACAGCTAAAATCATGTAACTTGGACTTGTTTTTCTTTCTATAGTACTATTAACATCATCAACATTAATTTACAGTAAATTGTGACCAATTTCGGCTCCTGAAATCACTAGGGAGGGACTTACATGCAATCAAAAACACACATGATCCGTTTTTATATCCGAGATCCAACCTGTGGGAGACCCTATCCGGGACTTGGTTCGACTCGAAACCTCAAAGTTTGGGTGTGTTCAGTTTCAGCAGAATTGAACCACTCATCCCTAGTGGCAACCCCTATAATCAGACCCATAAATTCCATTGTTACATTGCAAATCAGTGTTTACACACTGGTGTACAGTGCCACACATTATTTAGCATTTCGAGATGACACCTGCTACAGAAGTGGCAAATCTAAAGGCAATACCTTGCCTGGGATATGAAATACATTTTTCTTGCTGTTGTTTGCTAGACATCAATTTTATGTTATGGAACAAGGTATTGAGGGGCCTATTCATAAACACTAAAATAAGGTTTTTAAGGACATTTTCCTTAATTATCATTATTTTAGTATGCTTAAAGAGACTTAACACAGGAGATATTACTGAATTCTCTTGGTTAAGTCCCCCTGCGTTAATTTTCACACTCCCCGTACATTAGTATGGGGATATGGAAATTATGCTATTCATCAAATTACGAAAATTATGTATTTTCGTAATTTGATGGAGTTACTATCCGCCACTGTGAGATGTCGAATAGCAGGTGATACCTGTGTCAGCGTGTGCAGGTCCCCCAACGTCTTCCTCATGCGCTTTGGTCCCTCCTCTGGCACCGGTGTCTGCTCAGACACTGTGTTCTCCCAGCAGAACACAATACAGTTTAAAAAAAAAAGTTGTTTTTTTTTCTAAACAGTACTGTGGTCTGCTGGAAGAACACGTGTCAGAGCAGACACCGAAGCCGGAGGCGCTGCAGCAGGCAGGTAAGTGCGCGGGACAGATGGGAGGTATGCGGAGGGGGGAGGGAGGAGCAGCTGTAGGCAGTGCTGCGCATGCACTGGTTTTACTAATGTAACAGCACATGCACAGCACAGATTCCAGCTGTGGTAAGGTAGTGTAGAGAGGGAAAACTATTTCCCGAAAAGCTGTCATCGCAAAAATGACAGTTTTTGAAATAGATAGTTATGGAGAGGAGGAATGATGAATTCCTCCGGTAATTAGGTAGAATTCCATGCGAGTTCTAAACCTAATTACTTCCATCGAATTGTAAGTTATGATGAATAGGCCCCTAAATGAGCTGAAAAAGGTGGAGTATGGATATATTTAAAATTATGCCTGAGTTTACAGTATACTATGGGGGGTTTGTGATAGGTGTTGGGTACAGAATCCCGATGCCGGCATCCCGACAGGGTTTGGATACCGACACTTGTTGGTCAGTATCCTAACCCTCTCCCTACCCCTAAGCCTCCCTCCCAGGTACCTAAATCTAACCTCCCCCTTTAGTGCCTAACGCTAACCCTCCCCCTAGTGCTTAACCCTAACTTCTAACCCTCCCTCTAAACCCAGTACTTAAGGTCGAAATGCCGGCAGTCAAGATGCCGGCACCGGGATTCTGACAGGTGTTGGGCTTCCAGCTTGGCATACTAAACACCGGCTATGATGGACAGGTAAGACTAAAAAACTAGAGTCTCCTTCAGGAGGCCACCTTTGAGATTTTCTGGTAACCATGTTTGTTTTAACTTGAGAATATATGGCCAGAACACGCCCTTACTGTACTATTGTTGCGACTTCATGCCCATTGCAATCTCGTTCACACCCACTTCCCGCAATTCCACACCCATTCCAGCCCCTTAGTCGGAGAAAGTCGCTTGTTTCTTGCTTGACTTGAGACAGACAAAAATAATTACATACATGCATAGTGCAAACAATTGCAATTTGAGACAGAAACAAATCTCAAATGACTCTAAATAAGGCCCTCAGTGAGAGTTACTGCAGGAGAGCACTGGGAGCTCAATTAACAATGTTAGTCCTAGTGATAGAGTTCCTACACTGCTCAATGAGCCCTATTCAATTAGAGCGGATCCGCGATACTTTTCCGCCTCCCAGACTTTTCGCCTACATAGCGTCTTTTGTAGGCGGAAAAGTATGGCGGCTGTGCCGGCTTTACCCCGTATTCAATATGGAAGTACGCGATAACGGGACCCGGCGAAACTTGAACAGGTGGAAAGTCCTGTCAGATTTGGGGAAATCAGCCTGACACCCCCCAAAAGATGCTCTGACATGGGGGTTACCTATGGTACCCCCTGATTTGGCTTGCTGAAGGTATTTGGTGTTTTTAAACGGGCTTAATAGCTGCTAAATAGTGTTTTTCTATACGTGGTGCAGAAGAGTATTCAGGAGGGTTTTTTTCCCAGAAAATAAGTTATTCCATCAAATTTGGGGTACTTGAAAATGGGGTGAGCATATTTAAAAGTTGCTAAAGTGAAGTTGAAAAAATCTTGAAAAATCCACCTGCCACAAGCACCTGCAATCAAACAAACACCTGGGGCATACTTGGGGACTCCCCCAGAGTCAAGTTTGCTAGTTATCTTTGTCCCCCAACATTTTTTTTTTCACCCCCAAATTCAAAGTGATTTCTTGGGGTGTCCTTAAGTGTTTTTTAAAAATAAAATTGAAGCAGTTTACCTTTGAGGGACTGTCTGAAGGCTGCACGGGGGTTCCCGCAACGTTGCACCCCAAAACCCCAATTCTGCACTTTTTTCCATCTAGTATTCATAGGCGAAAGTTGTTCGCCTATTACATTGCATTGACTTTCCACCTAGGTGGAAAGTCTTCCAAATTGAATACGGAGTAAAACCAAAACAGGCGAAAATGACGTCATTGGCGAAAAGTTTTCACCAAAAAACACGCGAAAACGGCTTTTCGCTTCCAATTTAATACGGGCCAATGATGGAAAACAGAGGAGCAGTACAGTGGGACAGGTAGTGAAGAGGTCTGGTCTGGGGTACAAGCTTTACTACAACCACAAAACTCGGTCTGTTTTTTTACTCATGCCACTAAGACTATGGTTTGCTTTGTACACTAACCCAAGGACTAAGGTTTAATTTTATAAACTTAAATTTGAAGATGGATAAAGTATGGGGATACATTTTTTCTTTTATTTAGCAAGTTGAATTTTACTACTGTGTGTAGTGGTTTGTCAAAGCTAAACAAGCCTGGTTTAGTAATCATCCCTGTTGCCGTTTTAAAGCTAGTGGTCAAATCTGCCGATGATCAGCGGATTTGACAAATCTCTCTTTAGTAAATATACCCCAATGTCTCTTTAAAATACAATAGTTGTCAGCTAGTGTACAGTTTATATTCCTTTATATTCCTTTATATGTGAGAATGGGAATAGGAGTTAGAGAGGCATACTATCCATTGCTAGCTCGCTTCAACTCTATTTAAATGATTTTTCAACAAAAGGCATTCTTACTATTATTGCGTCTTTGTAATTCCAGAATTAAAGCTGGGTACACAGTACAAGATTTTGCCCAACGATGCTAACGACTACAATAATTCAGACCAACCAAAACGATCCAGAAAACATGATATACAGCATACACAAGGCCTGATTCAGCAAGGATCGCTATTCAGCTTATACGCACGCAACGCAGTTGCTAATATCAGCGGTGATATCCAAATGTTTGCATTCACATTGCGATCGCAGCCTAACATAAGGACGCCCACTTCCCTTTACTCGGTATAATCGGCAATCGAGTAACATCGGACCCATACGCACAGTTAAGCAGGTCAGACCTTATCAGGAATTGCTTACTTCGGCACATGCTATGAGGTCTCAGGCTGCATATGGTATCGCAGTGGATAAGTTATGCGCGCCCATGCAACGGCATTGAAACGCACTGGCACTCCTGCGTTCAGTCGACTACCCCGACGGCACTTCCTGTCAATCACTCTACCATGGGTCTGCATGGTCACTGCGATTGCAGTGGCCGGTTCGCGCACATGCACTGCAACGCATGCGCTGTACGAAACAATAAGCCGATTGCATTTGTATAAGCAACTGCAATACTTGCTGAACCAGGTCCACACTAACCAATAATCGATTAGTTCCAAACAATCCTTACCATTCCAAATCATCTTGTGGCAGATGTATGAAGCTCTGGGAAGTGATAAAGTGATGAACGACCAACAAATTGTGATAAACGACCAACAAATCAGCTCCCAACTGTCATTTTGCAAACACAGCCTGTAACATGGCAGTTATAAACTCACTAACGTGTATTATCGTGTTACCATATAATACCTTCTTAAATACAATGTAACTGATCTTCTAAAATATAGACACAGACAACAGTGTTGGCGTTTAAATATTTTGTCAATATTATTTTTGACAAGTCATTTCATTTTTAGACTGTAAGTTAATACTAATATTGGTGACGGCACAAAAGAACGCACAGAACAATAATAACCAAACCGTTCAAACAAATACACACACACACACAAACACACACAGAAGCCAAGCATTGGTGATCAACTCTCCTTTAACTTCAACCACCGGTCCAGGTGGTATAGCCATTTCCCGTCCAGGACAATTGGCTGTCGCCTTACTCCACTTCAAGGAGAACGCACCCACTAAGCCTAAAGCTGGCCACACACTAGAACAACTTACATCCAACCAGCCAACTTGTTGATTGGTTGGAATGAAAATCTGGTAAGGAATGAGAGTAAATGATGATCAGCAATTTACTCCTAAATGCCAGAAAACAGATGAAAATGGTCTTTCAGACAAGTTTGTTAAATGTTTGATCTAAACTATTTGTTCATACAACAGTTTTGGTCCATTTTTCAGCGTCTGGGAGCAAGTTGCTGATTGTATTCCTTACCAGATTTTCATTCCAACCAATCTACTAGTTGGCTGGTTGGACAGATAATCTTTAGATGTGTGGCCAGCTTTAGTATTAACATAAAGTAACTCCAAGTGTCGCTCTTTACGCCAAGCGAGGCCTAAACCGATGCGCCGCCACCATAACTCAACCCTGTAACAAGACACCCTTAATCAGCAGAAAATCAGGCAATCCTGCAGGACTAAAATGCACGCCATCCACACGAAACAAGTGTGCATCACGAAATTGAATAAACACAAGCTCCGCTATACCACCACCATTCTCCACTACACCACCACCATTCTCCACTATACCACCAACATTCTCCACCATACCACCACCATTCTCCACTATACCACCACCATTCTCCACTATACCACCACCATTCTCCACTATACCACCAACATTCTCCACAACACCACCATCATTCTCCAACATGTATCTCACCACTACAGTATTTTACCTTCCTCCTAGCCACCTCCAACTGCACCAGAACCAACATTCCTCCACACACTCCTGCGGACAATGAAAGAACACACAACTGGCAGGAAGGCAGGGTATATGTTATCTATCAAATGGATCTAATGACAATAGAGCGCAAATACAATGCAGTTTGCTGACTTAAATCATTCCCAATGAAGGATAGAGAGGAAAAATTGACTGCAATTAATGCACAGAATTAATTATAACTTTGATTAGTCTTGGAAATATGTATAGAAATTATACAGTCCGTGAAATATTAAAAGAAATTAGTGTTATATAGGTAATAAAAGCTTGTAATTAAACTAGTGTCTCTGCACAAAACTGGTGTTTCCAATATTTTTCTGAAATATATGGTAGTATCCTGGATATCTATATATTATCATTCATTAAATCTATTACAATAAATAGTTATTTAAACCAAATGCCACTCTGTCAGTATAATTTCAAACATAATTATAACACTGCTTTGAATGGCGTTCATATGTACACATAGCATAACCTAAGTGGATATAGTTATTCCCGCACAGATGCAGCACCTTAGAATACAGAAAGAAAAAACATAAACAAAGCAGTCGAACCACAGATACACCATACTAACAAGACATGGAAACGTAACAAAGACGGGGGAAGGGGGAGGGGAACAACGGAGCTAACCAGACTTGAGGCAAAAAACTAAAAACACACGGAGTAAACTAACCATCACGCCATATCATATATAATTCAGAAGCCAATTGGGCCCCGGGGGGAAAATAAAAAATTCCTCATAGACTCCCGCAGTAGGTCGGCGAGTGGTTAGGCCTCCGGTGAGCTACGTTGGAGCAAAATAGCTAAACCCGGATGAATATTATGACGGAATGCAGGAGGACGACACCGAACAAGGGATTGGATATCCCCGTCGGATAAGCCAGCAGAAGCCACAGATGTAGCAGCTCTTATTCCAAATGAGTTAGTACCGAACTTGCCCGGCTTGAGCTCTGAAAAAAGCCAAACAACGCCACAAAACATGATAAAACTGGTATTTCGTAACCGGGGATACCTCCTTGTGCATCAACCATGTCCCATGCCATCGATATGCATCTGCTCAAAAGCGCCCGCCAGCGCCACCGGACTACTGCAGGAATGGGATATGGTTGAAGTGAAGCCAGCGACTTCTACCAGCCTGGTCCACACTGGAACGCTGTATAAGGCCTAGCATTGCTTCCAGGCATATAAATTACATCCCCAATAGTGAGTGGTGGGTCAGCAAAAAACCTAATTGAAACAGCAAGCATACAAAGCTGAAAATAAAACAAACTGACAGGACCGCAGCCAGCAAGTAAAGCAATCAACATGGACATATCAATGGAACACCTGCAGTCAATCGCTTTAGGGGTCGACCTGGACCAACCCCTGCAGGCCCCCAAAATTATGAAGGACCTGAAGGGGCCAGGCCCATCATACAACACAGAGAAAAATAGACACGCCTGCCAAATTAAGCCATACTACAGTGAGCGAGCGCCCTTGCAAATACAGATCCCAAATAAATGTCAGCATGACTCTGCAAGCTCTTACGTGCCTGAGCCACCGAAGAACAGAAAAAAAGACGCTCCCATTCCAGCCAACCCACCTACTAACAGCGAAAAGTCCTGGGGCAATGGCCCTCGAAGCTAATTCCTAAAATGCCGGCATGCTGAACTGCCAAACATAAGGAGGACACGGGTCACCGGCCAAAACGGCCTGAGGGGCTAAATACTTGAACTGCAACAGGGTATACGCAATCCCAAACTGTATACCAGGCACAAGACTGGCAACAAAATGGACATTAAGCAGCAGGCAACCAGAACAATTAATTCTAGCAAACGAACAACCGGAAGAGAGGACGAACACTGAGGTCAAGCGCATGCCCCGCGCCTAGGTTGTTGCAACAAGATCATACTCACGTTACCCAAGCGGTCCCCCCAGAGTTCTAAAGCAATCACAATGGGGCACAGCTAAAGCAACAGCATGCTCTTAGTGAATCCCTACGCAACCCACTTGAACGGTCAAGGTGAAGCGCACCACAGACCGTTGAGGTAAGCCGAAAAACCAATCGCAACAGCTGAGTGTTACTGCAGGAGTACTCAGCCACTTCCCTATGGGGATATAGCTGAGGGCGGGTTTCAGGTGAGCACCCCGCATATATAATGAAAAAACCCGCCTGCCAATTATGATAGGAGCAATAGGCCACCTCACCCGGCGCCCAAGCCCCAAACCCCCGGCGCAAAAAGCGCTGGACAACAAATGGGCCCAGGTATATCTGAACATGAGGAAGCAATGGGGAAGCAGCAACTGGTGATGACTGATCAATTGATGACCCAGGCGTGGAAGACTGGGATGCTATCAAAGGGTCAAAAAACGCTAGCCCGAGATAACATCGTATGGAGGGCAGCAATAGCAGGAGCTGGGTCAGAGGGTGGGTGGGGGGGTGCGCCACAGCCACGGGAGACAATCCATCCGGCGTGGGTGTAACAAACCAGGGGAGTAGCAAAGGTGGGTACAGAGGAGCATGAAATGGACAGAAGGTGCAGAGGTTCCGGAATGCATGGGGTGCTACCTAGTATGACGGCCGCCTGTTTTATCTTGGTTAGTTTGCACTATACCCTAAATAAGTTACAGATATTTTAGGAGACATGAAATAATGGTGGTAGACAGAACATAATTAGTAGTACTCACATTAATATAGGTGCAATGTATATTTGCGAAGTAGGAGTATAGCTGAGAATGGAGCTTCCTGTAGGTGTTTCCACTCCAGTGATAGCAGCTTGGGGCAGTAATTGTAGTAATAATCTGTGCACCATGTGGGATCTCACTGTAGAACATGTATTCTGTAAATTTAAGTTAAATGCTCAGAATATGTGTCAAAGCAGCTACCCATTAATTTCAGATAGTGCATCACTAAAGCATTCTATTACACCAATAGGACCTCAATGCCCAGCAGAAAAAACTGCCACTGCTTGCTGTTTCTACTCACTCCAGTATTTCCCCGTAGGCTTGCCATACCACACTAGCTCAGTTAGGTACAGGGAGTGTGTGTGCAGGGGGGGGTGGGGGCTACACTTTTCCCAGGCACCATGGTCCCAACTCTGGTAACAACTGACGCAGTGTTGGGCAGCCGACCAGGTAGCTCTCTGGGTCAGCGGAGCCAGGACTGCCTAGCTCTATGCATGGGAGACTAACTGCTGGCGTAACTGCGTACTGTGGTAGTGGAGAGCCCACCAGTACTGGTCATACACGCGACCTCTGCAATATATATATATACACATACACACACACACACACACACACGAGGGGCCTGCCTGTGCCTCCCGCTTGGGCAAACCTACCAGCCTTTGGGGCCTATTCCTTAAACCTAAAAATTCTCTGGAGATAATTAGCTTTAGAACTCTCATGGAGTTCAAGCTAATTATAGGTGGAATTCATCATTCCACCTCTCCATAAGTATCTATTCCGAAAAGCTGTCATTTTTGCGATGACCGACTTACCTGTCCGCGCAGCAGCCTCCGGCTCCGTCCTGCTGGTCTGTCATGTGGTTTCCCAGCAGACCACATGACAGATTAAACTGTCTAAACTTTCTTGAGCTCTGCTGGGGAGCACACATGTCCGACCAGCCTCCGGAGCCTGAGGACGGATCAGAGCGCCGGAGGGACTCGTCGGGGGACCTGCACACGCGGATACAAGTAAGTTTCACCTGCTATTCGCCACCTCACAGTGGCGAATAGTAACTGCATCAAATTCCGAAAATTGATAATTTTTGGAATTTGATGAATACCACAATTTCCACATCCCCATACTGATGTATGGGGAGTGTGGAAATCAACGCAGGGGAACTTAGCACAGGAGATATCACAGATATCTCCTTGCTAAGTGGCTACATGAATACCAAAATAACGTTATTTAAGGAAAATGTCCTTAAAAACTTTATTTTAGTGTTGATGAATAGGCCCCTTTGTCTGTAAAGGGGACAGGGCTCAGAGGCAAACGCGGAATTTCTACAGAGGGGCTTTCAGAAGCCTGATTTTAACATGTTACCAGTAAGCGGGCATAATCAGCACTGAAAAATAGCTACAACAGGCATCATACGAATGTACAGAATGAAATAATTCTGACCTATACAGCCAGGACAAGCAGACACAGTAAGTAATTATATGTAAAAGTAGAGCCACCCTGTCTGAGCTGAATCCTTTTATTTCATATGCGGGCTCCATTACCGATCATCTGAGCAAGTTGGGGAATCTGGGGGAGGGCTGAAAAAGAAACCGTGCACTGCCCTGGACATAGACGTACAGATTGGTCTCTTTTTGTACTTGATAGGGTATTATTCAGTATTAATAATTGATCCTATAGATGTGCTATATCAGTGCACCCCGCACAGTACGTTTTCCAGATCACCTTGTCGGTGCACAACTATATTCATTACTGGCTTTCCAATTTATTTACTACTTGCAATTTATTTACTACTGGCTGCACAACCATATTCATTGCATGTTTTCCAGAACTCCTAGTGACACATTTTAAAAGAGCAACAGGGACTGAAGTTTGCCAGTTAGTTAATAGGTGACACTACTAAGGGGATCCTAATTTTGTATGGCCCCTTATAATATGGGGCACTAAATAGGTCACACTGTGGTACCTGGGAGGGCTTCCTGCCTCGCCTAGAAAAGGCACCGGTAGAGATGGCTAGTGAGTGAGTGTCTCAACACACTGACTCGAATTATTCAGATGAGTGAATGATTCGAGTCACTCATACCCCTTTCAGACATACTGAGAATCCCGGGATTTTGGCCTGCCTCGGCCAAAATTCCCGGGTCTCATGTCTGTGTGAAAGGTACCTACCTGGGAACACGTTCCCGGGTAGCCGCCCCTGCAATCGTCCAGGGTTTTTCTCGGGACTTAAGTCCCGGGAAATTACCCTGCTTCTGTCTGAATGGTGCTACCCGGGAATTTACTACTCCCGGGCAGCACCAAGCAGCTTTTGCATGCAGCATTGAGCTGACAGCGCAGAGCGTCCTATAGGACGCTCAGCGCTGCTGCTTTGGCTGACAGCGCAGAGCGTCCTATAGGACGCTCAGTGCTGCTGCTCACCACCCCCGGCACCAGCCGGCTGTGCCACAGCGGGCCGCCAGCACTCCCGCTGGACCACCAGGGAATTAGAATAAATGTTAAAAAAATTATAATAAAAAAAAAACTGCATTTCGATTGGCCGGCTTTTGGCTGCTGAATGACGACGTCATCATCATCAGCCAGAGAGGGGATAGGCTAGGAGGAGCAGACGGCAGAGAAGAGAAAGAAGAGGCAGGTAAGCAGAAAAACCCTGCTCTTGTCTGAAAGGGGTCTACCTGGGAATTTCCCGGGTAGACACTGTAGTGTGAAAGGGGGGTCTCGACCAAATACCCGGGAATTTGCACAGGAGAAATTCCCGGGTCTGAGCAGGAAATTTCCCGGGTTGTATGTCTGAAAGGGGTATCAGTGTTTGGTGAGTCGAGACACCCACCTCTCTAGCCTCTCTGCCAGTGGGAGCTAGTGAATGGCAGCTCCGCCCCCTACACTGCTGATCCGACCTGATTATACTTCTCTACTGTGTCAGATCAGCAGTGTAGAGGGCGGAGCTGTCTGCGACTCACTCTGAGTCGTGCAGCTTCTGCCTGGGCTCAGGGCGGTGCACTGACTCTCCTGAGTCAGTGCAGAGGCTTGGGCTGGCCTGGGGGGACGGAGCTGTCAGCGACTCACTGAGTCGCGCAGCTACTGCCAGGGCTCAGGGAGTGCACTGACTCAGGAGAGTCAGTGAGAGCCCTGAGCTGTAGTGCTGGGCTGCGGGGGCGGAGCTGTCAGCGGCTCACTCTGAGTTGCTGGCTCCCCTGCTGCTCTATCTAAAGAGTCGTGTCTCGAGACACTTCACTGAGTTGAGCCATGAGGCTCAACTCAGTGAGGTCAATCGATCTGCCCATCCCTAGGCACCAGCAGACCCCCAGTATTAAAATGGCGGCCGCACTCGGGGCAAAGCCATGACCCCTTTGCGGCCCTAACAGCGGGCGCGCAACCGCCCACAGGCCGCTCATTCAATCAACCAGCGGGGCAGCCACCGCTGCCTGCCGCTGGTTAAACCCTATAGAGACAGAGCCAGCGGTAACATGCTGAGCTGCTCTCCGTCTCACTGCACAGTCGGGGCCGAAGCTTCTGGCCTCGGCTGTGCTAAGGCGCGCGGCCGCACCGAGCACCACGTGGAGGCACAATCGGAGGCGGCGGCCTCCGTACAGCAAAGATAAAGGGCAGGGCTGACAGCCGCGGCCAAAGCTGCGTCCCTGCCCTACTTGCCTCAGGACCTGCCCGTGAGCCCGCTGTGTTAGCCCCACATACAGCGGGCAATGTAACAGAGGAGCGATGGGGGGACATTAGGAAGGCAAGAGGGAGATACCAGGAAGGATGCACAGTGGGATAGAAGATTGAGGGAAAGCATGAAAGAATAAGGGAATAGAATGAAAGTATAGGGGAAGAGAATAAAAGAATAGCAGGAGGGAAGAGAACAGGAGAAAGAGAAAAGCAAAAGGAGATTTATACAGGAGATTCACATCACACATTATACTTCCCTGTCCTGGAAAAAAAACTAACAAAGATGCAGATTTGCATACATCACTCCATTAAATACTCTTAGACCACTCCCCATGAAACATTCATTGGCTGCATAAGACCAGCTAAACTTAAAGGGGCAATATCCAACACGTTATTAAACTGTCAACACTCAAAACACTCGTGGTTTAATGTCCCTTAGGCTTAAATTGACAGCCTTCGGTCTTACGGAGCTGAGTGGCTGGTCGTTTATTACTCTGCACTTTATCACTTTCCAGAGCTTCATATATCTGCCCCCTAAGGTCTCTGTACACACTGTCAGATATAGGTGCTTTTAGAAAATGGAAATGCTTAGTTTTTAGTAGACATTGGGCCCAGGATCATACTGCACTTTCTGAATGATACCAAAACAACGGGAACTGACATAGCAGGTGCAGCACTCACTATATCTGGGGATAATCATAATCTGATGGGTTTTAGACCGAATGTCGGGCCCTTGTGCTGCATAAACACTACACAGTTATCAGACCTATCTGACAGATATAGCCTTGTTGGGGCGAGACTTGCATAGTTTAGTGTATGGTGTACACTTCAACGCAATAATTTTTATTCTCAGCACAGATTTCTATCAGTGCTTATTCCTTTTGCTGTCCAATAAGTACACAGAGGATGTTACCTGAATCACTGATGCAGAAACCGCCCACAGGGCAGTGTTGATTTTCTTGGCCTATCGAGAATAAAATATAACTCTGTTAGATATATAGAGAATCTTTTTCATGGTCTTAATCATAAATATATAATTTTAGGTATGTTATTTCCATCTTATCAAAAAGCATTACAACTACTACTTCATTCCTCTCCTTTGGGAGTATTATCAGGAAAGATCCTGCTCACTTAATATATCTCAATCTCACTGTCACATACTATGTGAGTAGACTTCAGTACAGAGCAGAAAATGTTTAGAGGCTTTTTGAAGTTGAGACAGGGATGTTGTTTCTCGATACTGCTACAACTAAATATTAATTTGATGACTTGAAACTTTTAACTTTAAGATTGCAAGGCACCATTGTTTGTTTAGGTGCCTATTAAATCAAATCGTCCCGAAAGACAGCTTTTCGAGATGGTTTACCACAAAAAAGGCGATGGGGTACTTATACAATACTCAGTTTCATTGGCCAGTAGCGCTAAGAGCAGTCTTGTTAGGCCTGTTAGGTACATACTTGCCTATCGGAGGAGACAACCCACTACAATGGGTGGGGGACATTGTCGTCACTGTGGCCTCATCCTCCGCTGTTTAAGCTGCTATTCCCGGCATTAAACAACGGCAGCCAGGCTTAGGCTCCTGACTGACCACATCAGTCGGAAAGTGGGTGGCACCGGAAGACTGGCCAACTATGACTGGAGACCGGGAGAGCCCCCCAAACTTACCTGGACTTTTCTGTATAGTTGGCAAGTATGGTTAGCTGTCATGGAGCGCACTTATCAGCTCCCGTATTGCATACTGCAACTGGAACTTTGGCTTCCAGTTCCAAATTATACAAAAATAATTAAAAACAGAAATAGGAATAAAAAGTAGAAAATAGAAAAAAAAAATAATAATAAAATTACAATGGGCACCTCTGTCAAACACCATAGGCTGTCACCACAGGCCATGATAATTAGGCTTCATTAGAAGCCCACAGTGAAGACTACTGCTCACTATAGCTGGAAATAGTCTGCAAAAGCTTTTTGCTTTTGCAGAATAATCATAATATATAAAAAGAGCAGCTGACATGAAGTATGCTGTTTTTTATGAAATTTAGTATTTTTTATTGAAAATGTTTTCCAATTGAACAATACAACAATAAAAGAAACAACCAAAAAAACCCCAAAGAATAATTATCACACATCAAAATTCTAAAACATATCCATCACGAATATAGAACACCTAATATACAGTCAGGTGCATAAATATTGGGACATTGACAGAATTTTCATATTTTGGCCTCTATTCACCACCACAATGGCTTTGAAATGAAACAAACAAGATGTGATTTAACTGCAGACTTTCAGATTTAATTTGAGGGTAATTACATCCAAATCAGGTGAACGGTGTAGGAATTACAACAGTTTCTATATGTGCCTCCCACTTTTTAAGGGGCCAAAAGTAATGGGACAAACTAAACAATCCTAAATCTGACATTCACTTTTTAATACTTTGTTGCAAATCCTTTGCAGGCAATTACAGCCTGAACTCTGGAACGCATAGACATCACCAGACTCTGGGTTTCATCCCTGGTGATGCTCTGCCAGGCCTTTACTGCAAATGTCTTCAGTTCCTACTTGTTCTTGGGGCATTATCCCTTCAGTTTTGTCTTCATCAAGTGAAATGCATGCTCAATCGGATTCAGGTCAGGGGATTGATTGGCCATTGCATAACAATCCACTTTTTAGCCTTAAAAAACTCATTGGTTGCTTTTGCAGTATGCTTCGGGTCATTGTCCATCTGCACTGTGAAGCGCCGTCCAATGAGTTCTGAAGCATTTGACTGAATATGAGCATATAATATTCCCCGAAACGCTTCAGAATTCATTCTGCTGCTTTTGTCAGCAGTCACATCATCAATAAATACAAGGGAACCAGTTCCATTGGCAGCCATACATGCCCACGCCATGACACTACCACCTCATGATTCACTGATGAGGTGGTATGTTTTGGATCATGAGCAGTTCCCTTCCTCCTCCATACTCTTCTCCTCCCATCACTCTGGTACAAGTTGATCTATGTCTCATCTGTCTATAGGATGTTGTTCCAGAACTGTAATGGCTTTTTTAGATGTTGTTTGGCAAGCTCTAATCTGGTCTTCCTGTTTTTGAGGCTCACCAATGGTTTACATCTTGTGGTGAACCATCTATATTCACTCTTGTGAAGTCTTCTCTTGATTGTTGACTATGACACATATACAACTACTTCCTGGAGAGTGTTCTTGATTTGGCCAACTGTTGTGAAGGGGTTTTTCTTCACCTGGGAAATAATTCTTCTGTCATCCACCACAGTTGTTTTCCGTGGTCTTCCGGGTCGTTTGGTGTTGCTGAGCTCTCCGGTGCGTTCTTTCTTTTTAAGAATGTTCCAAACAGTTGATTTGGCCACACCTAATGTTTTTGCTATCTCTCTGATGGGTTTGTTTTGATTTTTCAGCCTAATGATGGCTTGCTTCACTGATAGTGACAGCTCTTTGGATCTCATATTGAGAGTCGACAGCAACTGATTCCAAATGCAAATGTCACACCTAGAATCAACTCCAGACCTTTTACCTGCTTAATTGATAATTAAATAAAGAGGGAATAGCTGACACCTGTCCATGAAATAGCTTTTGAGTTGATAGTCCCATTACTTTTGGCCCCTTAAAAAGTGTGAGGCACATATAGAAACCGTTGTAATTCCTACACCGTTCACCTGATTTGGATGTAATTACCCTCAAATTAAATCTGAAAGTCTGCAGTTAAAGCACATCTTGTTTGTTTCATTTCAAAGCCATTGTGGTGGTGAATAGTGGCCAAAATATGAAAACTCTGTCAATGTCCCAATATTTATGCACCTGACTGTAAATAACATACAGTATTCACAAATTGCAGAGCATAGCAGAGAAAAAAAAACAACAAAATGTACAGCATATATAAACATATTATATAAGTATATGCAAAAAAAACAGAATAATAGACTCATTGCAGAATAGTATCAAAATCATCTAGTACAGAATATACAATATATTTTACTCTAGAGCATTAATACTTACAGTAAATGATGGGGCACATAATGTAGAAACCTCCATTCCCAATATGCATAAGATAATCATATATAAACAGCATTGAGCAAGATCCAACCATAGTCTGACTCCCAATCAATAAACATAAAATAAACATAAAATTTAAAGTCTAGATAAAGTATGCTGATCTGGCGGCAACTTAGCATATGTAGATTGTAATTGTAACCATCTCTGCCAAATTTGGTCAAACTTGGATTCAGCTTTATGAGTAGTATATAAATACCATACCTCTCATGAGATATTGTGTTATTAACTAGAGCAACCCACGTTTGAAGAAGGATGCTGTTTTAAACAGTAGGTTGATGTGGAAAATTTCATAGATCCCAACTGTCCAGTTTTAAGTAGAACTGTAACGATATTAGGGAACTGTTCGTCAGTCCATCAGGACTTCTAACCAAACTGACACTGGTCCTCGTGGCAAAGGTTCATATACGGAATTTATTGCATGGTAATTACTTGTACTGATAACTCACACTGGGGAATGATTTGCCACTTGGTGGAATATTTTATGACATACCATGTTTTGTTTCAAAAAATGTTTGAGTCAATCCACAGAGCATATTGTATTTGTGTATGTGGCAATAATTTTATTATACACACACAGGATCTTCAGCAAAACTTGAACAATTTATTTAACCTTCACTTAACATTGTCTAGTCACTAGAACAGGGGTTCCCAACCACGGTCCTCAAGGCACACTAACAGTCTAGGTTTTAAGGATAGCCATAGTTGAGCACAGGTGACTTAATTAGTACCTTAGTTATTTTGATTTAACCATCTGTGCTTAAGCATGGATATCACTAAAACTAGGACTGTTAGTGTGCCTTGAGGACCGAGGTTGGGAATCACTGCACTAGAATATGTGCTATTTATTATTGTGGTCACAATAATTATGTGGTCACAATAATATGAAGCTTTGCATTACACTATGGTCACAAGTATATAGGAGATGTAGTTATTAGAACGGCGGGCAAGATGCTGCCGGTCTAAATTGCGACGGTTAAAGCCTGACACGGGACTTAAGATAAGCTTCAAAATACAGACTCCTATGTTAATCCCGACACCTGAATGCAGGACGCCATCCCAAACAAATTAAGTCCGGGGTGTCTTAGCAGTTAGCCACGGGGGAGGGAGGGTTAGATTTAGGCACCCCTAGGGGACTTAGGGTTAGGCACCCTCCAGGGAGAGTTAGGGTTAGGGTAGGGGGGGTTAGGGTTAGGCACCACTAGGAGATTAGGGTTAGGCACCCCCAGGAGGGTTAGGTTTAGGCACCCCCGGGGGGACTTAGGGTTAGGCACCACCCCGGGAGTTTTAGGGTTAGGCACCACCAAGGGAGGGTTAGGGGAGGGAGAGGGGAGGGTTAGGATACTTACCAGCCCCAGTCGGGATCTCCTCCTGTCAGGCTTCCGCAATTGGGATTTGAGCAGCTGCCAGTATTTCAATCCCATTCCTTATATAGAGTTCTGCATTATACTGTGGTCACCATATTATAGGTTTTGTGTTATATTGTGGTCCAAAAATAGGGGCTCTGAATTTGTACTGTGGTCAACTTAATGAGACTGTACATACTTTAACTTTATCTTGCACCTTGATATATAAAGGGTCAATAAGTATATGTTAACATCAGTAACACTCATGCTACACAATAAATGTTATTTTTCAAAATAATATTAAATCTGTCAAAATGATTTTACTGTTCTATACACAGTACATTAAGGATATCTACAGCAGATGAAACGTTATTTGATGTGGTGCTGAACTTATCTGGGTTTGGACTTTATAAGAAGTGGTGAACCTAAACGGGTAGATAAGGCTTACTGGACGTTTTGGACGAAATACCCCAACAAGTTACATTAGATTCTCTTTACTTTCATGATAACAGTTGTCCCTATTCATGCAGATGCATGCAGTTTACTTTTATATATTCCTACATAACTGTATTTAAAATAAAACTGCATGCAATTTAAATGCATTCACAAAAGGTGCACCCAATTTTTCATTATTCAGAAGTCGGTACATGTGACTGCATGGGACGAGTTTTTATGTTGCATAAAATATAATATTAATGCATAAGAGGGGAACATTTCCTTTCTACAGCAGCAGCTGATTTCATTCATGCTAAGTGCTCTTGTTTTCCTTTTGATTTTATTTTAAATGCTTTGCCAGTTAAATGAGCGTAGAGGTCATGTGTAAGCGCTCGTCATATGACAGCTTTTACATCTCTACAAAGGATAATTGAATTGAACAGCTTTCTGTAAATACACTGCTAAGGGCTGGCACCCTCTGGAACGCTAGTCTGCTTTGTTTTATTAGCGTAAAAGTATCATTTAATTTCCAGATATAACGTTAATCTGCACTCATATACACACACAAAAATAGGGAAAAAAAAATATATTTTTTATTTGCAATAAAAAGAAAGAAAAATAAATAATCGAGAAAGTTCTGATGCTTCATTTTCCCTGCAGCATTTAATCACAACTTCAAAGTTTAATTGCTCTTTTCATCCATCCCAGCAGAAAATAACAGTAATGGAAAGAGACAGGTCCAAAGATTAATTGTTTTTTTTTCTTGGCATGTCCTTGCAAGGAGATAACCCTGTCTTCTGGAAGTCATTACAAAGAGATACAAAGTTGGCTGCCATCTAGTCCTCCCCTGGCCTGGACCTAATTCATCCTACAGAAGCCAGCAAAATATTAATATTGTCAGCTGTTATGGGGGAATGTTATAACACCTCCATGTCAGAACATCTCTGCTTTATCCTGACCATTTTCTTTCCAATCATAGTGTTTGCCGTCTGAATGGCTGGATGCAGCTCCTGAAGCAGTGCTGATGAGGACATGAGGACAACCGAGTAATATCACAAAGGGGTGTGTAATTAAAGGTCTTTCTTTGTGTATGTAAAAAATAAAAAAATATATTATTCTTAAAGACCATTCTTATATGGACCAAAATTTCGGTCTAATCACAAAGGGGTACATTTACTAAAGTGCAGGTTTTTGGAAGTGGATATGTTGCCCATAGCAACCAATCAGATTCTAGCTATTATCTTCTAGAAGATGCTAGATAAATGTTAAGTAGAATCTGATTGGTTGCTATGGGCAACATCTACACTTCTAAAAACCTGCACTTTAGTAAATATACCCCTTGCAAATTGGTGAAACACTTCCAAAGCTTGCTTCTAATTAAATATTCCTCCAGACCTCCATTAAATTTCTAATGTTTGCTCTCACGAGCAGGGCCCTTTATCCTCCTGTGCTTCTCCTTACTTATACTTCCATCTACTCCTCATTCCCCACTAGGGCACCTAACACTTAGGCCTTGTTGCTTTTTGAGTGTTTTAATCGCCAGTGCAGCAATGTATATAAACCTTGTCCCTGTCCTGCTTTGTATTGTCTTGTACTACAACTCACTGGTTTCTTGTTCACTTATTTGTTTATGTACTATGTAGGATGCTGATGAACACTTGTGTGCCATATAAATAAAGAATAATAATAATAATAATAATAATAATAATAATAATGTTAGATAAAAACACAAAGTAACAATTTAATGTACACATTGATCCAACATTCTAATTTTGGAAAATGTATATGAACCACTTAACGTCTAGAAGCTAAATGAAGACAGTAAAGTGAATGATTATATGGAGTTAGTCCCTTGCCTATTAAAACTACCAGAAACCTTTTGTCGATATCAGAGTCTACTGTTCACAATACTGGTGAAGTATATTTTGTAAAAATTTCTGGGAATAAAAGTTATTTTTACTGGTGAGTTTAGAATTGATTACAAAGACCTTGGCCTCCATCAGTTTATTTATAAGATGATAGTGTACACATAGAGAAGATTGAACTCCATTGTTATTCTTCCCAGGAATGTTGCACATAAATCAGCCCAAGAGCACGGTATACAACACTCAGTGAGGGCATAAAGGGCCACATGGTAATGGCTAATATTTTGAAGACCTATTCTATTGTTTACTGTTTTCACTGATCATGAGTCCATATTTAGCAAAGCACTTTGTAATACTCGTATCTGTCTTATGTTTACTAGAGACACCTGGATAATCCAGCAAACAATAGGAGAGAAGAGATGTGCTCATAGAAAATGAAAGGAGAACATTTTAACATGACTCAAAACTTGGTTTGTAGAGAAATTAATCTGAATCCCATCAGAAGAAGCCTAATTTGGATGCTGTGAAGCATAGTGTTAGGAGTATTTGCTAGCCTCTGGTCCAGGACACTCACTCACAGTCATTAATAAAACATTGAATTTTGGGTTGTACCAATCTAGCACAATCTATCCATGTGCAGATGTGGGTCATGCAGAACAGCAACAGAGTCAATCTATTATTTAGGATTCGTATGGAGATCAGGTCACCTCATGGGTCACATTATTCAAGGAATATAGAAAGTTGTTAGGCCTAATCACTATACTTTATTTGCTCAAGCTTTATAAAAATAGCACATTGAAAAGAAAATACACAAGTTGAAATTCAGAGAATAAACAATCCTGATGCCCCTGGTTAGCTACTATTGTGGAATACAAATGCCAGTAAAGCTTGGAAGCCATGTATTGCTTGGGAATGCTGGTGTCTGTGGAATTATAAGCACCCGCATGCGAGTGGCTGCCTGAGCATGCAGTAGTTTGTGGAACTATAAGTGCCAGCATGCACTGGCAGCCAGGGCCTGCTGCAACATGTAGTTTCACAATAGTGCCTAAGACCTTAACTGAACAGGATTTCAAACTGCTAGTTAACAAGTGGCAGTCAATAAGGAACAAGCAACTTTGATTGGCTTATCAATCAATGTGATTGGTTAACCCTGAACACATGGTGAGTAGATACAGTATTTACAGTATATACTTGTAAGTATCTTTGCAACACTGTAACACGGTGTAAAGAAAACAATAAACTTTTGCTTCCATGTAGGGGACTGTCTCACTTTTGGTCCATCTCTAACTAGCGGGTCGCTAGGTCACGTACAATTTTGCTCTTTAGTGACTAAACACTGAGCAGATGTTTCTGCCTCTGGGAGAACACACACTTCCTTTCTGAGTCCTGTGTGGAAGAAATCCAAATTCCAGCGCCTGTAAGGGTTGCAATCTAAATGACTGTATACATGATAAGATAAAAGATGCTCATAGTGTAATACTTTTTATCAAATTAAGATCCTTTGTTTTGGATACTGCATGTGCATGAACTGCTGAGCTATATAATAATAAAGCAAATATACTAATGCCCATTTAATAGTTATTTAGAACTACTGTATTATCAAATAACAGCTTGCAATTTAAAAACAGATTGCTATATCTGCTTAGAATACCGTAAGGGCTATTATATACTGTATCAACAAAGATTGCATGCAAGATGTAGTACAAGATGTTCTCATTAAAATTTGAACTTCAATACTCTACTTGCCTAATCATACTGTACATAACATACTGTATGTATATGTTAAATACATAAGTAACAATAAAATATTAATTCTGAGCTAGCTACAATGAGCTGTATTCATTGTAAAAGACAGCATACTCTCTGCAGTTGTGGCATGTATAAAGAAATGCTTACATTTTGTTTTATTGCAACTCAGTTCCAAATATTGTGTAGAACAATGGGTTAATTTAAAATAAAATTAAAAGTACAAATATGAATAAATGTAAACTTAAATAAAAATAAAAAAACAATGGACCAGATTCAGAAATGGGCACAATGCAGTTGTTTATACAGTTTCAGCAATTACTATAATTTGCACTACGCGGGCGTCAAGTTTCATTATTAATGCCGCTCGCAGTAAGGATTTATTTGCAAAGTGATTGACCGGCAGAGACCTTTGTGGGCGGCAACGGGGAGGTGGCGACTCAAATGCAGGCATGTTGCCCACCGTCTTTGGGGTGTATCTCAGCCTGCGACTATAATCTTGGTTCCGGCAGCCATACTTTGCGACCATATCGTTACTCAGAAGTCTGATAATCAACTGATCTGCATCTTTTTATGCAGTTGCTTGAATTTGCTAAAACACCGGTGAGCATCTCAATACAAATCCCAATAGCTGTGAACATTTGCATATTTTCGCACAGACACTGTGAACAAAGCTGCAGTGGCATTAGTGTACATCTCTGTCTCAGGACCAATATGTGAAAATAAATAATATAAAGGTACCAGAAGTAGAATGAAATCAAGTGGGCAAATGATAGTTACAGAAGGAATGGAAGAAAGTGCGAGAGGAAGAGGGAAGAAGATTGGTCATGTTTAAGTTCCTTTATGAGTATTTGTGTTTGTCAGTATAATCTGGAACAGTCACGGACGCTGCTGCTTACCCTTTCTGTCCCTAAGCTGTACTTTGGCTTGGTTAGGCTTACCATACTATCCCTTTAAACCGGGACACTCATGAATTACACAGGTTCTGTGACTGGCTGACTTCAAGTATGCATTTCATCTGATTTTAATCAACCACTGAACCTGTGTAATTCATGAGTGTCCCGGTTTACAGGGAAATGACGCGGTGGTGGTGACGTAGTGTTGAAAGCTGTGTTATGGGGGAATCCGTATGTAATGCCGGCGCCTGTTTAGCCCGCGGATCAAATACCGACAGCGGCAGCCCAACGAATCGAAATCCCGACTGCATCAGGTAATTACCCTAACCCTCTCCCTACCCTAACCCTCCCTTAGTGGTGCCTAACCCTAACCTCCCTCCTAGTGTCTAACCCTAACCTCCCCCCGTTAGTGCCTAACCCTAACCCCACCCCTTTCCCTACCCTAACCCTCCCGGGGGGGGGGGTGCCTAACCCTAAATCCCCCCGGGGGTCCCTAAACCTAACACCCACACGGCTAAACGCTAAGACACCCGGTTTACCTTCATTCGGTATGCCGGGTGTTGGGATTTTGTCGTGGGGGTTGCCTAGGCAACAGGTTGAAGTGCTATGCAGTCTCTCTTCCAACGCATTTTGTGCTGACTTCAAAGAAGGTGCTGCAGTGGCTGTGTAGAGTTTAAGCACCCTTGTCGATCAAATTTTATTTGTCAATTAAAAGTTAATTAAAAATGAGTGATATAATATTAAACTAGGGGTGGGCAATAAGCGGCCCCCCAGATGTTGTAAAACTACACATCCCAGAATGCAGTCTCCCTCACTGCACAGCCTCCCTCACTACACAGCCTCCCTCACTGCACAGCCTCCCTCACTACACAGCCTCCCTCACTACACAGCCTTCTTCAGCACAGCCTTCCTCAGCACAAACTCTCTCACTGCACAGCCTTCCCCAGCAAGGCTTCCCTCACTGTACAGTCTCCCTCACTGCACATCCTTCCCCTGCCAGCCACAACAAACTTACCTGCCGACTCCTGCACAGCTGGAGACTGGTGGCGGCGGCGCCATCATTAGTGTGGACTGGAGCTCTATTCGTGACGGCACTTGCTGCCTGCCGTCATGATTAGCACTTGCTGCCGGCCGTCCAAATGTCCCCTCGCATCACTACTGATAATTGTGGCACCAGACCTGACAGCAGCAGCTGTCCCGTGCAGCAGCAGATTAGCCCTGTGCAGCCCAGTAACCCCTGCATTGCTGGCACTTGGCCCAGTACATATATACTACCAGCTGCCCAGTTGCTACTGACCACTAGCTTCAGACTCGTGTTTCATTCAGTTTCAGTTATTCCTTCTGGCTCCTCACACCCTGCTCCCTCTGCCTGCTGTCTGTTCTCCATGATGGCTGGTGCCCGGTGAATTTCAGTGAGAGAGGGCAGCACAGTCAGACAGACTCCACCTCCCACTTGATGTCCATGACAATGGCACAGAACAGTGACAGCACCTGCTGTTTACCGACAGTGGCCATGCACAGCAGGGGGCGGAGCTCTGAAGAATTTAATCAGCCCTCTTCCTGGGCAGTCACTCTGCCCTGGCATGATGTTACTTACAGCGTGGTGGATGTCGGAGAGAAACTGTGAGTTCAGCGCAAGGGGGGTTATGAAGCTGCACCAATTAGCAAAAGTATTAAGCCTGGTTTTTCAACCCTGGACATTGTGGTTGATGGGTGAGGCCTCGGGATCCTGCTGGCAGGTTGCTGTACCAGGAAAAAATATTTCCTGTCTCCAGCAGCCCTGCAAATCCTGTGGGCCAATTTTGATGGGAGGGCCTGGAAGTGCAGCTCCACCCGCCCCATTGTTAATCTGGCCCTAAATTCAAATTCCAACATGGCACATCAAGAAACAATGTTTTTATTATTCAAGAGGCCTGAAGGAGTTGGAGTATGTATGTAGTTGAAGGCAGGGAAAGGAATGGTTGATTAGTAGTAAATTTACTTTACTTTTTTGTTTCCGAAGCAAATTTATGAGGGAGGAGGGGAAGTATTTACAAAAAATATTTTACTCATTCACTTCAGTCTTTGACCCAGTGGAGCTTCTCAGTGGTTCCAATTTTTTTTAAAGAATCAAAGGGGCATGCAGGAGATGATGAATTGCATCTGACCAAACATGGCTGTTAAGATCAAGGAAAGCCAAGCACACCAGGTTGGTATCTAAAGTCAAGGTTGAAAAATGGCATTAGACTATTTTGCAAGTATGCCTATTTGTGATTTTAGTTGAAATAAATACAGTATGAAACTATAAAAGAAAAAGGGAAGCATCAGAGCAGCAGCACAAAAGCACGGCAGTTTAAAAAAATATAGGACATCTATGAAACATTTGCCACACAGCAGTGGCAGACAGGACAGCAGTTTAATAAACTATAAAATTAAAACTGTCAGGCAACAATACCCCAAACAGCACATAATGCAAAGAAAAGAGGTGCAAGATGGAATTGTCCTTGGGCCCTTCCACCCAGGGCCGCAACTAGGGGGGGGCTAGAGGTGCACGTGCACCGGGTGCCAGATTGTAGGGGGTGAAAAAAGCTGACTCAAGGTGGCTTGGCGGCTGCAGACTCAGAAAATGGCCATCCAAAAATGGCCGCCGCCAAAGAGGAGACAAATGCTAGAGGGCTTTACTAGCCAGGGGGGTTTATGCTCATTCCCAGGGGGTTTATGCCAGCCGTCCGCATGGACGAGCAAGGACATACTTAAGGTACAGGAAGGGAGGGGGCGCAAAATTGCTGCCTTGCACCGGGTGACAGATATCCTACTTTCGGCCCTGCTTCCACCCACCCTTATGTTGTGTATATAGTAAACAGGACATGCACAGTTTAACAAATCAGTCACTTCAGCGACAGGGACTGCCACTTGTGGCTGAAGCGATTGGTTTGTTTACGCCCCCACAAAACATGTTACCAATGGGCAGCTGACATTGCTGGCAATGATCTATCCATGCACAAACTTGCTTTACAGAGGCAAGATGTTGTCGCCATCATAATCCGATTCCTCACCCTCTTCAGTGTGTACATCATCTTCACACAATATTAATTTGTCCCCGCTGGAATCCACCATTACAGCTTCAGGTATCTGTGTAATTTTTGGATGTAATTGGCGGTAAAGGTCTTCCTCATGAAATTTGTAGTTCATTTTGTTGAACATCATCTTTTCCACATTTTGAGGAAGTAGCCTCCTACGCCAATCGCTGACAAGGTTCCCGGCTGTGCTGAAAACGTGCTGTGCTGAAACCGCTACAGCAAATTTGGGCAGCTCAAGTAAAGCAAAGCCAGTTTGTCCAAATTGCCTTTTTTTCCTGCCAGTAGGGAAACAAACTGTCTGACATGCCTATTTGGATGCTATCATCAAAATAGTCCTCAATCATTCATTGAATGGTTACCATATCAGATGGAATCGCGGTAGAGGTCTCATTATTTGTAAGCAATTCTTTTAGACCCAACCAGATGTCAAAACTTGGTTGTGTTGACTCATTTGCATCACCAGTGGGTCTTTTTTTTGGGAGAGTTTATTTTTTTTCCTGGCAGCTGCAATTGCTGGAGAAGCTGAAGGAGGAGCCATAGCTGCATCACGTGCCGTTTGAGCTGACAATTTTCTTACCAAAAGCTCTTTGCATCTCTTCAGATCTGTGTCTGCTAGGAAGAAAGACATGACATATAACTTAAACCTAGAATCCAGCACGGTCGCCAAAATGTATTGATCCGATTGCAAGAGCCTGACAACCCTTGGATCCTGGCGAAGCGATTTAAGGACTTGATCTACAAGTCCAACATGCTTATCGGAATTGCTTAGTTTCAGCTCCTCCAGTTTCTCAAGCTGCTTTTCCAACAGTCTAATTAGGGGAATAACCTGACTCAAGCTGGCAGTGTTTGAAATAACTTCACAGGTGACCACTTCAAAGGGTTTCAGCACTTTGCACAACATGGAAAGTATTTTCCACTGAGCTTGAGTAAGGTATGTTATAGTTCGTTGTGTAGCTTTGGATGGCTTTTTGCTGTTCTTGTATCTACCTTTTGCTTCAGCTGGTGACAGGGTAAATTTAACATTTCTTGCAGGTGCTGCAATCTTCTACATGCAGCTGCTGAATGGCAAAAATGTCCAGAAATTTTGCAGGCCACAGAGAGCATCTCCTGCACGGTCCTGTCATTTTTTAAAACATTTTGCACCACCAAGCTGATTGTGTGAGCAAAACATGGGATGTATTGGAATTCACCCTGCTGTAATGCTCTCACAATATTGGTGGCGTTGTCAGAAATCATAAATCCAGAGGAGAGTCCAAGCAGGGTAAGCCATTTTGCACAGTGGGTACAACGGCCTTTTTGCTGGACACTAATTAAGTTCTTTTTAACGTCCCTGTACAGGCTGGGAATTGCTTTTCTAGTAAAGTGGAACCTGGATGAGATTTGGTAGCAGGGACATAGGACCTCAATTAACTATCTAAAACCCACTGCACTAATGGCAGATATCGGACGCACATCTAATACCAGCATAGATGTTATGGCGTCAGTGATCCATTGTGCAACTGGGTGACTGTTGTCATACTTGCACCCGCTTGCAAAGGATTGGTTAATAGTCAATTGTTTTTCAGAACTACTACTAGTAGTCTCCCTGGTCCCCTTCTGGGATGAAGATCCACTCCCAGCATCAGCAGGTGTAGCACTCAATGATTCTTCTGAGGAATCCAGGATAGGGGAGGACTGAGTTAGCCTTATCAAATTGGATGCAGGACTACTTCCGATCATGATTGAGGATATTGTTGATGAAGGTGTTGGTGGTGAAGATGCCAGGTGCTTGGATCTAACAGAGAGAAGGGAGCTAGCTGTCGCTGGACTGCTTGTTGTTACTTTTTTAGCCAAAGTTTCTGAATTTTGCACACAGTTTTGATGGATGCGCTGTAGATGACATAACAGGGAGGAGATTCCTAAATGGTTAGGATCCCTACCTCTACTTACTCTGGCATGACAACGGATACAGATGGCTTGTCCAGATTTGGGTAGAAATTATTCCACAGATAAGAAGTGTATTTTTTTGTTTTATGCCCAGACATGACAATGGGCTTTTCCTTATCATGGGCAACAACTGTTTCCACTGGGGCCTGATTTACACAAACAACATCCTCACCAACAACATCCTCATCATCAGCATCCTCATCATCAACATCCTTATTAGCAGCTACACAAATATCCTCCTCATCCTGGTGCACTGCCACAGAAGCATCCTCAATTTCTATGTCAGCATGTTGACTTGTGCTGCTCATCCCCTCATTTGCAGAGGATGCACAAGTTGTGGAAGGAGGCTCCTCTTCTAATTCAGTTTTGGAAAGGTCAGGCTCACACATGGCACCCGCCGACAAACTTAGACTCTCCTCAGGGATTTGTGACATTTCTGAGCGCAGTTGGTTCCTGTGCCTTAATGATTAAAAATTTTTTAAACATCTACAGGGAGAAGGGCTTACATCATCATACGAGGCAGAACCACCAGTCATATATAAAGGCCAAGGCCTTACCCTTTTCTTGCCACTTCGTGTGGTGAAAGGCATATTGCCAATTTTATGTCTTCCTGCAGCTAACTTTCCCTTTGATGTTTTTCTTCTTTACCAATGTAAATGATTGGTTCTTTGATTTTAGATGCCCTAACTTAAACCCTGTAGGCCCTTGGGCATCAGCTTTAGTAGATGACATAAACAGACTAGTATCATTATGACTGGTGGCACTAGCAGCAGCTCCAGCCCTAGTATGTGGTTCCTGCTCTCCTCTCAACTGATCGTTCTCCATATCAACAAACACGAATGAAGTGGGTTACACACACTTCAATTTGTTCAGTACCAGTTTTAAATATTACACTGCGGTGTCAATGACCTACAGTGTCACAATATTTTTTATGAATAAGAAAAGAATAACATACTGCGCTACCACTAACAGTGTCATAAGATTTTTTATGAGTAAAACACTGCCCTACCACTTACAGTGTCACAAAAAATTTTAAGAATACTGTAAAACAGTGCGCTACCACTTACAGTGTCACAATATCTTTTATGAATAAGAAAAGAATAACACAGTCAGGGGCTGGCTGGCAACTTTCAGCCTGAGGGACAAACAAGAGCAAGTGGCCCAGCTTTTCCACAAGCAAATGCAATTTTAAAAAAGGGCGTGACAATGTTGGGGGTGTGGTTTGCGTAATGTGGGTGTGATTTAAATAGCAAATTAAATATGAAAAATTGTTACGACAAAGAGCTATAAACAAATATATCACATACCAGCCCCATATGACTAATGCTGGGTGCACACTGACAGATATATTGCCTGTTCCATTGAATGGGCAATATATTTGTAGAGCATGATCGGTGAGTGTGTACAAATGATATGTCTATTAACTACATAATTTACAGACATATCGCATCTGCCCTGCAGCACAACTGATGGCAATATATCTTACAGATATATCGGCACGTCTGGCTGTGTAGAGGTGACCCGCCGACCGTCCTTAAGGTGGCTACACACGTGGCGATATTTTACCCGATCTGGCCGATTCCAACGCATCGGAATGTCAGATCGTGTAAAATATGCCCAAATCGTGAGTCCCCACTCATGATCACAATGTGATGCGGGTCCCCGCAGGTCGCACATCGCATCTTCAGATCTGCCGTGCAATAGGGCAGATCTGACAATCTCAAGTCATGATGCACTGGATAGTTTAGGAGGCACGATAGATCGTGTGTCAAATTGGCAGCTTTTTCAGACCAAATCGTGCTCACGACTGCCAGGGAGCTCCCGGGGAGAGTTGAGGGGGAAATCATACACATCGTGGGATTGTGAGTACAGCGCTATTTGTGTAGGCACCTTTACACTTGCTGCAGGGGTCCGCCAGTGACTGACATCTCAACTGGGTGGGAAAATTTAAATGCTCACATTGTGATCACCCAGTTGTGATGCCAGCGCAGATACATCGGCCTGAACAATTGGTAAGGTTGTATGCACTTACCAATCATTAGATATATGGGATGTAGTTAAAAAACCTACGATCGGGATGCAAACTGCTGAAATCCCGGCACCAGAATACTGAATTGGGGACAGAAGACCGGCGCCGGAATCCCGACATGAGTGGAGATGCCGATGCCAGGATCTCGACAGCTGACATTCCAATCGTATGTACAGCGGGCATCCTTAGCTGTAAGTTGTGGGGGAGGGTAGGATTAGGCACGGCGGGGGAGAGGTCAGGGTTAGGCACTAAGGGGGGAGGGTTAGGTTTGGAGTGCGGGGAAGGGAGGGTTAGGGTGCGGGGTAGAGAGGGTTATGGTCAAGGTAGAGAAAAGGAGGGCTATGTTTATGGGGTGAAGGGGGCAGGTATAGCATACTTATCCCATCGGGATCCTCAGCATCGGTATGCTGCTGTCGGTCTTTTGACAGCCGACATTCCCAACTGCCGGGATTCCATACCCAACGAATATAATATATATATATTAGAATCCTTTCCAAAACCTCCATCAGGGGTCCAGGTGCAGACAAGAACAGCACTCTCTTATGTTAGAATCAAAAAATGTCTTTATCTCCATTGTATTTTCTTTCACATAATGGAACAAAATGTAGCATCCAGCAGCACACAAATAATCTTCAGCATATCATACATTACATTACATTTCACCATCTTACCCAGTTACTGATCCCAACAGCTGTTTCCGTTGTTAAACAATCTTCAGGGGAATATCAACCATAGAATGCTGCTATAGTCTATATATACCATCCTAATTGTCCCAACAACACTCACCTGTCTGGTCATCAGGGGACCGATCGCGCCCACCGGAACAAGTCGACACTTGCAGCTGAACCCAGGCACTCGGCAGCACACTGAAGTCATCCGCCGGAAGTGACGCCAGCGGTACAGCAGCAGTGTCTGCGTTACCCAGCAACCAGGACACGCGGCACCACTGGAGACATCCGCCGAATGTAACCCCGGCGGCCCATCAACAGCGTCCACGTTACCCTGGCAACTGCATCAGCATACCACAAGCCCGAAGGTAACGCGATCTATCACCCTGGCAACCAGCATATACATCAATGCAAAGATGTAAACAACCACAGTATAAAGGAATATATATTATTAACTAGATATCGGAGCAACGATTAATAATACACCAAGCATTCTAGTGCATAGAGATATATGGGTGTGCACTAGTCTATAAAGGGCTAATCTCACAAATATATGGAAAAACCTTAATTAATACACTTCATATACAGTAAAGGGCATAAAGGTAAAGCCACAAAATATCTAAAGCTCCGATATTAGAAAATATACATATCAAAATATTACATATAACATATACGCAAGGAACTAGACATCAGGGAAAAACATCCATTAGCCCACATAGAAATCAGTAAGCATAATACATTGTCAAATTATATTATGGCAGTATAGTGTCAACCCACTACAAAAAACAAGAAAATGAGAGCTCTTCATTTAACCCATCAGGCACCATTGATGGATTAGATCGTGTTACCTCCGGGCTTGTGGTATGCTGATGCGGTTGCCAGGGTAACATGGACGCTGTTGGTGGGCCGCCGGGGTTACATCCAGCGGACGTCTCCAGCGGTGCCGCGTGTGCTGGTTGCTGGGTAACTCTGACGCTGCTGTTGTACCGCTGGCGTCAGTTCCGGCGGATGACTTCAGTGACTGGGTTCAGCTGCACGTCTCCACTTGTCCCGGTGGGTGCGATCGGTCCCCTGATGACCAGACAGGTGAGTGTTGTTGGGGCAATTAGGATGGTATATATAGACTATAGCAGCATTCTATGGTTGATATTCCCCTGAAGACTGTTTAACAACGGAAACAGCTGTTGGAATCAGTAACTGGGTAGGATGGTGAAACCCCAGGGAGAATCACTCAGGTTACTCATTTTGTTCCATTATGTGAAAAAATACAATGGAGATAAAGACATTTTCTGATTCTAACATAAGAGAGTGCTGGTCTTGTCTGCACCAGGGCCCCTGATGGAGCTTTTGGAAAGGATTCTACAATGTTGATTAACTGGACCCTGCACCACCCTATTTTGTTTTTGGCAAATTATATATATATATATATATATATATATATATATATATATATATATATATATATATGCACACACAAAATACGAGCACACACATATTTTAAATAACAAAAAAACATCCCCCTGCAAAGTTTATGCAACTGTGCCCCACTGTACCCTCCACTTATCTGGTATGGCTGGAGAAGATAGGGAGCAGGATCTCCTCCTTTCTGAGGCACTCCTCATCTCTGCCCTCTTTGACTCCTCCATCGGTGCAGTGCCATATACTTAATTTTTTCAGCTCCTCTACACACTCGCCCTGATAAGCCACGCCCCCTTTTCTCATTCTTCAGCCTCTCGGGCTTCTTGGTAGGGAACCCTCGGATGAAGGATCTCTCTCTAGTAGGAATGGACATCGGAAGCCCACCATCATATGATGGCAGTGCTCCCACTATTGAATCTTTCGATGCGATGGTAACTAACCATCGCATCAAAAGCATTTAATGGTGAAAACTATTCATATGAATAGTAAAGGGGCGGGGTTAGGGGAGGGGCTCAGACACAAAGTTAAAAAAAAAAAAAAAAAACAGGCAGGCATAGGCAGGCAGAGCTGATTTAGGATGAGGAGGAGAATGGGAAACACTCCCATGCTGCTGCTGCTGCTGCCGTGGGCACTTAAACAAGCAACAAGAAAGTGAAGTGTAAAAACATTAATAAATATACTTATAGCACACAGAACACTAACCTCTTACATCACCAGCAGAGAAATCACTCCCCATCTCTGCTGTTAAAACGTTTTTAGCTGTCCCACTGTGTGTGTCTGTGAGTGACAGCAGCTGCAGGGCCAGGGCTGCACACTGATTGGCTCTCACTGTCTCAGAGAGCCAATCAGAGCTAGCAGAGAGGGGTGGGAGGGCCAGGTCTGAGGCAGTGAGAGACAGCCTCCAACGATCCCAGCAACATGTGCCAGGAAGATTATCAGAGGCAGAGACACAGCACACAGCAGCCAGGGGAGTCAGAGCTTTAGTTTTTAAAGAAAATAAGCCACCATTGCAACACCATTGAATGATTACCATTCGATGGCAGCAAACATCGGAATGCTGCCATCGAATGGTTAAAACACTAACATCAGATGAAAAACATTGATGGTCTGCAAACATCGACCATCGATGTCCATCCCTACTCTCTAGCTGAGCAGCGGACAGGGAGCAGGAGCATCCTCTGCCTGCTGCAGCCTGGCGGCCGTGGAACGCTAAAATTGTACCGGCCCGAGGGGCAGGTGGTGCCCTGCCCCCCGGCCCAGCCCGCCCCTGAACACAGTGAGATACCACTTACTATGTCACAAGATTTTTTATGAGTAAAACACTGCGTCATAATATTTTTTATTAATAAGAAAAGAATAACACACTGCGCTACCATTTACAGTGCCACAAGATTTTTTTATGAATAAGAATAACACACTGTGCTACGACTTATAGTGCCACAATACATGGTTGATAAACTACGGTCTAGCCGGCAGTGTCACCGAACAATAACAGCGCAACTAAGTTGGTAACACACACACAAAAAAAGAAAAAAATTACTTTTTTTGATTTTATGAGGAATGCTAATTTTATATTTCACTTTTATTTTTTTACACTGGGGAAAAGCACACCTGGATGGGGCAGCAGCTCCTTGATGATCAACACAGCACCCCTTTATGGACAACAAAGCACCCCTGCGGAGCAGCGGCGTGTGGACAGACCACCAGCAGTCACAAATATGTGAATGATAAACTGCAGTCTGGCCGGCAGTGTCACTGAATAATAATAGCATAACTAGTAACTACCTGGCTAACACACACACACACACATAAATAAATAAGATTTTAACTTTTATTTTTTTATTCACTGGGGAAGACCACCCATGGATTGACAGAGCACCCCTGGACAACAAAGCACCCCTTTATGTACTGCAGCCCTAGCCCCTTGATGAACAGGACAACACAGCAGCACCCTTTTATGTACTTCAGCCCCAGCCCCTGTATGAACAACACAGCAGCATCCCTTTATGTACTGCAGACCCTGCCCCTTAATTGACAGGACAACAGTGACACAGCAGCAGCACCCCCCCCCCACACACACACTTTATGTATTGCAGCCCCAGCCTGACACTGCACCCTTGAACAAATAGTGACAAGTCACTGACAACAACACACAATGCACCCTAGAAGACAGAGTATGTTTGCTCTGTACACTCTCCACAGCCAGAATGAAAATGGCGCAGATCACCGGGACCTTTATACAATCCAAAACCCGCGAGAGTCTGAAAGCGGGATGATGACATTTTGCCTCGTTTTGGATTCCGAGTTTTAGGCGGGAAACCCCATGCCGGACTCGGATCCCCTATGTTCGGGTGGGTTTGGTTCTCGGAACACCAGACCCACTCATCTCTAGTACAAAGAGGTATGGAAGTTGTTTGTCTAAAGTTGATTGTCTCTTCATAGACACTGAGCACCATGGAACACGCTTCCTTCCTCCTCTGAACTCCTGGGAAGCACTGGTAGCGCATGCCCACTTCAGTCACCTTATCGGAATCAAAATGCAATAAGATAACATTATTATTCCATATTGAAAATATTGCTTAAACAATAACCGCAAAAACAGGCATTTATCACAAGTACTAGATTTATCTCATGTTACATAAAAGTTTATTTTTGAGGGACGTTACAATGCGCAAAAATTCAGCATATTAACCGGCCAAAAACACAAAGAATTATATATCTGCCCCATAACTATTACCTCTAGCTATCTCCAACTAACTCCAGCCGCCTCACTACACCCTCTTAATGTGTTTGGGGCATTTTTATAATTGATTGTGTAGCAAAGTTTGAAAGATACAGGATGACAGAACATTGTTGCTGATCAGTCACATCAATACATGGCAGTTGTGCTCCTATATGCAAATGCAAAGGTGTAACTACAGTGGATTTTGGGGGTGCCGTTGGTACAGAGCCAAGATTGTCTCAGGGACACGCTAACACCACCACATCCCTCTGTACCCAGTGAAACAGCTAAGCACAAAGACCTTTGCTGGTGGGAGGGACTGTGACATCCATGCCTCCCAGTATTCCCTGTGCGCCCAGCCAATGAGAAGCAGCAGCAGGACACAAAGGACCAAGCTAAACAGAAAGATCTGTCTGAAATGAGCAAAGCTGATGACTGGACAACAGAACCACCAGCTGTAGAGGTGAGCCCTGTAGAGATCATCGTGTTAGGAAGACCTGGCCTCTTCGGGGGGAAAACAAAGAAGAAGGCAAGGTGTCACCCATGAATACCTTCCCCACCCCAGGCTTTAGAATAGGGCAGACAGCTTGGCTACTTGCACTGCCCAATGACTGAAACATTTTTTTTTGCATAAAAGTGACTATGATTTCTTTGCCTTAGGAAGAATAAAGGTCTGTTGGACAACTATTTACAATCTGCCATTCCTATTTACAAAGCACTTCAGTGATAATAACCTCTTTTTCTGCTGAAAAAGGCATTATCACTTGTTAAGTCAATTTACTAAATGAGTTTTCATCATTGATTTCTCATGCAGTCCTGTCGATAGTGCAGTTTACTGTGTTCCCATCGGAAACTAGGATCGTGGCGTGTGGGCAATGTACAGTGTGCATGTCTGCATCAACTTTCTTTTAAGGTAATACAGAATACAGCCAGAAAGCCTAATGCTGGAGCATTTTCCTTCTGGCGGAAGTTTCATGAGGGGTCTCTGTTACCATAGATTAAGGGGAACAACAGTAAGGTAAACATTTAGTGAATTGCAGGTTTAATTTAAGTGTTTTAAAGATTAAGTTATATTTACTACAGTAGATCCAATATTAATTTATTCTCAAACAGAAGTTGACCTTGAGCCTAATTTAAATAAACAGAAAGCCAAATATGCCTCTAATCTGTTTTTAGAATACCGTTGTATATTAATGAAAATACAACAGGCTCAAAACTTATATGTGAATAATATTATTTTGTTTAACTCAAATAATATTCAGTAAAAAGTTTGAAAATGTAAAACTTGTGGCCTAGAGAACAAATTTAATTGATAAATATTCCCACAAATTCTTGTAGCTTATGCTACTTTGTTCACGCATCAACACGCAGAGAAAATTGTGCAATAAATGTTGCTGTAACCAGGACATGTAAGACTTCATAAACATAGCATTAATACTATTATCTTTTAATTATATGGTGCCACAAGATGTCCACAATGCCGTGCAGAAATAAAACAACATAATTATAACTTATATCAGTATATCAAATAAAATGGGATAACAACTAGTACAACAATAACATCAAAGGCAGGGTTGGTTATGGATGAAGTGAGAAGCAGTGGGGGAAGGGGTGTAGTAAGTAAATTAACCCAATCATCAAAGTTGTTGGTTGGTGAGAAGGGAACAGCGGCACACTAGTGGCAGAAGCAATGCCAGGAGGAGATAAGGATGAAAGAGGGTGATGTTATAAGGAGGGTTGATAGGCTTTTATGAAGAGGTGAGTCTTCAGGGCTCATATGATGGTCTGGATGCTGGCAGAGAGTCTGATATTGAAAGGGAATGAGTTCCAGGTGCAGGTTTTAGAGAAGGTACCCAAAGCAGAGTTCAGTGAAAAAGTGTAGAGAGCAAGAGGTTGAAGATATAAGAGGGAGTGGTGTTATTGAGGGCTTTAAACTGCATTCTGTGGTGGATAGAAACCCAGTAAAGCAATTTGCAGAAGTGGTGAGGCAGAAGCAGAGCGGCAGGAGAGGCAAATGAGATAGGTTGCTGCATTAAGGATACATTGAAGTGGGGATGGGTGGGTAAGAGGAATTCAAAATAGAAGGCGGTTGCAATAGTCCAGAAGAGAAATGATAAGGGCATCAATGAGAATGTTTGTGGCACCCATGGTAAGAAAAGGTCTGATTCTAGAGATATTACAGGTGGAAGCAGAATGAATGTGAGGTCAAGTGAATGTGAAGACAGAGGAGATAATGTTGCTGTCAAAATGTAGAGAGAGGAGTGGATTTGGGGTTTCCTGGCTGGGAGGGGAAAACCCCCCAAAAATTGTTTTCGGAACTATTGATGTTTGGGAAAGTGATGGGAGAAAGCTATTTAGAGACACCAGACACGTTTCACCAGGGGCTTTTTGAAGTGCACAGAGGACTCTTGCATCATTGACCACTATCCCACAGGCAATCTTTCTGCTAATCACTGACAGGTTCTTTACTTATTTTCTCTGTTCTGTCACCAGCTGCGACTTTGATTTGCATCCTGTAATGCTTTACAACAGGGGGCACTCATAGTCCAGTGGCAGCAGAAACGGGCCTATTGTTTTTTCACTGTGCCATTGCACGGGACTCTCATTCCCAGTCTGATGTTTGGCAGAACTGGGAAAAGCAGATCCCAGTGTATGTAAATGCACAGACTATTTTTTCTTCTATAAGTTACTACACTTGAATCATTGTACATTGTACCTGGTGTTAAGCATACTCCACATTCCCATTTATTAGAGAGACGCCTCAATTAATTATATGTGTATGAATTAATAATTTTGAGCATACAAGTGGTCATGTTACTTTTTAATAAGTATATATTTTATACATGTGATTTATATATTTTTTTATTTATTTTCGCCATCACCTAATGGTGACTAACTACACCAATTCACTGTACACTTTATGCACTAATACTGAAATATTTCCCACTGTTTTTCTTTGATTAATGTTACTTCATTACTGTATGTACTTGTGTATTGTCCTTGAGCTTAGATTACTATGTGAAATATGGAGCTCTTGTGTTTGATCTCACATGTGTTCTAATTTTACTAATTAAGTGATTCCTATATTTTAATTGATTTTCCTATTAAAAGTTATATTTTATTGAGGTGTGCCCCTATATATAGGAGTTATTTTTTTTCCTTTTTTCGTATAGCTCTATATTGCTCCTTGGGAGCACACTCATAACATCAATATCTTTATCAGGAATCTACTATCTTTCTATTAGCATTTATTTGTGTGTGTGATCTTTAGAGTTGCCTAGACCTCCTCTGTGCGGTGTATTGCCTTCCCCTCTCTCCCCCTTCCCTACTAGACAAATTCTCTAGCAAGTACCTTGTACCAGTCAAATTCACTAACGTACTTTGAATGCAGTTTGAATAAGCTTATTGATACAGAAACACTCTTGAATATTTTTAAACTTGCCCGACAAATGGGGTATATTTTTGGGATGAGCAGTTCGGATTCTATGGGATCCAAACCGCTCCGAACATCGGGGGTCTGAGTCCACCCGAGCCGCGGCTCGAGTGTTCCCGCTAACTCGGATCCCACTGCGAGGCCGAACGCCAGCCTCCTGACGTCGGATCCTCGCAAGATTGCTGAACATACATAAGGCCCCGAGACCAGGACTCGGCCCCATTTCACTTGCACGCTCTGCTCTGCGCACTGCTCTGGTGATATCACTGGCTGAGTGGGACAAGTGGCTGTGCTGGCAAAGTGGCTATATAGGAGGCACAGATATCACTGGCTGAATGGGACAAGTGGCTGTACTGGCAAAGTGGCTGTATAGGCAGGGCCGGCCGGCCCATTACGCGAAGTACGCAGCCGCGTACGGCACCAAGCTGTAAGGGCTCCGTGTCTAGTGTCCCGCAGCTGTCCACTACATTTGCCAGTGCGCTGCCCGCCGGCGCCACCAGTGCTGCGGCCTGAACACTGTCGGTGATTGACAGTACAGCCTGTACTGTCAATCACCGACAGTGTTCAGGTCGCAGCTAATCTGGCAGCGTCATGATGACCACTGCCTCCTTCCCTCTCAGTCCCTCCCGCTGTCTCCCAGAATGCCTGTGCGGTGCACCACGTGACATCATCGTGGCCGCATCTGGCATTCTGGGACGCAGGGGAGAGAACTGTAGACATGGAGCAGCCTGCAGGACCGGGACGCGGAGCAGCAGCCTTTGCCTGGAGGGACGCACAGCAGGCAAATCACTGGGGGAACAGGAAGATTAGAAGGCGGTGAATGCTGAGGAGAGGGGGGGAGGCATTATATGTGTGGCATCATTTATTATAAAGGGCATTATATGTGTGGCATCATTTATTATAAAGAGCATTACATGTGTGGTGTCATTTATTATAAAGGGCATTATATGTGTGGCATACTTTATTATAAAGGGCATTATATGTGTGGCATCAATTATTATAAAGGGCATTACATGTGTGGCATACTTTATTATAAAGGGCATTATATGTGTGGCATCATTTATTATAAAGGGCATTACATGTGTGACATAATTTATTATAAAGGGCATTATATGTGTGGCATACTTTATTATAAAGGGCATTACATGTGTGACATAATTTATTATAAAGGGCATTACACGTGTGTGTCATAATGTATTAGAAAGGGTGATCATTTGGGGATGTTCCGCAAGGAAAAACCCGATCCCCGATCGGCCACTCCCCCTTTTTGAAAGCGGCTTGCGCAGAGGAACGACATCTGCAAAGACATTTTTGTGGAGGGGGGGTGGGCAACTGGGAATTTCCGCCCTGAGCTCCACATTTTCTAGAATCGGCCCTGAGTACAGGCATGGCTGGGATGGATGGAGGGATCAATCTCATGTCCGGCCCCGGTCATGAGGAAGAGTTCTGGGCCCAGGTAAGAAAATATAAATACTGTGGCCTGATTTGTATATTAGGCATCCACTGGCTGTCACCCTCTCCCTGTCATCCACTGCTGTCACCTTCTCCCTGTTACCAACTGCTGTCGCTCTCCCCCTGCTCTCACCCTCTCCCTGTCACCACTTGCTGTCACCCTCTACCTTTCATCAATCATTGCTTTCACCCTCTCCCACTGATGTCACCCCCTCCCCGTCACCCACTGATGTCACCCTCTCCGTTGTCACCTATTGCTGTCACCCTCTCCCTGTCATCACCCAGTGCTGTTACCCTCTCCCCTTCACCCAGTGCTGTTACCCTGTCCCCGAATATGTATCTTTGGGTATAATTGTATCTTAGCACCCAGGGTGGTCCTGCTGTATAAGGACTTCATACATATTCATGTGGGGGCCTATGTGTGTGTTTAATTATTTTCATGTGCAAGCATAAAAGCATAATTATTTTCATGTGGGGGCTAATGTGTTTTTTTTTCTTTATGGGTAGTCTATGGGGGGTATTCAATTAGCCACAGGGTTTCCCCCGTGACTAATTACCGTAAAAAATCCCCGCTGCGTGGGAAAAGGCTGTACAATTAAATAGCCTTTTTCTCACGCCGGAAAATCAGGATTATTTCAACAGGGGGTGCCAAAATCTATATCCGCTTACCAAACACATTAGGCTCGGGCTGGCCCTGTGTATAGGGGGCACAGATATCACTGGCTGAGTGGGACAAGTGGCTGTTCTGGCAAAGTGGCTGTATAGGGGGCACACTGCACGCTGATGTATGCTGCGCTATACTCTACTGATTAAGTGCTGTGTCCAGAGACTCACAAGTGGCTGTGCTAGCAAAGTGACTGTGTAAGGGGGCACACTGACTGCATGCTGATGTATGCAGCATTGCTGCGCTATACTGATTAAAGTGTCGAGACTCACAAGTGGCTGTGTGTAAAAAAAAAAAAGTTTAAAAAAGTTAAAAAAACAAAGTTTAAAGTTTAAAAAAAAAAAGAAAGCTTATTTTTTGGTGCTGTACCCCACTGTGTATACAGGCACCATGACTCCATGGGCCTTAGCCCTCTGTGCATACAAGCACCGTGACTCCATGGGCCTTAGCCCCCTGTGTATAAATTAAAAGCACCATGACTCCATCGGCCTTAGCCCTCTGTGTATACAAGCACCGTGACTGCTTGGGCCTTAGCCCTCTGTATACAAGCACTGTGACTTCTTGGGCATAAGCCCTCTGTGTATACAAGTACCGTGACTCCTTGGGCTGTAGCCCTCTGTGTACAGTATACAAGCACAATGACTCATTTGGCCTTAGCCCTCTGTGTGTCCATAACACACAAGTACTGTGACTCAGTAGTGAGTGGCAGTGAGTGGCAATGTTTCATAGATGTGCTTTAAACTGCGGTGTCTGTCGCTTATTAACCAGCCAGCTCACTGCAGCCTTTGGCCAATAATGGTGAAAACAATATTTAAAGCTGTGAGGTGGTCTAAATTGACTATAAGTGACTGGAAATTAATGTTATTGAGGCTAATAATACTCTAGGAACAAAAAAAAGCCCAAATTTTGTGATTTTAGCTTTTTTTGTCAATTTTTGTAAAAAATCCAAACCCTAAGGCAGTCACCGCAGGTTTGGCAAATCCAAATCCAAAGCCGGACGACGAATCAGAGCCAAATCCAAATCCAGCAAAAATGGCCCGGCGCACATCCCTAGTATATTTACTAAAGTGTGGGTTTTTAGAAGTGGAGATGTTGCCCATAGCAACCAATCAGATTCTACTTAATATTTATCTAGCACCTTCTAGAAGATATTAGCTAAAATCTGCACTATAGTAAATATACCCCAAACTCTGAATGCAGCGTGAATAGGTTTTAAATACATTAATATACTCTGAAGGCAGCTTGAAGAGGTAGCAGGCACTTATAGAGTGTAATCTGCCAGTCACACAGTACACTAGTCCTTTATAGCAATAGATGGCTAAGTAGAGTTCTCTTTAGTACTTAAAGTCACTTAAACACAGTATTTTTGATCAGAACTGTAATAGTCAGCTTTGACTTACGTGAAGACTCTCTCCGTGTTGTTCACCTGGCTAGATGAGCCCTGCACTGGCTTTCTCTGTTGGGATCTGTGTTAGCTCCACACCACTCTCTGTGACCCTGCAGCCTGCTCTGCCCAGTGCCACACTCCGCTTTGCAGCCACAACAGGGGTGCACCACCCTGTTACTCTGCTCCTCAGCGACATCAATGCAATGGCCCCACACCCTGTTTGGCACCAAAGTTGTCCCTTTTATATCCTTTGCCAGCCCAACACCAATTCCTTCTGGCCTCCACCTCCACTGATGTCATCTTCACTTAAAACACTCCCGGATGGAGCAGTGCAGCCTCTAGCTGCTTTTCAGCATCCATCTTGAGGAATTAATGGGCACCATCATTTTGGGTGGGTCCATTTCTAATTACCCCCTGCGGTCCCCTGGTTATGGAGCACAAAGGTGCTACATTTGCATCAGGGTTATATAGATAATATAAAAAATGTGTTTGCTGATGTAAGTGCAAAATCAGACTTGGGGAACTGTTGTGAGGGAAACACCCCCTTGAAATTAGATATACAGTATATGTCGTCTACAAATTTTTCATTGCACCCTAAAAATTCTACTTTAATATTTGTCTAAAGTAATCAAAGAATATCATGCTTACTAGTTCCCATACACACAATGCTCAGCATTAATAAACACATATGCTGAACCAAGCTGAGCTAAATATTGTGAAGGGAAGCCCAGCTGTACCCCTGGATATGTGCCCAGCTTGAGGAATGATCAGTGGAAGAGGAATACACCTGGCACTGGATTAACTCACCATGAAGGTAATGACAAGAATGAAATTGCTGCTGTATGCAAGGCTGGAGTAAGAGGCCATCTGAAAGAGGTTGCCGATTCTTGCTGCACTTAGGCTAGATCTAATGTTAGTCAGGGAGCAAAAGTCTATAGGAAATCATTAGTGACCTACTGAATCTTAACGCCACAGCCAGCCAATCCAGACTTTCCACATCGCTGGCTCTGCCCCTCGCACTGGTTTATATTAGCCAAAGTGAGCAAAGAGAGTTCAGTTTGTTGACAGATTAGGAGGAGAAAAGACCTCCTGAAAAAAGAAGCCATGCCAAACCAAAGAACATGCATCAGTGATGCGGCTTTGAGAGCCACTAGTGTGGCTGGAGAACCAGTGCTGAGATGCGGCTTTGAGCCGCTAGTGTGACTGGAGAGCCGGTGGTGAAATGAGGCTTTGAGAGCTGGTGGTGAGATGTGGCTTAGGGCCGGTAGTGTGGCTGGAGAGCTGGTGGTGAGATGCAGCTTCAAATGCCGGTAGTGTGGCTGGAGAGCCGGTGGTGAGATGTGGCTTTGAGAGCCGGTAGTGTGGCTGGAGAGCCGGTGGTGAGATGCAGCTTTAAGCCGTAGTGTGGCTGGAGAGCCGGTGGTGAGATGCGGCTTTGAGCCGGTAGTGTGGCTGGAGAGCCGGTGGTGAGATGTGGCTTTGAGATCCAGTAATGTGGCTGGAGAGCCGGTGATGTGGCAATGAAGCCGGCAGCAGCTTGGGAGCTGATGGTGCGGCTGGGAAGCCAATGGAGTGGCAATGAAGCTGATAGCAGCTTGGGAGCTGATGGTGCGGCTGGGAAGCCGATATCGCTGGATACAATGCAAAGGAAAAGCTACAGGAGTGCTGACCATGCAGAGCCGAGAGATCGTCAATGAACGCTATAGTCGGTGAGGTGGCAAAGGGTCAGTGTGCACAAATAGGGGAAGGAACCAATCATGCTGTGTTGTGGAGAACAAATGACATCCTGCGGCATCCAGATCGCCTAGCAATCGACGGAACTAAAACTGCTCCACCAGAAGGAGGTAATCACTGGAAGGAAACAAGTTGTGACCACGACTTGCAACAATTGATGAATATGTTCCTTCTGTATAGACTTTATATTCCTACCACCAGCATGCAGTTTACTTTATATTATTCCCCCATATTAGAGGTCCATTGTATATTTGCCTCCATAATAGGTGCTGCTTAGTATATTTGACAATATAATTGGTTTGACTTTATTGCTTACCTTGAGAATTGATTGTTGAATACTTACCATCAGAATAGACTTAACATACCCCATTCTGTTATGAAGATCGAAGAGTTTAATTTTAAATCCCACTATATCTCTAATGAGGTCATCGTTTCTGATACAAAATCTCTGAGAGAATTCAGACTGGTAAGTGGGTATTTATCTGGGACACTAACTGGAAAGCATGTTGGAAGGCAGTAGAGTCAAATTTCACTGATGAACTTCTTCTAGAAGTGAGAATAACAGCAAAGCCAATTCTGGCACAATTACAAAGTGACTGACAATCAGATATTTAACTGTTAAGTGGCCATATTACTTAGTAAAATGATGATATAAAGCAAATATTGGGGACCATTGTGTAAGTGTAAATATTTGGCTGGGGTTGTGGTTGGGAGAGCAAGACCTGCTGGGAATCCTGTATGGGCTGAAAGGTGTCTGGTAGTGTCTCCTCTGCAGGCTCAGCTGGATCCACTACAGTCAGTATTATGGTCTCCTCCACCAGCTCTTCCTCCAACACTACAGATGCTCTACAGGCTGGAGTCATGTGAGATGGGGCTGAAAAGACAAGTGAATGTGTAAGTGTCCAACACCATAAATATCACTATCTACCTAAAATAACAATATTGCTACATACTCTGACATTAGAATGACCTTGACATTTGTTCTTAGGTTTTAGTATATTTACAAGGGTTACACTTTATTTATCAGGGCCATATGAAAAAAATGACATCTATATCTTTTATTTAGTAACATATTTGATGAGTGTCTCTGTTTGAAATAAACATCCTAATAAAATATAATTACAAAGTGCCTGACAATCAGATATTTAGGTAAGCAACTGTTATGTGGCCACATTGTTTTGTAAAATTATGATGTAAGCAGATATTATTTCCATTACTTAGTCTTATCAACTCTGGTCATCGCCTAAACTACTATGAAGCTTGGGATTTTTAAAACACATTTATATCCATGACAGGTTTTATGTATTGACAGGATGCTTCCATTTTTTTTAGATTATGCAAAAACACTTTACATTGTATGACTACTCAGCAGCTACTCCCCCATCACCCTGAGCTCGTTGTGTGATATGGCTGGTACCTTCTTTCTGGGTGGTGCAGCTATGGAAAAGTGGAAGGCAACTTTTGTTTGGACTTTAAAGAGCAAACATACCAAACTTACCATACAGTACTCCAGATGAGCTACGCTGGCAATATTATTATGATTGTCATATTTCTTTCTTCTTTACATTTAAAAATTGACACAAATCCACCACAACTAGGATGATTGTGATTGGTTATTGCTACGGTATACAATTCCATATTGTAGTATTGTTTACAGGGGTCAATGTGTTTTCAAAAACATAATTGTCTGCTAAAACTATATTTTTTTGCTACAGAATGAATAAAACAAAACAAAGCATGTTAAAATTTTGTATAACTCACCAGGCTCAGACTGAGAGGGTGGCAGATCTGTGCATGACCACCACGTGCATGCCAGGCAGGATTCCATGTGGTATTAGTAAGTCACCCATAGTTTTATTATTTTCACCATACTTAACTTAAACTTAACATCTAAAATAACGACACTGACAACTGAATAGATTTGCAATAAAGAGGTCGCAGCCAAATTTATTTAATTGGATTGTAATTGATCTGTAATAGCATCGAGCATGGTGGCGAAAAAGCAGTGCTAACTCGGCTACAGCCCATAAGCGGAATGTATTACTAAGATGGGGGTGGAGATTCCACCCCCAAGTGCGAGCTATCTCGAGTAGTACCATCTCCCCTTAATCTAGCAAAGTGCTGATCCCTCCATAAGATGGAGACCTGGTCCTCCCCTAAGGCAGCGACCGACTCGCCTCCTCAAAGGGGGGATGCTAGCCAAGTTCAGCTGCACTAAATTGAGCCGCCGCGGAGCACTGCTTTCCGACAAATACGGGGTCCACTGACGACGTACCGCCACCAGCTAACTAGGACCGCTAAATGCTTCCAATACCAGACACAAGAACTGGTACAAACCAGATCAAACCTTTCCCAACCAAATGCACTCCATTTGATCTATAGAAGTCAACCTCTTCATAGCGGAGACGGGGGTGTTTGATAGCACGCCCCGAGACTCTCCACGGAACAAGACACCGCAGCATTCAGTTGTCTCCTCACTCTCTCACAAGCTGAAGCTCCTTGCTCTCCTCTCCAAAATCTACGAGGAATGACTTCAGACCAAACCAACTGAACCTGTGACCAATGCTGAGCAATTATTTGCAAGTCTCTCTTATAGCAATGATGAACTCTACACCTCTACACGTGCCCAAATCATTGCCTCCCAGATGGATGACCAAGCAGTCTGGGGCACCCCATTTTTTCTCTGAATCCCAGAGAAGAGTCAACAAGCCATTCCATCTGACACCGCGCACCCCAATCCAGCGGACATTACAGGGGGTCTCTCGAGCAAGGGAGAGCCTGCCAGCCCAATACACATATGAATGACCCACAATCCACACCCTATCAAGTACCCTACCACAACCTGTAAGGAAAAAGTTTTTAAAGGAACAGTATTGCTCATACACCATAGCATTTTCACCACCAACCAGGGAGGGAAAACTGAGTTGTTTGAGTGACCCAGATGGAGGTGAACAACACCAAAACCTCATTGAGGGCAAAAGGTGAAAAGAGCTCCAATCCCCCCTAGCGGCGGGTAGCTTAAGGCACTGGGTTTCCCAAAAAACAAACTCGCATTGAAGCGCTATCTAATTAGGCAGCTTGTCACCTCTAGCATAACCTTTATAAGCGGAAGACTTCCACCGACCCAATCGCTTGATTGCCTCGCTGGAAGAACCCGCTGCTGCCGCACCTTAAGGCACTGGGAAATCTGAATGAGTGTGCGCCATAATGCCCACCGGCAAATCAAGGGCTATCAAATAACGCTTAAAATTCGCTGTGAACTGAAAAACGCGAGAGCGGTGAAAGGTCCCCATGCACTAGCCATTGCAACCCCCTTCGCGGACGCCGCTGGTTGTAAAGCTTAGCTATGGCCACAGGGCATATGCTCGGGTCCGGATGCTCAGTAATTGACTACCAATGTCCCCCACCTAATTGGTCGGTCTTTGATCTCAGAATTTTCAGCAAAACCGAGTCCGATATCATAATCACATTCTCCAACAAAGTTCCTGTGCGCACTGACTTCTTACTAGCAGTTGCCAGTTCACCTACACGCAGCGCCCCGAAAAATGCCAAAACAAATGCCAAACTGACAACATCGCCTCATAATCTCTAAAGGCCGCGCCTGCCGCTGCCAGGCCGCTATTCCTTAACAAACTGGTACCTACTGGCCTACGAGAATCATCTGAATGCGCCTGTTCTTACGCCCAACCCTTCAGAGCTTTGGAAAGAATAAATTACTAGTTGGGTCTACCAAGAATGCAATTGTGAAAAATATGAAGTGCCTGCCAAAGCACCGGACATTGCTGCTTTTGACCGTCCTTGTTCATGCCAAAACCAAATGAACTGCAACATGTTACCTTCAACACTCTTACCTTGATCTATTTTGTTAATGAAAGCCAGCAAAGAGTTCCACGCTTCCGTATAGGACCTTAGGGTACCCGTCGCCAACGATTTCAGAGCGAGTCTGCCGATGCCGACCTGATGCTCTGCCAGACATGAGCATGGCAGGGTAAACCATGAACGCTAGCTGTGGGCGCCAATGCTCTAAACCTTGACCATTGGACACGAGATAAAGCATCCGCTAACTCGTTTTCAACTTCCGGAACGCGTTAATGGCCTGAACCACCCCCAGGTTGTTGCACCAGAAAATTATGCTACGATTACTAAGCTGCGCCATCTAGAACTCTATGGCCACTACAATTGGGAACCAATAGAGGAGGAGCATATTGCTTGTAAAACCGGCAGCTCGCCAATCCTGTGGCCAAGCTGCCGCGCAATACTGACCCTCAAAAAAGGCCCCAAAATCCAAAGCCCACTGGCTTGGGCAACCAAAAACCGAACCCCGTTAAACTCCTGCAAAAAGAGCCCCATAAGCGCATGTCGACCTTAAGTTCACTATTCAAACTAGTTCACTATTTTTATTTATTTTATTTTTTATTTTATTTTATTTATTTATTTATTTATTTATTTTGTTTACGCCTGCTGTGGCCCTCTCTACCAATAAGAATTCATCTAAATAATGGACTATACTTGACTGCCCTGAACCTGGCTGAATGCACCACTGTAGGAAAGAGCTGAAACCCTCGAAAAAAGGAGCAGGAAATGGAGAATACCATTGGCAAACACTTATCCATGCAATATGACGCATCAATTTTGAAACCCAAGTATCTGAAAGAATCAGACTGAAAAATGGACTCTGTCACTCTTCGCCAATGGGGCTCCCTAACCGAATTTGTGCACCCACCGTAGAGGCATCCTCCAAAGATCGATAAATGACGCTGCACTCGCCTGGATCTAGAGCGTCGTGAACGGACTCTCCCTCTGGATAGAACAGGTGTTGGATCAACCAGAATTTACCGGCCTCCTTTTTAGGAACAACACCCAAAGGGGAAATATGCCAATAGACTAAGGGAGGAGATGGGAAACAGGTCTGCATCCACTTTTGCCGCTATTTTTTCCCCACAACAACTGGGTAATCCCTAGCTGACTTAAAGTTCCTTTGGCTTTCACCGCTATTTTACAAAAAATTGGACGAACAACGGGCAAACGAAACCCTTTTTCTTTTTTTTCTTTTTTTTCTTTTTTATCTCTTAACAAACCTATCTAACCCCCGCAAAAACGCAGTCTTAGAGCAATGAACTGCATCGCCTGATGCATCCGGAACCGAGCTGCCTGCATAACTGCGGAATCTATTTGTGCTCTTACGCTTCCCTTTTTTCTTCTAAAAAAAAAAAATTAACACGTGAGCCTGTGCGGTTTTTCGCTTGAGCCAGATGAATCGTATGAGACTTCAGAGTGTGATGACGTGGCAGTGTTATGTGGTGAAGTGATCTCACCTGCTCCAGACGTCGATGGAGTAGCGGCCCCGACCGTGGAAACTGATTCCTGTCCCGCGCTGTGAGATGTGCCCACCACGACTTGAATCGATAAAGCCGGAACGTCCTCCATGACATTGGCAGCAGGAGCCAAAGACGCTGGTGACACGATGCTCTGTGAACTGGGGACATCAACATTAGTAATGTACAAAGTTGAAGCTGAAAAAGCAACAGGGATGGGAGTTCCGGCTCAGGCAGACAGAGGGGGATGTGGATGAATTTGGGTGGGGTGCGGAGGGGTGGGAGACCTGACAGGTGGTGGGACCAGAGGCAAGGGGGGTTATAGGGTGGGATTCGGCTGTAAAAATGTCCCTGGGCACCTGCTAGATAAATTACGGGTAAGGGTGATGTACGGTCGAAGTGGAAAGAAACTGCTGATCACACGATCACAGAGCATGGGGCAATTGAGGGTTAATAAATTGCTGGGAAAAGACAGGAAGGGCAGGCGGAAGTGTCCGCTGGCTAAAACCCTGACCAAAATATGCAGCGGGTGGCGCAATACCTATTGAAATTCATGGTGGGCCAAACCGCTGATGGGAACGCTGGTAACAGGTGGTAAAGGGGCTAAACCTGGGTATGAGAACTGCTGAATTAACGGGGTATTGTGGTTTGAATCACCATGATGGCTGTCCACGGCAATGTGGCTCATTGGTGAATAGTTCAACCCAGCTGTGCTGGCAAGTAGCTGACCCCTGGAAAGGGGGTGCCCATAGTCAGGTGTCAGCAGCAAAAACCCTCCCCGCTCCTGGAGCAGTGGAGGGTGACATTTGAGTGCTATGGGGGCTCAGGCCATCTAAAATGGCTCCCGCTACTTGTGGGGGCGGGGCTTAGCGCAGTGTCTGAGGACACCGCGCTGCCCGGCCTCATGGAAGCGGCGGGGGGGGGCCCGATGCAGCACCCGCTCGCCCCAGCCATGCCTGCAGGCTTGATGGGGACGGAGCGGGTGAACCAACCAACGCTCCGGGCGCGGCGGGTGTCACCGGCCCGGAGGCAACGTGCGGGTGCAGTGCACGCGCCCCGTGGTGACATAGTGGCTATGGGGGCTCAGGGCACCTAAAATGGTGCCCGCTACTTGTGGAGGCGGGGCTTAGCGCTGTGTCTGAGGACACCGCGCTGCCCGGCCTCATGAAAGTGGCTGGTGAGCGGGGGGGGGCGATGCAGCACCCGCTCGCACCAGCCATGCCTGCAGGCTGGATGGGGGAGCGGGTGCATTAGCAAACGCTCCGGGCGCGGCGGGTGTCGCCGGCCCGGAGGTCACGCGCGCGGGTGCAGTGCACGCGCCCCGCGGTGACATTTGTGTCTATGGGGGCTGAGGCACCTAAAATGGCGCCCGCTACTTGTGGGGGCGGGGCTTAGCGCAGTGTCTGAGGACACTGTGCTGCCCGGCCTCATTGAAGCGGTTGGTGAGCGGGGGGGGTCCCGATGCAGCACCCGCTCGCACCAGCCATGCCTGCCGGCTGGATGGGGGGGAGCGGGTGCACTAACAAACACTCCGGGCGCAGCGGGTGCCGCCGGGCCGGAGGACACGCGCGGGTGCAGTGCACACGCCCCGCGTGTGTGAGGAGAGATGGCCGCCAAAGCTAGAGGCCAGGCCGCCTACAGCAATCGACGGGGAGGGGGGCATCTCAGCGGAGATGGGGCATGGCAGCAGTATGAATGTGGCTGCACACAAAAAAGGACAGTGGGAAGAGAGGAGGGGGGACTGTAAAAGAGCTGGGGGGGAATGTAAAATAGAGAAAAGAGGGGAGGGGGAAAAGTAATAAAGATATGAGGATGGTAAGAAAAGACAGAGTAAAAGGGATATACTGCTGAATAAGCTAGGAAATATGATAGGAAGACAAAATATATGGCTTCAGTGACACTGAGGTACTTATCCAGACGATCACAACTGGAAAAGAGGAAGCTGACTCCTCCCAGTGCACTGATAACTCTAAACAGAGCCCGCCTAAACAGGTCCCTGATAGGCTGTCAAACTCTGATTGACTCAATACAAATACCAATAACATGACTGCGACCAAAAAACCAGTTCTAACCAGTACTGCTACAATAAAAAACAGGGTGCTTATCTCCTCTCATGCTTATGCTAGCATTCGCGTGCTTTTGATGCAACTCCTCCTCATATGTGGTGAAATCAGTGTTTTGTAGGTGGTCCTATGCCAGTACCTCTTGCTGCATGGTGCTCCTCCACCACCTTAAATTCCAGCCTCCTATTGATATCTGTGAAGCACTTGTAACAGTTTTCTATATTACGCTTCACAGACCCAACATTATTGACAGTATCCCAGACCGCCCGCCTGATTTTCTTTTAATAGGGCAGTCATGTGCAGTGTCCGTGAGTGCCCAAGCTCTACCATGAATTGGCACAGTAGCATAGCATGTACTACTACATGATTATCATCCAAACTGAATGTTACTTTACATCTAGTTTTGATCTTACCAGGACACACTGTGCTGCCTCCTCCTCTGCATAAACCTCCTCGTCCCCCTCTCCACCCCTCCTCTAGCTCAGGGTGTACCCCTACCACCTTCTCTTCCTCACCGTCTTCTCCCTGAATCCTCCTTCCCCTTACCATCCTCCACCACACAAATGCAAATGACACTGATGTATATATACTCTTGCACTGTTGTTAATGAAAACCAACTGTCCTTCTCTGCCACCCATATACAATTAGAGTAATTATAACTACCATTACTATACCATTGCATACCTTTACCATCTCTGCTATATGTACCTTTTCCCGGGATGTACTTATGAGACCGTCGGCCGCGATGCCGGCGGTCTCAATACCGACAGGGAAATCTCGACAAGGGACTTAAGATAGGCGTAGAAAATACCAACGTCTATCTTAATCCTGACACCGGAACACCAAAGGACGCCAACCTGGGCGCCCTTAGCATTAACCGTGGGGGAGAGGGTGAGGTTTAGGGAGCGTAGCGGGATTAGGGTTAGGTTTTGGGGAGGGGTTAGGGTTAGGCAACCCTAGGGAGGAGGGTTAGGGTTAGGCACTAAGGGGGAGGGTTAGGTTTAGGCACAAAGGGGGATGGTTAGGTCCAGGCACTAACCGGGAGGGTTAGGGTGCGGGGTGCAGCGTGGGGAGGGTTAGGGTTAGGCTACCAGAAGGGAGGGTTAGGGGGGAAGGGGGGAGGGTAAGTATACTTACCCGACCCCTGTCGGGATACCAACCATCGGGATGCTACTGTCGGTATTCTGACAGGAGGCATCTTGACAGCCGGCATTACACACCCATTCTTCTTTTCCCATATATAAAATAAATATATAAGGCATATTTCCATACCTTATAGATTTGGGCTGTCTCCTTAGGTAAGATCAAACCATTTGACATAAAGTAAGGGAAAAGAAAAAACTCCTCTGAGGAACACTCTTTGTTAAAAGTTAATTGTTAAAATTTTACTTTTATTAATATTGATTAAAATATAATTTGAGTCAGAGTACCTTTCTTTGTTAGTGATAGAAATCAATCAATAAATGCAAATACATACAGAAATGTTATATTAAAGAAGCCCATATATATTAGGAGCAGGGAACTGTCCTCTGATTGTAAAGGCTTACAAAGTTTAACAAGGAAAAATAATCCTAAAACCATATTCCCCTATGTGGGCTTATGGGGGCTATTAAGGACAATTTTTTTGGACAAATTATGATCGGATTTTTTTACATGATAAAGTATTACCCAACTGGGTTATTTACATGATTCTTTTGAGAGCTTAAAATTATAGTATAAAAAAAAGGGGATATTCTCTGAATATTCTCCCAAGACTCACCGAGAGCTTGAAGAAATGTACTCGTACTCATAATCTTCTAATCAATGTTTAATAAAAGTTACATTTGAAGTATTAAGATTGAACAAAGAGCGTCCTACAGAGTTCTCTTTTCCCCTTCTTTTTGTCAATGTGTCTAATTACACATAACTACAGGGAGCACTGCATTGCTACTATTTTTATTCCATCCCCTAAAAAAGGGGGATGCTCATCATCAAATAGTTTTTTTTTGTGATTATAACATTTCATTCAACATATATCAAATCTAGTGCAAAATCCCCATCCTCTTCTTCTTACATAAAATCAGACTCGAAACACCCACCTTATACTATTGTCATTACATCTCCTCAGCAATATATACATAACTGCTCATGCCCTATTGTCCTCAAACATCAGAATCCTTTACTAGTTCAGTGCTCATTTAATAACTGACATTATCACTTTTCACACCTCCCAAAATTTCTCTACTACTATCATAACGCTCTCTCCTGCATAGTCTACAGACATCGTCTCTATCCATTACCTATGTGCCCGACTCCTAAATAACACTACCTAAACAATGGGTTTAGAATCTGCTACAATGATAGCTACAGTCCATAGCAGGCAGTGTACTCTTTATCATTTATTGCAATCAGTATTTCTGCTTAAGGACATGTTCCTCAGAGACCTCGCCAGTTTGCAGCCTTTATAAGACCCTCCCTCCTACAAGTCTTTGCATGAGCTAAGTTTAGATTTGTCTTTCTCTGTTGGTGCTTCAAAAAGTATTTTATTTGCCTTTTCCTTTATCTCAGAATAGTTTTTCGACTCCTTCATGATTCTTCCTTCTCCATCACATCAACTTCTGCATTATCCCTCACAAATTATCCTCTTAGAATAATGGATTTGGTTTCCTCAGATAACAACAAAGTAGTTCTCTCCGGGGAGCAACCAGCACTGTGACAAACCACCTACAAACAATAGTCCACTGCTACAGGCAGGTAAGTAATACTTTACTCTTAGGTTCACAAGGTGGAGGAAGCTATGTTCCTTCATTAGCCAAGTGCAATAGTGTGCCTTTTACTGTTTATGCTTATAGTCAGGGGACGGATTTGGAATTTAAAGTGGTCCTGTAAAATATTATGCAAATACTCTCATGATGTAGGTATGGCCAAAATTATCAGCAGGTTGGGAAAAATCAATAGAGGCGTTCCAAATTTAGATGCAGAGAGAGGCAAATTCCGTGGGCGTTTCTGGGTGGTAAGAGGGGGTGGCTAGCCAGAAGCAGGCATGTTGCGGACATGTTTTGCCTCAGTTGCACTGATTCTGTGCCTTAATAGGGCTAGTGCAATGTTCCATGGTGCGAGCGATGTGCGACAAATGGTGGGTATAAATGTGCACAGTGAGGATTAGCACCATAGCAGGTGGGTGTCTCTGTATGAATCTCATAAGCTGCGGCATTAGCATAAAGACGCAGTTGTGGCTGCAATAGTGTCCACTTCTGAATCAGGCCCCATTAGGTACATGCAGCTTCCCCTTCAAAAGTAGCGCAACATTCAGAAGGGCCAGACTGTCCATGCAGTTAGGACAAAGGCCTGATGCAGAGATGGGTGCAGTGCCGATGTTTATGAAATTGAGCAATTATCGGTGACATGCGCATGTGTCTGAGTTGCACTCTGCATGCGTCAAGTACAATTATCATTGTCGCTCACAGTGAGTATTTATTTGCAAAGTGATTGACAAGCAGGGACTGTGTTTGGGCAGCAATGGGGGGGTGACAAGTGTTGCAAATTCAAAAGCTTTCACAAGGGGCATGGCCACTCGAAATGGGGGAACCCATTTCTCATTACTCTGGGAGCCTTTCTCTTCATTCCATTCCAAATACATCTTACCTATGTGGTGGTTTCTCTGCAATGGGGAACCTCTGAAAAAACTGATCCTCCCTGGGCAGTGTCTTCAGTCAGTATTCGCTATTCATATACTGTAGGAGATCACATGGTCCAGAAGATGCCTGTTTATGTAAGAATATAACCAATGTCATCACCGTAAACAGAGGTTCAACTAGACTTGTGCCCCCTGACTCCCCTCCAGCCTCCTGCCCCTTGTGTCTCTCCAGCCTCCTGCCCCCTGCTCTGTCACTCCAGCCTTCTGTGTTTCCAGCCTCCTGTGTCTCTCAGCCTCAACCCCTTCCCCCGTGTCCCTCAGCCTATCCTTCTGTGTTCCTCAGCCACTCACCTTGTCTCTCTCCTGCTTCCTCCTCTGTCTCTTATCCTAACCCTCTATATCTCTCAACCTCTCCCTCTGTGGCAATCAGCCTTCCCCCTGTGTCAATCAGCCTCCAACTCTACGTCAATCAGCCTCCCCCTGTGTCTCTCCGCCCCCCCCTTTGTGTCTGTCATCCTCTCCCCTTTGTCTCTCAATCTCCCCTTCTGTGTAAATCAGCCTCCTCATCTGTCTCTCAGCCTCCCCCTGTGTCTCAGCCTCATCTCTAAGGCGGGCTCTCCAGTCAGCCCATATCTTCATTTGCAGACTCTCAACCCAACCCATGTCTCCCCAGCCCAGTGCAGCCCACATTTACCTTCTTCTCCTGCCGCTGCTGCGGCTCAGCTGCTTTTTTGAGTGTCTAGTGGTGCAACTTCATGACGTCACGCTGCTGCGTCTTTAGACAAAAAATCTTTATTGTGCCACCCATCAATGGCTGCAGCTGTCCTGACTCTGCCACCTTTCTGTGCAGTTTGTCCCTTTTTCATATTAGACCTGAAAATGGAACAAACTGTCCCGACGGCAGTAAGGTGGTAGGGGATACGACTTACCGGCTATGAATTTCTTAATGGTACACCTCACCGCCATACTTGCAGTGCTAGTGGCGAATCAAATGCAGCCATGTATGTAGTAAAAATGGCTCTGGTGTCTCATTTCCATTGGCCATTTTGTTACTCAGAACTGATCTGCGGCCAATTTGCATGTTTTCGCACAGCCTCTGCGTACAAATTTGTAATAGCATTACCTCTGAATCAAAGCCCTTAGTACAAAAGAAAGTCCAACTGCAGTCAGGACAGTTGTCAGACAGTCTGCATTCTGTCTGCTCTGGTAGCTTTCATTACTTACTGGTATATTAAGCTCAATTGATGCTTGTCCAGCTCATGAAAAGTAGGGACCAGTGGCGGATTTTACCTAGGGGCTGCGAGGCTGCACCCCCCCCCCCAGTAAAATCCTCCACTTCACTGACTACTGCACTGGCTACACTGTGACTGGAAGTGGCTTCCCATTGGAAGCGCCACCTGCCAGTCACGCACAGGACAGGCATTCCCAGGGAGAGGTGTCTTTTAGCAGAGAGCAGCTTCCATTGGAAACCACTGCTCTGCCCTTTGGAAATATGCAGTCGGGAAGCCGGCGGACCTAATCCCGACAGCCAGCTTCCCGACTGTCATATCCCGGCAAGGGTCTAAAGACAGGCGTCGATATGCCGACGCCTGTCATTAGACATACGCCGAGTGCGGATAGCCGGGGGGGCTTAGGGTTAGGCACCCCCCAGGGAGGTTAGGTTTAGGCTAGGGGAAGGGGGGGTTAGGGCTAGGCTTAGGTTTAGGCAAATCCGTTGTTTTCTTCTTTACCTCATTAAGGGGTCTGTTTACTAAGCAGTGTTAGGAGACACAGTGAAAAGTGATAAGGTGCCAGCCAATCCGCTCCTAACTGCCATCTCACAGGCTGTTTGAAAAATGACAGTTGGGAGCTGATTGGCTGGCACCTTATCACTTTTCACTCTGTCTTCTAACACTGCTTAGTAAATAGACCCCTAAGTGATGAAAAACGGGTTCCCTTGAGTACAGATTTGACTATAGGGAAAAGAAAGAAGTCACATGGTGCTAGGTTTGGCGAGTATGGAGGGTGTTCTAGCACTGCAATCTGTTTATCGGCCAAAAACTGCTTCACAGAGAGAGCTTGGTGGGCTGGTGTGTTGTCTTTGGCCTCTTCCTTCTGATTCTTTCCCGCAAAGTTGCTAGAACATTTTTGTATTAATGTTGATTCTTCATTCGGATGATGAGACGACGGTTAATTCGATTAATTGTTTTAATTTTTTCTACATTTTCATTTGTTCTTTATGTGCAAGGCCTTCTGGGAAAATCATCATCATCGACATACGACCGTCACTAAATCTTTTGTGTTACTCAAACACAAGTGCATGCGACATACATTCTGCCCCGTAAACGTCAGTTAGCATATGGAAAGATTCGGTGGGCGTTTTGTAGAATTTCACAAAAAATTTGAAGTTAACATTTTGCTCTACTTTTGAACTAAGCATTTTTACGACGCATGGGAAAAACACAACTTCTTCGGTGGGACAGCAAACTATCTGTGTGAGAGGGGTAAAACTTGCAAAACCATTTTGGGATAGTCCAAGGTTAATGTTCCCCCACCCCCTTTTAACTCATGCAGTATGATTTATTTTGTACAAGTACGGTCTCATTATTTAATAGCCACACCTTGTACACCAGAATCACACCATTTTATTAAACTTGCATGCTATTAAATATACAAGTAGTGAAGTTATTGGCAAAGTAGGATAGAAGATGTATAGAATTATTGTTTGAGAGGAGGATTTTTGCAAAAATATTAAGATAATAGAAATATTAGGTATTAGACCCAATAATTATAAATTCTTATGGCTGTTTAACGTAATAATTAGAAATTCTAGATCGCTGAGAAGTGCCAAATCTCACATCCAAGCACAGGGGCTCTGGTAGGAGCCCATCCCTGCAATGTCTAAAAATAAAGTATTTGTTGAAGTCATCACTTACTTGAATTTCAGTTTCGGAACTCCAGCACCCTGCTGCAGACGTGTAGTCTGCTGACCATGCATGTGTTAGCAGGAAGTGCCAGGAAAGGATCCCTCTCCCGGTACTTTTTACGGTCTGTACTGTAACCCATAGACTGCAACGGCTAATGCGTTAGCTGTGGGTGCCAAGCTCGGGAATGCTTCGTATTCCAGAGCATGGTAAATACAACACTATAGCAGCCCCTAACAAAAGCTTTGTGGGCTGTTTTGCAGTCGGAAATGTTGGGAATACGGCAGCTATCAGAGATGCAGTATCTGCTGCGGACCCTCCTCCTTAAATCCTGGTGATCCTTAATACTTGAGGGTATACCCCGAAAAATGCTATTTTCGGGGGATATCCTGCAAATAATATTTAGTAAATATGCCCCTAAGACTGAATGGACCAAAATAAAAATAAATAATGAAAAATGCAATTTTGCAAAATGTATGTAATAATTGGTATTAACTAGTGACTATCATTTGCCAAAAAGATTACAAATAAAAGTATTAAAGTAGCAAAAATGGAATTGGAATAGGATGAAATAGAACAGTATAATACAAATGAAATTACAATAATACAAAGTAGAAAATAATGTATATCTACATAAATAATGTAAAGGAAGTAAACAACGGGATTCATAGTACAGGGAGAGTACCAAAACTGTGTCACCATGGGTGTGTAGCTTCCTAAGTGGGATGTAACACTACCCTACACTATTTAATCATCCCATTCAGTGAAAATATAATTAAAACTATTCACTTTTACTTTGCTTTCAAATGTGTTTCCCTGCTGAAGTGAAATACTGTAGGAATGAAAATGCATCCCATTAATAGTATAGGACATAAACCCAATCTCTGCCAGGTCAGAACTGAGATTTTTTGTGGAACTCCACTAACATTGCACCCTTTAGACCTTGCTAACTAATTTCAATAAATATGCTATGTGAAATGAAATCTCATCTTTGAACTACTCCACAAACCTATCCCTCCCCTCCCGAAATTCCTACTCCATACGCAGCAAGGGACATACATGCCCAACTTCCCTGCCTGCTGAATTTATTTTCTGTTATTGTCCTCTTACCATTTCCACTTATTATTACATTATTGTGTTTCCTATTACTTACTGTAAACCAGTTTAGCAGCTGGTTTTAAATCAGCAGAGGAAAGAAACAATTTTGGCCATTTTTTCAGCCAACTCTAACAGAGTGCATGCTGGTCTAAGTCGTGTTCTGCACCCATGCCAGTTATCCCATAGCGGTGATCAGGAGTACTGCCACCGAACACTCTTCCTTGGCTCTTGTTTTAGGTCACGCAGACAAGTCTCCAGCCGAGGCATATGGTTTGCTTCTTCTTCCTGAACCCAAATTTAGCCCAGAAGCTAATCTGGACTCCTGCATTAGTATCACTAAATCAAGCCAAGTATGGCATATACAGACAAGTCACTTAGCAACAAGACAGTCACTAGCAACTAACATAACTGGAGAGGGAACAAAATATAACAGCTAATGAAAGTATGGGAGTTAGTGGGCAAGCACAATGCAGTGCAGAGTGAAAGCAGCAATGACAAGATGGCTAAAACAGCCCACGCTTTGTTATGTTGGTAGAGTGTCCTGTGTTGTTTCAAATGTGGGAATACCGCACCAAAACAGTGCCCTTTATATTATTTTATTATCATTCATTGTTCTCCCAACACAGATGGTCCTCATTAAAAAACGAAATTAGTCGCTCACCCTCTTGTGGAAAACTTCAGACTAGTTGAGCTGTGTACAAATGAATTAATTAGCAGGGATATATTCTATTCAACTAATTACATTGAAAAACATACAAAATTACTTAAATTAACATGGATGGCACACACACACACTTACACACACACACACTTACACACACACACTTGTACATTATGCAAAGAGACAGTAGAATGTTTTTTAAGTGCTCTTACAATGTGTTTCAGAGGCGGAATGGATTGAGGGTGTTGAAGTGCAGTGGAGTGTTTTCATTGCAGCACTGTCCCAGGTGATGTTTTTATTTTCTGTTTGGGCCCACACAAAAGTCCAGATTAAAGAACACACAGTTTAATTATTAGAGACATGTTACATACTGTATATAAGTATTTTTTTTGTTTAAGCCACTGTATGAACAAAGGTACTCTGCAATATTGGGTCTGATTCAGAGATGAACGCAGTTCACATGGCTGCTGCATCTTTGGGTGCAGCAGTGATGTGAGAATATGCCAATGCAGCAGGAGGCGACTCAGGACAAAAGACGCCCCCTGACAGCATCGCGGATCTGAATGCTGCACCCGAAGATGCAGCATCAGATCATTATCACTACCATCAATCGCGATGGTTACAGCATGGGCCATTTGAGAAACCAAAAGGCTACTTACAATGGCCAGACGCTGGCCTTGGCACTCACAGAAACTGTGCCAGCACGCCCCTATTTCCAGGACCACAGGCCGGTACCACCCCTCCTCACTTCAAACAGCTTGGAGCAGGGGTGTAGCTAGGGGGCCAAGCGCCCCTGGCAAAGTAACGGTGCCGCCCCCCATATTTTCAGAAAAACTTAACAAAGACTATAACATTCACGTGCATGTGACAGAGCTGCAGGTATGTGTCCATGCCTATAAAAAGCTACGAACACACTTTGCACGCTACACACTTAACTGGTACATAACTCTGACAGGGGTCACACACGTGTAAGGTGTCCACACATGCAGCTCTCCTCACATGTTGCCAGCACTTCCTCCCCATGTCCAGGCTGCAGCAGCAGGAGGACAGAAATCAGCCACTCAACCTCTCTCCCTCTCAGATGCACCGTCTGTTCCATGCCTGCCATCAGAAAGTGGTGTGTGAGGGAATAAGGGGCGAGGCTGAGCTCCGGATCTGTTGCTGCTAGATGCCACACATGGGGGCTACCTCACCGAGGGGGAGGAGGGACAGGTACGTACATGTGACACTCTTCTTTTGGCACCAAACTCCATGAGCGTACCTGGAGTCAGCGCGCGGTAGCAGCATAGAGTGTGGCCTTGCTTGTGCAGCCAGTGCGTGGCCATAGCGGGAGAGAGAATGTGGTGCCAGTCACTCACTTGCTGACTCTGTTGCATCTGTGCACACGTACCTGCTGGTGGCTGCTTACATCACAGAACTGTTATATGACTCTACCCACTGGCCGTGGGTGTCACTACCGGGCGGTGCCCCTCCCTCGGCCAGTGCCCCTGGCAAGTGCCATCCTGGCCAATGGGTAGATATGCCCCTGGCTTGGAGACACTGTGAGCGAACTTGCATATGGAGGCCTGCACGGCGGCAGTATACATCCTGTCTATGCATAGTCCTCCTGCCATCGGAGATGGACGCAAACCATCCGGTGACCAGTGGGTATCAAATGTCTGGACCTGTTTAGATGCCATTGGAAAATAGAGAGGAAGCTCCAAAATCATCAAACCAGGGGGCCCAGATTGCAGAAAATTTATGTGATGTTAGAATAATACAGGAGATATATACTACATTCTATAAATAAACCACAACTTCTACACAATGGAGCCAAGGGCTTGTTCTAAGAAGAAGATATTTGACTCATGTGGTTCTAAGTATGTTTTGTGGTATCAGAGAAGAGTCAAGGGAGGAGAGAATAAAAAAGACCATGTCCTTGAATCTGAGCAATGCGTGAGATAAGGTGAGACAGCTTTCTCTAGAGGGGAGTTATTTTTGGACAGTCCCAAAAGATGTCATGCAGGGCATCCCCTTGCCCAAAATCATGCAAACATAAAGGTGACATCATAGTGGAATTTTCATGAATACATATGCAAGAGAACATTGGATCTAGTACAGCCCCAGACCTTGGGGTTGGTGGTCTCTCCCGTGTCTTTCTTCAGCCAGCTCACAGGTCTTTTTCAGGAGCTTGAGCCACCAGCAAGAGGTGGTAGATGAAGGACAGCAGCCCTTGGGAAGGGATCTTAGCCAGCAGGAGGATTCCAGGGCAGTATGTTGTGGGCAACCACGACACTCATGTAAGATGTGAAACAAGTTATGAATCAGAAGATTCTGTAAGAATCCGACAATAGGGATCAGGTATTTATCTTTAATTCTGCAAAGGAGGAAAAGATTCTGAGCAATATCCCTGGAGACAGTAAGTAAATCCAGTGGAGAACTGAGAATGGTCAAAGCCAAGTGGAAACTGCAGGTTATCCAATACTGGCACAAGGGATGATGGGTGTGAAATTTAGTTTACATTTCTGGGGTGGCCTGTCACTGATTTTGAGTGAGAATGCTACTCTACAGACTTTCCAAAACTCTAGTGTGCAAAGTAATATTAATACAACCCTAAATATTTACACAAAATTTGCCTCGTTCTCTCAGTCTCCCAATTATCTATATAGTAAGCAGTGGTGGATTTTGCCTAGGGGCTGCGAGGCTGCAACCCCCCTAGTAAAATCCACCACCTCAGTGTAGTCAGTGCAGTCCGTGACTGCACTGGCTGCACCCTGTGACTGGCAGTGGCTTCCTATTGGAAGCGCTACCTGGCAGTCACATATACAAGCAGTCTCAGGGGGGGGTGTCTCCTCCCACTGGGACTGCCAGGAGGAAGCCACCACTCTGTCTTTCCGAAATCCCTAACCGGCTCCTAGGGGCTGCAGATGATGCAGCTCTTTGGATGCCGGTGGCATGCGCATACGCGGCTCCACGCCACTAGTGCACATGCACCAGTCCCGATCCCAGATAGATTGCGCAGGCACCAGGACCCGGCCAGGACGGGAGAAGTGGGTGAGTAATTGTACCCTCCCTCCCTCTCGTTTTCAGCGGCAGCAGCCCCCCTCATCTAAAAGGGTAGGAGCCGCCGCTGATAGTAAGCGAGAAAGCGTGTGTCTGTTTGTCCTTTATGCACGGCCACAGTTTTGTACCTAGCTCCACCAAATTTGGCATGGTGGTGTAGTTTGACCAAGATAAGGTTTTTGCCTAGCTTTGAACTTTATCAGGGCCACACACTGTCACACAATCTCATAAAACTGAGGCAATCTTAAATTACACAGGTTCTGGAGCTGAGGGGCTGGCTTCATATACATTCTGGGGCAGCTCTGGTAAGTGATAAAGTGCAGAGTGTTATGGTTCTCGCACAATTAAGAGAGACCGCAGGACTGCTGACAAGAAATAACGCTGAGGAATGTCAGTCCTTCCACTACTGGTACTAGCTGGAGTGAGTCTGCAGGTGAATAGTACTAGAACAAGTGTGATGGACAGGGTATTCTAGCAGCGACAGATTGTTAGGTCTCAGGAATGTCTAGGGACTATGGTGCAGCTGGGTTGTCAGGCAAGGAGCGACTAGACAAACAATACAGGCTGCGCAGCAGGAGTGACCTGGACTGTGATATTGTAGGATTTCAGACAAGGACTAGACAGGCAAGATAATGGACAAGGACTAAACAAGCAAGATAACAGACATGAACTATACATACAAATAACAAACAAGGACTAGACAGGCCACGCACAATACTGTGGCAGGGAATTGGTATGTATTGCTGGCTGTCGGGATCACAATACTGACAGCAGCATCCCAATGGTTTGTATCCAGACAGGGGTCGGGTAAGTATACTTACCCTTCTCCCCCTAACCCTCCCTTCTGGTAGCCTAGCCCTAACCCTCCCCCCTTAGTGCCTAACCCTAACCCCCCCAGTGGTGTCTAACCCTCCCCCTAGGAGTGCCTAACCCTAACCTCTCCCCAAAAACCTAATGCTAACCCCGCTATGTAACCTAAACCTAACCCTCTTCCCCCCCATGGCTAACACTAAGGATGCCCCGGACTTGCCTTGTTCGGGCAGACGTCCTTCTTGGGGACGTCTGGGGTTAAGATAGGCATTGAGACATGATGCAGTGTCTCAGTTGCAACTACAGCTGGAAACTGCCAACAAAATGATCCAATGCCGCGGATCCTAACACAGAGTGATAAACGTCTAGCCACTCAGCTCCTAACTGACATGTTACAGGCTGTGTTTGAAAAATGACAGTTGGGAGCTGATTGGTTGGTCATTTAATACTCTCCACTTTATCAATTCTCAGAGCTTCACACATCTGCCCCACTGTCACACTCTGGCAGGCTCATGAGCAGCTCAGCACTCAATACATTCAGACTGGCAGACAGTATAATCAATCCACAGTCTTTGATCCTGGCAAAGCTTAGCATAAGGAGATTACAAACAGCAGGGGAGTTTGATCACAGCCATACAGTGCCACTGCGAGTGAGCCCCCTTCTGTTCGGGAACGGGACTCCAGTCCAGGAATTCGCCCCTGATGGCAGCTCTGCTTGACATGGTCTTCAATGTTGGTCTGCAGAGTGATTTCAGGGGGTGATTTAGCTGCGGATGCAGTGACTGGGACCACGCAGATTCACAATTACTGGGAGTCTGTGAATGCACCTGACCCGTACTGCGCATGTGCACTATGGGTCTGCGGTCCCACATGCAATTCGGCAGCAGACTGTCAGCAACTGACAATCTTCTATCGTTTCTGGAGGTGTGTCGCCATCGTTGGGGGGGAGTGGAGAGGCCAGGATCTTTGCCAGCTGTCGAAGATTTCCTGGCCTCTTTTGCTCATCTGCGGTGGCCGGCTTGCGTGACCCCATGGTCTCTCCGCCGGACGAAGGAATCGCAGATGATCTGATGCTGCATCCTTGGATGCAGCTCGGATCAGTAATGCATGCAGGAGGCATAAAGCCTCCTGCTGCATTACCATATTACAGCTATCGCAGCTGCTAACATGTTAGATAGCATATCCGTCCACAGGTGAATCACACCCTCTGTTCTGCAGTGGTTTCTGTAACTCAAGTGATTGTTGAAGCTACACTGATTTCTGTTCTGTAAGTCAGTCTCCTCCTGATATACCCCATTTCAAGGGTATGAGAATACACCTGTCTGCACTGTCATTTACTCTTAATTTTCATACTTATCAGTATAAACATATAAAGGATAGCTTGAGAAAATATGTGTATGTTTAAATGTAAATGTCTTAAGTGTTGCACAATCCCTGCAAAAAAAGAGAGGTTAATATGCATGTTTATAAGCCTCTTCATACAAAGACCAATACTAAGGAAGTCAGTGGTAACAGCATGCTCTCACATACTAGTAACCACCATAAACAATGGATCCGAAACATCCCTGGAGGACAGTTCAAACGATTAAAACGCAACAATACTCAACAGGAAACTTTTTTAGAACAAGATATGAAAAAGATATGAAAAAGAAATTTGTAGCAAGAGGCTATGAAGATTCAGAATTATAAAGAGGAATAGAAAGAGCAGCGAAAATGGACAGGAAAAAGATGATCGAATACAAGCAGAAAACAAAAACAGGAGAAATACTACACGGCCTTTATTACTCGATATAACAGCCAACATTACGTACTTGAATCAATTCTTAAAAAACACTGGCCTATTCTACATTTGGATAATCAATTGAAACCATACATCCAGGATAAACCACATATCATATATAATGCAAGGAGCTTAAAACAGGAACTAGCAAAAAGCTATATCAAACAGAGGGTTTCAATCAGAAAAAAATAGAAAGGGCAGGCTGTTTTTACTGTTTAAAAAATGCCTCCCATGTAAGACCACAAGGAGAACTTCCAATCAACCCGTTACATTGTTTAAATTGAATGTAACAGAAAAAGAATACAAGGTGAAACAAAGAATCACATGTGAAAGTGAAGAAGTAATTTACTTATTGGAGTGTGGTTGTGGTTTTCAGTATATAGGACAGACAAAACGTAAACTTAAAACCAGGATCGCAGAACACATTTTTAATATAAAAAAGGGACTGCAATCGCACAGCGTGTCCAAACATTTCTGTGACCATCACAATAAGGACCCCACGGAATTGAATTTCATAAGAATCCAGAGAATTGGAGAGGGGGAGACTATTCAGAAACATTACGGAGAAAGGAAACAGAGTGGATTTTTGCAATGTACACCTTACAACCAAAAGGTTTGAATATATATATAGAAATCAATACCTTCTTACAGGACAAGATACCATATCAACTGTTCCATATTCTTTAACTTATAAGCTTTTAGACATACATATATCATTAAACATTTATTCTTATACATCATTTTAAATTCATTTTATATATTTTATTATACACCATTTGGAAGCGCAATACCCATTATTCCGGTGCAGTACTATGAATGAATTAAAGACGCATGGTACCCACCTTTTTAAATGAAAGTCCTAATTGAACTTCCGTTTTTTAATTAATAAAGTTTTCTTATATAAGGATGATTTTAGACAATCTATGCTATCCTTGATAAAGGACTTATTGCCTGAAACGCGTAGGAAGCAAGCATATGGAGCACCGCAGCTTCTATACACTGCTTCTGCATCTTGTAAAACACAGATGGATGGAATGGAGAAAGCACAGCAGTGGTCTGCGAGCGGCAGTGAATTGCGACTGCAACAACACACTACCTCTGTACACTGCAAGTACTGACGGATGAAGCACAACAGGGGAACCAGCCAGCAGCGAGCACATCGGAAAGGTAGGCAGCGACAGGGATATTCAGTTAGACCTACCTGCGGCAGCACTTTCTATGCCCTAGCAACTGGTGAAATTTGAAACCCAGAGAGTAGTTTTCACGGACTGTCTACTTTTGCAAAACAGGCTTATAAACTTTTATGCATATTAACCTCTCTTTTTTTGCAGTGATTGCAAAACACATAAGAGATTTACATTTAAACATACACATATTTTCTCTAGCTCTCCTTTATATGTTTATATCGTTATTATTTTAAGAAAGTGAGCTGCTTCTAATTATACTTTGTTCAGTAGCGTAGTACTATATTATTTATTGCATAGTTATCAAGTTATAGACAAGATGTAACAAAATGAAGGCTGCAGGTTACTTCAGGGTCCAGTCTTCAACCTGGGCAATGCTTGGTAACCCAGCTAGTACTAAATAACATTATATATACACTGTCTGTTTTATTCAAAGTTGGTACAAAAACTACTGAACCAATTTTCATGAAAACTGCATCATTTTGTAGTGGAAACTCCTAGAAATAACCTGCACTTTGTTTTATCTCGAACCATCAAGTTAAAGCTGAGCAATAACAAAAACAACATTTATTTACATCATCGATGCAAGACATAGGTGTGGCAACATGCACGCAGCCGGTTAAGGGGTGGGGGAGAGGTGCTTTGGGCTCGAATTGACTTGAATAAGATAGGCGACATAGCAGTCAGTGCACAGTGATGGGTGAAGGCGCTGCTGTCACCAGTCTGTATAGCGCTATTGGTCACATGGTCCACTCCTATGATAGGGCCCCTATGCAAAGCAATAAAACTAGAACACCTTAAGTAAAAAAACTGCTGGCAGGAACAATATCATCATGGACGACAGCTAGTTTTATATAAGATCTGAGTTTCCAGATCTGGGAAAACAGTGGATGATACGTTTAGATGAAAGTAAAAATGCATAAAGAAAGCAGGTGTAGTAGGAACAGATATCAGAAGCTGGGGTGGATCAGGTGTCTTTCCATTATAGTTTGTTTTTTTAGAAAATTTGACAACTTATTTTAATTATTTGAAAACATACCATATGCTTCTTTACTTTTGGTATGATCTACAGAAATCTGCAGTCTGTGGTCCAAATGTAGGTGTAAACATGTCAAATCTGAGTTTCACATAACAGAAAAACACAGTAGAGTAATTTACTAAGATGGGAGTTCTATTAAGAAGTGGTGTTGCCCATAGTAACCAATCAGATTCCAGGTATTATCTTCTAGAAGGAGCTAGGTAATTGAGAAGTAGAATCTCATTGGTTGCTATGGGCAACATCACTTCTTAATAGAACTCCCATCTTAGTAAATTTACCCCAGTGTATTTATGTTGCCTCGTTTGTATCTTCATGCAGAAAAATATAGCAGCTGCCTTTCATAACTTGATGTTGGTTATATATTTTCTTTCAATTAGGCACAAAGGGGTCGAGTTGCCATTTCAACGGCATATAAACGCTGGCAATGGCATGGCAATTGGCCCCCCTCATGGCCCGATCTCACCCTAGACTTGCTTGCTGCAAACAAAAATCAGCGACACCGGCATATAGCCACACTGACTCACACTGAAAGGTGACTCACAGCTAATTGGATTGAGCCCATTGAATAGTTAAAATAAACTCCCCCCCCCAAAAAAAAAAAAAATAAATAAATAAATATGTGATACCCAGGACTTGGTGGCCTTTCCTTCCAACCCAAATTTATTTATTTTCCAGTTGAATAGTAAGAGGTCTACTTTAACTCAGAAACAGTCACTATTGGACTCTACCATTGAGAACTCAACTTTATTGTCACAGCACTTCTATTTTGCAGGATTTTTAAAGTTGTTTTGAAAGTCTGAAAAAACACTATCAATTACAATAGCATACAATTGCAAGGAACATAACCTTAGGTAATAAACTCTATATGTAACACTTTAACAATGTTTATTCATTGCCAAGTTCATACATACAGTATATAAATGAAATCACATATATTGGCTACCATGGGGCCCCATAAAGATATATAACTCAGTTCAGCTGAATTGGCCACAGTGGTGCGCGTAAAAGCTCTTCGAGGTTAATTATCTTAATTATCAATTCAGAGTCATCAAAGTTTAAGAACTGGATAACTTTCACTCTTGCAGTAGTTAATGATTTGTTTTCCTGAAAGGAAAGAGTTGCAGCTCTCTGCCACACACAAAACTAAGGCCCTCATTCAGAGCCGTACGCTCTGAGCAGAGCGCACGCTCTGAATGAGGGCCGGGCTCCATTTTCATGGAGTGTCCTCCTGGACGCTCGTATAGCTGTGGGTCACCACCCACAGGCTATACGAGCGTGCATTGTGATGGCCGCGATGGTCGAGACCATCGCGACCATCGAAATTGCGAGTCGGAGCCTGCGGTTGAGGTTTTCAACCGCAAGCTCCGGAGTGATTTTGGCTCTATCAGAGCCAAAATCACTCCCACTGACATCACTAGTGATGTCAGTGGGCCGGCTTCTGACGGGAGGCGTTCCCGTGGGAACGCCCCCGTCAGGGAGGCACGCCCCCGGCACGCCCACCAAAGGGGGCGTGCTGTCAATCAACATTGACAGCACGCCCCCTTTGATCGGACACAACGAGCGAAGGACTTTCCTCCCTCCGTCGTGCGCATGCTCAGTCCATAACATCGACCCACTTGCGAGCGGACAGCCGCTCGCGAGTGGGTCTGAATCAGGCCCTAAGTCTTTTACATCCCCTAAGATGCTGAGTCTATGCTGATTTTTATTGTGCTACAGCATACTGGCAGAGACGGAGGAGATCTGCTGTCAATGTTTAGCAGACTGACTGAGCCTATACTGGTGGTGTGCCTGCTCCTCGTCATTAGCTCTTATTAACTTTGCAATCTATGCTGGTGGTAAGATGGCTGGCTTCCTAATAATATAGTTTTAAAGAGTTCACTCCTGTATGCTGGTATACTAGTCCTTAAATCTTGCAATAAGATGTCTGTAGCACAGTCTGTTGGTAATCGCTGGGGCTCTCACTGTGTACTGATGAAGGAAGGTGTAATCAGTTAACTGGGGCTACACCTAGGTGTTTGCTTTACCCCATAAGCAAAATTGCGAGTGATCCCACTCCCTTGGCTGAGAAGCAACCCCATACATGAATGGTCTCAGGATGCTTTAATGTTGGCATGACACAGGACAAAGACTTTTGGAGGACGGCCTGGTGTCAAGAAGAGCAGCAAAGAAGCCTCTTCTCTCCAGGAAAACATCAGGGACAGACTGATATTCTGTAAAAGGTACAGGGATTGGACTGCTGAGGACTGGGGTAAAGTTATTTTCTCTGATGAATCCCTTTTCAGATTGTGTGGGGCATCTGGAGAAATGCTTTTGCAGAGAAGGAAAGGTGAGCACTACCATCAGTCCTGTGTCATGCCAACAGTAAAGCATCCTGAGACCATTCATGTGTGGGATTGCTTCTCATCCAAGGGAGTGGGCTCACTCACAATTTTGCCTAAGAACAAAGCCATGAATAAAGAATGGTGCCAAAACATCCTCCAAGAGCATCTTCTCCCAACCATCCAAGAACAGTTTGGTTGACAAACAATGCCTTTTCCAGCATGATGCAGCACCTTGCCATAAGGCAAAAGTGATAACTAAATGGTTTGGGGAACAAAACATCGAAATTTTTGGTCCATGGCCAGGAAACTCCCCAGACCTTAATCCCTTTGAGAACTTGTGGTCAATCCTCAAGAGATGGCTGGACAAACAAAACCCCACAAATTCTGACAAGCTCTAAGCATTGATTAGGTAAGAATGGGGGGTCATCAGCCATCAGTATGTGGCCCAGAATTTGATTGACAGCATGCCAGGGCGAACTGCAGAGGTCTTAAAAAAGAAGGGTCAACACTGCAAATATCGACTCTTTACATAAACTTAATGTAATTGTCAATAAAATCCTTTGACACTTATGAAATGCTTGTAATTTTACTTCAGTATACCATAGTAACATCTGACAAAAAGGTCTAAAAACACTAAAGCAGCAAACTTTGTGAAAACCAATACTTGTGTCATTCACAAAACTTTTGGCCACGGCTGTATATTGCTCACCAACAGCTGTACTAAAGAAGGGAGCACCTCTCTGCCTGCCTCCAATGGGAGGAAAGAAGCTGCTTGCTTGGCCGGAAGATGTTACTGACCTCCAGCTTTACCCAAGACAAGTTGCTGTTAATTGTCACTGCTGTCCAAGAGCCACTCTGACGACCTCCAGTGACCGGGAACATTTCTCTCTCTCAGGAAAGTGTGCTGCATCTCACCACTTTCCTCACTCCTCAGTCAGCACTACAGTTAGAGAGTCTGTGGCAGATTAACTGTCCTCTCTGCTTCACATGCCGGCACCTGCCCACCGGTCCCATGCGCAGAATGCCAGGCATCCCGAAATTTCTGGCACTGCAAACCGCATCCTATAAAGAGTCTTTAGGTGCTGGCCATTACCCCCAAATAGTTAGCATTAGTTCAGAGTCCAATATTTCACTTTAAATATAAACAGTCCCATTTAATACAATAAATTAAAGCTTATAGAATGGGCAACCCAAGACTACCCAACAGACTAGTGGGGTACCACAAATAAGTTACCTGCACCTGTTGACGTGTGTTCATCTAGAAGTGAGCTTTCACAATGTTGATTTTGCTTCAGGCCTTGTTTCCATGTCATTAATCAGTGCCATGTATGTGTCAGGTGAACTGCACAGAAGAATTTGTCAGCCAAAATTCAATTAAAATTATTCAGTTACCTACAAAGGCCTAAAAAACACTACTTCATGCATCTCAAATCTCATATCAAAATGCTTTTCCTCTTATCTCCTTAAATTTAGCTCTGACTTGCACCTTGCCTTGTCTCTTGTAGCACCTCTCATGCCTATGAACAAGACTTCTCCTGTGTCGCTGTCCACTTATGGAATTCCCTACCATGCCATGTACCAAGCCATGACTCTTCCATAGACTTTAAATCTTTAAACGGTCTCTGAAAACCCATCTATTTAGAGCTTTCCTTACCTGAACCTACACTATCCACACTAGTGCACCTTCACAAATGGCCAAATCTCCGATCGCTCCTTTTGTTTCAGTTGTGCCTAATATAAACTCTCTCATGAGCAGGGGCTGCACTACCCCTTGTTTTAATGTCTGCAGTTATGTAGTCTGTCTTGTATAGTATGTCCCTGTTAAAGGAATGTTCTGATCTTCCTTACTGTCCAACAATATAGAGTACTATGGCACCTTACGTGAAAAATAATAATCTCTGCATAGCAGCATCTTAACCTTAAATTTACATAATTTGATAATTGTATAATTAATTTAGCCACTGGTTCTTTAAGCTTTTAAATGCCATCCATTTTCTTTTTTTTTACTTGCTTTAAAATACAATGTTCAATTACTCACAATACAATACAATCTGTAGACTTCACTGGAACTGCTTGTATCCTTCTACAGAATATGCTTCTCTGCTCATCAGAGGTGTAACTAAGGTCTTCGGAGCCCCCCCCGCGCTATATAGCAAAATATATTTTGTCGCGCGGCAAACATAGCGGAAGGGGCGTGTCCACTGAAAATGGGGTGTGCAACATGACACACCACCCATTTCTTGACACTTTGGGAACATTCCTTTCCATATTCACCTTACATATATGGTGGTTTCTCACAATGTGGAACCTCTGAAGAACTGTATCATACCTGGGATGATGGTGTTTTTATTCGGTATTCACTATTCATGTAGGTCACATCGTCCGGAAGATGCCTCTTTGTATAAGAATATTAACAAGGTCATCATCATACAACAGCGGTTCAACCAGACTCATGCCCCCTCTGTAACTTCCTTCCCCCTGCATCTCACAGCCACACCATCATCTCCCTGCATCGTCTCTTAGTCACAACATCATCTCCACACCATGTCCTCTCTCAGCACACCATCACCTCCCCCCCACGTCGTCTCTCAGCTCACCATCATCTCAACACTGCATCCTCTCAGAACACCATCACCTCCCCCCCACGTCGTCTCTCAGCTCACCATCACCTCACCCGTCAACTCAGCACTCTATCACCTCCCCCCATGTCATCTCTCAGCACACCATCAACTCACCCGTCAACTCAGCACACCATCATCTCCCCCCGCGTCATCTCAGTCACACCATCACCTCCCCCCTGTGTCATCTCTCAGCACACCATCACCACCCCCTGCATCATCTCTCAGTCACACCATCACCTCCAAGTGTGTTGTCTCTCAGAACACACAGAAACACGCTGATACCAGGGCCGGATTAACAATGGGGCGGGTGGAGATACAGCTCCAGGAATCTCTTTGAAAAAAGGCCCACAGCATGCACAGGCTGCAGTTCACACTGGAAAAAAAAAATTATCTGTCACCAGCAACAGCCCAGCTAACTCCCAGCTCCTTCACCTCTCGGCTGATGTTTAGCCAAAAGCCAAAATCACGGTCTCACACCCCCCCTTGGCCCCCTCCACTCCGCTGGTAGAATGGCCATCCAAAGCCCCACCCACCTCGGACGCTTTGAAGCTCCGCCCCCAAGTCAACCAAAGCTGTGCCCCCTCCCAATTATCCTGCTCTGAAGCAGGATAATTGGACTAGCTCAGGAGGGGAAGTAACAGGCAGGCACATCCAGGTTATCTTTCCACAGGTAAGTGTAATGTCTGCCCTCTGTGTATTTATGTGTCTATTTATAAGTGTGTGTGTGTATAAATGTATGTATATATTTTTATATATATATACATATGCACATATACAAACACATATATATATGTTTGTATATGTGCATATGTATGTATATATATATATGTGTGTGTGTCTGTATATATATATATATGTATATGTGTATATATATTGAGATAGGGACACTGGTAAAGTGGTCAGTGGTAGATACATTTGTCCTAGGTTTTTGACCTATGTGTTCTAAAATCCCCAGGAGAAAGTCTGCAGTGAAGCAGATTTGAGTGTCGGCTTTTTGAAAAGCCGGTTTGGGACCTGGGGGTGTGGATGTGAGGAGAGGGAGGGCTCCATCCACAAGCCACTCCGGGTTTTGGCCATTTTGGCCTGTTAGCAGGCTCATTAGGGTCTGCACCTGGAACTGGCTGATATAGGCTGTGTATGATTGTAAGCTAGTGTCTCATACCTGGGAGAGCAAGCAGACTGACTGCCTCAGAGACACTTGATGAAAACTACCTGTAAGTTTTGTGCATACTTTTGTGTTGATAGTGGAGGCAGTAGGCCCCACTATTTCTTTAGAGAGGGAACCTCTTGTCTAGCTAGCGCCCAGACGGGCTAGCGTTTATTTTTATGTTTTGTTTTCCTTTTACGTTGCACAATAAAGACTGGTACCGACCAGCTAGTACGAGACCCCAGACTGGTGTACTGTTTTTCCGGCTGCCGTGTGTGTGAAGAGGGAGTCCATCTACCCCAGGAGAGGGACCCCTAATCCGGTCGTGTTACAATATGTATATGTGTATATACGCATATACAGTATATATACAGTCAGGTGCATAAATATTGGGACATTGACAGAATTGTCATATTTTGGCCTCTATTCACCACCACAATGGCTTTGAAATGAAACAAAAAAGATGGCTTTAACTGCAGACTTTCAGATTTAATTTGAGGGTAATTACATCCAAATCAGGTGAACGGTGTAGGAATTACAACGGTTTCTATATGTGCCTCCCACTTTTTAAGGGGCCAAAAGTAATGGGACAAACTAAACAATCCTAAATCTAACTTTCACTTTTTAATACTTTATTGCAAATCCTTTGCAGGCAATTACAGCCTGAAGTCTGGAACGCATAGACATCAAAAGACGCTGGGTTTCATCCCTGGTGATGCTCTGCCAGGCCTCTACTGCAAATGTCTTCAGTTCCTGCTTGTTCTTGGGGCATTTTCCCTTCAGTTTTGTCTTCATCAAGTGAAATGCATGCTCTACCGGATTCAGGTCAGGGGATTGACTTGGCCATTGCATAACATTACACTTTTTAGCCTTAAAAAACTCTTTGGTTGCTTTTGCAGTATGCTTCGGGTCATTGTCCATCTGCACTGTGAAGCGCCGTCCAATGAGTTCTGAAGCATTTGACTGAATATGAGCATATAATATTCCCCGAAACACTTTAGAATTCATTCTGCTGCTTTTGTCATCAGTCACATCATCAATAAATACAAGGGAACCAGTTCCATTGGCAGCCATACATGCCCACGCCATGACACTACCACCACCATGCTTCACTGATGAGGTGGTATGTTTTGGATCATGAGCAGTTCCTTTCCTTCTCCATACTATTCTCTTCCCATCACTCTGGCACAAGTTGATCTTTGTCTCATCTGTCCATAGGATGTTGTTCCAAAACTGTAATGGCTTTTTCAGAAGTTGTTTGGCAAACTCTAATCTGGTCTTCCTGTTTTTGAGGCTCACCAATGGTTTAAATCTTGTGGTGAACCCTCTATATTCACTCTTGTGAAGTCTTCTCTTCATTGTTGACTTTGACACATATACACATACCTCCTGGAGAGTGTTCTTGATTTGGCCAACTGTTGCGAAGGGGTTTTTCTTCACCAGGGAAATAATGCTTCTGTCATCCACCACAGTTGTTTTCCGTGGTCTTCCGGGTCTTTTGGTGTTGCTGAGCTCTCCGGTGCATTCTTTCTTTTTAAGAATGTTCCAAACAGTTGATTTGGCCACACCTAATGTTTTTGCTATCTCTCTGATGGGTTTGTTTTGATTTTTCAGCCTAATGATGGCTTGCTTCACTGATAGTGACAGCTCTTTGGATCTCATATTGAGAGTCGACAGCAACTGATTCCAAATGCAAATGTCACACCTAGAATCAACTCCAGACCTTTTACCTGCTTAATTGATAATGAAATAATGAGGGAATAGCCCACACCTGTACATGAAATAGCTTTTGAGTTGTTAGTCCCATTACTTTTGGCCCCTTAAAAAGTGGGAGGCACATATAGAAACCGTTGTAATTCCTACACCGTTCACCTGATTTGGATGTAATTACCCTCAAATTAAATCTAAAAGTCTGCAGTTAAAGCACATTTTGTTTGTTTCATTTCAAAGCCATTGTGGTGGCAAATAGAGGCCAAAATATGAAAATTCTTTAAATGTCCCAATATTTATGCACCTGACTGTACATAATGTGTATGTGTCTGTATATATATATATATATATATATATATATATATGTATGTATATGTGCATACTGTATATAAACATCTGGCCCCATTGTCTCTGTGAAATAAGCTGCATGTGGATGGGCACTCGAGGAAACAAGAATATCATTGCCGGGGTGCCATCCTAAAACAGCATGTAATCCACCAGACCTTCCATTGAAAGAAGCAGGCGGCACTCCATCGGTCTTAAATTAAAGTAACTTTAGTGCATAAAAGAAGCCAGCACTTTGAAACGTTGGCTTCTTTTATGCAGTAAAGTTACTTTAATTTAAGATCGATGGAGTGCTGCCTGCTTCTTTCAATGGAGGGTCTGGTGGAATATATATATATATATATATATATATATTAATTAGCTGGAGTACCCGGCGTTGCCCGGGATTTTAAGAATGTTTGTTTACACATCATCCTCCAACCAACCTCTCCTTAGGCCTCACGAAAAGTGTGACAAACTACCCCATCGACAGTCCTAATGTCTTCGAAGGAAGTAGGACCTGTAACAGTGTAAAGTAAACTTTGGAGATAGAAGCATTCAAAATTTGTCGGATGTACAGTGTAAACACGGCCAAGAGCTTCTGTTGCTCTGATACCAGGATGACATCTACAGCAACTCCCTGTTTTCTGCGCAGAAAAACTTTGGGAGAAGCATTCCATGTGTAATATTTTGGCAGCTCACAGTACAGCAGGGTCCTTGCAAAGTCATCAGTTGGAAGAAAGAAGTAAATGTTGTTGTGTAATTTGGTATAGTCAGAGAGCTGAGAATGCTGGTAAAGCCTGCTAAAGCTCTCTTCGATAACAAACATTAAGATCATGACAAAACATGACAACACAAAATACTTTCTCTGAGGCCCTACCCATATGCCGTGAGGCCCCACAATGAGCGTCCAGCAAAAATTGTCTTTTTTAATTAATTAAAAATGAACAGTAATTAATTTCCATTGAAAAAAATTTTAGTTGCCTCCGCCGTGTTTTAATACGCTCGTATGTAAAATGTCACGATCTTCACTTGTAAACTGTGGATTTGTATAGAAAGACAGAAGTACAGAAGGACAATTTTCACTTTTATATAGTAGATAGAAAAGAAAAAATAGTAGATCAGCTAAATCCTTTTCTAATTCCGTACCTGACCTGTAGAAGGCGAATGCTATGCAAAAATTGTGGTTTTTAATTAATTAAAAATTAACAGTAATTAATTTTGATTTAGTAGAGAAGATAAAAAAGAAAAAATAGTAGATAAGCTAAATCCTTTTGTAATCCATACCTGACCTGTAGAAGGCGCATGCTATGCAAAAATTGTGGTTTTTCATTAATTAAAAATTAACAGTAATTAATTTAGATTTCAAATTTTTTTAGTTGCCTCCGCCGTGTTTTAATACGCTCGTATGCAAAATTTTACGATCGTGGCTTGTAAACTGTGGGTTTGTATAGAAATACAGAAGAACAGAAGGACAAATTTTCGCTTTTATATAGTAGATTTAGTGGTGTATGGAGGGTATGTAGTTAGGAAGCCGACGGTCGAAATGCCGACCGCCGGGTTCCCGACTATCAAATTCCGGCAGGGGTCTAATGATAGGCGTCGAAATCCTGACACCTATCATTATCCCGACCGAATGAAGGTAAGCCGGGCAGCGGGCGTGGACAGCCGCGGGGGGAGGGTTAGGTTAGGGGCTCCTGGAGGGAACTTAGGGTTAAGCACCCCCCCAGGGGGGTTAGGCTAGGGGAAGGGGGGGTTAGGGTGAGGCACCCACCCCGGAGGGTTAGGGGGGGAGAGGGTTAAGGTTAGTTAATTTACTTACCCCATTGGGATCTTCACTTCCGGTTTTCCTGCATCGGGATTTGAACCGTCGGACTTAGGTGTGGTGGTAAATCATACTGATTTCGTTTGGAGGGAAGGATAGATAGGGTTTCCATTCTAACATCAGTAAAGTGTGAACACATCCCTATAAAATAATGTATGTAAGCAGTGATGTGTAAAACATTTTTTATTGAAAGAATTTTGATAGATGTAAAATTACTTTTTAAACATCTAATTGGTTGTTTTGTCACTGTAAGGTGTTCATCTGGTATGAGGGGGTGCCTACACGAACTATCCCATCATCAATCTGACTGTGTATAAAGGAGAGCGTATTCGTTTCTGAGATACCATTTGCCATCATTCTCTGAAAAATTCACCTTCACCAACATATAATAGAATAACAATAAATATCATTAAGAATATATATATATATATATCTTATACACACGCATTACCTCTGCCTGTGAAGAGAGAGGACCAGTGGCAGAACTCCCGGAGACAATGGAGTCAGTTGCCGCCGGGCGCCACCCCTGAAGGGGGCACCTGGCTCCATTGTCACCCGGATCCCGGCCATTCCGCCTACATGCTTCAGTGAGTAACTAGTAGTACTGCAGAGGAGCGGCATCAGCGGCGCTCCTCCTTCAGCTCCACCATGTGACCGCCCATGACCATGTGCCTGCCCCTTCTGAGGAGCCAAGACTCTGTCTCCGACACACTGCTGCTGCGCTGCAACTTACTTAGCATCGTGACGGCGGCTGGCTAGCAGAGAGAGAGTGGTCGGAACCCGGGAGAGAGGCTCTGTGGGCTGGCTGTGGCACTGCAGACAAGCAGTATAAAGCATTACAGCAAGTCTGTCTCAGTCAAGTGCAAGCCCTATGAGGTGGGATCTTTGCTGCCCATAGGACTCAGGGGGGGGATTATATATGTAGCCAGTGTCGGGGTATTTAGTCTAAGAGGGCTGGGTGGTAGCAACACTACACCTATAGTAGGGACCCGCACCAGTCATTGGTAACCAGAATAACCCTTTTGAATACAGAGAATATTTTATATTTATGTTAATGTATATATAGATAACAGGATGTTATAGGAAATGTGTATATTTTGTACAGGGTGGTAAAAGTCATTGTTGGAGCAGAAACACTCAGGGTAGAGGTTAGTGCCATAGGAAAGGAGCTGGTCATGTGATGACCAGAGGGATACAGGAAGTGACAGCGGTGGTTGGGTCAGCTGGTGGTTCCCCCCTCCAGAGCTGTACAACAGACTTACCAGCGCTGCGATGAGAGCAAAACCTAGCAGTAGTCGGATAGTGACAGGCCAGTGTGGGGCTTTCTGGTACCTTCAGCGGCAGCTGCCGAACTGCAGTCGCTGGACTTTGTGGCGGAGGAGAAGTAAGAGGCTCCCAGCAGGCGCTTGATGGTGGGGGCCTGCGGTTGTTAAGGAAGCCTGAGATCTCCAGGGGGCGTGGTTCCCAGGGCAGGCAGCCGCGTCAGAGAAGACTCCAGGCTGGGGGAGTGAATGAAGTAGACGGACGGCTGGCCAGACAGTTAAGTAAGCCGGTGAAGTGCAAGCCGAAGCAGTCAGTTTAATCTAGGAGCCGTAGTAGCCATAAAGGCTGCATGGGACCTGGATAGGTATAGCAACCTTGCTATACCAATTGAGGGTACCAACATATATAAACCACTTTGCTTATACAGAAGCCCTGTAAGCTTCGCTAATACAGAACAGAGGGGTCAGCCAAAGGCCAGGACCATTAAAGAGGAGCAAGTTAACCCAGAATATATAGAGATATAGGGGAAGTCCTCATTTGCCTCAGCTAGGATAGTGATAGTGACTTATACTTCAAACAGTATTGTTGCCCACTCTCTTTGAGCGCTTATATACCACCTATTGCCACCATATGTAAACTGATACAGTATATATATATATATATATATATATATATATACTGTATGTATTTAGCTATCGCTGAGGAGCAATAATAGTGAAAGAGAAAGTGGAGCAGGAGTACACCAGCGGAAAGTAGGGTGAGTTAAGGCTCCTAATGAAATAAGACTATCTGATGCAGCTGAATATAACTTGTTACAGAGTCACTTATTCAGTCTACAGAGGATGCAAGGCTGCAACATTGTAACAATTGTATCTCTCATGGACATCAGACCCAGAGAGAGAGGAACACCTAGTAAGAAATTAGTTTTAAAGAAATCTGGGGATATTGTAAATTTTTCACCTATAAACTCTCACTTTGACTTTTGCCCATCTATCGGAGCCTGTATATTTATGCTGTTTAATAAGAGTGTGAACTGATACCGTAAGCTGAGAACAGGGTTCACCTTTAAGCGGAGATATTATTTGGTCCGTAAAAGAGCACTGACGGAAACTATCTATGCTGCCAGGAGGCTGTATTCAAGACTTTGACTTATAGTAAGTGACTATAACAAAAAAACAACAACTGTGGGAATGACATTTTAAGTTATAGGGAATCCCAAGAGTTATTAAATCCATTGTATATTTATATGTGTATTGTTATATTGTCAAAATACTGCTTGATGTTATAATAGTATAATTATATTGGTAGGAGTGTTATAATGGAAACTTAATAGCATATGTTACTTTTGCAACTATATGTGATTTTCTTTGATAAAAGAATAACTAATATATATATATATTGCATGATTTACTTACCTGAAGGAGTGTAGAGAAATGGCTGAGGAGCCAAACCTGAAAGAAAAGATAAGTGATTGGGTATGTAATGTATTGAAATTGTATCCTAATACAATATACACTAACACTACACACCCCAAGTTTAATACTGTCATTACATAGTATGGGCTTTCCCAGGTTAGCCTAGATAATTTATATCAAATACAAATCTGGGTGGAGGCAATATTTACTAACTGGTAACGAAGGGTTACATATATTTAAAAAGCACATATTCTATCAGTCATGTTAGGGGGGGAGGGGTATATTTAAAAATCCTGTATATTATCACTCTGCCAGTGCCATGTTAAATTATTTAACATGACAGAATGATAAAGCATATGCTCTTTAAAATATCACCACATTACAGTGATAAAACATATGCTATTTAAATATATCACCCACCCCCTTACATGACAGAGTGATAACATATATATACTCTTTAAATATATTACCCCCCCAGCACCTACCCCACTCCCAGAGCCCCCCCCCCCCCAATTCATGTGCTGAGGGGGATGATATATTTAAAAAGCACATATTTTATCACTCAGTCATGTTAGGGGGGTTTCTTTAAAGATCATATATTTTACCCCCTGCCATGTTAAAATATTTAACATGACAGAATGATAAAACATATGCTTTTTAAATACATCATCCCCCCCTATCATTACAGAGGGGCAGAACTATGGGAGACAATGGAGACGCCTGCCGCCAGGTGCCATCACTGAAGGGGCATCTCCTCCATTGCTCACAAAATATATTTACCCCACTTAAGGCTATTTCATATAAGTGTTTTTGTGTATATAAGATAGATAGATAGATAGATAGATAGATAGATAGATAGATAGATAGATAGATAGATAGATAGATAGATAGATAGATATGCACCATATATATTTTCCCTTTTTTTAAGGGGGGGGACCCCAAATTATAACTTGCCTCCGGGCGTTTGGGATGAAGTTATGCCACTGGAGAGGACGATGTAGCAGTCGGATGCGTGGCACTTCGGACGGCTGGTATAAAACACACTAAAATCCGTTTATGTAATTAACGTTTAAGAATTTGTATTTGTCCTTACGTTAATCCTGATAAAAATGAAGTTCTGAAACGTTGAAAGCATAAAAGGATTTTAGTATGTTTTATACCAGCCGTCAAAAAGTGCCACCCATTTGACTGTTTATCGCACATTTTTGCTTGCACCTTCCTGGGGGTGTGGGCAGAGATGCCGGAGCCGACAGCTACCGCGCTTGAACAGAGCAATCGAATTGCTCCGTCGGGCGCCCTAAAAAAAATAGCCACCTTTTAAAAAATTGAATCGCGCTCAAGGCCTGATTCAGAACTGGACGCTCTGACAGATCGCTCGCTCTGAATCAGGGCCGGGCATTTTTGTTTCAGAACGGCCTCCTGGCCTCTCGCATAGCTGTGGGTGACCTTGTGGTAGGATCTCATTGCCGCAAGCCCCAGAGAGCTTTCGGCTCTAATAGAGCCGAAAGCTCTCCCACTGACATCACTTGTGATGTCAGTGGGGCCGGCCCCAGAAGGTAGGCGTTCTCATGGGAACGCCTCCGTCTGGGCAGCCACGCCCCCGGCCCGCCCACCAAAGGGGGCGTGCTGTCACTCAATTTCGACAGCATGCCCCCTTTGGTACGAGACCCGGAGCGACGGAGTGCCCGTCGCTATCCGGGTCTTGCGCATGCTCACGACGGAGCCGGCTCCGTCATGCGCATGCGCACTAGCCTACCATCTGAGTCTGAATCAGGCCCTCAGTGTGTACGGGTTATTGGACTTGCATCAATTATCATATATTGTGTACCCAACATAAGAAGTCAGTTAATTAATGTGTCCATTTACTACAGTGGCTAGGGTTCTGGGATGTACACTTATAGAAAGATGCCAATAACTTGTTTGGATTTGTTTTCTTTTTTTTAATCTATTTATTTATTCTAGCACTCAAAGAAAGGCAGCCAACACAGTTTACATCCTTTCACAAGGTTGAAGGTAGGCCCAGCTATACCCTCCATGGAACTAAACACACCCACAGCCCTATGTAAACCACACTGGTCACGACCCTACATTATCAGTCTGCAGCACTTGTCACACCCCCTGTAGCGGCACACAATAGGCCCTTCATAAATTTCAGCTCCAGACCCATGTGGACATTAATCTGGCACTGACTGATACACACTGACACAGATACACACCGACACATATACACACTGACACATATAAACACACACACACTGACAGATATATACACACACTGACACATATATGCACACACTGGGGGTCATTCAGAGTCGGTCGCAAGCGCTGAGCTCTCGCAACCGACTCGATGTTGCCCCACTGGGCATGCGCATGATGGAGCCGGCTCTGTCGTGTGCATGCGCGAGACCCGGCTAGGGACGGAAGCTCCATCGCTAGGGGTCTCGTAGCAGACGGGGCGAGCTGTCGATGGTGAGTGACAGCTCACCCCGTTTGGGAGGTGGGCAGGGGGCATGCCTGCCCAAACGGAGGCGTTCCCGCCGGAACGCTTGCCGTTTGGGGGCGGCCCCACTGACATCATTGCTGATCACATCAGAGCAGGATGCTCCCTGGGGCTTACGAGTGCCCAGACCCAACCTTAGAGTCTGGTTGTAAGCCCTGATGGTCGCGATGGTCTTGACCATCATGACCATCACCCATGTTGGTCGCTAGAGGTGTGGGTGTTAACCCACAGCTTAGCGATCGACAAGGAGGCAGTCGTTCAGGATGCAAGCAGCTGCCCTGATTCAGTGCGACCGCCTCTGCAACTAACGACCGCCTCTGAGTGAGGTCCACTGTCACATATACACACACTCACACTGACACATATACACGCGCACTGACACATATATACACACAATGACACATATACACACACACTGACAGATATATACACACAGTGACACATATATGCACACACTGACACATATACACACACTGACACATATACACACACTGACACATATACACACACACTGACATATACGCACACTGACACATATACACGCACACATATGGGATGGCATAGCTCTGCAGAATACTGTGGTAGCCATGCTGGTTAAGTGTGCCTTGCATTTTGAATAAATTACCAACAGTGTCACCAGCAAAGCACCCCTACACCAATACAGCTATGCGAGCGGCCAGGAGGCCGCTCTAAAAAATCAATAGGCGGGCACTTATTCAGAGCGAGCGCTCTGTAAGAGCGTCCGGCTCTGAATCAGGCCCTGTGTGAAGACTTTTACCACTTTTACACCTAAATTCCTGGTCTGACCCGGAGTTGGAACAGGGTTCCAATCCAGATCAGACCCAGAATTTAGCTGGCGCCGACCCAGGAGATTCCCGAGTCGGCACCGTTCTCACCGGAGTCGGGTCTGCACAGACCCAGCTTTTCCGGCATTGAAGTGGACGCTTGGAGATGATGTCATCTTCAAGTGCACTGAAGCCTGACCAAGTGGCTGGCATGCAGCGTGCTCCAGGTCATCATATACACACACACTGACACAGAAACACACACACTGACACATATACACACACTGAAACATATATACACACACTGACACACTGACACATATACATACAAACACTGACACATATACACACAAACTGGCACATATATACACACACTGACACATATACACACACTAACACATATATACACACACTGACACATATATACACACACTGTCAGATATATACATACACTGACACTTATATACACACACACTGACACATATACACACACACTGACACATATACACCCACTAACACATATACACTATACACACACTGACACATATATACACACACTGACACATACACACACACTGACACATATATAAACACACTGACAAATATACACACACACTGACACATATATACACACAATGACACACCTACACACACACTGACACATATGCATACACACTGGTACAAATATAAACACTCACAGACAGATATATACACACACACTGGCACATATATATACACACTGACAGATATATACACACTGACACATATACACACACTGACACATATACACACACACACACTGACACATATACACATACACTGACATATGCAAACAAACAATGACACATATACACACACACTGACAGATATATACACACACTGACACATATATACACACACATTGACACATATACACTGACATTGACACATATACTGTACACACACTGACACATATATACACACACAGAGAAAGTCTACACAGACACACACACCTCTTTCACACAAATGCAGTCAGCCCCCCCCCTCCTTTTTCCCCGGCACCACAAATGAAAAAAGTAGCACACACTTGCGGTGAGCGGTGAGCGGAGGTCCTCCGGAGTGGAGTGCCTAAACCTACCCCCCCTTCCCCGCAGCCTAAACCTAAGTCCAGCAGGGGTGGTGCCTAACCCTAACCTCCCCCCAGGTGTGCCTAACCCTAACCCCCCTTCCCCTAGCCTAAACCTAACCTCCCTGGGGGGTGCCTAACCCTAAGTCCCCCCGGGAGCCCCCAACCTAACCCTCCCCCCCTCGGCTGTCCGCGCCCAGCACCCGGCTCACCTTCGATCGGTAAGCCGGGTGTCGGGCTCCTGGCGTAGGTCTAATGACAGGCGGCGGGATTTCAACGCCTGTCATTAGTGCCTTGCCGGGATTAGACAGTCAGGAAGCAGGCGGTCGGGATTACGTTCACTTTTGGTGATTACCTAGTCTATGAGTGGAACATGGATTGGAATCTGTTTTGGAAAACTTTAATTTCTCACTGCAATGCAGATTCTTATTTACTCATGAAACCATTCACTAAAAATCAAAAATCTCTTGCTCAACTGGGAACACTTGCTTTTTGACCTCTCGTCTTAGTTTCCTCTGCAGAATTCCCTGGCTTGTACTAATCTGTAACTCCAAGAGCACAGATTTCAGCCTCTCAACAAGGAGAAATCCCCATCTCTGTCATTTATACCATGTAATGGGGTCATCGCCCTCTTGTAACAATGGACTCATGGAAAATGTAGTTAAACATAGACTGTTTCAAGTCTTTTTCCATTACAGCAGCAGACTACAGTATATTGTGTCATAGGGCACAGAAGTTCCATTATTAGATCAATTTTCAAATGTTAGTGAATTTGCCATAACTATTTCAGGATTTCAGAAATTCCACAGCGTAACCACTCTTAGTAAAAAATAAATATATTTAAAAAGAAAACCTCTCTAAGGTATGTAGAGGAAGACATTTTTTTCATTTTTTTTTTCTATTCCCAATTGATGACCACTTTTCCTGTATACTGTCCTCTGTATTATTAAACAAATGTACTGTACACTTATTAATAATGTACTGTATACATATTAATGGTACCTTTTTAACAGAGCAAACATATCTAGTTTTTGTAACCCTTTTATTAATAAGGTAGGCCGACTCTTGAGTGCCCACAACTGGTCCCTATATTTAACATGTAGACTAATATAATGGTTACACTGTGTTTGCAACACATGCATTTATTTCTCTATATGTTTTCCAGGATTTTATTCACCTTTGCAGTGACTGCCCTGCACCTTTGCAGCGTACAAACATTATGTATCACTGTGTTATTCAGGGGCATATTTACTAATAATCCGGTTTTAGACACGATAATTATAATTTCTTATAATTGCAGAATGTACTAATCACAGGCAGGGACAGGGGCTCTGTAAGGAGCCCATCCCTGCAATGTGTAAGAAGTGAAATGTTCGCAAAAGCTATAATTTCACTTCTCCTTCAGGGGCCGTTCTGTGCATGAGCAGTCTGCTGACCATGTCTATGCAGCGGTCATTGCCGGAGAGGGTTCCGGAAGTATACTCTCCCGGTAACTTCTGCGGAATGTAGCCCATAGCCTACAGCCGCACAATGCCAGCTTGGTAATTGGTAATGCCAATTTGAAGCTTGGTAAATCTGACAGCTTTACAGCCTCCATAGAAACTTCTGGGGGCTGCTTTTGCTGTCAGAAATGGAGGGACCGCAGCATATATGTAGATATCTCCCGCGTTCTCTTCAGTGGCGTATCTATAATGGGTGCAGTGTCCAGGGGGCCCCGCACCGCACACCCTGCACCCATATAATTTTAAACTCATCTTTCCGTGGTCCCGCGGTGGGTGTCAGCGCTGCTCAGAACACCGGAAAATGGCTGCTCCAGCCATTTTCCTGGCGTTCTGCGCTTGCGCAGTAGACTCAGGGCACACTGTAGTGCCCAGAGTCTACTAATGCTCTGGTGGCTGGCCAGCCGCGTCAGTCGGCTACCGGCCACTGGGGAGAGAGGAGGGGGCCCTGCACGGGGAGTGCACATGGGCCCCCTCCTCTCTTAAGATGCCCCAGGTTCTCTCCTTCATACATTTGGGGGATCCTTAATATTTGCAGGTGTTTTCGGGGGATATGCTGCAACTATTAATTGATATGGGATCGGTATGAATGACCGCCGGACCTATGCCCGGCGGTTCAAATCCCGACGCTACAACACTGACAGGAGAGAAGATCCTAACTAAACCTAAACCCTCTCCCCCCTCTAACCCTCCCTTAGGGGTGCCTAACACTAACCTCCCCAAGTGCCTAACCTTAACCCCCCTGTAAGTGCCTAAACCTATCCCCCCCTTCCCCGCAGCCAAAACCTAAGTCTTCTGGGGGGGTGCCTAACCCTAGCCTCCCCCCAGGGGGGCCTGACCCTAACCCCCCTTCCCCTAGCCTAACCATAACCCTCCTGCGGGAGTGCCTAAGTCCCCCAGGAGCCCTGAAACCTAACCCCCCCCCCCGCGGTTATCTGCACCCGTCACCTGGCTTACCCTCGTTCAGTATGCCGGGCGTCGGGCTCCGGGCATAGGGTTAATGATAGGCGTCTGGATTTCTAATCCCTGCCAGGATTAGACAGTCGGGAAGCCGGCGGTCGGCATTTAGACCATCGGCTTCCTGACTGCATCCCTTTGATAAATATGCCCCATAATGATACATAATTAAATTTACTGCAGGGCCATCGAAATAGATCTCAAAAGTGCAGAGAAATCACAGATTTTGTTTATCGAGTCATATTCCTGCAGCCCTCACAGGTCACAATGGTGTACTTATAAAGATATGAGAAGGTTGGATTATCTCATCTTTTGTTCAAAACATAACGCCATGTCCAGATGGTATTAAGGGGTAGATGTACTAAGCCTTGGAGAGAAATAAAGAGGAGAGAGATAAAGTACCAACCAATCAGCTCCTAATTGTCACCTTACATGCTGTTTGAAAAATGGCAGTTAGAAACTGGTTGGTACAGTACTTCATCCTGCCACTCATCGCAAGTATAATAGCATTTACTAACGCTCCTGGAGAAAGCTGTCATTTGCGATAGAAGTTCTTCTGGGTTAAGGACCCGGGAGTCCTTCTGCGCATACGCCATGTGACGCACACGCTGCGCTGGGTGTTGGGAGGGACCTGATTGGATCCCTTTCAGGAAGAAATGCGAATCTAAAGATGGAGTTTCCCACCGCATCCAAGCTCCGCAATGCATTACATTGCTTTGCTTCAACCCGCCCTCTATCTCTCTACACTTTGTCTCTCTCCAAGGCTTAGTACATCTTTTGTGCTGGACAAAAGCAGGGACGGTTCTTTAACTGCTTTCTTTCACAAGAAAATCAGATGGAACGATGCGATGAACAACATATGAGCCAGGTGCTTTAATAATTTTAACCTTGTATAGGCATAACTGCGCCTCCTCCTGTTTTATATAAGTGTCGGATTATGTGCCAAAGCTGCAGGTATGAAATGTGCAACAAAAATATGCGCATTTTGAGCAACTTACAGAGCTGGATGTATCACAAGTCGTGGTCAGCTCTGCAAGGGTGGCATTTGTACCTGGTTTACACATTGTTTTACACATTGTTAGTAGAGATGAGCGGGTCCGGTTCTCAGAGATTCGGACCCACCCAGTAGGATCCAAATCAGGCTCGGGTTTTCCCGCCTGACACGGAATCCAAAATGAGGCAAAACGTCATCCTCCCGCTGTCGGATTCTCCCGGGTTTTGGACAGTATATAAGTCCCTCCCCGCGGTGATCGCCGCCATTTCCTTGCTGAGTCCCGGGCTGTCAGGCTGTGCTGTGCTCCGTCCAGGGGAACTGTATTGACCAATCCAGGGGTGTGTTGTGCTCTGTCCAGGGGACTGTGTTGTCCAATCCAGGGGTGTGCTGTGTTGTCCATAAAGGGGTGTGCTGTGCTCTGTCTAGGGGGCTGTGTTGTCCAATCCAGGGGTGTGCTGTGCTGTCCATCAAAGGTTGTGCTGTCCATCCAGTGCACTGTCCAGGTGTGTGCTGTCCATCCAGAGGTGTGTGTTTTTTTGTGCATCCATATAAGCACTGTGACGCTGTAGGCCATACCCCCCAATGTACCCATATAAGCACTGTGACGCCGCTGGCCGTACTTCAGTGTAATATTCATAGACGTATTGTGACGCTGTAGGTCATACCGCAGAGTAATTATCATACAAGTATTGTGACACTGCCGGCTGCATGGCAGTGTAGTATACATACACGTATTGTGATGCTGTAGGCTCATCATACCACAGTTTAAAATTCATACAAGTATTGTGACACTGTAGGTTCATCATACCGCATTGTAATATTCATACACGTATTGTGACGCTGTAGGTCATATCGCAGTGTAACATTCATACACGTATTGTGAACCTGTAGGTTCATCATACCGCTGTGTAATATTCATACACGCATTGTGACTCTGTAGATCATACCGCAGTGTAATATTCATACACGTATTGTGACACTGTAGGTCATACCGCAGTGTAATATTCAAACACGTATTGTGACTCTGTAGGTCATACCGCAGTGTAATATTCATACACATATTGTGACGCTGTAGATCACACCGCAGGGTAATATTCATACACGTATTGTGAACCTGTAGGTTCATCATACCGCAGTATAATATTCATACACGTATTGTGACTCTGTAGGTCATACCGCAGTGTAATATTCATACACATATTGTGACGTTGTAGGTCATACAGCAGTGTAATATTCATACAAGTATTGTGATGCTGCCGGCCGTACCCCAGTGTATCCGTATAAACACTGTGACGCTGCAGGCCATACACTACTGTATCCATATTAGCATGTGCTTTTGTGCCATGCGTTTGTGCCGCTGCTCTGACGCTTACTTTTTTTTGTTTAGCTTCATACTGTATTTATTTAAACTAAAATTACACATAGGTATACTTGCAAAATACTCTTATGCCATGTTAATAATAAATAATAAAGGCATATTTACTATGTAAAAAACAATTATATGCAGAACCAAATACAAAATAAAGTATTAAGTTTAATTAAATACAAACTTCTGGTGTTTTCCCCTTTAAAACATTTAGGGCCATATTCAATTTGAGGCGAAAATTGATGTAATTTTCGCCTTTGTCATTATCCCCGTATTCAAATACAAAGACTTCGCCGGTGCAAAAAAATGGGGTTAACTTTTCTCAAGCCTTTAGTCGGTGAAAAAAGTGCAGAATTGGGGTTTAGGGGTGCAGGCTTAAAAAAATAGCTTGCATCCCTGGGAATGGTCCCAAAAATTAATGTATGTCAAAAAAAGTAAAAAAAAAAAATATGGAAAAACATTTCTAAAATAGCTAAATGTAATCCAGAGGGGTTCCAAAGTATGCGGCAGGTGTTTTCTTCAATGCGGGTGATAGCGGCAGGTGCATTTTTGCAGAATTCAAAAGAATAATTTTATGAACTTTAAAATATGCTTGCACCCATTTTCAAGTACCCCAAATTTGATGGGCATAGCTATTTTTCCCCCAAAAAATTGCTAAATGCTCTTCTGCATCACCTTCTTCAAAGCTGCATTTATGCACCTGCCGCTGCTATTTAAAAACCTGACTTCCTTCAGCAGGCAAAAACGGGGATACCCATAGTGATCCCCCATGTCAGGACATCTTTAGTGGGGGCCAAGGATGATTTCCCAAAAATTCCCATTTTTTTTCGTCGCTTCCCGTCTCGCCGGGTCCCGTTTTTGCGTTCTTTGAAATTGAATAACGGGATAAGCGGGCACGCACGCGATACATTTCCGCCTGGAAAACAGGCGTAGGAGGCAAAAAGTCCAGCAGGCGAAAAGTCGGGCCTAAATGGGAATCTGCTTTTGTGCTATGGACTGATTGCAAGTATTCATTTAATAATTTGCATAGATCCTGGCAGCCACACTATAAATAGTAATAGTATAAGCATACTTGCCAACTCTCCCTCATTGTCAGGCTCTCTGAAATAGCAGCAATCTCCCTGTCTCCCTGAAGAGCTAGCAATCACCCTGATTGCACCTTACCCCTATTATGAAGCTGTTATATATAAAAAAAACAGAGATATATACATTCAAATGGTAATATTAGAATTTTTTCCTTGCATTGGTTATAATGATCCCTATGGCTACATGCATTTTCTGAAAGGTACCAGCGTGTTTTCATCAACAAATCGATCTTACCAGCTGCTTTGGGTCTCGTTTACGTTTGGATATAAATCAATGTTATGAGACGCCTCTCAGATGTAGCAGTACACGCCCACTTTACCACCACGCTCATAGGTGTTGCTTTCACAATCTCCCTGAAATGCTTTTTCAAAGGTAGGCAAGTATGAATATAAGTGAGATGGATCAAGATGCACTCTGCAGGGTCTAACGATCATCATTATGATCATATATTTGTATTTTGCATCAGGGGTCAATCACCTGCAAGAGATCCACCTACTGTGTTTATAATGCATCCTTGTTGTCAGTTGCTTGGAATACATTTGCGTGAGCCCCCCCTTACTGTACGTCAGTGGTATTCAACATGCGGCCCACCAGCTACTGTAGAACTACACATACCAGCATGCCCTGCCACAGTTTTAGCTTACCCTAACAGAAAAAACTGTGGCAGGGCATGCTGGGATGTGTAGTTCCGCAGCAGTTGGAGGGCTGCATATTGAATACCGTGAACCAACTCTTGTACTCCATCCTTTGTTCTGCAGACTTTGGGTTCCAATCTGAACCTTGCTCCGCCCCCCTACCATCGCAGGTCACGTGGTTGTGACATCAGAGGTCTCTCAGCCCAGTTCTCTTTATACCTAATTTTTGTTCCAACCTTATAACTGTAGGCATAGGTGAAAACAAGTAATAAAATATACAGGTAAAGAAGCGTACATTTTTTTGCACATTATTTTGCCATTTTTGCAGTACAAAAAAAACAGCAATTTATGACAAAAAATATGTTTACACCCAACTCTACATAATCTCCTTAATGATGGAAATACGATACACTATCAATTTCCTGGTATATTTTTTCCTCTGTTGTGAAAATAAAAAAAATTGGTTTTAAAAATCAGCTTCTCTTTATCTTCTACAATTTTTATTCCTAGTTTATCTTTTTTTAGTGGTCCAGTGTTATTTTATTTTTTTATTTTTTTCTTGACTATTTATATACTTTAAATACATTTTAGAATGTACCCATGCTTTCTTTAGAATTATTTACTAACCTGATTTTCCTTCTACATATTTTATGGCATTTTTTGTATTTCCATCAATTTGGACATAAATCCTTTATGTCTGAGGAAGATAAGTGCTGTGTCATGGAATCATGTAGATTAGCATTTAAAAAGTTATTTCGGTTGAAGTGGATGAGATTAGGGGGCCTATTCATCAACACTAAAATAACGTTTTTAAGGACATTTTCCTTAATTACCATTTTTTAGCATTCATTAACACACAGGAGATATCACTGATATTTCCTGGTTAAGTCCGACTGCGTTAATTTCCACACTCCCCGTACATTAGTACATTAGTATGGGGATGTAGAAATTAGTCTATTCATCAAATCCCGAAAATTATGTATTTTCAGAATTTGATGGTGTTACTGTACGCCACTCTCAGGTGGTGTGCAGCAGGATATACTTACCTGCTTTCAGTGTGAGCAGGTCCTCCTCGCCTCCCTCCATCGCTCCTTGGTCTCTCCTCCGGCTCCAACTGCTGCTCTGACTGTGTTTTCCCGGCAGAACACAGTAAAGTAAAAAAAAAAAAATCTTCAGACGGGAGGTCGGGGTCTGCGGCTGCAGCCTGTGCTGCGTATGAACGTAACGGCGCATGCACAGCACTGATTACAGCTGCAAGAAGTTAGAGCACATATGGAAAACTATCTATTTCCTGAAAAGCTGTCATCGCAAAAATGACAGCTTTTCGGAATAGATACTTATGGAGAATAGGAATGATGAATTCCTCCAGTAATTACGTAGAACTCCAAGCATGTTCTAACCTAATTACCTCCATCGATTTTGTAGTGTTGATGAATAGGCCCCTAAATGAGATTAGTGTGTGTTGGTCAGTTGTTAGATGTGAAGGAGTTAAGTAGCTGTGGATTTAACAGTTGTTTGCAGCAGCCTCAAGTCTAATATCAGGTGTATTTGTGCCTTTTTGTCAATCTCTTTTCTTGTATTCCTTGTTCATCCCTATCTATTCCTTCCTCTGTCTCCTATTGTGTTCCTCCCCCTTTATGATTTTTCTTCCTTTGTTTCATTATGTCCCTACCATTGCAGCTCTCGCAGCTGATCCCCCAGCTTGCTGTCGCTTGCTTGACTCAGACCCATCTCTTCCCACTCCTCAGTGGTCTTGGGCTGTGTCCATCCAACTCTGTTGCAGGGGCCTCATGTTTGTTTCAACATTTGTGCATTTTCTGCTGGGCCGTAGGAGACATAGGATGATGGCGCTCAGGAGAGGCAGGAGGATGGCACTGTGGGGAGACACAGGAGGATGGTGCTGGAGAGACTTGGAAGTGGCACTGGAGAGGCTCAGGGGGATAGCGTTGAAGAAACACATGAGGGCTGGATACACACCAAGGCGGTGGTGCTGGAGACACACATATTGGACAGTAGAACCGCTGGTACTATGAGAAGAAAACACTGGGGCACAGTAATCTTCAGTAATGAAACCATATTCTGATGCAAATGGTACCAAGGACCTGATTCAGACCCGGTCGCTAAGTTGCGCTTGCTCGCTCTGAGCGATTTTTGCCCATCTGCACATGCGTATAATTCGCAGTGTGCGTGCGCAAGCCAGTCTTTGAGATCTGTTTTTGGTTTCTCGTAAGCCACTATCAGGTCGCTACTTTGAGTGACAGATAGTGCCATTGTGGGTGGTAACAGAGGAAGGTGCTTGTAAACGGGGGAGTGTTGTTGCGAATGCAGGCGTGTCAGGCCGTCAAAAAGTTGTTTAAAGGGGGTGCATAATTAGCAAAGTAGCGTCATTGTGCACGTCACCTGCATGTATTTCATCCCGCTCTGATCACTGTGCTTGCGGCGGGTTAAGGCAACCTCAAGGGCTGCGAGCTGCTCCGATGGCTCTGGAAGGTCCCGATCAGGGCCATAGCAAGGGTAGTGCGGCCGGTGCCATCGCACAGGGCACCACAGGGCAGGGGGCGCTGTTTGGGTCTGTCAAATTTCTGTTTATTATCATTCTTGCTTGTAACTTCCTCTTATTTTATCCCCAGCATCTCCTGGCCTCTCCTATCTCTTCCCTGGCCCTTCCCCATGAAGTCATGGCCCTTTTTTGGGTGCATTATGTCCATTTGAAAAATGAGGTGGGCGCCAATGCTCTTTCTGGCACAGGGCACCAAAAAGTCTAGTTACGGCTCTGGTCCCAATTAATCCTACATTTCCCAGAGATGATGTGTGTTGCGAGTGGCAAGGGGACGTGTTTATACACTTGTGAGCACACTTTGCCGTAGCTCGCTAAAACATAGTGGGCGTCCTTACACGATGCAGTGCGAGCACTTAATTTAAAAATCCGGTCCCTTTTTGCCAGCGAGCGGCCGCAACTTGCGATCAGGTCTGAATGAGCTCCCAAATGAGCAAATATATTTTATTAATATAAAATTGTTCGATGTAGGAAACTCCCATTTTGTCCTGCCCCAAAACCTCTGTTACTATGTATTATCTGGTTGAATCTCTGTTGCATGTTGATGACATTGGCTTTATTGCTACACAAACAGGAGGCTCCCGGTCCATGTGATCTAAGCATGAATAGTGAATACCGACTCAAGAAACTGCCTGTCCAGGAAGGATCAATTTCTTCAGAGGTTCCCTGGTGCAGAGAAATCATATAGGTAAGAAAATTCTCATTCACATGCTTGCTGTGCTTATTCACTGGAGATGAAAAAAAGGAAGAAGATAGTGGGCGCTAAGATATAGTTCATTTGTCTTAGTTAGTATAGTGGAGAAAGCTGGTATGGCAGCCCCCACATAACTGGATCTGGGACTCCACCTAATATAATCAATTAGAACAAGAAATATATCATGGGAGCACTTACACACAGCTGCTGACTTATAATAATAAGTGTAATAATACACTTTATTAAACACAATTCCATTATAACATATTTTGCAATACCATGGTACGCAGATGGAAATATAGTATATTCAAATATTGCATGGATCCGGCTAAAAAAATATACCAAAAAATAGAGAACGTATTATAAAATATGCAATAAAAAACATATTTATATATATTTCCAAGATCAGTCTTAGTAGTAGATGTTTTTGCAGCAAAGCATAGAATGTTAGTATTCAGTCACAGCCAATGTTACAGCTAATGGGAGGATTAGTGGCAGAAGCAAATAAAAGTTCAGTCACTGCAGAAACTGAGAGAACTCAAATAAGATGCACTGTCATCCAGCCACTTCCTTTTAAAGTTCAATCGAACCCATATGATAGCACTGGGGAACAGTCAATCTGGATTTAAGAGTCGATTTCGATTAATTTTGTGCTCCTGATCATGAATACGGCATGCTTATTTTTCAATTGGCTCTAGTTTTTGAGATATGCACATGTCTTTAATATTTATGAAAAATTTAATTAAACAATGTTAAAAATAGTTAAAAATATTTTTTTTTTATTCTGATTAAATTTGATTTGTAAAATGTTATAAAAAGACACAGGATAATTACATACATAAGTGTTAGGAAGCTATGAGAACCGTTTTTTGTAGGATTTTTTTTTGTATTCTTGTTGCAGGCAGTCCCACCAATAGTAATCAGCCATCATGTGACGATCCCACCTTCCTTGATATCTTTCTTCCATTACCTGAATATCCTGGTGGAACTGTTCTCCCTGTTCTTCGCTTAAATCTCCTAGATTGGATGGAAGTGATCTAAATAGCTGTACAAAAAATGTACTTTAATACTCATGTTGGCACTTACTTTCTCGAAACTATTTAGCATGTTGTGGATTAATTCATGATAGTTGTCTGCCTTGTGATTGCCTAAAAAATTTTGAATGACAGACACACAAATTCAGTTTCAGTCATAGATGTGGTAAAATTTGGATCCTTCACCAGTTTCCGTATCTGTGGGCCGTCAAAAATTCCTGAGTTTAATTTTTCAATACTATGAGATAGAAATGATCGACAAATATACGCGAAACAATCGCCTGACTTGTCCAATGCTTTTACAAATTGTTTAATTAAACCCAGTTTGATATGGAGAGGCAACAGTATGATTTTTTTTCATGTCAATTAAGGGGATCAGTATGAATGACCACCAGACCTATGTCCGGCGATTCAAATCCCGGCGCCAGAAGACCGGCAGCAGTGAAGATCCCAACAAGTAAGTAAACTAACTATACCTAACCCTCCCCCCCTACCCATCCCTTAGGGGTGCCTAACCCTAACCTCCACCCCTAGTGCCTAACCCTAACCCCCCGTTAGTGCCTAAACCTAAACTCCCTGTCCCCGCAGCCTAAATCTAACCCTCCCAGGGTGCCTAACCTAACCTCCCCCCGGGGGTGCCTAACCCTTACCCCTCCTTCTCCTTCTCCTTCTCTTAGCCTAACCCTAACCCTCCCGAGGGGGTGCCTAACGTTAAGCATATGTGACAAGGATACCTAGTATATCCACTTTGCTGCCCAAGAAGAAAGTATACCATTTTTAAATCGACACAAACAGACCACTGATGCTGAGAATAAGCATTTTTTTCTAAGACTAACTTGATATTTTCATACTGTTCTTTAAGTTTTGTTGAATAACCGATAGGAATCGACGCAAATGTATTCCCATTGTATAGTAATACGCATTTTAAGCTCCTTTTAGAACTATCCAAAAAGAGCCGCCAGTCTTCTGCTCGATATTCTGGTAAGCTCATCATCTGGAGAAGTTCTGGAATATTGTTGCAATACACAAGATTATTATCTTGGCTAAAGAACGGCAGTATGGCTTGCTCTCTATTTCGATATGACATTATAGTAACATCCGGCTCAAGACACTGCTTTTCTTGTCTGGATGCTAAAGGCTCAGCTCCTTTTTCGATAAATTCAAGTAACGAATTCAATTGTTTAGTTCCTTTTGAGAAAAGTTGTTTGGAGTAGAGGAACTTTCTTCAAACTCACTTTCATCTGTGTTGTCACTTGCACTGGATGAAATTAACATTTCCACATCATCACATTCAACTTTGCACAAAGAACTGAAAGATGGTACAGGTAAATCTTCGCTATGTGGTATCTGTTGTTTTGCAGAATTCATACTTGGTTATTCCCATTTGCGTTTCTTAAATCAATTCATACCCTTCACATTTACAGCACAAAAATAACAGTCACTCAAGTGATCTTGTGGCTCACACCACACCATAGGTATGGCTAAATTATGTCCTTTTCGATCACCTTTAGTCCAATTGCAGAGTGATTCCACGCAGGCTTTACAAACTTTGTGAAGCACCCAAATCTTGTTTTGCTGGCTTATGTGACGTCCAAAATAAGCCTGATACGCTTGTTTTATGAGTACAGTTATATTTTTTCTGTCTTTTGCAACACTATATTTGCCACAATTATAACAAAAAACATCAGGGTTGTTAGTACACTGTCTCCGAGAAGAACTCATTTTTACGGCGAAAACGTTTTGTTTCACACATTCAGTGCTAACTCCCAACAAAAGCCAAGGACGTACTGAACAAAACAAGCCCAAATGGCGGGAAATTGGTTGTGGTGGGACAAAGAGAGGGCTGAACAAAGGCACAGGAGGTGTGCTAACTGTGTCACTCAGTCCTCTCCGTTGCTCCTCTCTGTATGCTGGGAGGAGGTGTGACTGTGGTCTGAGGATGTCCCAGCAGGCTCAGCAGTGCACTGCCATGCCTCCTCCCAGCGTTAGTGAGGGGATATGAATGTGTTATGTGTTGCTCCTCTCTGTATGCTGGGAGGAGGTGTGGCTGTGGTCTGAGGATGTCCCAGCAGGCTCAGCAGTGCACTGCCACGCCTCCTCCCAGCGTTAGTGAGGAGATATGAATGTGTTGTGTTGCTCCTCTCTGTATACTGGGAGGAGGTGTGGCTGCGGTCTAAGGATGTCCCAGCAGGCTCAGAAGTGTATTGCCACGCCTCTTCCCAGCGTTAGTGAGGGGATATGACTGTGTTATGTGTTGCTCCTCTCTGTATGCTGGGAGGAGGTGTGACTGTGGTCTGAGGATGTCCCAGCAGGCTCAGCAGTGCACTGCCATGCCTCCTCCCAGCGTTAGTGAGGAGATTTCAATGTGTTATGTGTCTCAAACATGACTACCAGCTACGTTATCACAAATAGAACAAATTCTTGTTATTGTTGAAAGAGGGTAGTTGTTAAAAAAAGCACCTTGAACAGATTATATGTAACTGAGGTTTATCAGTAAACTGAGATCCTCAGTTTATACCAGGCGCTTCATGAACCACAGTTAAATGCATATATATTTATTTAATAATAGTATGATAATAATAAAAGAAAAAAGAAAAATATAGAATACAGAGCTGCAAACCTAAATGTCAGTTGCCAACCTGACATATGAAACCACAAACTACACAAAAAATATAAGTTGCGCTGCTGCTACTGTTTAAATGTGCTTGATTGATCCAAATAATTAGCCTCTCTGAATCATGAAAAACAACATTTATTATACACACAATAGCAATAAAATAACATCATAAGATGTATATCTCAATTGAGAATATTGACACAATGATACAGTTGTTGCAACTGATAAAATTGTATCTATATGTTAATAGATCAAGTTCCCATAAAAATCTTGGCTTGAGTCAGTATGTAAAAAAGATACAGGGCCTGATTCAGAGCCGCTCGTAAGCGGCCGCTCGTTCGCTCCGAGCGATGTTCGCACATCTGTGCGTATGGGTCGTAATGCGCATGCGCCAACCAGTCAGTGCGGTCAGAAATCGTGTGTTCGCAAAATTGAGAGTGCCTGCTAATTTGAGTGACAGGATGAGGCGTTTGTGGGTGGTAATAGGGGAAGGTGCTTGAAAACGGGGAGTGGAGATCCGAACGCAGGCGTGCCAAACGGTCAAAACGGGTGTTTTAAGGGTGTGCAAAATTAACAAAGCAGCGTCATCGACCACGTCACTTGGTTGTTTCTTAGCCTGAACTGCTCGCATGATTGCGGTAGGAAGATCCAACCACAAGCACTGCGAGCAGTTCAGACGCCTTTCGATGTACTCGATTAATAAAATAAATAGCGGAGATGACGTAGGATGCGAGCGGCCAGGGGGCGTCTTTACAAAATAGCGAGCGCATGTTTCGTTTGCTCACTCAGACATAAAGGCATCAACAGACCGCAAAGAGCGAGCACTCAATTTAAATAGCCGGCCCCTTTTTCTGAATGAGCGAGCGCAAATAGCGTCCGGCTCTGAATCAGGCCCACAGTTCTAATGCTCACTGCTCGTCACCACATACAATAATGAGGATGTCCTGTGAGTATATTGATGTGTGCCGGCGTCTGGCTGGTACTTGTAGATTCAAATGAATATTGTAAGGGTGTTAGAATGGCTGACCGATAATTTTTCATTAATTTGAAAACTGGAGCCAATTCAGCATAGCAAAGATCTAATGCAAAAATAAGACCTGCAAGTACTCTCAAATCGTTCTTAAATCCTTGGCAAGAAAAAAAATCTATTTTTTTTGTTCCACAGTGTAATAGTTCTTACCTCTACCCTCAAAATAGGGGAGGATACTTACTGTAAGTACCTTGGTTGTGTAATATAATGCAGTTGTTGTGCACTTTGCGATATATAGTCCCACTATGTGCACTGTGTGATTCAGAGATGCTTGGGTCCTAAGGCAGAGGGACCTTCACTCCTGATCCACGGCACTCCTGGCTAATCACAATGCTGCAGTCATCAGGGGACGCTGGTATCCACACGGTGCGTTACTTCCGGTCTGCACCAGGTCCTTCCGGCTTCCGGTTTGCATTGCAAGGGTCACCTGATGCGTAACATCGGCTGGCTAATTGTGACCAATGGGGTCACGCAGTCGGCCGCCGCAGTTTAGTGGAAAAGGCCAGGAAATCCCCGTCTGCCGATGGAGATTCTGGCCTCTTCCCTCCCCCCAACGGCGCTGACACTCCTCCGTTTCAGGTGACGGAGGCTGTTACCGCCCCCTTCCCGCCCCCAAATGGCAGCAGACTGTCAAACATTGACAGTTTGCTGCTAGTTTACGTGCGGGCTCGCAGACCAGTTCTGCACATGCGCAGAACGGGTCATGCGCCTGCGCAGATTCCCAAACACTGATGAGTCAGGCCCATGATGCACAGCCCCACCCCCAAAATGTACTCACGTGGGGGCGGGGCTGCGCATCAGAGACACAGAGGGGGGTGCTAAATGAATGCCTTGTCGCGGGTGACAAAGCTTCTAGTTTCGGCCCTGCCAACAGCTTCATACTAACACGGCTTTGTCCATCGAGTTTGTTGCCTTCTTAGGGGGTTGATGGTATACTACACCTCAGGGGCATCTTAAGAGAGGAGGGGGCCTGTGTGCACGCGGCTGGCCAGCCACCGGAGCATAAGTAGACAGTGGCAGCCATTTTCCGGTGTACTGAGCAGCGCTGACACCTGACGCAGGACCAAGGACAGGTAAGTTTAAAATAATATGGGTGCAGGGTGTGCAGTGCGTGGCCCCCCTGGACCCGGGACCCCGTGTGCCCCGCACACACTGCACCAATTATAGATACACCCCTGCTACACCTTGTCCAGATGAGTGTCATTCTGAGGGTGTTTGTGTGCGTGTGTTGGTTAGTTAGTTAGTTAGTTAGTTGTTAGGGTGAGAAGGAGTTAAATATCTGTGGATATATACAGGGAAAAAGTTTGACCCAATAGGATTTTTGCGGGAGGTGGTGGAAGAAGAGATACATAATGCAAGTCTGCTGACTTCCTTTGGATCCTGTGAAGTTTTGGATTCTCACGATCCTGTCCCCTTTCTGTTGCGCTGCTTTGGTTTGTGTTGTGTGGTTGGTTGTATGTTTGTATCACCATCACCAGAGGTAAGTTGCATCTTATTTTTACTGAGGCATGGCTTGTGTCACAACCTTAGCAGGGGGGACCTTGCGTGCAGGCCCGCCAAGAGCCGTGGCGGGCCCCGGTAATAGGGGGCGTGGCCTAATCGCTGGAGGCGTGACCACGCCCCCTTGCCGAGAAAAAAAAAGCTTTGCAGCGCCGCGCAGCGGCGTTGCGTGCTGGGGAGGGGGCGCTCTGAGCCCCCTCAGCCCGGCGCAAAGCCAGGGGGGCGCGATCAGTGTGATCGCTCCCCCGCACAGGCATAGGAGACTGCTGTGGCTGCTGCTCAGCAGCCACGAGCAGTCTCCAACTGCAGCTCAGCACACGCTGTGTGCTACGCTGCTGTGAGGGGGGGAGCGGCGCCGGACCCGGGCCCCTGCCGGGCCCCTCAGGAATCTGTACCCGCTCCCCCCCTTCTCGGCGCCCCTGCTTGCGTGTGAGGAAAATGTTTGTGCAACTTAGGTCGCAGTATGGGCCTGATTCAGCAAGGATCGCAAGTGCTAAGACGCACGCAGTCGGACAATTTCCAGGATCTGCGCCACTGTGATCAGGAATGAGATCGCAGTATGTATGCAGACCCACTGCAGAGTGATTGACAGGTAGTAGCGTTTGTGGGTGGTGACGGGGTGTGGTCGGGCGAACACAGGCATGCCATTGCCTTGGGACGGCGTTGCAGGGGCGTGCATAAATGAATCACTGCAATACCATAGGTAGTCTGAGGCCTAATAGCATACAGTGAAGTTAGCAATTCCTGAGTGAGGTCTGACCTGCCTTAACTGTGCGTATGGGTCCAATGTTACTCGATGTTACCGATTGTTTCGCTATGTTGCCCAAGTGTACGAATGTGAGTAAGGGAAAGTGGGCGTCCTCATGTTAGGCTGACATTGCATTGTGAATGCAAACATTTACAGAGCACCGCGGATATTAGCAACTGCATTGCGTGCGTATAAGCAGAATTGCGGTCCATGCTGAATCAGGCCCTTTGTGTATTGTGATCTCTGGTAGTGTAGCTGATGGGTGAATGCTTTTCTTGTCATCTTAATTTGAGGGTTTAAAATTCCATTTTTATTTTAAAATAATTTGTGACAAAGTCTAATCTCATTATTAGAGCATGTTAAGTGTTCAGCTTTAGGTCTGTGGTAAATGTTAAGGTTTTAGGGCATTTTGCCAAAGTACAGAAATTCTCAGCCAATAAGCAGCTTATGAGTTTTCAATCTATTCCAGTTTTAACAATTTCCATCTTCTGTTTTTCCCCTCATAACAATAATTTGTTATTTACCACATTGGTTGCTTTTTATTCCTAGACATTTTGTTGCTATATGTATGTACTTCAAACAATATTTTTATTAAATACTTCTAAAATTTCCCATTTGGTGTCTGTGCTTTTATTTAATAGTACACTTTCCAGTAAACAAGCTTCAATGCTTCTCTGAACTGATAAAACATTGCCTGTCTAAAATTCAGTTTTTCTAGCTCCCTTTCATAATGTTTTATTGAATCTAAAGTTAAATATTTCCATGTTATGATCACTGGGCCTGATTCAGACCTGATCGCACAACTGCGTTTGCAGGCAGCCTGTCAATGTGAAAATATGCTAATGACCGCATACTCAATGTAACCACAGTACAATAAGTAGATACCCAACACTACAAATGCACCTACTTACCTTTACTTACGTTCTCGCAAGACAGCGAAAACATTGGTAACATCGAGAACCATCGGACCCTGACCTGATCCTACCGCATACATTGCTAATGTTTGTGTGCATAAGTAGACGTTAGGATGCATATGCCATCGCTGGGGCTTAATTATGCATGCCCCTGAAATGGCATTTAAACGCCCAGGCACGTCTGTGTTTTTCTGACCACCACCCCCATCACCACCCTCAAACGGTCAGGTCCTGTCAATCGGAGGCTCTGTGTGCTCGTTACGGTCGATTCCTGATCGCAGCAGCCGGGTCGACCATGCACACTCTGATACATACGCATGCGCACAATGCAAACTTCGACAGACTGCGTGCGAACGCAGCCGTGCAATCAGGTCTGAATCAGGCCCACTATTCCCTAAATGTGCCTCCATCTGTACATTACATATTATTTCTAAACTGTAATCCACTTCAGAGGGACTGAAATGTGACAAGCAGAGAACCGTTTAGATTGGTTCGGTATGATTTGTCGACATTTATAATGTTGACAATCATAATTTAGACTACATCATGTCGACAGTTACTCCATGTCTACACTGCCATAAATAATTGAATGGAATTCTTTGGCTCATGTTGTGCAAGCATGATGCCACTGATAGTTTGGACTCACCTCCAATTAGCATGGCCACTCATCTCCACCAGGGAGAGATGTATCAGCGTAGCTCCTTTCACAGGGACCAGTTGTGTTGTGTGTGTGCCATTCTGCAACAGGGCACCGACCTTTTGCCCTGAACTTTGTGGAAAGACCCTTGCACATGAAAGTTTGAAAAGCAGGTTGACTTAGGACATCAGACATGCATAGTTCCTGTCACACTTGATATAATTATCAATAATACCAGACCATCTCTTAATAAAATCCATTACTTTATTGAACATCACCAACATAAATTTGTTAATTGCAATAAATGTGCCTTCAATCCATGCCATTGTGATTCAAGGGATTGGGTTCTCTATCATTAAACTCTCCTCACAGTGGGTCATTTTAGCAGTGTCAGGCTTGGTGCAATAATTTCTCCACCATGCTAAGTAAACATGATAATAGGAAAAAGACATCCTTAATGCACGTGGCAGATATGATATCCAATTGTGAGACCATGGAGCTCAGCTCACTTTAAAGATGCATAGGTAAAAGGGGCACCATTGTTCAGCAAGATCTAAAATAACTTACCATCCGATATTAACCAGAAACACACACACTATAAACGGTATGCAGTCAGGAAGCCGATGGTCGAAATGCCGACCGACTGTCATATCTTGGCAAGGTACTAATGATACAGTAGGTGTCGAAATCCCGACGCCTATCATTAGACCTACGCTGCGAGACCGATGCCCGGCATACCAAATGAACGGAAGCCGGGCGGCGGCAGCGGGCAGCCGCGGTGCTGGAGGGTTAGGGGCTCCTGGGGAGGATTTAGGATTAGGCACCCCCCCCGGGAGGGATAGGGTTAGGCTAGGGGAAGGGGGGGGGTTAGGGTTAGGCACCCCCGAGGGGAGGTTATGTTCAGGCAGCCCCCTGGGAGGGTTAGGTTTAGGGTGCGGGGAGGGGGGTCAGGTTTAGGCACTTGGGGGTGAGGTTAGGGTTAGGCACTTGGGGGGGAGGTTAGGGTTAGTCACCCATAAGGGAGGGTTAAGGTTAGGGGGGGGGTTAGGGGTAGATTAGATACTTACCCTGTCAGGATATGGTCCTTTCTAGCTTCCGGCATCTGTATTACATCCGCCAGGCTGACGTCCAGCGGGATATAATACCGATTCCTTATAAATGACTATGTAATATATTTCAGGCAAAGACTCCATTATATAGTATTCCAGAATGTAAAAACTATAACATTTTATAATACATAAAATGATTCCACTAACCTCTAATACATTTGCCTATTCTATTTCCATCAAATATATCTAGTTAAACACCAATATACCAACACCTGTTGTTAGTTACAGCTAACTGAAACTAGAATAAACAGCATATAATGCTGCCTACATCACACCACACCATAGACCTAAATACTGTAACACACAATAAACAGCAGCTGCATGCTGTTTATAATTTTATATTATACACATTTCCAAATAATTACTACAGACAATCTACCACACAATTACACAATAACTATTATCCATAATCCATGTACCCTCATCTGTCCATTAGTGTGTTACCAAACAGAAATGAGAGCGATTTGATACTTATCCATGTTGGTAAGAGAGAAAGAGAGAGCCAGGTCCAGGTGAGTCGCCTCCATGGTCGCCTCAGAGTGAATGCCTTGTGAGGTGTTGTATATTAAGCCTCTGGGTGAAACTGCTGACCAGCACAGGGCGCAGTCAGAACGGAATCGGTATGAAATACCGACAGTCGGGATCCTGGCGGTCAGAATCCCAACGCCGGGATCCCAACAGGGTTAACATGTCGACACTTGTTGGTTGGTATGCTAACCTTCCCCCTCTCCCTACTCTAACCCTCCCCCTTTAGTGCCTAACCCCAACCTCCCCAACTCCTAGTGCCTGAACCTAACCTCCTCCTCCCCGCACCTTAAACCTAACCCTCCCCCTTTAGTACCTAACCCTAACCCTCCCCCTAGTGCCTAACCCCTAATCCTAACCCTCCCCCCAACCCTGTTACTTACCTTTGGCATCCCGGTGGTTGGGATGCCGGCGCCAGGATTCTGGCCGACATCAGTATTCTGGTGCCGGTAATGTAAGCGTCAGCATCCCGACCGCCAGGATGCCGAATGCTTACTGGTCAGAACCTGTTGTCTAATGTCCTGTGTGTATGAGTTTGAATGTGATTGGGGTGTGTTTGTAAGCTCAACAAAAGCTAATGTAACCCCTATCCTTTGTTACAGAGATACTTAAAAGTGCCTCCACCCAGGCTAAATATTATAAATGTCGATTGGGTTCAATCGACATTTAAACCCCTGTGTTTGAGGATGTGGTATTACTGTGCAGACAGTATGTTACCTTTTACCATCTACAAACAAAACCACCTGTTCTCTCCTTAGGATGCGATATCCCGGGCTGTTTTCCATTCTTCAGGTAAGTACTCAACACCAGAGATAGATATACAGTTTGTTCAAATTCTGCTTTATAAATGTATTCACACTCAATAACACAAGTATTATATAAGCATATAAGTAATCACACTACACTTTGAAATGGTGTATACAAGAGAATTAACATATATATATTCAGATAACAAATGTGAGTAATTTCTATAAAGTATAACTTTATATCCACATTAATTATGCATGAGTTTGGAATTCACTAGATTTGATATAAACATCCCATACATGCCGCAAGTGTGGAACTAGAATAACTATATAAACCTCTAAGGGGTCTATTTACTAAGCTGTGTTAGGAGATAAAGTAAACGGTTATAAGGTACCAGCCAATCAGCTCCTAACTGCCATTTTTCAAACACAGCCTGTGATATGGCAGTTAGTAGCTGATTGGCTGGTACCTTATTACCGTTCACTTTATCTCTTAACACAGCTTAGTAAATAGACGCCTAAGAGTTAGTATAATGTCGGTTGAAGTCCAGTAAGGCTTTTATTCTCTTATAATACTGAGATTTAAATATACTGCCGATAAACGCTAAAAGTCTTTACTGATACTGGCAGTGTGAGTCTGTTTGCTCAATTCCTCTCCCTTTAAGGGTAATCATTTTTGCACAAATAATGCAATTCCCAAATACATACATTGACATATGAAAATTATAAGAGAGGGCAAAAGTCAGTGTAGAAGTTTATGTATCCTTGACTTTCAATACCCTGAGCTTCACTATATTCCTTTCCTGGATATTCTGTATCTCTCCTGGCAGGGCAAAGTATCCCCTAGATACTACCCTTAGGTTATTACAACTCCAAGGGGCCTATTCAAGATGTTAATTATCCAGGTCCGAATGGACCCTGATAATTAACACACTGACTCGCCACAGACGCCGGAGCAATTCATCATTGCTCCGGCGCTGAGGCAGCTGATTTGAAAATCAGGTCACGCATGCGCACAAGAGCCTCGACAGGGGCAGAGGGATTCGAAAGGATCCCTATTCACGACCTGGGACTCCTAGGGAAGGAGCGGGTAGCGGGCTATTCCGCAAGAGGAAGGCAAGTAAGAGATATCTGTGATATCTCCTGCTTTACCTTCATGATGAATGGCCCGATAACTTAATTTTTACATGGAGGAACATCAGAGACATGTCAGGCAGATCTTGCGAAGATTACTGGATAACAACCTTTATGCCAAACTGGAGAAATGTGAGTTTGATGTTAAGTAGATGTCATTCTTGGGCTATTTCTTCGCAAGGTTTTTCCATGGATCCTGGCAAGGTGAAGGCCATCTTGGACTGGGAGCAACCCATTACGTTGAAGGCCATCCAGCAGTTTCTTGGGTTTGCAAATTATTATCGCAGATTCATCAAATCTTTTTCTTCCATAGTCTCGTCTATAGTGGAACTTACTAAAAAAGGAGCTGAGGTCACTAATTGGTAGCCTGGGACCATTCAAGCCTTTGACACTTTGAAGGTGGCTTTTGTGTCTGCGTCGGTACTCCGACATCCGAATCCAGAGCTTCCATTCATCGTCGAGGTCGATGCATCGGAGATTGGAGTGGGTGCTATTCTTTCTCAGAAGGATATCAAGGATGGCAAGCTGCACCCATGTGCTTACTTTTCCAGGAAATTCGGTTTGGCGGAGAAGAACTATGACATTGGCAACCGAGAGCTGTTAGCGATTAAGTGGGCCTTTGAGGACTGGAGGCATTGGATAGAGGGGGCTAACTATGTAGTGATGGTTTCCACTGATCACGAAAATCTGGCCTACATCGAAACAGCGAAAAGGTTGAATGCAAGGCAGGCGCACTGGGCCCTGATCTTTACCCAGTTTAATTATGTGATCTCATTCCGACCTGGGTCTAAGAATATTAAAGTGGACATCCTTTCTCGAAGCTTCTCGGTCAGTCATCCTTCAAGGGCCTAAGAAGAACCCATCATTCCAGCTTCCAGGATCCAACTTGCTGTGACCAGGACCCTGGCAGATTCCCTCAGGGCTTGTCAAACTGAAGCCACTCTTGGTAAACCATCAGGTGTGCTTTTTGTCCCTGAGAGATTTTGCAAAGCTGTTCTGAGGGACTCTCACTCCTCTAAGACAGAGGGTCATCCAGATATTTCTAGAACGTTAGAACTTCTGCCTCGATCTGTTTGGTGGCAGTCCATGTCCCAAGACACTTGTGAATTTATCTTGGCATGTGATGTACTGTATGCTCTAGAAATAAAACCCTCAGAACTACTCCGCAAGGTCTGCTTTGTCCCCTTCAACACCCTCTAAACCGTGGACCCATATTGCGATGGACTTTGTCATTGACCTTCCTGTGTCTTCCAGTTGTACTGTCATCTGGACCATCGTAGACCGGTTATAAAAAAGGGTGCATTGTATTCCTCTTGTCAAGTTACCATCTGCCAAGGAGTTGTCAGCACTATTTTTACAGCACGTCTGCAGGCTTCATGGGATTCCTGTGGATATTGTCTCAGATCATGGGACGCAAATTGTTGCCCGGTTTCGGAGATGTTTCTATGCTGATTTGAGTATCAACGTGAGCTTGTCCTCAGGCTACCATCCACAGTCTAACGGTTAGATGGAACGGGCCAATCGGTCCCTGGAACAGTACCTCTGCTGTTGTATTTCGAAGTGCCAAGACAATTGGGCTTCACTTTTGCCCTTTGCGGAATTTGCTTATAACAACTCCTGCCATTCTGCTTCCTCTGTCTCCTCCTTTTACTGCAACTCTGGGACACATCCTAGGAGTAACTCTTTTGAGTCCTCGATTTCTAGAACTCCTTCTTCATCCATTTCCAGGCTATGGTCAGTATGGAGGAAGGTGCACCAGTCTCTCCTTCCAAGGTGTGGGCTGACAAATATCAGAGGCCCTGTAATTTCAAAGTAGGAGACTTGGTCTGGCTGTCAAGTAGGAACATTAATCTGTGCCAGAGATCACAAAAGTTGGTGCCCAAGTTCATTGCCCAAGTTAATCCTGTGGCCTTTCAGCTGAAATTACTAAGGACTCTTAAGATCAATAGTACTTGTCATTGTTCTCTCCTAAAGCCAGTATTCCTTTCCTCCAGGTTTACCCCTAGGTGTTCAATCAGGCCTCCACCAGTGCTCATCCAGGGGCGCCAGAAGTTTGTGGTTGAGAAGATTCTGGACTCCAGAATTTCTCGTGGAGGTCTTCAGTTTCTAGTCCACTGGAAAGGGTATGGACCAGAGGAACGTTCCTGGGTTCCAGAAAGGTCTGCATGCTCCTACCCTGAAGAGCTGATTCTTTGAGGACCTTTCGGACAAACCAGGGTCTAGGGGTTCCTTAACCCCTCAAGGGGGGGGTACTCTCACAAGCCGCCGCGCTGTGAATGCTGTGCAAAGTGAATGCCAGGCGAGTGTTTGCTGAAACTCCACCTTCCTCCTGTCCATAATTTCGAGGACCTATCCGGATTGGCTCCTGCGTCTATGTCCTTCTGGTGTGAGCGCTGCTCCGTTGCCGGTGATAGTGTTTCACGTGTTTCCAGTTCTGGCATTGTCTCCTGTTATCTAGTCGAGTACCCAGTCCTCTTGCCTGTCCTGCATATCTGCCATTTGTATCATCTGGGCGGCATGGTTTGCATACCATCTACCTGCCATTTGTGTCATCCAGGCAGCACGGTCCACACTTCAGCGTCAATTGCTTGTGTCAACCCGGTGGCACAAACCACTCTCCAGCGTCCACAGTACACAAGCCAGCGTACTCACACTTGTGTCAACCCGGCGACACAAGCTGCATTCCAGTGTCAGCTGCTTTTGTCAACCCGGCGGCACAGGCTGCACTCCAGCATCCAAAGTACACAAGTCAGTGTACTCACGCCTGTGTCAACCTGGCGGCACAGGCCGCACTTCAGCGTCAGTCGTTTGAGTCAACCCGGCGGCACAGTTCGCACTTCAGCGTCCTCAGTACGCAAGCTGCGTATCACCAACAGTCTTCAGCTACAGCAATCAGCCAAGCACTTTCAGCCCTCAAGGTTGTTTCACGGCCCAAAGGCCGCATCTCATCTCAAGGCCCAAAGGCCACAGCCAGCCAAGGCACTTCCAGCCCTCAAGGCTGCCACATGGCCCAATGGCCGCATAACATCTCAAGGCCCACAGACCACAGCCAGCCAAGGCACTTCCAGCCCTCAAGGCTGCTACATGGCCCAAAGGCCGCATCACATCTCAAGGCCCACAGGCCACAGCCAGCCAAAGCATTTCCAGCCCCCCAGGCTGTTACACGGCCCAAAGGCCGCATCTCATCCTACGGCCCACGGGTCCAAACGAGCAAATCATCTCAGCTGCTCCACGGTCGCATCTAGCCAAGACCATACCTGCCCTCAAGGCTGTTGCGGGACAATTACCCTAAAGAGTCACACCTGAGGAATAACAGCAGGCTCATCAAGCCAAAAATGACTAGATGTATATAAATATAATTTTCTTGGGACAAATATACTTTTAGGGACTGTTTATGAACTATGGAGACAAAAAAAATTGCACAGGCTCCTCATGTCCAAAATGACTATATATCTATATATACACTGTATATATATAATATATATATAATATATATATATACAGTGGTGGACAAAATTGCGGACACTTTTTGAAATTTGAATGTTTTTCAACTTCGAATGCTTATAAAAACTGTTTCACTTCATGCAGTGCAATGATTCATATATCAAATGAAAGAAAATTTTATGCTGAATTCAACACAATAAACGGAGGTCAAATATTAGCATTACAAGGGAAGTTATGCAGTGAAATCAACACTTAGGGTGAAAATCCCTTTGTACTTATGATGTTACTGTCCTATCAGTATTTCGTTGGGTATCCTTTATTTTTCAAGACAACAGCACAACAATATATCATTGAGCCAACCAATGTTTGGAGCGCTTCCTATTTTTTTTTGTGGTGCCATGAGACAATTATAGCCTCAATTAATTGTCTTTTATTGGATGGAAGCCTCAGATGTACCAGTTTTTTCAAACAAAACCACAAATGTTCTATGGGATTCAGGTCTGAGCTGTTTCCTGGCCATCCCAGCACCTGTATGTCATTCTCCGTGAACCCCTTTTTGTATGTCCGAGCAGTGTGGTAGGGAGCTGAATCCTGCTGGAAAAAAAATGGGGCATTATCTGGAAAAAGCTCCCTGATAGAAGGTAGAAGTTTTGGTTGTAGGATGGTGTCAATGTACTTTCTGCTGTTCAGTGTGCCATCTATGACATAAAGGTGGCCTACAGCATCTGCTGTCATACATGCCCAGATCATAACACTTGTAGGATTCTTTGTTGTCGCTTGAATAAAATCTGGATGTACCTCTTCCCCGATGCGACGTCTCACACATTTTCTCCCATCACTACCAAATATCGATATCTTAGTTTCGTCACTCCATATCACTTGTTTCCACTGACCTTCTGTCCATGCAATGTGTTCTTTTGCCCACTGTATTCGTTTCTGCTGCTGCTTTTTATTCAGCAATGGCTTTTTTCGGGGAAGCCTACCTTTTAGGCCAACCTCCGTTAGTCTTCTCCGTTCCGTTCTTGCACTGCCAAAAACATCAGTTGCACTCAGTTTACTGCTAATGGCCGCAGATGACATCCATCTGTCCCTGATGCAAATTTTTTTTATTCTCCTATCATCAACACCTGTTTTGTATAGATTGTGTTTCCTGATAGTGTAAACAAAACTTTCGTACTCCTGATGTTGTCACCTTCCCACCAATTTCTCTCGCAATTGCTGCATACGAAAGACCATTTTCACTTAACACCACAATCCTGGATCACGTCGCTGTGCTGCGGTCATGAAAAATATAGGATACCCAACGAAATACTGTTAGGACAGTAACATCATAAGTACACAAGGATTTTCACCCTAAGTGTTGTTTTCACGGCATAACTTCCTTTGTAATGCAAATATTTGACCTCTGTTTATTGTGTTGAATTCAGCATTAAATTTCCTTTCATTTGATATATGAATCATTGCACTGCGTGAAGTGAAACAGTTTTTATAAGCATTTGAAGTTGAAAAACATTCAAATTTCAAAATGTGTCCGCAATTTTGGCCACCAGTGCATATATGTACAACGTTGTTCTTGATAAAAGTCTTCTAAGACTGAAACGTTGAACTACACTGCTGTGTCCTGGATTCATTATTGGAAGTCCTTCGAGTGCCACTGTTTGCTGTTCCTATATTATATATATATATATATATATATATATATATATATATATAGATATAAAAAATATCATACAAACTCGGCACTCACAGTTTGTATGATATTTTTTATGTAGATGGTGTGGTCACATGCCAAGGGCACCTCAGTCGTTAATATATATATATATATATATATATATATATATTGTGTGTGTGTGAAAAATCCCAAGCGCCAAATAGTGAATAATTATTAAACAAATTGTGAAAAATACGTGAATTCAGTTGGAGAAGCCATTTATCTTTAATATAAAATCTTCAGTCATCTGACCAGCCATAATTCATACATAAAAAACAGAAAATAGGCAAAACATCATATGTAACGTTTTTACAATACATCAAACAATAAAGACTGGGAATTCATGGAACTATGAGTCCCTAATATTAATACTCCAATAACTTTAAGCATAAAAAACACAGTTTTATTTACACAAAATATATCCGCATATAAATGCAGGTAAACAACGTACAAGAAAAAATTATTTTAGAAGCTTATCTGTCCATAGTGTGAGGGTCCAGGATAGTGGGGACCCAACGCGTTTCATCTATTAGAATAAGACTTCTTCAAGGGGATATTGGGATAAAGATCTTGGGACATATGTATACCTATGCCAATTAAAGATGGAGGATCCACATGGGCCACAATTAGGAGCAGCACTTCCTGCCATTCATTAGACAGGAAGTGAAATGACAAATGACCCAATAACAACCCTAAATGGCTGCCTAGCTGAGCTTCAGGAGTGGATGAGTGCCAGTTGGCTGTGACTGAACCCTGATAAAATAGAGGTTCTTATGATAGGTCACAGGACAGGGCTACAGCATAGCCAACCAACAGGACTTACGCTTGGGGGTTCAGAATTACAAAACACTAAACATGTGCGGAATCTTGATGTTGTCCTGGTATCAGCCACAATCAAATCCTCATTCTTTCATCTGAGGAACATTGCCAGAATCAAGCACTTAATTCCCTCAGAAGATCTGCCTAAAGTCATACATGCATTTATATCATCACGCCTAGACTACTGCAACGCCCTCTACCTCGGTCTCCCAGCAAAAGAATTACACCGCTTGCAGATGGTACAAAACGCAGCTGCCAGGCTATTAACCAATCAGCCCCGTTCCAGCCACATAATACCCATTCTCTACTCCCTTCACTGGCTGCCTGTCAGATGGCGAATTGCTTTCAAGATTGGATTAATAACTTACAAAGCCCTTCATGACCATGGCCCAGGGTACCTGAAGCAGCTTCTGATTCCCTACTGTCCCACTCGATTACTGCGATCCGTTGACGAAGGACTATTAACAGTACCTAGAATCTCACGGAATTCGTCTGGGGGTCGAGCTTTCAGTTTTGTGGCTCCAACCTTATGGAACTCACTTCCCCGCACAGTTCGAGAGGCCTCCACTCTAGAATCCTTCAAAAATAGACTCAAGACTCACCTATTCACCCAAGCATTTCACTAATGTCCCTTGTTTAAGCTTGTTTTGTATTTTGTACTGTAAATGTAAAGCACTTTGAGTCCTTTAGGAGAAAAGCGCTATATAAATAAAATTATTATTATTATTATTAAATGAATTCTGTTTACATCAGATAAACTAACAGTATATTAAACATTACTAGAGACAAACAATATACATACACCATCTACATACAGCTATAATAAAAAAATTCCTATTTTAGACATCTATAGCAACATTTACTAGTAAGATGCATGTGCGCCGATATTCCGGCCTATGGAATCAGGGTCAGTATTAAAAGGGCCACTCTAAGTTTGGCGCACCAAAATAAATACTACATATCATAGAGTCGCTGCTCACGTTACTTGCAACCTTTCAATGTTACTATAGGTTAAGTAGCAAAGGATTTGGGATCTACAAGATACAATTTGTTGACTAAAGTGAACTTACACTGGACTGTGAGGTTGATTGCCCCTTGAATTGGATTTTGTGGTTTATTGTTTACAAAGACATTTTGTGATCAATGTCTACAATATAAAATATACATCATAATATTAGATACCACTACTGTCTTTGTAAAATTAGCAATAGACAATCACGCAAGCTAAGGTGCGGGCAAATGCTAATTTTATTTATTGTTTAAAGTCTTTAACACATTATTTTATGAATTTGAATTGTTGTACATAAGGGATATGTCATAAGGGGAATATGCTGCATCTAATTTTGTTAATTTTGTTGATTTTAAAGGGTTTTGCCAGGTCATCACATAACTGGTCATGTGACCATAATTTTTAGATATATATGTTTACTGATTGTACACCATCATAAAGAAGCCAAGTCTTACAAATGCATTGGTGGATTTGATGGACTAGTACAAAATCCTTTTATCTATATTGAGTATGGTTCCCCTTCCTTTGATGCAAAGTGGTGGATGTGTGGACTAAAAGTGACTCTGGACATGCCTAAGGAATTGGATGCGGTGCCATTTTTATTGTTGTATGATATCGATAAAGCGGCTGTCTTTATGGAAGTTTCCTGCTATATTTATTGAATGTGAGGTGAACACCAATACTGTTCCTGGAGCCTCATTTTTTTTCTACTGGATTGAAGACTCCTATGTGTAAGCAATAACTGATATTCTTTTTGGAATTCACAACTTCCATTACATATTGTCTATTTTATGAATTGTTTGGTGAACATTGAATAAGGGCACCGTCAGTACTTGATATCAGTAATTGCTATATGGACTGAAATTTATAGACAATTGAGTATTTTTGAGCGCTGAATTTTGGTCACCTATAGTTTTCTTGTGTATAGTTAATTTTGTGTGCTTGTGGGGACGCACGTTACTTTGATGTATTCTTGGCGGCTCAGTGTGCACAGGAGAAAAGTTTATTGAATTTTGTATTGGTTACAGAATGAGGCTGCTCTGTATTCTTGCAAGTCCTTTTTATAGGTGCTCCCAGGGCTTATACATAACATTTGATTGGTACGGCTCAGCACAACAGAATGCTGATATAGCCTTTCTGGTACAAATGTACATGGCCTTGCGTAGTACAAAACAACATAAGTCTTGCAGATACAAAAGTACATAGAAGGCACACATTGGAAATCCCCTCTTACAAGAATGCTGATGTGTTCATTAATAATCACATAAAAATTCCCCTTACAGAGAGGCTAGCGTTTCTGGACATCGATGATTCATTGGATTGCCAATATAGAGAAATCAGATAAGTACTATTCTCCTGTTTTAAACATCATGTGTGTATTTGGCTGTGCATTATGAGTGCCCACCTGTCTGCTGAATAGCCACTGGATCAAATACTGACAGCGGAAAACCGACGGTTCAAAATCCCGATGGGGGTTGGTAAGTACCCTAACCCTCTCCTCTCCATACCCTAACCCTCCCTTAGTTGTGCCTATCCCTAACCTCCCCCCTTAGTGCCCAAACCTAACCCCCCCGTCCCTCACAGTAACCTTCCCGGGGGGGGGTGCCTAACCTCCCCCGGGGGGTGCCTATCCCAAACCCCAAACGAAAAGTATGGTGGTCACTCATATCAGCTTAATGACATAGCACAGGTGCTTGTAAAGGGCGGGGTTTACATTGAACACAGAAAAAAAGGGATTTGCCCTCCCGCACACTGCAGCAAAATCAACAAAAAATACTTAAATCCTACAAGATAATAGAGATTTAGAGGTATTAGTTACATATATTTGCAAATATATGAATAAACGCCAGGCCATCGTCAAGGCTCCTCTATACTGGCGTCCCTAATATTAAGGGGTTCACATCCAAGAAGCAAGGTACCCCAAAAAGTTCCAGCCAAGGACCATCCCCAGGGCATCACACGAAAAGGGGAAAAAAGGTGATAGTGAAGTGTAAAGGATAGATGTGTAAAGATAAATCAATAAGTGTTAATGAAATGAGAAAGAATTAAAAATACATAAATAATAAACAATTAGAAAAGTGATAAAAATTATCTATATGAATTAAGTAGTGATGCGCTGAAAAAGTTCCAGACAGAACAACTCCGGGGGCCCCACTCCCAAACGTTCACCCCAAAATAATTATTGCTACATAATAGTAGCACCCACTCTGGGTCATATAATTACAAATTGGTGTACTGCATAATAACAGCACACGTATAAGCTGAGAACTGACTCACCTTGGAGGTACTCCAGAAACCTCCACATGGCACTATAAGGACCAGCACATCCTCCCAATGCTGGCTCCCTTCATGCCTCTCAAGACTGCAAACACAAAGTATGGTGTTCGCTCGCTCATATCAGCTTAATGATATAGCACAGGTGCTTTTAAAGGGCGGGGATTACACTGAACACAGAAAAAAGGGATTTGCCCTCCAGCACACTGCAACAAAATACACAAAAAAAAACCATACCCCCCTTCCCCTAGTCCAACCCTAACCCTCCTGGGGGGGTGCCTGACCCTAAGTCCCCCCCCCGGGGGTTCCTAAAGCTAACCCTCCCTTTATAGCGGCTAGAACCTAAGACACCCGACTTACCTTTGTTCGGTATGCCGGGTGTCGGGATTTCAATGATTTTCTTTAGTCCCATGTCGGGCTTTTAGTGTCGGGATTTTCAGCGGCCGCCGGTATCCTGACTACATCCCCTGGTGAATACTACGACAAGGAGGAGCTGCTGCTGATTGAGATTTAAACACTCCCTACACCTTGTTACACATTGAGCACTGGAGGGGCCCATTAGTTTTTTCTTATACATAAATATCTCTGGGCTAGTTGGATGCTCCCCTAAGCTTTCATTCAGTGATATCATGATTGCAAGTTGGGTACTGGATACTTGCATTCAGGATCCCAGTGATCAGAATCCTGACGCCGGCATCCCGACCAGGTTATAATGCTGATGCCTCCAGGTAAGTAAGCCTAACCTAACACCTAATCCTACCACTACCCCTCCCTCCCCAGTGCCTAAACCTAACCTCCCCCCTTATTGCCTAAACCTAACCTTCCCTCTCCGCAGCCTAAACCTAACCTCCCCCACCTTGCAATCTAACCCTAACCCTTCCCCTGGTGCCTAACCTTAACCCCTTACCCTAACCCTCTCCCTAACCCCAGTACTTACCTTAGGGATGCCGGCGGTCGGATTTCCGGCGTTGGCATTCTAACCGCCAGGATCCCAGCTGTCAGCATTCTGACTGCATCCCCGTGATTGCACGGGTGTGATATGTATTACCGCTGGCCGCATGGCCGGTGGTTCAATTCCCAACAGCGGCTGCCTGACAACGGAGGAAAACCCGATCGTCCTAAAGATAAATATTACTAACCTAACCCTCCTTAGGGGTGCCTAACCCTAACCTCCCCCCCGTGTCTAACCCTAACCCCCCCTCTAAGTGCCTAAACCTAAATCCCTTCTTCCCCGCTGCCTAAGTCCCCCAGGGGGGTGCCTATCCCTAACCACCCCCCGGGGGTGCCTAACCCTAACCCTCCCTCCCCCTAGCCTAACCCTAACCTCCCAGGGGGGTGCCTAACCCTATGTCCCCCCCGGGAGCTCTAAACCTAACCCACCCCCCCCCCGCGGCTGTCCGCAGCGGCACCTGGCATCCGCTCGATCGGGATGCCGGGTGCCGGTCTCCCGACGTCGGGCAAATTACAGGCGTCTACATTTAGACGCCTGTCATTCGTCCCTAGTCGGGATAAAGCAGTCTGGAAGCTGGCGGTCGGCATTTAGACCGTCAGGTTCCAGATTACATCCAGATTGCACGTCAGTATTTGAAATTTGGGAAATGGGTGCATTATATCCTAATGCGTGTGCCCAAAAAACCCAAGACATATATATAAAACTAAAATATTTTTGTTATCGGTACTAACATTAATATACCGCAAATCTCTGTGCATCTAGCAAATAAAACCAAGGGGCAGGGCCACATTAACAATGGGGCAGTTGGAGCTCCAGCTCTAGGCCTCCACATAAAAATGTGTCCATTATCATGAAAGCATGGTCAGCCACTAGTTAGCCACACAGTGGGTAATAAATAATACAATTTTTATACTTTTACATACATTGGGGCTGATATCGTAAAGGTGTACATGCCTACATGGCACTGGCCAGACCCACACAGCACTGGTCACAGCTCATCTGCTCCTCATAATAGGGAGATGAACATTTGAGCCCCAGGCCCATGTGGCCCTTAATCCGGCCTTGTCATAGGGGTATTGTTCAACAAGCCATATTCTTATATAGAGCCACTTCAAAACAATAGCTGCTTGTTTTAGCACACCACTCTCATCTTGAGCACAGCTCACCACCATTTTGCATAATATTATGATTGAGATATATAAGTTTTAAGCAGGTGTGGATAAAAATGCTGCAAAGTAAGAATGCTTTCACAAATAGAAGTGTTATCTAGTGTATGTAGTATGTAGTGTTATGTAGCGATATGTCGTTCAGTGCAGGCACCCTCCCTCATCCCTGAACATGGCCAATCTGTCGTTATCGGCAGATTAACCAGCATGTTCAGGCAATGATTGATGTAGAAAACGACCAACGGGAGCGTGCATCGCTGGTCGATTTCGACATTTTCATGCCCGATTATCTGCATGATTAATGAGCGATTGAACAATAACGATGTCGTTATCGTTCAATCGCTCATTTTAATTGGCAAGTGGATACGCGGCTTTAATAGTTTATTGTTATCATTTAAAAAAATGCAGTGAATGAACAGTGAATGCAGGCCCAGGTTTGGGCCTGCATTGTTGATATTGTTGATCTATTTTGCTTTGCTACATATTGTTATTGCAAATCATGTTGTTCGTATTTGCAAGTGTGATTATGTGGTCTCTTCATTAAGTAGTAAAATGCCCTGTTTAACTGAAGATAGGGCTTTTTACTGCTTCGTTCTATTCATGAATCGGGTTGCTGTAGAGAAGTTCATGACTTCTCCACTGGCGTCCCCGCTCCATGGCTGGACCGATTCCCCAAACACTAGTATAGGGAGAGCGATTCATAGAAAAACTGAAAGCTCAGCTTTCTGTTGCTCTGCTTCTTACAGATTCGCCATCTCAGGATGGCATAATCTGGACAGCAAGATGAAAGAGCAGGGAAGTTGAATGCTCCCTGCCCGGCATCCGGTGCTGGCTCCACCCCCTTCAGCGCAGCGTCCTTTGCAACAGGTCTGACGTGATCTGCTGCTCTCAGACGCTGGTGCATGTGCGATGGGAACCAGATATGTCTGTCTTCACAGTGCTTCCCAGGATTGCGGAGGAGCCAGTTACCGGAGGATGTCACCGGACAGGTAAGTCTACATGAATGGCTAAAAAACATCACTATATATCGCATCGTGGCCAGATGTGTCGGGTCCATTTAAACGCTGTTTCATGGGCGTGTATAAATTACCCATTGTGATCTCCTTTGCAGCATGGGAGCTCTCAGCATCTCAGGAGAGCCGCAGTGTTTGAGACAGGTCAGACTTACTCAGAACCTGCATGGCTGCCCAATCTGAATCAATGTTCCTGGTGTGAGGAGGCAGCAGTGGGCGTCCCTATGGTCAGGGAGGCTTTGGAGACAGTGACATATTTTCGCTATTGTGATGAGTGAGAGATGGCGACTGTGATGGCATTTGCATTTGAATCTGATTCAGGCCCATTATCCCATAAGAGGAAGGTGTTCAGGTTCCTTGCAGTGGGAAAAGCACAATAAATTATATTTACCCCATTTAGTGGCATCTAAGAACTCTTAGTGGTCTACTGTATTTATCATTATGCAACTATAGAAAAGATTTTCAGCTTATCTCAATGATAATTTACTGATATCCGGCAACAGTTGACTGGCTTGTTAATAGCAAGTACTTAAGGGCTTCTTCCTATTAACAAATAGACCCATATGATAAATAGACCTCTTAGTTAAAAATAATATAGCAAATGAATTAGAATTATCACCGGCAATATTATACATGCTATGCATGGAGCTGTCTGCCTGTAAACGTATACAAAAAGTCTTTGAACAGATATTTTTCTGGTAATCATTCCCCTTTTCCAAGCCTTTTGTTGGCATGGCTATCTGTTCTTAAAAAGATAGCTATGCCAGTTGGATTTAATGCATACACACATTAAAAATAACTTTACAAACATGAATTTCTTTTGACAGTAAAAACCATTCTGCTTGCCAGCAAGTGACTTATACAAGGAGAATTGGCAGCATGGTCAGTGCATTAAATGAAAACAAAAACTTTATTGTGTTTTTACATTTGTGAGCAGTCTGATTTAGAGTTATTGTGTGTTGTCTTCAAACCAGCTCATATTTGTTCAGTGCTGCCAAGTGCAAATGTCCACAAATGCTTCCACATAATGAGTACTCAATACAGAATAACTAAACCAAAAAGATTACACTTTCATGAAGCATGGAAGTATAATGCCACGTTCAGTCTTAAGCTGCCCACACACTTTACAATCACAATTTTAATTGCAAATGGTTCCAATTGCCCTACAATTGAAATTATTTTTTATGAGACCTCATCATAAATTAATTTGATTACATCCAGAAAAATGAAAAGATTGTCCGACCCTGTACGATTCCTGTATACGTGTACCAGAAGCAGAGACATTGTACAATAATATCACCCATACAACAATTCAATTGCACAGTAAAACAATTCTGTGTCAAAAGATTACACCACATAGTATAGTTTTGATTTAATATAATTTACTCCTACATATAGGAAGATGAGACAATGGTCAATGTTCAAACAATTGATCCACATAACGTAATGATTATATTAACCACTACGCCTTTTTTTTTCCTTTAACATAAGTCCCGCATTGGAGCAGGGGAGGCGGCACTTGGATTTCTCCAGAGAGGAGATCAAAAACGTAGGTAAGGATAATTTAGCAGCGCGATAAATCTCAGGGGGGTGATTCAGATGTGGACGTTATTGCAGTAGCGGCTGCATCTCTTGTTGTCTTTATTCTAATGCTGCAGTCAATTGGCTTCTTTGTTCTAAGGCTGTAGCCAAAGGGCGTCCTATTGAGATGCTGACAGGATACAGCATGAATCCGACCGTGTGCGTGCAAAGAAGCAGATGCAGAATGTCCGAGTGAACATGGCTGCTGGTGTCAGTCCAACTATGCCATTAGATGCAGTCACTGACACCGACACACCCGCGATTGGTAGCCACCCACCCCCCCGCAGTTACCATCCAGATATGCCCATCAAAATTGCATATGTCTGCATGCAATTGTGATCTGCGTTTCTGTGCAGCAACCATCGCAGCACATGCACAGATGGAAACCATTGACCCTTATGGCTTCTCTGCGTCAACCTCTGAATCACCCCCTCTGTATAATGAAGCTATTGGAACCTGTCCATTTCTCTTATGTTCGACAAATAAAGGGAAAGGTATTTATCCATGTTTCATGTATTTATTTTCCAGAAACAAGTCATTGTTGTTGTTAATTATATTAGCAAATAATTTTTTTTTCTTTTCCGGCACAGTTCTTAATTTTGATTAAATAAAATGGTGGTAACCATCGATGACACACATACCATCTATGGTGAACCATCAATGGTTTACAACCCTCGAAGGCCACCGCTGCGGTGGGGAACAGGGGTCGTGGGCCAAATCAAAAAAGAGACGGGGCTTAGAGGGTCCTGGGGGCGGGGCTAAGTTTTCTCTAGTCCAGTTTGGAAAAAAAATCGTCTCCTACTAGTAAATCAATGGCAAAGAATCATTGGCTCTCTGTCTTCGATGGTAAAACTATTCGACATCGGCTATAAACCATTGATGATTTAGAATCATCGATGGCCATCCTTAGCCTTGAGTGAACCCTGCAGGAGGCTGAGAGGCAAGCATGCTGCTACTACCGCTGTCTGAGAGCTGGGCTGTTGAGAGAGAGAGATGTGTCTGCGGGTGTGACTGAGAGCGAGCCGGGACGCTGAGAGCAGGTGCTGCGGCTGCAGGGACATGGCGAGCTGAGCCAGACCTGGCAGAGTCAGGCTGCTGTGAAGGAGACGCTAAGTAGAGCTTGGCCAAGCAAAGTTGGACTACAGTATCAAGCGACGTGGAACAGGTCTGTCATACATCTTGAGTCACATGTACTCCAAGCTGATGCACACAGGTGCCCACTGAGGGGATAAGTCAGCAGTGTGCACAGATTCCCAATTATCTGGAATCTGCACATGCGCAGGGCACATTCTGCGAGTGTGCAGAATGGGTTCTGCTAACACGCATGTAACCCTTGAATGCCTCTGCCTGATTTGATAGGCAGTGGCATTTAAAGGGCAGTGCGGTGTTGGCTGGCGTTCCCGGAAACGGGGCGTGTCTGCCCCGCTTTCCGGGAGTGACCAGCCCAGGGACTGCGTGGATGTACGCAGTCTTGTTGGCTCGCAAGCCAACCAGCCTGAGGAAGGAGAGGCTTACTCAGCTGGCTGGCCACCCGGCGCCATCCGCCATCGCAACCATTGACCACCGATGGTGACCCCAGCACTGTGACCTCCACAGTGCTGGGATCGCAAATGCAGCAGGGGGGGTCATAAAAGCAGGAAGTCCACTCGGGCTTGCGGGAGCCTAGACCCTACCACAGGGTCTCGCCGCAAGCCCGATGGTCGTGATAATCGCGACCATCGCCAGGCCGCCAGGCTCTCCGTTTAACTGCCAGCATAGAGACGCCCACTGCCTCCACTACCGCTATCTCACATCCGTTATACCTTGCAGTCTTGCATATATACGCATACATCGGTAACATAGAGTACCATCGGCCCCTGACGCAGAAATACAGCAGCCCAGACCCTACTTAGAAAGTGCTGACCTTGTTGCACGCAGTAAGTACTGAAGCTGCGTATGCAATCGCAATGGCTAATTTATGCACGCCCATGCAACAACACGCCTGCGTTTTGCCGACCACCCCCCCATCACCACCCCCAAACGCTCACTGTCTGTCAATCAAACTGCGATGGATCTGCGTTATCTGCTTGATCGCAGTGGTGCCTTCATGCACTGCGATGCATTCGCATGCGCAGTAAGCAACAATCGCCCATCTGTGTATGCTTTAGCAATAGTGATGCTTGCTGAATCAGGCCCTCAGTCTTCAATTACCAGCATTCACAAGTGCATGACTCAATCTCCTGCTATCTGTGTTACAAGTGCATTCTGCATCCTATTCAGTCCGCATTCATCTCAAGCATCTACCATCTGGGTTGTTCTGCACTTTTGCACAGGTCCCAGCAGGTGTCCTCTACTTCCTACTCTTAGTAGTGTGCAGCGTTCCTGCAGGCTGTCCACGGTACTACAGCACTTCACTGTTGCCATATCTACAGACTGGCCTGCCTCTACTGTACTGCAGTACTGAGAACAATATTTTAAAGAGACTGTACTATCGAGCTTCCAGTACTCCATTCAGTATTTGACATAGACTGTATATCTGTTTGTTCACAAGCAGCCATACTATTGGTCTAGATGAGTAAGGGGGAGATGTATTAACGGCAAAATGCGGTAAAACCCCCGAAAATGCCGTTTTCGGGGGTTTTACCGCATTCCCCGTATGTATTAAGCATTCTGCTGCTTCGCGTCGCTAGGTAACGCCACCTTCAGGTGGCGTTACCCAATAGAAGCCTATGGGCTTCTTAGCGCGACGCTCGGGGCCGGGAGGGATCCGATCGGATCCCTCCCATGAGCCCCCACGGCCTGCGGCCTTCTGCGCATGCGCAGAAGGACTTCTGGGTGTTCAACCCGGAAGTCCCTCTGCCCGGCAGCATCGCAAAGGACAGCTCTCATCGAGAGAGCTGTCCTTTGTGAAATCCTTGGTACATACCGCGGAGGTAGCTCAGTCGTGCGCATGCGCGAGACCCGGCGAGCGACGGGCTCTCCATCGCTCCGGGTCTCGCACCAAAGGGAGCGTGCTGTTGATGTTGATTGACAGCATGCCCCCTTTGGTGGGCGTGCCGGGGGCGTGCCTGCCAGACGGAGGCGTTCTCATGGGAACGCCTACCGTCTGAAGCTGGCCCCACTGACATCACTAGTGATAGAGTCAAAATCACTCCAGGGTCTCCGTCGCAAGCCCGATGGTCGCGATGGTCAAGACCATCGCGACCAGCATCATGGACGCTCGCATATGCTGTGGGTGGTCACCCACAGCTGTGCGAGCGGCCAGGAGGCCGCTCCATTTTCAGGGAGGAGGGCACTGATTCAGAGCGAGCGCTCTGGTCAGAGCGTTCGGCTCTGAATCAGGCCCCTAGTCATCAAGTGTATGGGTTATTTTCCACACCAATTAAAGATGACCACACCTACGGCACGTTGTCCAACCAGTTACCACCAAGTTGCTGATAATCTGATCGCTTCTGATTATATTTTTATTGTGTAGTGGGCTTGGTTTGGAATACTGTGCCAGAACTAAAAAGCCTATAATAAGTCCAACATAAATACCATTTTTATTTTATAATAGTTATAAAGGGATCTCCAAAAACGTACTATACAGTACTTGCTATTTACTCTCCTATGTAACCTGCACCATGTGAACCTATGTAGCATGGCAAATTTTACCAAACGTTCTTACATGTACTGTAGCTGATTTGAACAGATCTGCCCTACTTTATGCTGCACTCTATCTCCTGTTGATTGCATTTTGATAGTTTCCAGTTACCTATTTTATTATTTTTGGTTATTTCATTTTCTATACTGTGTTTTACTTTCACATAAAATGTACTATTACACTATATTACATCCGTGAAATAAAACATTCTAGCTAAGAAAAATCTATAACAAACAATGGCTATTTGCCTTACTCAGCCCTCTGTAAAATTAACTAAAAACATTTATTATAGATGCCCCATTGAATCTGCTGACTTCTCAGCAAGGCTGAAAGTGAGTAAAGAGAATCATTACTGCACAGATGATTCCCAGTCACATAACAGCTGTACTAGAGTGAATTTGCCTTAAAGGCAGGTTTCACCTCAATTAGGATAAACTGTAATCTTTCTTGAGGGGTACGAACTATGTATTTAAACTATGAAAAAGTGAACAGATATCAATAAAATATCTTAGTTTGCTGATAACCAGAATGGACTGATGTTTTCTATAGAGACATGCAGTACTTTCCTAAGCAGTGTGTACTGTATCACCAATTTATTCAGTTACATTACATCAGTACAGTATGTTTCGTGTAAGAGGTATCTACAGCAATAGAATGGTATTAACATACATTAGCATTATCTCTGATACCTCAATTTCAATACATATCATTCCTAAAGGTGGGTACACACCTGACAGATATATCTGCAGATGATGGTCATTCATACACAGTGAACGGCCATCATCTGCTTGTGCCCTCGGGTCCCGGCGGCCTGGGGGCGGGACCCAGCAGCCGCATGGGCGGGTCGGTGGAGTATCCCGCCCCCCTCCTCGCGGCTGCAGCTGTGTGTGTACGGGCGGTCTGCAGATGAGGGTCATTCATACACAGTGAACGGCCATCATCTGCTTGTGCCCTCGGGACCCAGCAGCTGGATGGGCGGGTCGAGGGAGTGTCCCGCCCCCCTCCTCGCGACCGCACATACACACTTGCCGAAGGACAGATACTGTATGTCTGCGGACATATCTGTCCATCGGCTGTGCAGCACAGCCAATGCGATATGTCGGTGAACGACGACGCTCACCAACATATCGCGGGTACACACTGGCCGACGGGCAGCAGAAATATTGGCCGGTCAATTGATCGCCCAATGTATCTATCAGTGTGTACCCAGCATTAGTTATCTGTTTTTCCTAAACTGCATATCGTTTAAAAACTCTTTCGATGGATGGATATATATATATATATACTAAACAGATAGATAGATAGATAGATAGATAGATAGATAGATAGATAGATAGATAGATAGATTAGATAGATTAGATAGAATATAGTTTATCTCTGATACCTCAAGTGGCACATACAGTATAATTTAGTGATAGATTAATAGATATATGATAAATAGAAATAAGATTAATATTTATGTAATATACAGTATATTATATATTATTAAAAAGAAAATAAAAGAGGATCTAGGCACCAAAAAAGTACAAAATAGCGGTCCAAACAACAACAATAACCTGCCTCTAAAAACACTATTAGTAGTGGTCGGGAGTAGTGGTCGGGGATACGGCAAACACAGACAAAACTTGAAGACCTTTATATAACTTGATTATTGGACTACTGGGATACCTGAAAGATACCATTATATGAAAGTTCTGCTGGTTCGCTGTGTCAGTATGGTTTGCTGACATTTAAAGAAAGATTTACATGTATTCTAGAGAGTGGGGTACACTCAGTGCTGTGCGGTGAGGTCAATGACTGGGGAGGCACACGTGTATAAAAACGCACAGTTTTCATATATCAAAACTCTGGAGCATGATAGGAGTATGATAGGAGAGGGAGTATGACAGGGGAGGCTCTGCCTTCCCTGACTGCACATCCCTGGCACGGCCCTTTCTACCTAACTATGAGTATCACAGTAGCACTGGGCACTAGGTGTTTGTTATCATTGAGAGGGGATTTTGAAGATACCTTTTTTGTGCAGGAATATTTCTCTTTTTATAAGTGAGTACGGTACGCCTTGGCTATTAGAAAATTGTATTAAACAGTTTACACTATGAAATAATATGAAGGAATTACTACACATTCTTGGTTTCCATTTTATGATTAAACATCAATGAGGAAAAATACATCTGATGAATGAAGTGGAACATCATCTTTGATGGCAAGATGGCGAGAGCGATGCTTGACAAACAGCGGTGATCTTAGATTACCGCTGTTTGTTAAATCCAGAAATGGTGGCATAACTCCTTTAGTGAGCGCTTAAGAGGTTATGCTTCGATGATAAATGGGGGCCCGTACTTCACAAATGCTATTTCAAAGCTCATTGGTTGCTATGGGCAACTTCTCCACAGGTGTGGATCAAAGGGTCTACAGTAAAAAGGTAGACAATGTTTTGGTAGACACCACAAGTTAGACAGGCAATAGGTCGACAGGGACACAAGGTTGACAGGGTCAATAGGTCGACACATTAAAGGTCAACAGGTAAGAAGGTTGACAGGAATAAATGGTCGACAGTGTCAAAAGGTCAACAAATTGTCGATACAAAAATGGTCGCCAGGTTTTTTTTTTTCTAGCCCTAATCTTCACCCCAACCCCAACCCTCCCTCCTGGTGCCTAACCCTAACAATCGGGGTAGGTACCTGACCCTAACCATCCCTTATAGTGCCTAACCCTCCGAAAAGTGCCTAACCCTAACCCTCCCTCCTGGTGCCTAACCCTAACCGTCGGGGTAAGTGCCTAACCCTAACAGACGGAGTAAGTGCCTAACCCTCCGATAAGTGCCTAACCCTAACCCTCCCTCCTGGTGCCTAACTCTAACCGTCGGGGTAAGTGCCTAACCCTATCCGTCAAAGTAAGTGCCTAACCCTAACAAAAAATTGTGTCGACCATTTGACCACGTCAACCTTCTTACATGTTGATATTTAATTTGTCCACTTATTGACCCTGTCGACCTTGTCTAACTTGTGGTGTCTACCTAAACATTGTCTACCTTTTTATTGTAGATCTAAAGACTGGATACCCTTCTCCACTGGTCCACTTCTCCACACTTTTCACTGCTTGATACATAAACCCTATATTTGCAGTGTGATTGACGGGCAGGAGGAGTCAACAGGGTGTGTCGGCTAAAAATGCAGGTTTCAGGGGCGTGTCCCATCTGCAATCCTGTACTCAGAAAACAGGGCTCCAGCATCTCAGTTACAGCAGCCATTCTGAGTGACCATAGACTCACACAAGTTGGCATTATCTGCATCCGATGCTGCGCATGTGTACGCAGTTATGGGGAGCTGCGATGGCTCCGGTGGGTGTCTCAGTACAGGTCCCGGATAGATAGATAGAAATATAAATAGATAGATATGAGATAGATAGATAGAAATATAAATAGATAGATATGAGATAGATAGATAGATAGATAGATAGATATGAGATATTTCTATCTATCTAATCTATCTCATATCTATCTATTTATATGAGATAGATAGATAGATAGATAGATAGATAGATAGATAGATAGATATGAGATAGATTAGATAGATAGTAATATAAATAGATAGATAGATATGAGATAGATAGAAATATTAATATATAGATATGAGATAGATAGATAAAAATATAGATAGATTGATATATAAATAGATATTAGATAGATATTAGATAGATAGATAGATAGATATGAGATAAATAGAAATATAAATAGATAGATAGAAATATAAATAAAGATAGATATGAGATAGATAGAAATATAAATAGATAGATGTGAGATAGTATAAATAGATATGAGATAGTGTTATGTTCTGGGTTGCTTGTGGACCCGGGGTGGTAGCAGGAGCGATCACAGAAGCAGATTTGAAAATAAAACTAGGATTTTTAATAAGTGCTTGAGTAGACATATAATGTGGCAGTAAATAAAAGTCCAGGAAAATATAAGTGTGCACAAGAGTTCTGTGGTGGGAGCAAAAGGGTTAATGTCCAGGTAGAAACAATTAGAGCAGTCCAGGTGTGCAGGTAGTGAAACTGAAAATAATCAAGCCAGGTTTGCAGGTAGTGAACTGAAAATAATCAAGCCAGGTTTGCAGATAGTGAACTGAAGCGCAGGATGTCAGCAGGCTCAGGCACTCAGGTATGGGCAAGGGTGATGGAGGTAGCGGGGTAGTCCAGTGGGAACTAGGAGCTGACAGGCAGACTGGCAGACAGCGAATTCACAGGAACAGGAAAGCACAAAGAACTCCCTCTCAGCTAGGTTGAGATACACGTTGCACTGGCAAAGAAGGAAGGCACTGACCCTTCCTAAATACCCTATGCCGAATGCCGTGCTGTTACTGGCCGGAGGGAACATGTGACTCACCAGGATTGGCCAGCCTCATCACATGGCCAGAAGGCAAGATGGCGGCGCCCATGCCAAACGGAATGGAGACGCCGCCAGGCTTCAGTAGCGCAGAGTGACAACAGGGCCGCACAACAACGCGCGCAGCCAAAGCCCCCCGCCAGACACCAGCTCCGCCACCAGACAGCCCGCGCCACAACAACCTCACAGGTAACACCCACCTAGCGCCATGCTGAAATACCCTGGCCGTGACAGTACCCCCCCCTTTTGGGGTGGCCTCAGGACACTCACCAGGCTTCTCCGGATGGGCAGAATGGAATCTCCTGATGAGCGTGGGAGCGTGGACATCACGAGCATTGGTCCAGCAACGTTCCTCTGGACCGTAACCTTTCCAGTCCAACAAATATTGAAGATGACCTCTGCGCAGACGAGAGTCCAAGATCTTGGCGACTTCAAACTCAACTCCTCTCTCCGTCTGGACTCGAGGAGAAGCAGGTAGAGCATTATGGAACTTATTCAGGACTAGGGGCTTTAATAAGGAAACATGGAAGGAATTGGGAATTTTTAGGTATGGGGGTAACTGTAAACGGTAGGCCACTGGATTAATGACTTCCGTTATGGTGAAGGGACCGATGAAGCGGGGTGCGAATTTCATAGACGGAACTCTTAGACGAAGGTTCCGAGTAAACAACCAGACCTGGTTTCCTACTTGCATGCGTGGAACTATTCTACACTTCTTATCGGCCTGGGTCTTATAGCGAGAGGATGCCTTCAACAAATCAGACCGTACTTGAGTCCAGATGGCAGCAAAATTCCGCACCGTGTCCTCCACGGCCGGAACATCGAAAACAGGCAGGCTTCGGAATTCAGGAACACGAGGATGAAAGCCATATACAACCTGAAATGGCGTTTGGTTAGTTGACGAGTGGTAGGAAGCATTATGTGCAAACTCAGCCCACGGCAGCAAGGCAGCCCAATTGTCCTGGGAAGATGACATAAAAATTCTTAAGAAAGTCTCTAGATCTTGATTAACTCTCTCAGTGGAGCCGTTGCTTTGCAGATGGTAGGCCGTGGAAAAGTTTAACTTCACTTGAAGAACAGAACACAAAGCCCTCCAGAATTTTGCAGTAAACTGCACACCACGGTCAGAGACAATTTCAGCAGGAAGGCCATGTAGACGAAATATGTGTTGGACAAACAACTGTGCCAGGTCAGGGGCAGAAGGTAACTTCTTCAACGGTATATAGTGGACCATCTTAGAAAATCGGTCTATTACAACCCAGATAGTGTTGAAACCTTGAGAGACTGGCAGGTCTGTGACGAAATCCATAGAGAGATGCGTCCATGGACGTGATGGAGTAGGTAATGGAAGCAATTCCCCAGCTGGAGCTTGTCGTGATGATTTATGCTGGGCACAGGAGGAGCAGGAAGAGATAAACTCCATTATATCTGCCTTCATAGAAGGCCACCAATAGTGTATTTTCAGGAACTCCAAGGTCTTCCGAGTGCCTGAGTGCCCTGCGAAGCGAGAGGAATGTGCCCAGATGAGAAGCTGCTTCCTTAATTCCGGGGCCACAAATGATTTTCCCGTAGGAGGCTGAAGTTGTAATGCGGCGAAAACTCTTGATTCCAAGACAGGGGTAGTGCTTTGATTTTCAGATTGATCATCACAGAGGAGAGATCTCGATAGGGCATCAGCCTTCTGATTCAGTGCTCCAGACCGGAAGGTCAGGGTGAACTGAAACCTGGCAAAGAATATTGCCCAGCGGGCCAAATGAGGACTCACACATTGGAGGTTTTTGAGAAACAGGAGATTTCTATGGTCCGTAAATACAGTAAATGGAAACTCGGTGCCTTCTAGCAAATATCTCCATTCCTTCAACGCCAACTTTACAGCTAGTAGTTCTTGCTCAGCTATGGCGTAGTTCCTTTCGGCAGGAGAGAATTTTTTAGAAAACAACCCACACGGATGGACTCGGTTGTCCTCATAACGTTGAGACAAGACTGCTCCCAAAGCTTCAGATGATGCGTCTACTTCCAACAAAAAAGGCCTGTCCAGATCGGGTTGTCGAAGAACTGGTGCTGAGATAAAGGCCTGTTTTAGAAGATGAAAGGCAGACTCTGCCTCAGGTGACCATTGGGCAGGATTAGCACCTTTGCGGGTCAAGGCTGTAATGGGAGCCAGCAGTGTAGAAAATCCCTTAATGAAGCGTCTATAATAATTTGCGAAGCCCAACAATCTCTGGATGGCCTTCAGTGTCTGAGGTCGGGTCCAATCCAGAATTGCCTGTACCTTCTTGGGGTCCATTTCTAAACTGGAGCCAGTTATTACATAGCCGAGAAAAGGTACACTGGGCACTCCAAAGACGCACTTCTCCAGTTTGCAGTAAAGGTGGTTTTCTCTCAAACGGGTCAAAACTTCTTTAACATGTTCTTGATGTTTAGCCACAGAGGGTGAAAAAATCAGTATGTCATCCAGATAGACAACAACCGAAACATATAACAGATCCCGGAAAATCTCATTAACGAAACTTTGAAAGACAGCAGGGGCATTACACAATCCAAAAGGTATTACTAAATACTCGAAATGTCCATCTCTGGTATTAAAAGCGGTCTTCCATTCATCGCCAGCTCGGATACGAATGAGGTTGTAAGCCCCTCTTAGATCTAATTTCGAAAAAATGACAGAGCCCTTGACCCTATCAAACAACTCAGTAATCAGGGGAAGAGGGTATCGATTCTTTACAGTAATGTCATTAAGGCCTCGATAACCGATACATGGTCTTAGACCACCGTCCTTCTTGCCAACGAAGAAAAACCCAGCTCCGGCAGGTGAAGTAGAGGGGTGAATGAACCCCTTTGCCAGGTTGTCCCGGATGTATTCGGTCATGGCTTGAGTCTCAGGCAAGGACAGCGGATAGGTACGACCACGAGGTGGTATCTTATCAGGTATCAATTCAATTGGACAGTCCCATTCCCTATGAGGGGGTAAGATATTTGCTTGTTGTTCAGAGAAAACGTCGGCGAACATCTGATATTCCTTGGGAATGGCAGAAGAAACTAATGGAACTGTCTTTCTCACAGGTCGAATTTTTGGAAGACAGAATTTCTGACAGTCCATACCCCATGACAGAATCTGCATAGAACTCCAATCAATCCTGGGATTATGTTGACGTAACCAGGGTAGACCAAGAACAATTTCTTGAGAGGCCTCTGATATCACCAGGAATTTTAAGGACTCAGAATGAAGTGCCCCAATTCGGACCAATACTGGTTGAGTCTCTTTGGTGACTATCCCGTTAGTTAGAGGGCGTCCGTCTATAGAGGTCAGAGAGATGGCATGGTTGAGAGATAAACAAGGAATCTGAAATTTATCTATGAAACTAGACGTTATGAAATTTCCGGCTGCTCCCGAGTCGAGTAGAGCAGTAGCAAAGACAGGTTTGGGTTTAAGATCCAAGGCTAGGGTAATCGTGAAATCTTTAATTTTTGGAGACGGGTTCATAACTCCTAACTTGATATCTCCAGGGTCAGTTAGGATTTGGCATTTCCCGGTTTACGGGGGCAGGAGATCAGCAGGTGACCGGACTCTCCGCAGTACAGACAGTGGTTCTTTTGCAATCTTTCTCTGACGTTCTTCTTTAGAGAGGTGTGTATGATTCACCTGCATATGCTCCTCTTCAGTAGGGGAAGGAATGGGACGGGTAGAAATGGAGGGGGTAAATGACCTTTGCCGGTCAGTTCTGTTTTTTTCAGCCTGACGTTCCCTGAAGCGTAGGTCAACTTTGATACACAACGAAATCATGTCGTTCAGATTAGTAGGAAGCTCTCGAGTGACTAGATCATCCTTTAGTCGGTCTGACAACCCATGCCAGAAGGTCGAGGTGAGGGCTTCCTCATTCCATTTAAGCTCTGATGCTAAAATTTGAAATTGCACGGCATATTGACTGATGGAACGGACCCCTTGTCTTAGTGTCATGATGTTTGATGATGCTGATACAGTACGCCTAGGTTCATCGAAAATCCTCCTGAAGGATGACACAAAGCCTGCGTAATTATCCAGCAGCGGATCTGAGTGCTCCCAGAGTGGGGAAGCCCATTCCAAGGCCTGGCCGGATAACAGAGAGACTATATAAGCCACTTTAGTTCTTGCAGTTAGAAAGTTGTCAGGCTGCAGGGTAAAATGTATGTCACACTGATTTAGGAAACCTCGGCAGAGTTTAGGATTGCCGTCAAATTTATTTGGTAAAGGAAGACGTAAACGGGGAGATGATCTGCCTCCTGTATTCCCAGACGCTGATGCAGATGTAGCTGCTGGTACTTCAGGGGTAGAAAAGGAAGTTTGCAAACTATCCTGTCGCTTGGACATCTCTTGCAAAAATTTAGCCATCTGATGCTGCATGTTTTCCAGATTTTCTAAACGACCAGAAATGCACCTGAACAAATCCACTCCTGACTCCTGATCCGTGGCCGGCTCCATGGGGCCAGTGCAAACTGTTATATTCTGGGTTGCTTGTGGACCCGGGGTGGTAGCAGGAGCGATCACAGAAGCAGATTTGAAAATAAAACTAGGATTTTAATAAGTGCTTGAGTAGACATATAATGTGGCAGTAAATAAAAGTCCAGGAAAATATAAGTGTGCACAAGAGTTCTGTGGTGGGAGCAAAAGGGTTAATGTCCAGGTAGAAACAATTAGAGCAGTCCAGGTGTGCAGGTAGTGAAACTGAAAATAATCAAGCCAGGTTTGCAGGTAGTGAACTGAAAATAATCAAGCCAGGTTTGCAGATAGTGAACTGAAGCGCAGGATGTCAGCAGGCTCAGGCACTCAGGTATGGGCAAGGGTGATGGAGGTAGCGGGGTAGTCCAGTGGGAACTAGGAGCTGACAGGCAGACTGGCAGACAGCGAATTCACAGGAACAGGAAAGCACAGAGAACTCCCTCTCAGCTAGGCTGAGATACACGTTGCACTGGCAAAGAAGGAAGGCACTGACCCTTCCTAAATACCCCATGCCGTGCTGTTACTGGCCGGAGGGAACATGTGACTCACCAGGATTGGCCAGCCTCATCACATGGCCAGAAGGCAAGATGGCGGCGCCCATGCAAAACGGAACGGAGACGCCGCCAGGCCTCACTAGCGCAGAGTGACAACAGGGCCGCACAACAACGCGCGCAGCCAAAGCCCCCCGCCAGACACCAGCTCCGCCACCAGACAGCCCGCACCACAACGACCTCACAGGTAACACCCGCCTAGCGCAATGCTGAAATACCCTGGCCGTGACAGATAGATAAGATAGATAGATAGATGGATAGATAAAAAAAAAATATATATATATATATAAAGATAGATAGATATGAGGTAGATAGATAGATAGATAGATAGATAGATAGATAGATAGATAGATATTTGATAACTAGATTGATAGACAGACTAATAGATATGTTTTTTTGTTTTTTTTTGTAAATGACCGCAAGTATATTTTGTCTTTCAAATTTATGTAAGCTATACAATTATAAATAGACAGACAAGAACAATGTTGTAGCTTCTTTCATGTAGGCAGTGAATTTTTACTTATATATTTTTTTTTACCTGCAATCATATCATTCTAAATCTAAATGCACTCTGGAGAAGTGCTTTCTTAGGTATTTATTTGTGCCTTCGGTATATCAATAGACAAATTGCAGAGGAGGACCATCTAAATGTCCTCCTGTGGATCTTTGTTGCCTGTTGTCTAGATAGACAGAAAGGTATATATTAGATTTAATATTTTGACTTCATATTTATGTATATGATCATACATTTATACAGTAGCTACACAGAAAGGTTCATTGCTTCTTTCATGTAGATGGTACATTATTATATATTCTTATATATTTCTGGAACCAGCAATTATATAATACAATATATTTTGTGGAGAAGTGCCTTTTTGGATGTTGTTTTTGCCTTCGGTATATAAACAGATAAATTGCAGAGGAAAACCATTTAAATGTTCTCCTGTGGATCTCTGTTGCTGCCTAGTGCTTGACATTAGCCCTGCTTTTTTAATGCAAGCAACCATGTTCTGCAGGCTACCTGATTGCTAGGAATGTATGCTAGAAAGTGCTAGTCTTGGTGGTATGGAAAAAAGCTATTAACCTATCACCTTTGTTTTTAGACAAATAACTGACCACTATGATGGTACTGTACTGCCATATAGATCACTAGGTTTTCTTTTTCTATATAATGTGTATTTCAGCACGTGTAACATACATGTATTAGTATATTCAATAGTACACTGTATTATCTGTATACCTACTAACATAAGATTTGTAATACTATAGCTAATCTATATATATATATATATATATATATATATATTTCTGCTTATAGCTACAGTACTGTGCAAAAGTTTTACACAGGTGTGGAAAAAATGTTGCATAGTTGAGTCACTTGCCCTTGTTTCCACATCAAAGCTATGGCTTTTTGGCCACAATTCTTCCATGAAGACCACTTCTGGGCAGACTTCTCCGAACAGTAGATGAGCGTACCTGGATCCCACTGGTTTCTGCTAGTTCTGAGCCAATGGTACTGCTGGACATCTTCCGATTTCAAAGGGAAGTAAGCATGACGTGTCTTTCATCTGATGCACTAACTTTCCTTGGCCAACCACTGCGTCTACGGTCCTCAACATTGGCCGTTTCTTTGTGCTTCTTCAAAAGAGCTTGAACAGCACATCTTGAAACCCCAGTCCCGTTTTTAAATCTTTGCCTGGGAGAGACCTTGCTGATGCAGTATAACTACCTTGTGTCTTGTTGCTGTGGTCAGCCTTGCCATGGTGTATGACCTGTGACATGAAACTGTCTTCCACAACCTCACCTTTGTAGCAGAGTTTGGCTGTTCCTCACCCAGTTTTAAGATGACTACACAGCTGTTTCTTTTTCAGTTAATTACATTTCAACCTACATATGAAAATGATGATCATTATCACCTGTTTGGTATGATACACCTGACTATAATTCTACAAAATCCCTGACTTTGTGCAAGCGTACCTAGAAGAATTGATGCTGTTTTGAAGGCAAAGGGTGGTCACACCAAATATTTATTTAATTTAGATTTTTCTTCTGTTCATTCACTTTACATTTTGTTAATTGATAAAAATAAACTATTAACAATTCTATTTTTAAAGCATTCTTAATTTGCAGCATATTTTTCCACACCTGGCAAAACTTTTGCACAGTACTTGTATATTAATACATTACATGTACATATTTGCATTATACTATACTGAAGGAGTATTATCTAATTATGGTATCTAGTTAAAATAGTACAAAAATAGTACTGAAACATAACTGCTGGCTCCCATTTATATGACTCATATGACAGCATTCAGTCATGTACAATAGGTGAACTATAAGATTGTCCCTACATTGCCTGCCTTGTAACTTATTAGTCGTTACACTTGAGATAATCAGTACTGTATGTGCATTCTATATTTGTCTGGTTATAAAAGACTGATCTTACATTTGTGTAAAATGTTACACTAGGTCTTACCTTATATTAGAAACTGGTTTTGTTATAATCTTGTATTGTTTCCCCCTCCCTCCTCTTTGGTGTTCTGTTCCCTTGAGATTGATTATTGATGGCGGAAAAAAAAAAAGAACTTCCAATTTATTTTATGTGGGTATATTTAATTTAGTTGTGAAGTATTGCTGAATAACCCCCAGCAGAGCATAGCAAACTTGCATGTATTTCCTCAGTTTAGACAAATAAGACTTTCATATGAATAGCCTCCCCCTCTTTCCTAAAAGCACCATTTTTTTATTGACCAGGAATTGGGGCAGTCCCAACAAAGCTGGGACTTTTGGGAGGAATGGCTTATCTGGTCTTTCAGCTTTAGTTAGCAGAGCCCTGAGCTGGACAGGAGTGATGTGAGACCTTCCATGGAATTTTGTCCCATTAGAGGTACAGTATCTGGACTTCATACAGAACCATACATTTTTACATGATCAAAGTAAGCAAGGGGCACGTTGTGAAGGAGACGTAGCATTAGAGAGCCTAAAATCAGCATAAAATTCTAGTGATCGTTTCCCTTTAGGGTATGTACAAAGCACAGGCAGTTGATTCTGTTTAAATGATTTCACCCATACCTAATGCAATGCTTCAGAGATCATAAATGTCAGGGTAAGTTGCCCAAGAGGTGGGAAAACAGAAATCCCTAGAAGTGAAATAATTTAAATATTCCATTTCATATTTTATAGATTTTTTAAAAAAATATACGACTCCAGGCAGCAGCAGAGAGGACGAGAGTGGATAAAATGTATTTTATTGCAAGTTTTTGCTTCCTAGTCTATAAATCATACAACTTCCATAAAATTCATTGTCAGCAATACATAGAAAATCACAGTATACCTGCTGGTTCTATTTACACACATGGATGAAGTGTCTGAGACTTGCACCTATAGCAGGCAGACAGATACTCAGCAATGAGATGGAAGAATTACGTATGGAGAATAAAACAGACAAAGTTTAAGTCTTTATTTGCCACTGGAGCGTAGGAGCTTGAGAAACAACACCACTTTTTTATTTTTTGCTGTAGTAAAAAGGTGACGAAGTAGAGAGGAACGGAGAAGACAAATCAGCACAAAGAGCTTAAGTGCAAGTTAGAAGTCACCATTAACAAGCCACCACCTAAAAGCGGAGGTGCCATGGAATTCATGTACATTACAGCAATATAGTTACTCACTAGGTAACTGCTGATTTTTTTTTAGATGCATTATTTTTAAAACTCTGCTAGTGTCACATTCATATTTATTTTGTGCAGCACCATTAAAGGATTTATATAGATTTTATATTTGGACATATTTTTAAAGATATTGGCACTAAAATTCTTTTTTTTTTTAAACATTTTTAAAGAAAATATTCATTCATCATCCTAGACTTTCAGATAAATTCAGCTTATTAAAAGTAGTTTTTCTTTCTATATTTTGTCATAGTATATGTCCATTTGTACTGTAAGTACTGACTATATGTTCTGCAGTCAAAACTATTGTTCATCTATTCTAAATCACATCTGATGGCAAATTAACTAACCTTAAACACAACACCCCCCCCTTCTCTAATGGGCAATTACTGTGTCCCTGATACATACGTCTATCCATGTGTAAAGGAATACTCTTGTTACAGAATAACAGAATGCTTTATGCATCTTAAATTACAATACTGATGTCGATGTGCTTGCAAATGTATGTAAGTTCCCGGGAACAATACTCTACAGTGAAGAAACAATACTCTGAAGTCTGGATCAATACTCTTCACATGGTACATTTCATCGATTAGGAGCTTAATAAACTGATTCACAGCGGAAGGTTAATTATTTAGCGCAAGCTGTTCAGGTGATGTTACCATGAAGAATAGAATCAAAGAACAGACTTGATACAAAGCAAACTGACATTATAAGGATCTTAGGTGTGATTTTCTGTCCGAGTGAAAAAGAAACACTGGGAACCCATTACGGAGGACAAACAATCGTTCTCTTGGCTGCTGTACGTAGTCTTAGAGACAAAAGGGGCATAAATACCAATTTTGGTCTCTTCATATTTGCACCTCACACGTCCACAAAATATTTCACAAAATGAATCCAAAACCTTTGGAGAGAAATTGGGATGGAATATGACAGGAGAATGGAAGGAAATGTCAGATGTAAACAGTCAGAGTGAGCAGAAACCCATTACATACATAATGGAAAGAAATCTTCACAATTATGTTCTACTGGTGCAAATGCAGGAAACATACTAAGAATACAAAATAAAAAGACTATACATTTGGTCTGAAAATGTAAAAAGCAAGTTACTGGAAAGCTCCAAACTCCAGCAAACCCGCACTTGTGGGCCCCAATTTAATCAGCAGCTTTTTGCCCTCACAGAAACGTCATTAGAAATAGAGATTGATCTTATCAGGAGGATTCCAATCATCTGTTTCCTTTCTGTGTATATCTCATTCAAATATTCCAAATTCCAGGTGTCAGACAGTCTCTTTCTTGCTCCTATTTTCTCCCTCTTGTCTATGCTGATGTTATGCATATTGCCATCAGACAGCTACAAGACAATGATAGTCCAAAACAGAAGAAAACCAAGGCTGGAGTGAGGGACCCTGAGACTTAGGCCCGAATTATTGCTGGTGAAGATAGGCTCTGGAGACTCATAAAGAGAATCATCTGAAGCAAAAGAACCAGACAGATCAGCGTTATTAGAGCTTCTATTTGGCTTATAAATATATTGGTATATTCACATATTTACGTACACATACAACAATAAAACAGTAAAATTATTAGAATGGTAATTGTAAGAAATTGTGAGAAACCATAAAAGAAATACATGAATGATTGAAAAAAATAAAAATAAAGCAAATAGATATTTTTCCGGTTTAATAAAAGTTAGTGAAAATTTAAAAAAAAATTAAAAAAATCTGAAATTCAGATTGGCTCTAGAGACTAAAATAAGTGTATATCACACACTGCTGATTCCAGATATTTTCCTTCCTAAAAATATTTTTTAAATATTACATACATCTAAAGAGATAGCTTTACCAGAAATAGATTTGTATTAAATTATACTGTTGCTTAAATTTCATTCATTTTATAATTATACTTATTTCCAAAACTGTAACGACTCCTTAATATTTAGAATTCCTGAAGGATGATGACTTTCATTAAATTAAATAATTTGCTTTGCCCACATACTATCCCTGTGTTGACCAGAGGTCAGGGGTGTAACTACTACCAGAGCAGAATATGTGGTAAATATGGCACACGGTTGTGAAGGGGATCAGACTATGGGTTTCCACTTACTTGTTGGACGTACGTAAACTTTCAGCCTGAGGCAGGGTTTATCCACCAAGTTTGGAGGGGTGGATGCTGTAAAATAAAATGTGTTACTATCAATACAATAAAATAACATCTATTAAGATCAACAGTAACATTATGTAAATCAGGCTTCACAATTTTTATATAAGGTGCTAAATTAGTAACCTGTTTTCTTCTGTTGGGCAGTATAGTGCTTGTGTTTTGAGAGCAAATTTTTTTGTGACAAAAGGATTCCCCCATCTTACAAAATATATTGAACTTAAAAATAGGTGAAAACTAAAAGTGAAGCTATGTACAGCCATGGCCAAAGGTTTTGAGAATTACACAAGTATTGGTTTTCACAAAGTCTGCTGCTTCAGTTTTTATGATGGCAATTTGCATATACTCCAAAATGTCATGAAGAGTGATTAGATTAATTGCAGTTAATTGCAAAGTCCTTCCTTGCCATGAAAATTAACTTAATCCCAAAAACAACATTTCCACTGCATTTCAGCCCTGCCACAAAAGGACCAGCTGACATCATGTCAGTGATTCTCTCGTTAACACTGGTGAGAGTGTTGATAAGGGCAAGGCTGGAGATCACTCTGTCATGCTGATTGAGTTAGAATAACAGACTAGAAGCTTTAAAAGGAGGGTGGAGCTGGAAATATTGTTCTTCCTTTGTTAACCATGGTTACCTGCAAGGAACCACATTCAGTCATAATTGATTTGCACAAAAAGGGCTTCACAGGCAAGGATATTGCTGCTAGAAAGATTGAACCTAAATTAACCATTTATCGGATCATCAAGAACTTCAAGGAGAGAGGTTCAATAGTTGTGAAGCAGGCTTCAAGGCACCCAAGAGAGTCCAGCAAGTGCCAGGACGTCTACTAAAGTTGATTCAGCTGTGGGATCAGGGCACCACCAGTGCAGAGCTTACTCAGGAATGGCAGCAGGCAGGTGTGAGTGGAGGAAGGCCTGGTGTCAAGAAGGGCAGCAAAGAAGCCACTTCTCTCCAGGAAAAACACCAGGGACAGACTGATATTCTGCAAAAGGTACAGGGATTTAACTGCTGAGGACTGGGGTAAAGTTATTTTCTCTGATAAATCCCTTTCAGATTGTTTGGGGCATCTGGAAAAATACTTGTCTTGAGAAGGAAATGTGAGCGCTACCATCAGTCATGCCAACAGTAAAGCATCCTGAGACTATTCATGTGTGGGGTTGCTTCTCAGCCAAGGGAGTGGGCTCACTCACAATTTTGCCTAAGAACACAGCCATGACTAAAGAATGGTACCAAAACATCCTCAAAGAGCAACTTCTCCCAACCATCCAAGAACAGTTTGGTGACAAACAATGCTTTTTCCAGCATGATGGAGCACCTTTCCATAAGGTAAAAGTGATAACTAAGTGGCTCGGTGAACAAAACATCGAAATGTTGGATCCATGGCCAGGAAACTCCCCAGACCTTAATCCCATTGAGAACTTGTGGTCAATCCTCAAGAGGCGGGTGGACAAACAAAAACCCACAAATTCTGACAAACTGCAAGCATTGATTAGGCAAGAATGGGCGGCCATCAGTTAGTTTGTGCCCAGAAGCTGATTGACAGCATGCCAGGGCGAATTGCAGAGAACTTGAAAAAGAAGGGTCAACAATGCAAACATTGACTCTTTGCATAAACTTAATGTCATTGTTAATAAAAGCCTTTGACCCTTATGAAATGCTTGTAATTTTAGTATACCATAGTAACATCTGACAAAAAGTCTAAAAACACTGAAGCAGCAAACTTTGTGAAAAACAATACTTGTGTCATTCTCAAAACTTTTGGTCATGACTGTGCACTAGAATTTGTTGTTTTATACAGAACCAATATCAGATACTTTAATAAGCGCTATAACAACAGTAAAGTAAAACTGATCAATTATTTTGTAAGGAACAGACGTATTCGGAAAGAAATGGTGCCAGAGCCAGAATGGCCATCTGGCACTTCTGTTAAAAGCAAGAAGGGCCGATGGCCTGATGGGCCAGTCTGGCCCAAATGTCTGGCCGAGCAACTCTGCCTCCTGGCACTCTGCTAGTCCGGAGAAGGGGGCATGTACGTGTGGTGTGATTATGCCCCTTTTCCTTGCGCGCGCCACACAGAAGGATGTCGGGCTATTCTGAATGGTGCTGTTTTCCTTGTACTCTGACATATCAAAATTAATTACAAATTTTGGCTTGACAGTATCTACAGTCTCTGCTAATTACAAGGGTGGTATGCAGCCTTCCAAGCCTGGTATAATTTCCACGTTTAAAGATAACTCACATAATTTTATATGTACCTACAAGTTCCTCCTAATATTTTCGAGGCCCACAAGTCTGGAAAGGTCAACAATGCTTTCCTCAAAGCTTCTACTGTTTTCCTGTTTCTAACTAAAACTAAAGGAGCAGGTCCATGGACAATATGCTCTCTGTTTTATGAAAGGGCTCAGCAGGAACAAAAAGAGCATCACTGGGCTCTTCATGTCATTGTATGAACCCTCTGACTGGTGAAAAGCTAACCCCACATAAGGAATATTCAGCATTGATGTTTAACTTAATAGATTCTACCAACACTGAGTTGTCCATTAAAATAACACAGAGCCTTCTCCCTAGTTATACACTGGGGTTCATGACTAACTGGATGTGTAGTCTTAAGGGACTCATACATCTAAGGCCCGATTCCCTGTTCTGCCGATCTACAATCTGATGATCGGCAACTGTTGATGATCAGAGATCCGTCAGCGGATCAGGGAAATTTACCATGTAAAAAATCCCAGATGCACATTTTTTGGGTAGGGATCAGTGAATCGAGATTTTTCAACATGTTGAATGTTCCCGATTCCCCAACCCCACTGTCAACAGAACATGGCATTGCTGCGATAGCGACTAAATGTTTGGGCCCCATTACCCAGTGTCATGATCAACCACTCTCCTGCTACTGTCACTATGTGAGTATTGTAATTTGAAAATTCTGTGGTTGTGGATAGGACTTACAGTAAATTTTTTTCTCTGCAATGTATTTGGCACTGGGCCTGATTCAGAGATGTACGCAATGCTGATATTTATGCAGTTGAGTGAGTATCTGTAAACTGCGACTGATGCTGCATCTTTATACACAGATGCTTGGACTTGCAAAGCCACAAGTGGGCATTTCAATGCAATCCTAGGTTTCTGCGACATTTGCATATTTTCACACAGCAGTTGCATATGGGGTCGTAGCTGCGATGGCATTAGCTTACATCTAGGGCCGGATTAACAGGGGGGCGACAGGGGAAATCGTCCCTGGGCCCCCACACGTTAAGGGCCCCCACACCCATCGGGGTTAAAGTGGACCGGAGGAGATGGAACCAGTTCCAGTTCCATTAATCAGGGGGCATTACTATTGGGGGCTCTACTAGAGAGGGAGCATTAGTATTGGGGGCACAAATAGAGGAGCATTACTACTGTGGGCATTTCTACAGAGGGCTCTACTAAAGGGGGAATGACTACTGGGGGCATTACTATTGGGGGCACAACTACATGGGTATTACTACTGTGGGATTTATACAGGGGGCATTACTACTAGGGCATTACTATTGGGCACACGCCCAATTACTACTATTTGGGGCACAACTACAGGGGTATTACTACTGGGGGCATTTATACAGAGGGCATTACTACAGGGGGCACTACTAATAGGAGTATTGCATAGGGGCACTGCATAAGGGTCACTACTACTGGGTGCACTGCATACGGGGCACTACCACTGTGGACACTGACACTACTGGGGGCTCTGCATAAGGTCCCCTTTGCGCATACCCCCAGTTTGTCACATTTAATAGGGGCCCCCACATGTTTGTTGCCCAGGGGCCCCCACAGACCTTAATCCGGCCCTGCTTACATCTCTGATTCAGGCCGACTAGTTTGATCCTTGGTGATGTTACCCAAACTTTTTCAATCCTGGTGACAGCTGTCCTGCGCAATATGTATTCCATCCATTGGGACATCTATAATGGGTGCAGGGTGTGTGGTGCACACAGGCCCCTGGGTCCAGGCAGGGCCCACACGGCATATCCTGCACCCATGCTGCAGGCAGAAATCACAGTGAAAATGGTGTGCCCATTTTCCAAATGATTTGCCCATGTGCAGTAGAGAGGTATGGATGCCATGTTCCGGGAGACCTGTGGTGCAGTAGACTCTAGCACAAAGCTGCTGAAGAGGAGAGGGCCTGCATGGAGGCTGCACACGGGTCCCCTCCTCTCTTAAACTGCCCCTGATTCCATCTGTTTTCCAAATGGAGGCAGACCGTGCAGCTCATTGAACAAGCTCAGTTGACAGACTCTATCGGTGATACCTTACATTCAAACTTCAGGATTAAGACCTGGAGAATAACGATACTGCATGAACAGGCAGAGGGAAGTTTCTATTGAACCATGGGTACCTTGCATAGGACAGCTTTGGGTCATGGGTTCACTTACTTACTTAAATCATTTTTTTAAGAACTCCTCAATTAACTCATTCTCCCTCACAAACTTTACAACCTGAGACAAAATTACAGAGGTTAGGGGTAGTCAGAGGACATGGCTTAAGGTTTGAAAAAGAATAGCGTACGGTGCAGTAAGAAAGGTTTCACAGGTAATACGGAATCGGTATGTAATGATGGCAAATGGGATGCCTCCTGTCACAATACCGACAGCGGCATCCCGATGGTTGATAACCCTAACCCTCGCCCCCTTAGTGCCTAAACCTAAACCCCCCCAGTGGTGCCTATCCCTAATCTCCCCCCCAAAACCTAACGCTAACCCCGCTAGCTGCCCCAAACCCACCCCTACCCCCCCCCCCCCGCGGCTAACAGGACAGGTGCCCCTCAGTTACCTCATTCAGACACACGTCCTCCTGGATTCTGGCATCGAGACTGAGATAGGCGTTGGTGTTTTGAAGCTTATTTTAACTCCCTTGTTGGCATTTCAGCGTCGGCATAGAGAACGGCGGCTCTTGACTACATCCCGGTAATACGATCAATATATATAGGAGTGATTTAAAAGACTTAACAGACTTATACCCCTTTTACGCTGGAGCTAAAACCCGGGTTATTACAGGGTTAACCCGGGCAGCTCCATGGTGTAAAAGGGGAGAGAGTTGGATCGTCACTCGACCCGGCAATCCAACCCAGGTAAATAGTAGGGTTTAACACAGGCGTAGCCCATGATATCCTGCTGTGAGAGCAGCGCACTCAGGGTCACGATGACCTGGAGTGCACTGCAAGCCGGCCGATTGGTCCGGCTACAGTGGCAATTGGAGGTGACGACATCTCCAAGCATCCACTTTCACGCTGGGAAAGCCGGGTCTATGCAGACCCGACTCCGGTGTGAGTGGCGCCGACTCGGGAATATCCCGAGTCGGCGTCGGCTAAATTCCAGGTCTGATCCGCATAGGAACTCTGTTCCAACTCCGGGTCAGACCCGGAATTTTGGTGGAAAAGGGGTATTACTAAGTGGTAAGTTTGCTATATACAAATATGAAAACTAAACAAGCTGGAAATTAGGTGATTTCAGTACACAAGGTATGGCACAATGGGCACCTGCTTGGGAATTCTCTCCAGTTACTACAGTATGTTGTTGAGTGAAGCCTTATATTTTACATTCTCTGGTTTTACACCCATCAGTGAATAGGTTCTATAAAATAATATAGGAACTTGAGCTATTTTTTTGTAGAACAAGAGTCCTAATGTATCACCGCTCAGTACATTTCTCCCCGTGTGTGTTCCATACAGGCCAGTGTAATTAGCAGCCTTGTATGTCCCTTGTGATTCTGCAGCAATCAAAGTACTTAAGTAGCTGCTGTGCTAATAACAAATTAGTATTCAAGTGTCTAATTTACACAAATTTCACCTTGTCATTGCTTAGTAATTAGTGACAATTATGGGAAAGCGTAAGCAAGTGGTGCTAGCTCCTTCTAAAACTTCCCCTATGGACATGTGATACTTAAAGTTCTGAGCTTTTGGAGGAGTAATCAATCTTTTTAGGTGCCTTAAAAGAAGGGTCAAAATTGTAATGAATCTAGTTTCTATTAATCATGACCTATAGCTTGTCTGCAGGATAGTCCTGTGACTGAAAGGGCAGTATCTGATGAACAGTAGCACTGCAGCATGCTCTCACCATAAGCATCTCAGACTATTGTTCCAAAATATTAACACTACTTTTCTGTTGTTCAAACATATAACTAGAGCAAGTGAAAATGATGCCAATTCTACATGGCACCCTGGCACTTTAGCAAGTCAAGACTTTAAACTGGAATACAGCAGTATTCTGAAACATTCTTGTAGTGAGGCATTACATTCAATGGGAAATCCTATGTCCCTATAATATAATAGCGCTCTATTTGTGATGCTTTATTAACACAATTTATTTTTTCTGATTTGAAAACTGCTGCCCTATAACAGGCCTGTGCTACGTACATATTCCTAAACCTTCTGGGTAAAACTAAAAGGTTCATTTCACCGACATCAATTTCATCCTAAAATATGTGCAATATGCACGTCGGTGTCCAACATAGTCTCTCACTGTCTACATTTGCAAAATATAATTTTGATTCAGCTGCCTTAACATTTACTATACTCACTACTTTTCTATTAAACATAATAATCTTTGGGATTTTCCACTCTGTTAGATACTAGAAGAAACCCTTTACAAGCCCATTATTGTTCTGCAAAAATAGCCTTTCCTCTCATATGCTATTATACCATTTTTTCAATACCACTAGTCAGAGCTTCTCTGAGAGACAGCTGGATTTTGAGCACAGCCACAGATCTAAATGTATTAGGAATATTATCGTAATTTTCAGTGTTAGCTGCATGAACAAGTGACCTTGTGTGTAAGTCTGTTCGGTGACGTTAACGTTTTACGTGTCCTTCCGAGACCGATCCTGCTGTGAAGAAAAGACTAATCTTTTTCAGCTGTAAAATTACACCATCTACAAGTCTATTTTATTTAACAGATCATTTTAATTGATCAAGGGCTGCTGTCTTGAATCCAGGAATCCTAACTAGTATTGGTTTTCTTTGAAGATTTTACTCCATTTTACTGTGCTCACATTACTGTGCTTTCCTTAATAGTCTTTAGAAGAGAGGATTTAAACTAAAAACATTTAGCTAGCCCCCAGATGAGAACTGCATCCAAAAATGTCAACCTTGGCCTATAATTTTAGCCATTCGCCATATGCCTGTGAGGTTTATTCAGAGACTAAACGAGGTGTTATTTGGTCCCTTTCATGTCTGCTAAATACATTTCTACCAGCAGCCCTATTTTCTCATGTTCCAGCTGACTTGAATTCTAACTGGTCTAACAGCAGCAGTCTGATTCACCATTGGCTTCTTTGTAATATTTTAATATTATTTAAAAAAAAAGAGCACTGATCTAGAAAGAATGTTGTAAATGGTTTCGGCTTAATAAAATTAGAACAACATAAAACTTGCAATTTTTTCAATTGGAGAACAACAGTATTGAAATGATTTAGAGAGGAAAGAAATAATACATTATAAAGAAAGAAAACCCATATGACTCAGTTCCAACAAAATAAATATGGGAAAATAGCATTGCTGTCTATTGAATTATCCATGTAAGTGGAATCCATTACCACAATAATTTGCTGAAACCTGTTTATATTGTACCTATCTCATTTGAGCATAAAACCCAGTAGAACAATTTTCTGGTTAAGAACATTTGTCAGACTGGCTAAATGCCTCCTATGCCTGTACAGTGTGCTAATGGTCCGATGAGACCTGCGCCATTAGTAAATGGCTTGCTGATTCAATAAAGTTTAATTCAGCAGTCTCTACAGATAATGGTTTTATTCTATTCAACCACAATCCTTTATGTTTTAATAGAGCCTTAGGTTAGAGAGTGTATCTGTCTTACATTGGAAGGAAAAGTATATATAATTACAGAGCCATAACAGGGCACAGTTGCGCCCAGTGCCAGCCCCACCCACTGAGCGCGTCATGTCATGATGTCGCACGCATTATGTTGTGCAGAAGGGGGCGTGACTGGCAGCTCCGGTAAGTGCAGCGCTGACTGGGCGTCGTCAGGACGACCGTTCGGCTGCATATACTGTGCAGGGTGCCCGTCTGGAGCATGCACAGGACGCTCCGCGGGTGATGCAGCAATCCTGGCTGTAGGGTGCCATTCCAGGCACCCTGCTTGCCAGGAGCAAGGGCCGGGGGGACGGTTACGCCCACAGAGCCTCTGCACAACGGAATTGGCCACCCATAACTAGTAAGAGCCCTGTATAATTACAATACTGTGCTATGTGCCCTAGTTATGGCTTAAGGGTATGTCATGATAGAACTCTTCTGATGTTAGTAACTATGTTAGACAAATATTTGGGGCTTTATTTACGAAGCGCGACTTTTGTAAGCCGCTGCTTTGCAGTGGAACGGAGGTGAAAATGTAAAATGGCACTCACAGTAAGTGTAAAAAACTGACTGAGAGTGCCATTTAATTTTTCACCTCCATCCCTCTTCTTAAGTAAAGCCCTTTGATCTCTTTAATTCATTGATTCACTGAAGATAATAATTCAGAAGGAAAAGAAGAAAGTTAATAGGTAATGTGAACACTGTGTAATCTATAACTCGCTGCCATATGATTTTGATTCATGACCTTTTTGTCTTGTCTTTTTGTCTTGTCCTACTCGATCTCCAGTTTTTTAATGTGTTATTGTCAAATTATGCTATAGCTTTAATTACAACTAAGACACTTTTCATCAAGTGCTTCTTTCTGTCTCCAACAATCCTCGCATACACTAGCAGACCAGTGCTCCAGATTATGAACTTAGACAACCATCTTGCTTCAATCTAAATCTTTGAGAATTTGTTTTGTAATGACAGAAAGAAGCTGATGGCATAGCAATAATGGCTAATAGACTTGGATTCAAATCAGGCATAACAAAGCTGACAGCTGAACAACAGTACCCATCAGCTATAGAAGTTTAAAATGAATATGCTCCTCTGTCAGGGTGACCTAGTGAAAGTACTCAGCACCCAATTAGAATTCTGAAGATTGGGATAAAATAAATATAAAATGTAAATAGCATACTATACTAGTACAGATACCAAACAGATTCATAGCATGTAATAATCCAAAGATAAAGGTATGTGGACAAAGTATTATATATGTAATAAACATATAATGTATAGTAAAAAATGTATTCATATGAATAAATCTGAAGTTATGAAAGATAGTCAATGCAACATTAGTACCATGCAGTTATCCAGAATTATATTTGGGTTTATACAATGCCATCATGGTCAGCTCAGAGATGATATCAGTAGGTGTGACCAGATGTGCGGAACAAACTGATGAAACAGACCAATCGGGATGTAGTCTGGAAGCTGACGGTCTAAATGCCGTCCGCCGGCTTCCAGACTCTCTAATCCCGGCGTGGTACTAATGACAGGCATCGAAATCCCAACGCCTATCATTAACCATACGCCCAGAAGACTGATGCCCAGCATACCGAATGAAGGTAAATCAGGCACCGGGCACGGACAGCCCAAGGGGGGAGGGGGTTAGGTTTAGGGCTCCCAGGGGGACTTAGGGTTAGGCACCCTCTGGGAGGGTTAGGTTTAGGCTAGGGGAAGGGGGGTTAGGGATAGGCACCCCCCGGGGGACTTAGGTGTAGGCAGTGGGGAAGGGGGGGTTAGGTTTAGGCACTTAGAGGGAGGGATTAGGGTTAGGTACTTGGGGGGGTAGATTAGGGTTAGGGGGTAGAATTAGGTTAGCGATACTTACCTTAGAGACAATCGGGATCTTCACCCTTGCCAGGCTGCCGCTGTCATGCGGCCCGCGGTAATACCTGCTACACCCGGCCAATCTAATGCAGCACCACAAATTTAGGTAAGCATACTATTATCAACAATCCAAGCTCTACAATCAGATGACAATGATGGAACTGGAATCCAAAGTTTTATATAGACTACTAAGGCTATTCTAGTATGCAGACACAAATACATGGTACTGTACATGCAGGACACATTAGAGCTTATCACTGAAAATAAATTATTAACCATAAGCAAAGAAAACACATGGAAAGGGGAAGCTCAATAAGATTCTCTGCATAAAGAGTGGACTTTATGTAATTCACTTCAAAACTGTAAAGCAATTGAGTATAAGCGGACAATTAAAATTTTATTAAATATAATTGAGCATTATAAATTGAGACTTGTAATTAAATGATGCACACAAAAATGTGACTAAGACTATGGTGTAATTAGTTGGGTATGTTATACCCACAAGTGGAATGCCGGCTGTCAATACACTGACAGTGGCATCCTTATGCTGACAATCCCGTCAGGGGAACGGTATGTAATGTTCCCCTGTCCTATTTACCCCCTAACCCTCCTTTCCTGCACCCTAATACCAACCTTTCCTACTCCGTACCCTTACTCTAACCCTCCTGGTAAGTGCCTAAACCTAACCCTCCCCCCTTAGTGCCTAACCCTAACCCTCCCTCTTAGTGCCTAACCCTAACCTCCCCCTGGTGGTACCTAATCCTAAAATCCCCTGTCTCAGCCTAACCCTAACTCCCCCCGGGTGCCTAAATCTAACCCCCCCCTTCCCGAGGCCAACACCTACCCGGCCCCGCTATACATACTCATTGGGATACCGGCTGTCAGGATTCTGGCGTCGGCATCTCCAGCCATGGCCCGTATTCAATTTGAGGCGAAAAGTCCGGATCCGTCATACTTTTTCGCCGATGACATCATTTTCGCCTGCTTTGACTTTACTCCGTATTCAATTTGAAAGACTTTCCGCCTAGGCGGAAAGTCAATGCAATGTAATAGGCGGAAAAGTTTCGCCTATGAATAGGAGGCGGAAAAAAGTGCAGAATTGGGGTTTTGGGGTGCAACGTTGCAGGAACCCCCGTGCAGCCTTCAGACAGTCCCCCAAAGGTAAACTGTGTCAAAAATGTTTTTAAAAAAACACTTACCCCAAAAAATAACTTTGAATTTGGGGGTGTAAAAAAAATGGGGGGGGGACAAAGTTAAAAACTAGCGAACTTAACTCTGGGGGGGTCACTAAGTATGCCCCAGGTGTTTTTTTGATTGAAGGTGCTTGCGGCAGGTGGATTTTTCACAATCTTTTCAACTTTACTTTAGCAACTTTTAAATATGCTGGCCCCCATTTTCAAGTACCCCAAATTTGCTGGGATAAGTTATTCCATGCAATAAAACCTCCTGAATACTATTCTGCACCACATATAGAAAAACACTATTTAGCAACTATTGAGCCCGTTTAAAAACACCAAATACCTAGAGCAAGCCAAATCGGGGATACCATAGCTAACCCCCATGTCAGAGCATCATTTGGGGGGTATCAGGCAGATTTCCCCAAATCTGACAGTACTTAACGCTTGTTCAAGTTTCGCCAGGTCCTGTTTTTGCATACTTTCAAATTGAATATGGGGTAAAGCGTGCACGCGAGCGATACTTTTCCGCCTACAAAACACGCGATGTAGGCGAAAAGTCTGGAAGGTGGAAAAGTATTGCGGGTCCGCTCAAATTGAATACGGCTCCGTGTCGGGATTCCGTCACCTGTCTTCTCATGCTGATCGGGTAAACTAACCGCCGCCCAGTTTAACTATCAATCCAGTCAGTTCTGGATTAACAACTAGGCGGTTACATAATTAGTGTTGGACTGACCAGTGGAATGCAAGGTGCAGGCTTCAACAAATGAGATAGCAACAGGTAACACTGTTAGCACCTAAGGAACAAGAAGGTCATGGGCGGCACCAGTGTTTTGGCTGTGTTATGGCTGCAACGTAGCAAATGATTCTTCAAAGATCTGAGATCACAGGGAGGTGAGTAGCACTGGGGACACATCATGTGAACTGGGGGCATTGTGTGGCATAATGTCAACTGAGGACACTGAGGCATAGGGCTTAATCTGCCGATGTCAGACGTAGTGGAGCAATGTTTTGCTACTGCCCATGCTTCCCAGGTGTAATATCAGGCTCACGCAGGGAGGCGTATTGAAAATATAATGGGCTTTTTGGGCAATGACAGGTAGGTATCTTAGCACACGTACGGCGATGGTGCATCTTATGGGCATGTTGTGGGAGTGTCACGGGCATATCAGTGAAAGTGGTTAACACACATCTGTTTGGCCGCTCACATAGGAGGCCATACTCTGACTGAGAACTGCAACTGCCATAAGGCTTTTGCAAGTTTCGATGGTGGCATCTAAGGACGCACCAATCGGTATTACTGCATGTGTGGATGCTGACAGTGAGCGTCTCAGTCCTTGCACATTCTGATGCATGGATGTACACAAGGACTTTGCATATAGTCGCAGATGGGAGACCGCCAATAGACGCAGCTGGTGACGCTTCTGCATCTACCTCTGAATAAGGCACATAGGGGCTTATTCATCATCACTTAATTTATACAAAAGCAGGTGAAAAATAAAATTTTCACTTAATTTTGTATAATTTAAGTGTCAGCTCCATTCATCAATCATGTAACGCAGGAGATATCACTGATATCTCCTGGTTAAAATTGTGCCTTGATAATTTCCACAGTACTTTAGTATAGGGATGTAGCAATTATGAAATTCATCAAGTTCCGAAAATGCATTTTTTTTCGGAACTTGTGAGTGATACTATACGCCACTCTGAGATAGCGTACAGCGTCCGATACCATGCACAAGCTGCCATTTACACGGCAGCTTGTGCAGCAGAGGGATCTAGTCAGATCCCTCCAGCTGTCTCTACTTACTTTCGGCGTCTTTGGCTGTCACTGGCTCCCTCCTGTGCTCTTCTGCTGGCCGTCCGAAGGAGGCTAAGAGCAGCGACGGTTGCGAGCCGGGGGGCCACGGGGGGAGAGACTCCGGCGGCAGGTTAGGGGGTGAGGGAGGGGGGTCATACACCGGCGGCTCCGGAGAGCCGGGACTGACACCGACAGCTGCAGGGGGAACTTGTGCAGCTACTGAACTGCGCCAGCCACGGGTGAACTGATTAGGACACCAGGGGAGAATGGGAGCCGGCCAGATTGGACAATGGCGGCCGCGGGGAGTGGGAGGGATGACTTAGCCGGATTGGACACCGGCAGCCACTGAGGGGGCGGATCGTACACCGCTGGCCACAGGGGAAGGGGGTCCGACCAGATTGGACACTTCCGGGGGTGGGGGGGAACCGGTTCGGATAGCTCTGGTGACAGTGGAGTCTGCAGGAGATTCTCAGCTCCCAGTCCCGGCTGCTGCCAGCGGGGGGGCAGGGGAAGGGGGACCTCGGACGGACACCGGAAAGTATCACTTTTCTGAAAAGCTGACTCCGCAAAAAGAGCAGCTTTTCGGAAGTGATACTTTTGTTAGTGAGGAATGATGAATACCTCCAAAATATCTTTTAAACTTTAAATTATCACTAATGATAATTATGTAATGATGAATAGGCCCCTTAGGGGTCTATTCTGCAAAAGTGACGATGTTGCCCAGAATATTATCAGGCAACATCATCACGATTTTGTATCAATTATTAAAATTTAAATAAGCTATTCAGCAATATTTTCTGCAGGGACAGCGTTTGCGGTAACACGCTGTTCCTGTCATGTTACAGAAGGCATTGTTTTCGGTTTCCGAAAAAGAATACCTTCCAGTGGCGGCTCCAGAGGTGGGGCTGCAGGGGAGCCACACCAACTGCCATTTAAAATCTGCCAAACATCATTGGCTGGGACACACTGGCAGTTGGTGTGACTCCAATATTTGAATTTTGGACTGTGCTGCAAACTCACCTCTGGAGCCGACACTGATACCTTCTGTTTCTGCTTCTGCGCATGCTCAGTCATGAGCTCGGGAACGGTCTCCGTCCCTGCTTTGAGGTGACTGCCGATGGGTAAGGCCAAATACAGCCTATTCAAATTGATTGACATGTGTACACAAGCTTTATATTAGTCTGTATACATGTATATTTATGTGCTTTTATATTTAAAATGTATATGTACATTTTAAATATAAAAGCACATAAATATAAATGTATACAGACTAATATAAAGCCTGTGTACACATGTCAATCAATTTAGGCAGGTTGGATAGGTTGGATATGCTCTAGAGTGCTTATCTGTCGTCGGTCACCGCAAAGCAGGGATGGAGACTGGGTGGAGTTACAAGATGCTGCAGGGACTTATGGGAACATTTTCCTCTGTCCCTACAGTTTTTGGGAAATTTAATGTAATTTCTTCATATAACGCCATTCTCAGATGGCGTTATATAAAGTAAATATTTGTTGAGTAATTTAAAACTTTTTGCTATGTTGAATAGCAAAAAGCGTTAAAGCATTGTAGAGATCAATGGCTGATCCATACAGTACAGTACTCTGCAAGATGGGAATTAATGGAGAAGATCATTTTGTTATCTTCTCCTTTATCCCATTGCTGAATAGTGGATTTACATAAAAAATGCGGAAATTATAGTTTCCACATTTTTTTGTGGCATGATGTGATCTGGGGGCACTACAGTGTGATTTGTAACCTCTAACTTATGCCTCACCAACCTGCTTCCTGTTACTGTGTAATGGTCTGTGTCTATGATGTGCTTCAATTCACATTTGTATAATGAAAATTGTTTTCACTAATTCATATTTTCATTCTGGTAAGTTCTAGCAGGGCTCTGTGGGGTGCTCACTTTTCCTGATCAAATGTGCTATCTAGAGACAGGAATGCCGATTCTTAATACAGTTGGGTCAGAGACTAGGCAACGTGGACCATATTATCAAATCCAATAGTGATGAGATTGCACATCAGAGTGAGATCTGAGAAGGGCATTGTAGACGGTGAAGTATGGCTGATTTCCAGTGAAGACTTCTTAGCAATGGAGGCCTTTTGCCATTTACAGACTGCAGTTTACAAGTGAAAAGCCACTTGCATTCCCAGCAGGGTTCACTAATAAACCTTGGATTGCTGGCAGGCACAGCAACATCTATTGGGAGAATTAATAGTGAATTAATTTATCCATCAAGGTGTCTTTGGGAATAATTTACTCCTATCCACCTGTTTTAAATTATAGAAAAATAGCCAGCAAAAATCAACTTTTTAATTGCCAATTACAACAGTTGTTTTTCTTCAATGAAGGATCCCAACATTAATCCATGCTATTCATTTATTAACCTTATTATTATTGTAAAGAAAAAAGTATTAGTATATTTTCAACTAGATAGACCTTAGATTACTGGCCCGGGTTAAAAAGGGGCGTGGCTTCACGTTTGGCCACGCCCCCTTAGGTATAATAACAATAAAAATAAAAGTTCTGCAGCGGCGCTACGCGCTGGTGAGGGCAGGGAGCTGTGAGCCCTTCAGCCCGGCGCATAACCAGTGGGGGGCGCGATCAGTTTGATCACTCCCCCCACAGGCACAGGAGACTGCTGCGGCTGCTGCTTGGCAGCCGCGAGCGGTCTCCCAGTGCAGCTCAGCACACAGCAACATGTGCTGGGCTGCTGTAATGTAAGAGGGAGGGGGGAGCGGTGTCGGACCCGGGCCCCTCCAGCAAGCCCGGGTAAATAGTACCCGCTCCCCACCTCTCGGCGCCCGTTACTACAGATTGCTAGGTTTGATGTGCAGCACATGAAACCTTGAGAATGCGGGAGCGCGTAATCGCCTGCACACACTGAGCGATGTAGGCAATTTGTCGTGGAAATTGGCCCAACATCGCTCCAGTGTGTATCCAGCTTAAGAAGTAAGAATAATTGATATGGTATCTAAGTAGTGCCAGGCACAGAAGGCAGAATCACTACTTGGAATTACAGGAAAGAGTGAGACTCTACCTTTGAACCATATATTCTACAGTCGGCTGTTGCATATCATTAGGGTACCTGGCATTCTTTTGTAAGATGATTAATAAAGTCCACTTAAAGTTTTTTTACACAAAAGGCCAAGCATCGGAGAATAACCTCCTGAAAACAGAAATCTAACATACAGCCAGAAGCTGAGCCTGTACTCTTGATTTACAGAACTGATTTCCCTCAGCTGAACAACAGTTGGCAAGTTTAAAGCATGGTTGTCCACGCTATTCCATTTCCAGGGTAAATAGACATGCCTAACTGAAAAGCCTGAGGTGATAAACTGCTGATGTAATGAATTTAACTATTTCAAAACAGGACTATTTAGAAAAGCTCAGTGCAGGATGCATCCAAGCATAGCGTTTTGAATGTGATGCATCCCGCCATTGATTGCATGAATAGCAGCGTTTAGTAACGCCGTATGCATGAAGATTTAAGCAAAGGACATATCTCCTGATAAGATGTGTCCTTTGTGGTGAGAGGATGTCCGGGTTAATGACCTGGGCAGGGCCGGACTGGGACTAAAAAGAGACCCTGGCATTTCAAGAGCACACAGGCCCACCTTGCGTCAGCATCTGGCTCAAGGTAAAGACTCCTCCCCTTACTATTCATGACCCCTCCACCTTCTTAGTCATACATATATAATTAATATTAGAAAAACATACAAGCAGTGGCGTAACAAGGGTATTTAGAGCCCAGGGCAAATTTAAAAATGGAGCCCCCCCCCCCTATGTGTGCGTCAAAAAAATGGACGTGGTCACTTGAAAATGGGGCGTGTCAACATGACACACACCCCTTTCTCGTCACTCTGAACATGCCTTTCCATATGCACCTTAACAAAGGTTCACTCTAGCTCCGGCGGCAGGCAGGACACTGGTGCCAAAAAGGGGGCGTGGCCATTGAAAAGGGGGCATGTCTACAAGACGCGTCCCCTTTTCATCACTGCTGCTGCAGCCAAGGAGGATTCGCTGGCAATGAAGTACGAGAGCGGACAGAGAAGGAAGGAGATGTTCCGAGGTGGCAGTGACGGATGAGATCCTGCCAACAGCGATTGGTTAAGAGATGCTGCCGGCAGCGAATGGCTGAAATAGCGGGTCTGCAGGACGTGGTGTGTGTGTGTGCTATGTCCGCAGCAACCAATCACTGGCAGTGTCTCCCAAACCAATCGCTGCCGGCAGTGTCTCCCAAAACAATCCCTGCCGGCAGTGTCTCCCAAACCAATCACTGCTGGAAGTGATTGGTTGGGGAGACGCTGTTGGCGGTGATTGCAGGACCCGCTCTGTTTTAAAACCGGGTCCTCAACTGGAATCGGTATGACATCCCGCTGGACCTAAGCCTGATGGATGTAATGCCAACGCCGGAAGACAGAAGATCCTGACAGGGTGAGTATTTTAACTATCCCTAACCCTGTCCCCCTCCTAACCCTCCTTTAGGGGTGCCTAACCTTAACCTCCTCCCAGAGGTGTCTAAACTTAACCCCCCTCCCCGCACCCTAAACCTAACAATCCTGTGGGGTGCCTAACCCCAACCCCCCCTTCCCCTAGCCTAACTCTAACCTTCCCTGGGTGGGTGTCTAACCCAAAGTCCTCCCAGGGGTTCCTAAACTTAACCCCCCCATCCCTGGGCTAAATGTTCTACTTACCCATCGCAGACGATCGGGATGGCAGGGGTCGGTGTTCCGACGTCGGGATTAACATAGGCATCGGTATTTCGATGCCTATGTTAAATCCCTTGGCGGGATTACGCTGTTCGGGAAGCCAGCAGTCTGCATTTTGACCGCCGGCTTCCTGACTGCATACCCCTCAACTGCCTGTATCGCGTAAATGCAAGCTGTAGCACATATTTTGTAATCATTGCATTAAAAACAATAAAAATTAATATAGTCACTGTCTGAGGGGTGGAATAATAGGTAGTATAAGGGAAGGAAGACCTGCTAGGCTGCTACAATCAGTGAGAGGGAAAGGGGAAGGCACTGTTATAATACTTATTATTACAACCATTAGTATGTCTGTATTATATATCAGTGCCTCCCTCATTGATTGTAGGAGCCTAGGAGGTCCCGTATCCCTTATAATAAAGATTATTACATCCTTCAGTCAGTGTGGCTGCATTATATACAAGTCCCCCCCCCCAAAATAAATCATAGAAATTACTGACACTATTTTAAATAACACTGCTCCCCCCACCCCCACCTCACCCATCATAAGAGTAGGCTGGTCGTGTGAGTTACAAAATGAAAATAACAATACTGGCAGGAGCAGGCAGCCACTGGGTCCACAGCAAGAAACTCACCTCAACATCTACTTGAACTTCTCTGTGTGCGTCCCGGCACCTCTCTCAATGCGCGTCCCGGCTCTGTGCTCTGTGTGCGTCCCGGCTCCTCTCTCCATGCGCGTCCCGGCTCCTCTCTCCCGCAATGCAGTTTCTGTTGTGCGTTTGACATCATGACGCACGCGCGTATGTGATGTCATACGCGCGTGCGTCATGATGTCACACGCACAACAGAAACTGAAGGGCAGGAGTCACATGCACCCGGCAGCTGCGCTGACACCCAAAGGACAGTGTCGGCTAGAGAGGCGGAGCTGAGAACAGCGTCAGGAAGGAGGCGGGGCAGAGGACACAGTATGTATCTGCAAGAGAGGGAGGCAGGGCTGCTCGATCGGTCCTGCGGACAGCGACAACCAGACAGGCCCATCTGGTCATCAGCCCTTCTGGCATTTGCCAGAACTGCCCGATGGCCAGTCCGGCCCTGGACCTGGGAGACCATCTGCGCATGCCTGGGCCGCACCAACTAGGGAAAATGGAAAGCATGCTCTGTTAGTGCTCCCTAAGGAGTGAGTTTGGGAAACACTGGTTTATAGAAATGCTGAAAATGTAGAAAAATGTCCAGGCCAGTATCTTATGTGGAATCTGAATATGTGTGGAAGTGACACTAATCCTACATTGCATTGATTGTTACATAGACAAAGAAGAGCCTTTAGCGAATCATAGCGAACATTTACTGCCCATGATCATACTGTATATAAAATATTTGGAGGTGGTTTGTTTTCAAGTGGCTAAATAAGACTACATTTGACCGATGAACAGTGCTCCAACCAGCCAGGTAGAAAAGATGACCGGGGGTAAATGTAATAGACTGCGGATTTGAGACGTCGGCAAGTCCCATGCGAGACTGCCCAATGTTTTAAAGTAGCAGTCTTTAAATAGCAAAGCCAAGTTGATTTGCCTATTAAAAGACTGCTACTTTAAAACTTTGGGCAGTCTCGCACGGAACTTGCCAATGTCTCAAAGCCTGATGGGCCTATTCATCAACACTAAAATAAAGTTTTTAAGGCCATTTTCCTTAATTAACGTTATTTTAGTATTCATGAAGATACTTGGCACAGGAGTTATCACTGATATTTCCTTGCTAAGTCCCCCTGCGATAATTTCCACACTCCCCATACATTAATTAGTATGGGGATGTGGAAATTATGGTATTCATCAAATTCCGAAAATTATGTATTTTCGGAATTTGATTGAGTTACTATCCGCCATAGTATAGTATGGCGTATAGTAGGTAACACTTACCTGTGTCAGCGTGTACAGGTCCCCTGGCGTCTTCCTCCGTTGCTCTGGTCCTTCCTCTGGCTCCGGAGGCTGGTCTGACAAGTATTCTCCCAGCATAACACAATAAAGTTTAGAAAATAAAAACACTTTTTTTTTTTTTCTAAACTACTGTGGTCAGCTGGGAGAACACAGCCACCAGAGCTGAAGGTGCTGCAGCGGGCAGGTAAGTGCGGGGACAGGGGGAGGTGAGCGGGGGGTTAGGTGGGGTTGGTGGGGGACACAAAATTACTGCAGCTGTAGGCAGTGTTGCGCATGCGCTGGTTTTACGAATGTAACAGCACATGTGCAGCACGGATTACAACTGCGGTAAGTAAGTGTAGATGGGGAAAACTATCTATTTCCTGAAAAACTGTCATCGCAAAAATTAGAGCTTTTCGAAATAGATAGTTATGAAGAGGAGGAGGACTGATGAATTTCTCCAGTAATTAGGTAGAACTCCATGCGAGTTCTAAACCTACTGTAATTACCTCCAGAGAAAGTTTATGTATAATGACTAGGCCCCTCAGTCTATTACATTTACCCCCAGGTCAGTTTGCATCCCCAATCAGTTGTTTGCACCTTACTACTGGTATACCAGGTTACTTTTGTTTTTTTTGTGTTCTATCTAACACATTATCAGCAATTCTGTAATGATTGTTGAATGCCATTGAGTATTACATTACTGATACTTAATAAAAACAGATTAGACAAGAACAAATTATTATCAGGTTAAAGGTGTCAAACAACACTGAAAAATGTACAGCACACTATATGAAAAGCTTCATGCAGCAAAGATGAGCCAGTGAAACTTCAGAAGACCCTAATATAATTGTCAGCTGTGCGTTCCTTAGGAAAGAATTCCACAAGGGTTTCAAGTCAAGTCAAGGATTCTAGTTAGACCTCCGGACAGTAGTGTTGGAGTTACCAAAACAACTAGGGATCCTGAAATAAATCTGTTTTACTGCTCTTACTTCTTGTCAATTCTAGTGAATAATGGCGGCATAACCAATGTTCTAGTGATAATACTATATTATGTGTAGGCTTCTCTCTCCAAATTACATGTGGAGCATTTCTATGTGTATTAATTTCGACACTTGTACCAAGGCAGACACTTTATAAGTACAGTAATGTAGTTACCTCTTTATTATCAAAGGTTTTTCTTTATTTGTGTGTCACATTCATCTATGTAAAATTGCTGAAGCTGGGTTATTTTAGTCGAACAGTGGCCATAAATGGCAAGTTTGAGGTCACAGAATCTTAGGCCAGGACTCTGAGTGGCCAAGTCAGTGGCGTCCCTCCCGGCGGTGACACCCAGTGCGGGGAGGGCTGTAGTGCCGCCACCCATGGCAGGTGACACTCGGGTGCGGCCCTCAACCCCCAAACTCCTATCCCAGTTTAAACTTTTTGGCAGAAAGTAGAAGGATTTGTCTATAACATACATTAATTTTATCTACCAAGAAAGAAATCAAGATTGGCAGACACTGACAATGAAAATAATAGCTATACCATAATGCTATCACCATACTTCATGGCGGGAATAATGTTACTTGACTTGGAAATTGTTGAACTGCATACAGTACATGGGACCTGATTCAGAGATGGACGCTAATGCAATTTTCACGCAGATCGAGCGATTATTTGCCATTGCACATGCGTATAAGCCACACTGAGCATGTGCAGCTATCGCATTGCGGTTACGGACGCACAGTGGATCCCATCACAAAATGACTGACAGGTTGTCAGCACTTGGGAGTGGTAATGGGGAGTGGTCAGAAAAACGCAGACGTGCCTGTCCGTTTAAACACCGTTACATAGGCGTGCATAAATTAGCCACTGCTCTGTGAGTCAGAAGAGCACCCAAGGCTGCAGCAGGTCAGACCTTCCACAAGGCCAAGATGGCCACCGATGTTACGGTGATGTTACCGATATTAATGCAGATGTGTGTCATCGCACGCAGGTAAGAAGGCAGCAGTGGGAGACTTTTTGCTCAGGTGATCCTTGCTAACATTAGCTTATTTTCTCTGCTGCGTTGGGTATGCAATCGCAACTGCGATCACATTAGCACCCATCTCTGAATCAAGCCCATTATCTTACATCTTAGTCACTGAAATCTGTAACTCGTTTAATGTCACTCACAATGCACATTGCAGTAACTTTTCTCATATGTGTACTTTTTGTCCATCAACTGAGTTTAGGGAGGTGGGGGGTGTCCTGATCTAAGCAGTGTGGCTGTAGTTTCATACTTTTTCCACTTCTATGTAACATGTGATACACTAATGTTTTACACAGCTGTGTAGCTAGTTAACAGATTCTGTGACCTTTTAATTAGTTTATTGCACCTATGCATATTTCAGCTATTTCCAATTTTTAGTATTTGTAAACATTATGAAATATTTATTTTGGTGAGAGGGCGTGGCCTGTTGCTGGACAGACAAGGAGCGTCTTGCCAGAGCTCCCACAGGCCAGCTACTTGGGCTCCCTTACCCCCACTGTCTGCACACTGTGCCTGGAGGCCTCTTCTACTGCAGATGGGCATTTGGAACTGCTGGCAAAATGCAGCATGGCACGTCCCTCCCCTTTCTGACCCGGCATCTGCAAGTGTGTATGCACTTGCTGCATGCCGGGTCCTGTCACCCGCGATGTCGGACTGGGTACACATCGTCTGATGTGTACCTAGCTTTGGAGCAGTTTAGTGTGGTTTTTATTTTTTATTTTATTTTTTTCTGTGTTTGTTTCTTTTTGTTAGCTATGGGTTGGTGTGCTATTGTTACTTGTTATCTTTCCTACTGCAAGGGTGGTCCCAGGAGAGGATCACGTCCCCATGTTGTTTGTTTTGCCATTCCCTACCCCTATGGCAAACACTGTAGCCCCAGTTTTTTCTATTTTCTTCTTAGTTCTGCTCCCCTTTTTTTCTCTTTCCATTCTCTTTTTTGAGTACTGTACTCCACTTGGTTTTGTAGCTATCCTTGTAAGCCAATCACAGACTTTTGAATTTATGTGTGCATTTTTGCAATATATGTGCTTGTTATTTATGCCCTATGGTTACGATTTTTATGTTAAACACCTATGGACTTAACTCCCCCAACAAAAGCATGTTAGTTTTGGCTACTTTCCACCACCATAAAGCTAAGGTTGTAGCCCTACAGGAGACCCATTTCTCTGTTCTAGCTCCCCAATTCCTGTACCCTGTAGCGTATTATGCTAATGGCACCTATAAAATGGGGTAGCCATGCTGTTTCACAATATGGTGTCATTTTCTCTCACTTTTAAAATGAAAGATATATGACTTGATCTCAGATGGTCATCTAGATGATAAAGAAGTCACCATTGTTACTCTACGCTCCCAACTCTCAACAGGTTCCCTTTCTTAGGTGGGTTTTGAGGTAGTTCAGAAAATCAGGGTCATCTTATTAGGGATCCAGTTAAGATCCAGACAACTGGGATACCATCTACTGAAACCCCGGAACTGAAATCCCGATCATGACTGGGGATGCCGACGTCAGAATCCCGGCAGACGGCATCCCGATCATAAGGAGATGGGGCAGGGGAGGAGTGTTAGGTTTAGGCACCCCGGGGGGTTAGGCTGAGGGAGGGGGGAGGTTAGGGTTAGGCTCTAGACAGGGGGGTTTAGGTTCAGGCACCACCGAGGGGAGTTTAGGGTTAGGCACTAATGGGGGAGGGTTACGGTTAGACATTAAGGGGAGGGTTAGGTTTAGGCACTTACCAGAAGAGTTAGGGTGCGGGGTAGGGAAGGTTAGTATGAGGGTGCAGCAAAGGAGGGTTAGGGTGTAAATAGGACAGGGGAACATTACTCACCGTTCCCCTGTCGGGATTTAAACCATCGGGATGCTGCTGTGAATGTAATGCATGTGGCATCCCGTCCATCAGTATTTCATTTTTAATTTGCCTCCAGGTGCCAAACTGGACCAGTCATGCTTACCTACTCCAGGTAACCAAAACATGGGTGCTTCTCTCTCCATTAAACTTAGGAATTTACTGGGGCAGTATGATCTATGTGATGTCTGGCGAGTTAAATCGATATCCATTAAGGACTATATTTACTTTTCCCCCCATCTCCATAATTTGTATTTTTGCATTGCCCTTATCTTACTGTCTGAACTCGTGGATGGATAGTCGATGCTAGCCTGTATTTTGCGGTTGATGAGACCTAGTACTGAGATGCAGAGTCTAACGTGTCGGCGGTATTCACCAGGGATCCCTGCAAGGAGGCTTGGACTTAGTTGCATGTCACACGGCAGGTCGCGGCCCTCAGTCTTAGGACCTGATTCAGACTTGCTCACTAAGGCGCGATCGCTTGCTCTGACTGACTTTTGTCCATCTGCGCATGCGTATAATTTACACTGCGCGTGCGCAAGCCAGTCTTTGCGATCTGATTTGGTTGCTTGTAAGCCACTATCAGGTCGCTACTTTGAATGACAGATAGTGCCGTTTGTGGTGGTAACTGGGGAGGGTGCTTGTGAACGGGGGAGTGGATGTGCGAACGCAGGTGTGTCAGGCCGCCAAAATGCAGTTTAAAGGGCGTTAATAATTAGCAAAGTAGCTTCATTGTACATGTCACCTGCATGTATTTCAGCCAGCACTGATCGCTGTGCTTGCGGTGGGTTAAGGCAACCCCAAGGGCTGTGAGCAGCTCCGATGGCTCACAATGGTCCCGATTTATCCCACATTTCCCGGAGATGACGTGTGTTGCGAGTGGCAAGGGGGCGTCTTTAGACACTTGCGAGTGCAGTTTGCCATAGCTCGCTAAAACATAGTGGGCGTCCTTATGCGTGCACTTCATTTAAATAACCGGCCCCTTTTTGCCAGCGAGCAAGCGCAACTTGCGTGCGGGTCTGAATCAGGTCCTTAGTTCCCTAATACAGGTGCTGATGCACTCTGTATAGTAGTCGAGTACGATGAAGACTTACAACGTAGTCGACAAGCCGGGTCAGGACCAAACAGACAAGACAGTAGGATAGCCAAGGTCAAAACCAGAATACCAAGCGCAGTACCAGGGAGTAGATGGAATCAGGTCACAAACAAAGCCAAGGTCAGGAATGAGCAGTAGTAATCTCTAGGAGTGCTGGAGTATGGTTTGGGAGCCTATACTTGGGAACAGGAGTGCATCCAGGGACTTCATTATGTAGAGAGAGGCTTGAATTGGGCACCTCCTGTGACGTCACCTATGGAAGGGTTTGGTCCTTTAAATTTTACTGAAGTCGGCGCACATGCCCCCAGGGGAGCCGCGGCTGCCTGCACCTTTTTGCAGGACGCCAGGAGGAGTCAGACCACACAGCAGTGGGTGCTGGGGACACCACACCCACTGCCATGCTGCGTACCAGCACTGCTGGACCCAGTAAGTGTGTGCCGGTGTCTGGTGCACTATGACATTACCCCCTCCTCAAGGGTTGGGCACCAAACACCCCACAAGTGGCTTGCCAGGGAACTTCTGGTGGAATTTCCAAAGAAGTTGAGGTGCACGAATATCCAAGGCCTTGACCTAACAGTATTCTTCAGGACCATATCCTTTCCAGTCCACCAGGAACTGAACCGTAGCTCAAGAGATTCTACCATATCCTTTCCAGTCCACCAGGAATTGAACCGCACCTCGAAAAATTCTAGAGTCCAAAATTTGTTTCACCTCATATTCTTCACTGAAAAAGGAGGATCGCATAGTGTCGAAAACCGATTAAGAAACAGTGGCTTCAAGAGAGAGATATAGAAAACATTTAGTATATTAAGTGTGCTGGGCAGCCACAGATGTAAGCCAATGATTTGATCACCTGGAGGACTTGAAAGGGCCCTATAAAGCTGGGAGCAAACTTCATTGTGGGCACCTTCAATCGCAGATGTTTGGTTGACAACCAGACTCTGTCCCCAGGGCTTAGTAAAAGACCCTTACTCCTCTTCCTGTCTGCAGGCAGTTTGTACCTAGAAGAAGCCTTGCACAAATTCCTTTCTACATCTCTCCAAATCTTGAGGAAACAGTTCACTGTAACCTGGACCACTGGATGTGAAACTGACTGGAGTGCTGGTAGCAGACAATACTGGATGAAGAAGGAAGAGTGACTCGAACAGATTATTGTAGGCAAATTCAGTCGACAGCAACAAGGATACCCAATCATCTTGATTGGCTGAAATATACAATCGAATAAACTTCTCCAGATCCTGGTTTTCTCTTTCTGTCTGACCATTACTTTGAGGGTGATATGGTGATGAGAAACTCAAATTAACTACAAAGCATTTACATAGTGACCTTCAAAATGTTTAAGTAAATTGTGCCACGTGGTCTGAGACAATGTCCTTGGGGAACACATGCAGCCTGAAGATGTTTCTTATGCTCCTGCCAATTTTGGAGCAGAGGATAGACCTTTTAATAGCAAGAAGTGAAGACCCTTAGAATATCTGTCCACCACCCAATTGTATTGAAACCTTGGAAAAATGGTAGATCAGTGACAAAGTCCATGGATATATGGGACCAGGGATGATTGGGCACTGATAGTGGACATAGAGAACCAGAGGGAGGGTGGGGTGGGGTGGGGTGGAATCTTGTATTGTACACAGGTAGTACAAGCTGCCACAAAGTCCTTGAGTTCTTTTCATGCCTGCATGACAGGTGAAGCATGATGAATGTGCCCACTGAAGTAGCTTAGCCCAGAGTTCGGGTACTATCAATTTTTTTCCCGGTGGAATCTTAACCTTATTGGTAACTGCCACAAAGTAAGCAGGGTTCAGAATGTGCTGGTCTTCCCTTGCTTCCTCCACCTCAGCAGAACTGCTCGGGACAAGGCATCGACTTTGGTGTTTTTGATACCCGGACAGTAGACTGAACCGATCGAAGAATAATGACCATCTGGACTGATGGTAGTGTAGGCAGTGAGCTGTTTTGATACATCAGGTTCTTGTGATTGGTATAAACTAAACTGTCACCGGAAATTTTGCTCCCTCCAATAAGTATCACCATTCCTGAAGGGCCAACTTGATGGCTAACAGTTCAGGAAAAGAAAGCACAGGAATTCCACTGGCCCTATTCATCCTTCTGCAAAAGCACCTCCCCAACTCCAACCGTGTAGGTCACAATTGGGTTGTGACCTCCACGGTTGGTCAGGCCATGCTTCTGTGACTTGGAGTATTTATTATACACCCCTAAAGCTGTACACTCTTGCTTCCTATCAAGCTACCAACTCCCCTCAGAATACTTAAAGCTATTTTACACAGAGTAGCCATTCAAACAGGCTCTTGTTACCGTACTTGTACCTCTCAGCAGTCTGAGGTCTCTATTGTGGAGTTTCTACATGACCTTCAGCCTCCTCAGTTGGGGGATGAATCTCTGGCCACTTTTAACGCCCCATGGACAGAACAGAAAACTCTTGCTGTCATACAGACACTTCCTTCAGGTAAGGCTCCAGGTCCAGAAGGCTTCACTAACTCCTTTTATAAACATTTTGCTACAATGTGGACCCTGTGCTTACATCCCTATTTAATTTTGTCACTTAACAGGGCCAGTTTCCAGGAGAAATGCTGGTAGCCCAAATTATTACCCTACCTAAACATGGGAAGGATCCTGCACTCTGTCCTAATTTCGTCCCAAAGGTCTTCTCAATATGGACCTTAAAATTTATGCCAAAATGAATGCAACCGTTTATCACCTAGGCTCCTCCAGTTAATACACCCGGCTTTATCAGTGGTATATAAGCATCGGATAATACTCATGGGTCTTCAATATAGCAGAACTTATGCTGAAATGTCAACATGGGTGTGTGGCAGCACATAGCACCTTGATTACATTAAAATCCTGGAAGTATATTACTGGCATTTATATGTGGTAGTGTTCCATTGGATGTGTGACAAAGAGGGAGATTACTATCTACAACACTGGCAATGATTTTTGTGGACACACAATACCCTGCCTAAAAACTTGAGGACATTACCCAATATATAATTAAAGGATTTTTTTGGATGGTGGCTACATTATTACCATTCATTCTGATAACATTATCACACAGTGGATGTTAGATCACACTGTGTAAATCCCTGGGGATGTCTGTTACTCCCACCTTCATCTGATAATAAAGTATAAACTCCTCAATACAATATAAAATATATGAAAGAGACACTTATAGCGGCATTCGTGCACACAGGAATTTGTAATCACAATTTCTATTTCTATTATTTCGCAGTCATTTTAAATAACGGTATTTTAATTTATGTAATAAAAGGACAATTTTATTAATTTCTCTCTCTGTGCACCACAGTATACAAATTCTAGTCTTTAAAAAAAAAAAATTCAACATGGGTTTATTCTCCTTTCCTTAAATGCAGAAAAGGCATTTGATCATTTCATTGGCGTATTCTTACAGAAACTCTGAAGTGCTTTGGTAGAAAAGATAGACAGGAATTAGATAGACAATGTCTAGATAGTCAACAGATGTTAGACAGGCAATAGGTCGACAAGTACAAAGGGTTGACAGAGTCAAAAGGTCGACACAATAATGGTTGACACAATTTTTTTCAAACCATAATCTTCACCCTAACCCTCCCTTTGGTGCCTAACCTAACCCTCCCTCCTGGTGTCTAACCCTAACCCTCCGGTAAGTTCCTAACCCTAAAAAAATAATAAATGTCGACCATTATTTTGTGTTGACCTTTTGACCTTTTCTGTGTTGACATTTTGTCCTTGTTGACCTATTGTCTGTCTAACATCTGTTGTCTATCTAGACTTACCTATTGGCTGGAACCCCCGAATTGTATTGCTGGTTTTGCAGAGTTGAACCCATTGCTATCAAAAACTGCTGAATTCCTGAGAAGCTGGTTGGGTTTTGAAGTCCCCTGGCTGGGCCGACAAGTGGCATTTAAAATGATGATATTGCTGAAGTTAATGTACCTTTTTAATGCTATCCCCTATATGATTCCTAAAAGATATTTAATTAAAGCTCACAAGCTAATAATAAGCTCACAAGCTAATAATATGGAAGAGTAAAGTCACTAGGTTGGACTATAGAAACTTAGAACTTGATGGCAGATAAGAACCACTTGGCCCATCTATTCTGCCTCTTTTCATTTATCCTTTTGGCAACTTACACCGTATTTGCTCCTTAGGTCTCTCTTAAGGATATCCATATGCTTATCCCAAGCGTGTTTAAATTATTCCATCGTCTTAGCTTCAACCACCTCTGATGGGAGGCTATTCCACTTATCCACTACCCTTTCTGTGAAGTAATTTTTTCTCAAATGTCCTCTGAGTCTACCTCCCTCCAGTCTCAGTGCATGTCCTCGTGTTCTTGAACATCTCTTCCTTTGAAGAATGCTTCCCTCCTGTACCTTGTTAAAACCTTTCATGTATTTAAAAGTTTCTATCATGTCCCCCTTTTCCCTTTTCTGCTCCAAACTATACATATTAAGATCTTTTAGTCTTTCCAGGTAGGTCCTATGCTGTAGGCCATGCACCATTTTAGTTGCCCTTCTTTGTACCGTCTCTAATGTATTTATATCCTTCTGGAGATATGGCCTCCAGAACTGAACACAGTATTCTAGATGAGGCCGTACCAAACACCTATACAGGGGCATTATTATTTCTTTTTCCTGCTACTGACTCCTCTCCCTATGCAACCAAGCATCTGACTTGCCTTCCTCAATGCATTGGTGCATTGCTTGTCTGCCTTCAAGTCATCTGAAATGGTGACTCATAAATCCCTATAACCGCTTAGCTCTAATAGCCAAGGTGTATTAAATGTTCCTGATTTGTTTGCTTATCAATCTGCATGCCTAGTGTCCCAAATCAGTTACTGGATGCTTCCACCTCGCTCAGAACCGTGGGTAGATTTAAAAAGAGTATTGGTATCAGAATATCCCCTCTGCGACCTTCAATTGACAGTTAAACAATTACACCCTCTCTCCTCTGCAACTCCCAAACATGTGTTAGATTCTCTTAGCATGTGGCATGATATACTATGTACGTCTAACTGTGTTACACTTCCAGCCAGCACCCCCTCCTTACCCACACTTTCCCATCTGATCCCTGACTTGATGTTCTTAGCTCCAACAAGCTAGTCACTTTCTTTCAGTTGCAGTCTCAATACTGTCTCCCTCTTACTGAACTATTCAATTATTATCGTATTAGACATTGGCTAACTACTTCTGTCAAAGTATGTGGCTTCTTGGGATACTTCCCCCCTGATTTGTTCTCCAAAATCATAAGAGGTAACTCTAATGGGAATATTTGCTTTTAGTATACCTATTGTCTTGGTGAGAGTCCAACAGATACGTCTAAAACCCAATTACAATGGGAATCTATCTACTGTATCTCACCAACTTTATAGATGTTATACCATCTGGAACAACAGTATAAAATACTTCACTTGTTATACTTTACGCCATCCTGGTTACATGTAATAAGGCCTGCAGAAATACTGCTGGCGAGGTTGTATGATTATTGGTAATATATTTAATATTTTCTCATTTAATTCAGTACTTGTGGCGTGAGGTGTTTCATTTAACGTATAAAGGCCCTCATTCAGAGCCGTACGCTCTGAGCAGAGCGCACGCTCTGCATGAGGGCCGGGCTCCTTTTTCATGGAGCGTCCTCCTGGACGTTCGTATAGCTGTGGGTCACCACCCACAGGCTATACGAGCGTGCATTTTGATGGCCGCGATGGTCGTGACCATCGCGACCATCGAAATTGCGAGCCGGAGCCTGCGGTTGAGGTTTTCAACGGCAAGCTCCGGAGTGATTTTGGCTCTATCAGAGCGAAAATCACTCCCACTGACATCACTAGTGATGTCAGTGGGCCGGCTTCTGACGGGAGGCGTTCCCGTGGGAACGCCCCCGTCAGGGAGGCACGCCCCCGGCACGCCCACCAAAGGGGGCGTGCTGTCAATCAACATTGACAGCACGCCCCCTTTGATCGGACACAACGAGCGAAGGAAAGTCCTTCGCTCGTCGTGTCTGGCGCATGCGCACGACGGAGCTCCCTCCGTCGTGCGCATGCTCAGTGCAGACCATCGACCCACTTGCGAGCGTACAGCCGCTCGCGAGTGGGTCTGAATCAGGCCCAAAGTTTCAGTGTTAGATTGCGACTATCTCCTTCCTTGGCCCTCCTTCAGACCTACCCAAACATGACTGCTATATAATGGGTCATATGTGGATAGCGACTAAGTTGGCCATAGCTCAATATTGGAAAAATCCATCCTCTATTTATAAGAGCGTTCATAAAGTTCAATTTGCATTTTTTAAGGAAACGTTAAATCTTCTGTAATCTACCTCTGCTTTATCGCTGTTAATGAAGTGGTTCCGGTGGCACAAATTTGTAACTGATGGTGAGGGAGCAGACCTGATACTAAGGAATGGTTTCTTAAGGGACCTACACTCGGTACGATTTGCAAACGATTCAATCTCGTTTGCGATTTCCCTTGAACTCCTGAACAAATGATATTGTGCCTACACATGGAACGATTGTACAAACGATATAGATGGATTGTTAACGATTGCAAATCATTAACGATATATCGTTTGGCAGAAAACAACCTCACGATGCATCTGCTGGAACATTTAAAAATAGTGATGGGGAGTTGCCAGGATCAGTACCGATAAATCGTCCATCGTATCGTTCATCATGCATACACATGAAACGATGTCTGCCAAATCGTGAAAGATAGGTTGATATCTTTCTGCAGGTTCAAGAGAAAAGCGACCACGATCAGCGACTGCAGGAGTGCGCATCAGCATCGTGATAATCCCCACACACAGCACTTTTTAAACGATTGGTTGTTCCAATTGATCGATCGAAAACGGCCAAATGGTGTAAAAAAATCGCACCGTGTATAGGGGCCTTTAGGTTTCTGCTGTTACATGTTTCTGTACATGTTTTCTGCTGTAACTATCTATGCTGGAATTTTTTCCTTGTTTTGTTTTATTATTATTATTATCCTTTATTTATATGGCGCCACAAGAGTTCCGCAGCGCCTTACATAGTACATAAACATAGTGCACAAACATAGTACACAAACATAGTACATAACCAGTTTTGACATATTATGTGTTTTAAAATCCAAACTTGATTATCTATCAGCATAGAGGGTCTAAGAATGTCCAGCGAAAGACCAATTAAAAACAGGTCTGGAAAAATAAAACTTTATTTTAGCTTTAAAATTTGCTTTACTGGGTGAATAAAGCAGTAATGATGACTGGATTGCGGATTATTTATTCCTTTACTAATCTGACCAAATTCTTGTGGGATTAGCACAGGCTATCAATGATGGACATGCTGAAGCCCAAGAATAAACCTCACAGGTGGAAATGGGGTAAATCCCGGGACTGACCCGGCTTGGAACCGTGTTCCAAGTCCCGAATCAGACAATGGATTTTGTTGGAAAAGGAGTAGCATGGCAAAGAGATTGGCTTGGACTCATGTGTGTTGGTGCACATATACAATGTAAACCATTTAAAATACAGTACCATAGACTCATTATATATATTAAAAAACCATGAACAGCTCAAAAGCACAACATTTATTATAATAATTAATAGTGACTGACTTGATTAATCAGATTGGTTCCAAGAAGAATTCCCACCTATCAAGATGTTTAAAGTATTTAACAAAACAGCTGACTATACAAATTATCTTGTTTATTGCCTAGGTCATTACTAAAGGACTCAGGACCTCATTCAGAGTCGGTCGTTGCGGCCACACGGTCGTACGCCACCGATGTTCGCTAAACTGCGCATGCGTAAAATTCGCAATGCGCGTGCGCAAACTAGCTATTGCGATCAGAAATTGTTCTCTCCTTCAACTTGGCCAGGTCGTTAGTTTGAGTGACAAGATGAGGCGTTTGTGGGTGGTAACAGGGAATGTGCTTGTGAACGGGGGAGTGGAGATCCGAATGCAGGCGTGCCTGACTATGCAAACGGAGTTTTATGGGAGTGCATAATTAACTAAGTAGTGTCATGGCACATGTGACATGGGAGGTTTTTACACTGACTTGATCGTAGTGCTTAAGAGAGGGTATGGTCAACCTTAAGCTCTACGACCAGCTCCGATGATTCCCGATGGTCTCGATTAATCCTTATATGCCCGGAGATGACGTGTAATGCGAACGAGAAGGGGGCGTATTTTTAGTCTTACGGCCGCATCCTCCCCTCACTCGTCCAGCTAACAATCCCATCTTAACGACGCAACTTGCGAGCGCTTCATTTGCATATCCGGCCCCTTTTACCTTACGATCGTGCGGCCGCAACGACCGACTCTAAATGAGGTCCTCATATCTTATCAACTATTGACTATTTGTTAAGCCTGCAGGCAAACTAGCACTTCAGGGAGAAAAGTGTAGGTAATTTAAAGTGAAAAAAACACATGCTATTTAATTGGTTTAGGGTGTAAGTACAGTAGAATGAGATATTATCCACTCAACCACTCTCCTGCCAGCAGACTGTATTGCTAGGATGGGTTTAAGCTCTCTGTGAAACATTGCGCTCCCGCCGCTGTGGGCTTTTTCTTACAGGACATGGAGAATGAAGCAAGTGTTTATTGGAGATGGTGTGAGCTCATGATTGTGACCCTGAACAGATAAAACTGGTTTCAGCTGGTTCTATCTGTAAAAATATTGCCAGTTTAGAGACAGGTTTTCTTTCTTTTTTTTAAAGTGACACCATTCTCTATTCTCATTTCATGTTAAACTGTAGTTAATTTTTTGTCCAGTATGGGTATTACACCCCCAAAAAAGCTAAAATTGTAGTTCTTAAGAAGCACACATTAATGACTGTTCGTCATATTTCTGCCTCTGTTGGACTCAGTAAATCTAGTGTTTCACAGCTGCTTATAATAAACACTGAAATTTAATCTGTGTCACTGAAATGGAAGAAGAAATGTAGAAGGAAAAAATATATATATACAAAATCCTGGAATGAACTATGGATTTATGGTGTACTGAATGAGTAATCAATGTGGTGGCACAGACTTCTAGAAGTGGTAAGAAAGGCAAGAAAAAAAAAACAACAACTCCTTAAAATTAAAACTTGTTTGGTGGCCACAGAAAACAAGAATTGGACCAGTGATGAATGGAAAAGCATTATGTTTTGCAACAAAATCCATTTCCTTTCAAAGGTCATGTCGCTTGAAAAAGATGTTTGGGGGATAATTTACCTCTACAAACTTGGAAGCCACTGATGATGAATTCTGAAAAATACAAGAAACTTAAAAGCATTCCAGCTATGGAGAAGAACTTCTAAAAGTATGATCTAGATTTCCAACATGACCTTGCTTCTAGCCATACTTCAAGAAAAGTTACTGAAGAACTGAAAATAGACTTGCTTCAGAGGATTGGGAACATGACTGATTTAAACCCCATTAAGACCGTAAGTGGTATAGCGACGTTAAGGCTTCGAAATATTGACTGTACAATCAAGAAACAGCTCATTTCTAACTTTAGAAAAGTCTGGCTTCATGATGATGGAATAAGAAATACTGTATATGTGTGAAAAACTTGATCTGTCGATTCTGTATTATTTAAAACAAGATATTGCATTGTGTGCTTCATTTTATTTACTAAACAAATACAAAACACAGCAAAATATAACATTTGCCACAATTAATTTGCATACTACTTTACAGTTGTGTTTTGGTAGTATCATTATTAAGTAGATGTTCCGAAAACAAATTTCCATCCACATTTCTTAAGTAAATATAAAGCAGGGTTGTCTTATGTCCAGTTTGCTAGTGTCAATTGTTTAAAGGAGACAATGGGGAGGATGTATTATAGCAGCACGGATCGTTCTGCTATAATTCTTCCTGCTTCGCCTCTTTCCTGAGGCGAAGCAGGGAGCACTACTGATGAGATGTATCTCATCTGCTGGAGTGGAGGTAACTGAAAACTGTCTAAAATGGTAGTCATGCCCCTTTCATGCTGGTCCCACCCACTATTGTGCCATCACATGTATTACCTACTGACAATTTCATTTACAACAAGGCCACCTTTTTCTGTGCCATAATAAATTCACAATCCGACCCTGGATATGAGCACATTTGTAGATCTATAGTAAAATAAATAATAAGGTGTAAAGAATACTTACATTTTCATTTGGCTGCCCCCTAAAGGTACTGTATCAGTACTACAAATGGAACAAGTTAAAATACACTCCTGTGGACTTATTTCCAGTAACATTTTTGTTTTATCATATAACATTTTTTGTCAGTGTTAAAGCCCTGCATTATACCACCAGTATCTGTGCTCTGTTCGTACAGACTGCTCCTGTTATTCAGGTGCCTAGATTAAATTCTCAGTAAAATATTCTTATACTGTTTATAACATGAATAACTGCAGAGGATCACTTTTCATGTTCTGAATTTTGGGTGTATATCTGTTTTAATTCAGTATGGACAACTGCACAATACTAATATTCTTTATGAAACTGAATTGTTAGCAGAGTTGTACGCAATTTGGCCACAATTACACAGTTAGGCAACGGCACAGCCATTACCCATATGCTTGGTTTCAAAATCATCATCATTATAAGCACAGACTTGAACCAGCAAGAGATCATCTGAAAAATCATACTGCAAGCCACAATTCTGTCTACACGCCCTTACTAAACTTAACCGAGTCCAGTTACTCTTATTCAGCCATAAATGGAGATGCGATTGAGTTACGCATGATTCGGAATCGTCTGTAGATGTGTGAGCTTGGCTATGGTTTAATGCACATTGCTTAAATAAAAAAGGAGATCCAGAAGCAATACGGACTTGCATGTAAGTCTGAATTGTCCCCTGTATGTTTATGGAGCACTGTATGCTATCCGAATACTATTCCCTGTATGTATGCCGAGTATAATTCTAAGTATCTCAATTTTATACTGTTGGATGCTGTATTATGTTTGTATCAATGGAAATAAAGTCAAATTGGATTGTTTTTGTGTTAATCTCACTGATGTGACCCCTAATGGGTTTACAATGTTGTAAATAAAACAACAAAAATCATTGCTGGCTATTAAAGTGCACTGTCAGGGCTCTGCCGGGGATCAGCGCGGCCTTACCTCCTCGCCGGCTTCCTTTGATCTCCCGGGCGGTCGGGCAGCTGGCGCGGCGGCTGAGAGGACGCTGAGCATTCTCCCCGTGCGTAGGGGACTGCGGGCGGTCCGGTGTCTGGAATCGGGGTTCCCGGCATGGGCGCCGCCATGTCAGTCGGCCCATGTGACTGTACTTCCGGCCTGGGATAGGTGAGTGTCAGCTGATCGCTGTGCACCTATCAAAGGGTTCTGTGGGGTATATAGCCTGCATCCACCTTTCTGCAAACTGCCTGAACAACGGTTGTCTCCTAGTCCCTAGTTGAGTTCCGGTCCAGGTTCCTGGCTTTCTATTTCCTCTACAGTGTGTTCCATCTCTGCCTGTGTGCCAAGACGTTACTGTGATCCCTGTGCAACAGTGAGTTACCATCTGCCTGTGTGCTAAACGTGTCTCTAGTGAACCTTGTGTAACAGTGAATTACCATCTGCCTGTGTGCTAAACGAGCCTCTAGTGAACTTCATGCAACAGTGAATTACCATATCTGCCTGTGTGCTAAACGTGTCACTAGTGAACTTTGTGCTACAGTATTGCCAGACTTCTTTACGTTTGTTTGAGGATCACTCCACAGTGCCTTAAATCTTAGGCATCTCTTATTAGGGCCACGGTTGTTTGTGTCTCCAATTCCCACTGAGCTCGGGTACCTGGTCAAAGGACCGCGACCTGCTCACAGGGTGCAGCTAAGCCCAAATCCCGATTGGAGGGGTCACTGGCGAACACCATCCTGTGGGTTAGACTCCGCACCATTGCCCAGGTCTCGTCAACACTCGAGAGCTGTGGATGAGGAGAACATATATCCAGGCCCCTCGCCTTCGTTTCCTCCCGCAACCCGGACCCAGAGTTTCCACTTCCCCAACACCAAGCGTGACATGCACCTTACTTGCTCTACCTCGAGGTTTTCTATCTGACAGTTTTACTAGGAACCTTTGCCCATTTCATGCATCAGCTTCACTGACTGCATTGCCAACATTGCTTATATCAAAATCTATTTGGATATAAGACTGTGCAAAAGTTTTAGGCGGGTGTGAAAAAAATGCTGCAAAGTAAGAATGCTTTCAAAAATAGAAGTGTTAATACTTTATTTTTATCAATTAACAAAATGCAAAGTGAATGAACAGAAGAAAAATCTAAATCAAATCAATATTTGTTGAAACCACCCTTTGCCTTCAAAACAGCATCAATTCTTCTAGGTACATTTGCACAAAGTCATGGATTTTGTAGGATTATAGTAGATTAACCAATTATACCAAACAGGTGATAAAGATCATCTTTTTATGTAGGTTGGAACACAGTCATTAACTGAAACAGAAACAGCTGTGCAGGAGGCTTAAAACTGGGTGTGGACCAGCCAAACTCTGCTACAAAGGTGAGGTTGTGGAAGACAGTTCACGTCACAGGTCATACACCATGGCAAGACTGAGCACAGCCACAAGACACAAGGTAGTTATACTGCATCAGCAAGGTCTCTCCCAGGCAAAGAATTCAAATAAAACTAGGGTTTCAAGATGTGGTGTTTAAGCTCTTTCGAAGAAGCACAAAGAAACGTGCAACGTTGAGGACCGTAGACGCAAACAGTGCGTCAGATGAAAGACACTTCATGCTTACTTCCCTTCGAAATCGGAAGATGTCCAGCAGTGCCTTCAGCTCAGAACTGACAGAAACCAGTGGGACCCAGGTACACCCATTTACTGTTCGAAGAAGTCTGGACAGAAGTGGTCTTCATGGAAGAATTGCTTCCAAAAAGCCATACCTCCGATGTGGAAACAAGGCCAAATGACTCAACTATGCATGAAAACATAGGAACTGGGGTGCAGAAAAATGACAGCAGGTGCTCTGCACTGATGAGTCAGAATTTTAAATATCTGTCTCTAACAGAAGGCAGTTTGTTCACCGAAGGGCTGGAGAGCGGTAAAATAATGAGTGTCTGCAGAACAGTGAAGCATGGTGGAGGTTCCTTGCAAGTTTGGGGCTGCATTTCAGCAAATGGAGTAGGGGATTTGGTCAGGATTAATGGTGTTCTCAATGCTGAGACACATAGGCAGGTACTTATCCATCATGCAATACCATCAGGGAGGCTTCTGATTGGCTCCAAATTTATTCTGCAGCAGGACAACGACCCCAAACATACAGCCAATGTCATTAAGAAATATCTTCAGCATAAAGAAGAACAAGGAGTCCTGGAAACGATGATATGGTCCCCACAGAGCCCTCATCAAGTCTGTCTAGGATTACATGGAGACAGAAGGTTTTGAGATAGCCTACATCCACAGAAGATCTCCAAGATGTTTGGAATAACCTCCCTGCCGAGCAGTGGCATCACAAGGAGGGTGCGGGCCACACTCGGGTGTCACCCGCCGAGGAGTGACACCAAGGTGCAGGCTCTCCCTCAGTGACAGGAGCCGGGTGCTGCACTGTAGCATTAAGTGCAGCACTCGGCTCCTGTCACAGTGAGGGAGCCAGCACTACCCGCACCTCTGGCACTCCCCACCACTCCATTGATAACTACGGGTAGGGTGCAAGGCAACACCCCCTTCCCTGAGACCACACCTCCTGACCTGAGGCCACGCAAGAAATTACTCCCCGCACCGGTTGGGACGTCACTGCTGCCGAGTTCCTTCAAAAACTGTGTGCAAGTGTACCTAGAAGAATTGATGTTGTTTTGAAAGCAGGATGGTCACACCAAATATTGATTTGATTTAGATTTCTCTTCTGTTCATTCACTCTGCATTTTGTTAATTGATAAAAATAAACTATTAACACTTCTATTCTTGAACTTTTGCACCGTACTGTATATCACGTTTATTTTATACTCAGTAGCTGATAAATCAATACGGTACTGATAAAACCTGTAGACATAGCTAAGATACTAAAATATTTAGAGCCTTAACTTAATGTTGGTCTCCTGTATAAGCGGGGTCAGTGACTCTAGTATTGTGTGGTTGGTGCAGAATTTCTTAGGATAAGTAATAGACTTTACAGCACTACAGCAGAAAGTTTCTCTGATTAAAATTGTTCCACAAAACTCAAAAATCATTGCTAAAACATGACAGTGGAGAAACGGGTACACTGCATCATACTGTACATATGACGCTTGGTAGTTCTGTTACCTTCCCTGTTCAATGATGCCAAGAAGTCATGAAATCTATTGAACTGTTAGGTTACATTGTCTTCAAAAATTCCCCTTATGAACCCAGTGGAACAGTGATTAGCATTGCTTCCTCACAGTGCTAAGGTCATGGGTTCGATTCTGATTAGAGTGTTGTGTGGAGTTTCTATGTTTGCTTGGTGTACGAGTACAAAAACATGCTGGTAGGGACACACAGCACTGCATAACATGATACATATTTGATCAATAGTATTATAATAATAATAATAACCTACTAAAAAGAAGATACTGTAGGTTTGAAATTCTTACTTATAGAATGGGAAAGGGTACCTCAAATATGAAGTGTCAGGTTTATATCATACAGGTCAGAATTTTAATATGCAGACCTTGGATTATGGTGGAAAGACTACAGTAAAGACTGTCTTATATTTTGTAAAGTGTAAAATTCAACTTAAGCCAATGAAACCTATTTCAATTTTGATCCCTGATGTAAGTTGTCTTAAGGTACTGATAAACCAGCATTTGCTTCTACTGTACTACTGTCATGTGAATATTCCACTTATATTGAAAATAACAGGTTGACCATAATAGAATATACACCCCCCCGCTCTTCACCTTTTATAATTACAGGTCCACAAAGGCTCATTTTTATTCCACCCAACTAACAGCCATCTCATATTAATAGATTAATTAATATTGATTAACTAGGTTACATTGAAGTTGTGGTGTGAATATTAGAGGTTTTTCTTTCAATATTTCAAGGAAGTTTTGAACTACAAGCCCAAATTGGTCCCAGACAGACTCTAATATGACTGGAAACAAAAGAGAATCGAATCAAATCTTTTCTTAAGTAACTCTCTATCTCTTCAGCACCTTTTCCTGTATATTAGTACAGATATCATAGTTTCATGGAGGCTTGATTTCTATGCTGCCCCACACGGTCTATGGGGCATATTCAATTAGCAGCAAAAAGCAGAGATCCGCAAAAAAGTATCTCCAATTGCGACTTTTCGTCTGTCTGAAAGTTTCCTCGGTATTCAATTCCAAAGAGTTTTCGCGTACGCGCAAACGCAATGCAATGTAACAGGCGAAAAAGATTTGCTTCTGAATAGGTGTCGAAAAAAAGTGCAGAATTGCGGTTTTGGGGTGCAAAGTTGGGGAAACCACACTGCACCCTTGGAACAGCCCCCCAAAGGTTAACTGTGTCAAAAAAATCCATAAAAAAAATGAAGAACACCCCAAAAAATAACTTTGAAACAGGGGGCGTAAAGTACAAAGTTAGAGTACAAACTTAAAAACTAGCGAAATAAGCTTTTGGGGGGTCTGCCAGTATGGGGGAGGTGTTTTTTGGATTGCAGGTGATTGCTAAAGGTGCATATTTTACTATTTTAAAACTTCACTTTGGCGATTTTTAACCATGCTTGTACCCATTTTCATGTACCCCAAATTTGCTGGGACTAGTTATTTTCACCCCAAAAAACCTGCTAAATGCTATTCTTCACCACTTGTGCAAAGATGCTAATTAGCAGCTATTTAGAGCATTTATGTACCCCAAATACCTTCAGCAGGTCTATTCGGGGGTATCTATATTGATCCCCAATGTTAGTGCCTCTTTTCGGGGGTGTCAGGCTGATTTCCACAAAACTGACAGCACTTTTCACCTGTTTGCGTTTGGCTGGGTCCCGTTTTCGCATCCTTTGGAATTGAATAGGGCGATAAGTGGGGATACTTTTCCGCAGGTAAAACCAGCGATGACGGCGAAAAGTACGGCATGTGAAAAGTTGCCGACTTTTCGCGGCTAATTGAATATGCCCATATGCAGCACATTACAGTACCATTGGATTCGCGATGAGATGCTCAGAGGCGATGCAGAGTTGTATAGATTACAATCGGAACTACACTTAGGTGTTGTGATGGGGCTTTCCACATAGGTACAGTTCAGAGAGGGTGTGTTCCTGCAAATCCCTGCTCTTCAGAGTTGGCTGTAGGTGAATATATACCCTTTTGGCTGTGTATCGTTTGCACCTAGTGTAGTGCAAGTGACCACTGATAATGAATTGTACTGTAGCAAACCATGCCCATATGCTATATACACAGAAGCGGCTGCATCTCTAAATGAGTACAGCTTTGCATTTTTTCCATGTACGCTTATTTTGAGCAATGCACGAGTACAACACATCCCATTTATTTCATCCGGCCCTTTGTGAGGATATAAACCATATTTCTCCCTTCTGCATTTATTTTTTATATTTTAGTAAAATACCCTTAGGAATTATAGGGCAGCACAGAACAAGCGGCTACAGGAACAAAAATGAAATAAACATGGGCATTATCCTGTGTGAATGGTACAGCTGTGCTTTTCTAATTATATAATTATATGTGGTAATCATATTAGGATCTCTTACAAAGTACATTTAAATCAATTAGGTTTATTGTGGAAAGACAAATAATAGACATCTGAATCACAGTAGCTGTGATTACGAGATTGGCAATGTAACTCTGGGCCCATATGAAACATTTATGCAGAATGACAGAATTGTAATTACTTCATATGCATGTGGCATGACTATGTATTTCATATGTGTTCAGATTAACATGGCTAGTCAGGCCACCCTAAAGTAGGGTTATAGCAAATAACATTATTTTAATGCTATTCTAATATCCCAGTGTGTCCAGGCAGTTGACATATTATAGAAAACCGTAGGGCCTCATTTACAAAGAACAGAATGACCCAGTATGGGGCCTCTTTGATGACATCATGTGCCTTGGTTTGTGCTAGCGAGCACAGAGTCCAACCAAAGTGCAGCATAAAAAACAAAGCTTGAAGCACAAACTGGACACATGAAACAACAACGTACCCTCACTCTTATGAAGAAATGAATTCATAAATGAGACTAAAGGGAGCAGTATTTTATGTGAAAACCACTAAAGTGGGGTGATTGTAAAGAGCTAAAAGGTTGAATTTATTGGGACTTTGCCTGTTCGCAAACCTATGCATATGTTTGAGTGCTAAATACAGTACACCGGAAAGCAGGCGTGTAAGCACCTGGAAGTGCACTGGATGGAACATTAAGGTGCTCTACCGCAAAACCAAAGTGAGTTGTGTTTCCCATCCAGCGCGTTTGATAAGTGAGGCCTAATACCTCTGCATGTAAAATGAAGGTGCTGTATTCACTTCATAAATATGACACTGTGTTGCTTTGTGCCACTAATACTTACATATATAATAGTACTCATGTCCAGGACGAAACTCGAACCCTAGAGAGAAAGGCGTAAACAGCTGGAATTTCTCTGAAAACTTCAATGGTCCATTGGGAGAATCTGGTCGGTTGCACTCCCATCTTTTGAACCCCTTCTGCCGATGGTCGCAAGAGGCATGGCCTTCAAAATTGACCATATAGAGTATATAACGCTCCATCCTGTCTGCTGGCAGTGGAATCTCGTAATTGGGGCAGTAAATATCCAGGTAATCATTGATGCTCACATCCACAGTGTAGTCACCATGATGAAACCTAAGGAAAAGCGAAAGCAACATTAGAAGGACTGTTTTATTTTTCTTATCGTTATGTTATTTATTATATAGGATTTTCACATCAAACATCAACAATTCATAAACATCTTTCCTGATAGACACTGTGCACTTGAACTTTATAAACTGAAACATACATTTCCTAAAGGATAAAAGAGATATAAAGTAGAATATTAATAAAAAAAATTCTAAAAGAAAAGAGATCTTTTATTAGCTTTTCAGATTATTTGGATCCATATATATTCTATTTTCCTTCCAGTTGTGATGTGCCATTTATAATATGTCCTGGCTGCTTCACAAATAATCAATGCAAAATATTTAGTGTTGAAATACTGTGGAAAGAGAATCTATTATTTTTAGGCAGACTTCATATTCTAAAACTACACATGGGAATGTGCATAGCCAAATAAGGTCTGTAATGCTGCAGATAAAGTACATGCATAGTATGGCAGGCTGTCCTCGGGGGAGCAGGCTTGGCATGGATCTACTAATCAGGTCAATGTTACAGAACTGCATGTCTTGTAAAGTTTATTCATGAGATCTGCAATTGCTGGGAAATGTGCACTGCACATTACGGTACGTAAATCAGGGTTGTAAAAATATAAATGATAAAAATAGCTTTCTTTTAATCATGTAACATACAACTACGAATATAGAAAGCCACTGCTCATTTGCAACTTTGCAGAGGGAATGTCTATAAATCTTTGTTTTGTTACAAAGCAGTTTGCAGTAGCTATACTTCCCCCAGGTCTTATATTTGCCATGCTTGTATTATGTCAAATGCTGTTTGTGTACTTATAGTCAGGTGCAATGCCACGGGGTAAAAGCACTAGATTAGTCATACAGATGTACAGCACCTAGACTACTCAGTTCAAAATTGTCTTATTAAAGCAAAATATACTATACACCCATCTGATCTTCAATGTCTATGGTGACAGTAAAAGTGGCAATATCATTATGCAGGTAACTGGTTAATGGTAGAATGTGCTGAGTGTAATCTTTCTTAAATGCTCAGTGTTGCACACCTTAAGCTGGCTACACACTAGACGATTTTCTGTACGATTTCGGCGCATCGGAACGATGAATCGTTCAAATTCGTGCAAATCGTGCACAAGCGATAACGATCCGATGCGCGGGCCCATGGATCGTTTGTCGTATCTTCAGATCTTACCTACTGCAGGTAAGATCTGGCAATCTCCTGAGAGATGCACTGGAAATCATTAAGGGGACACGATAGGTCGTTAGTCACATTGCACAGTTTAGCAAGATATCGTCTGTCCAGGAGTGCCTGTGAGTTGCCCGGGGAGTTCAAGGGATATCGTTGAGGACATTGCATCTTTGGCCAGCTATAGATAGGGCTCCAATTTCGTGAAACAGAAAACTGGATGTCACATAGAACTGCTTAGTAAAAAAAATCTGTATACTATTATTTAACTACTATTGAGCAATGATGTGTTATAACCTACAACAACCAATCACATATCAAGTTTGAGCAATCTAAAACACATTAGGTTGCTATGAGTCATTGCTCTGAGAATCATATTATTAGGTTAGCCCCGATGTACATTTGTTTGGTTGCAAAATACAGTACATCAATCTATTCTATATAATGCTGTTAATTCTTGGGCTAAAGATAAAGATAAAGGTCTTTATTTAGTGTTTAACGTTGGACCAATTCATTCAAAAAAGCGCTTGCCTGCCTTACGTGTAAGTGTAGAATCAGACACATCTAAAGATCCAGTTGGAAATCAGTAGTACTTATGCCAGCCATACTATAGGAGCACAAGTGTGTGTACTTACACCTAACCGTAGCATAGAGTTTTCTACACAACAATATAATGTAATAAAATGTCATATACAGTATACAAGAGACATGTTGCAGTAGGTCTTAGTCATGCACGTAACTACCATAGGTGCAAGGCGTGCTGCTGCTATTGGGCCCAGAGCTGAGGAGGGCCCATCTTCCTTTCGAAGTTACATGTGTTATATACAATTTTCACCACATACATAGTTACAGCCCTAAGTGGGGTGAATATGTTGTGGACAATGGAGGAGGTGCCCCTTCAGAGCTGGAGCCCAGCGGCAGGCGCCTCCATTGTCTCCCATAGTTCTGCCCCTGATTTGATGCTGGATGAGTGGCCTTGTCAGTACTAATGCCTTATATTATAGTGTAATCCCTGCTTTATGGAGAAAACCCCATGAAATGCTCTTGTTAATTTGAAATTTAAAGCAAATAACACTAATATATAGTACATTAGCTCAGTGGTTCCCAAACTGTGTGCCGTGGCCAGGGCCGGCGCTAGGTGTCTCTGCACCCAGCGCCATCCCGTGCTTCCCCTCCGCCCACTTCTTCCCTGTGTCCTCCCCTGACCATAAATTAATACGTGCAGCAGGTGGGTGGAGGGCGGGGATTTTCTTCAGTCGGCACTGACAGAATGTGTCAGGAGCCGGCCCTGGCCGTGGCACCATGGGGTGCCTCAGGGCCCATACAAGGATGCCTTGGGTTGGTGGTCCAGTACGAAATAAAATGATTTTTAGCCAGTGTGATAGGCAAAACCAGTGCTAATGACTGCTGATCAAAAAAATATGTGGACAAAAAGAAGCGCAGCCCTGTCAACCACCACAGAACTGACCCTAAGGATGACATATAAGCGCAATTTACTACATTTAATGTTTGCTGAACTTCTCAACTTTTGGCCAAGGGATGCCTTGGAAAAAATGCTGATACTCTAGGGCGCTGTGATTCGAAAAAGTTTGGGAACCCCTGCATTAGCTGAAGTACCTGGCGGAGTCCAGGTTTAAATCTTCCAGTTATTATGTGATATTATCCAGTTATTATTATATTAAGTTTTATTATGTGATATCGTCCAAATCCATCCAGTGGAAAGCCTAGAACGGGCTTCCTGGGTCAAAGTACTGCCCAGCGCACTATGCTGTGAGGGCCAACTGGGACCCCAAAAACTCCATTGCCACCCTCTGTGATGTTTCCATCCAAATCCATCCAGTGGAAGGCCCAGAACAGGCTCCCCGGGTCAAAGTCCTGCCCTGCATCCCCGGGGTCGTAGTTTTGCCCAATGTACACCAACGGGAGGTCCGACTGGGACCTCAACCCCCTAGTATGTCTTCTGGGATCCAAAGTTTCCGTTCTGTGAAGTTTTCGTCCAAATCCATCCACTGGAAGACTCAGAACAGGCTCCCCAGGTCAAAGTTCTGCCCAGTGTACACCAACGGGAGGTCCAACTGGGACCATAACCCCCTTAAAACCTGGCCAGGATCCAACTGGACCACCTCACGTTGGTTTCATCCCAATCAGTGCAGGGGTGTCCAAAAGCATAACCGAACAAACAAACAGACCAATACATAATATCTATAAGAATTATGTATATTATGTATATATAGTTTTTTTTGTTGTTTTGTTGTCTTAACAAAGGCGCATCTTAGCACAGAAATGTTGACACTGGAGAATATATATGTGATTCTTCAATACAGCATTTTGATTACAAGACCCAGGGTGCTGTCCCTGTTTAAAGGACTGGAGTAGCCATCGGGAAACCAACGGAAGGATTCCCGACTGTCTAATCCTGGCAGGGGTTAAATGAAAGGCGTCGAGATCCCGACCTCTTCACCTCTGCGGCCGGCGGTAAATTATACCGATCCCTTGGACTGTATTTGGAGTGATTTGTTACTCCTAAGTATATACACACACACTTCATATCTATACAATGGTATCTGTCCATTTACAGTCCATGTCACTTAGCATGCAATTGAGAAGAGTACACTTTATAAGGGTATTTTAATTATATTGCTTCTCTTTAACACATACTGTAGGGCGGGATGTATTAAGCATCACATCTGCGATGCGGTACATTCCCCCTGTCTTTAGGTAACACCCAGAAGTCCCTCTAGCATGCAGGGGGTGATGGGAGGGATCCGATCAGATCCCTCCCAAGGGGGAGCATCCCGATAAGAAGCCTCTAGGCTTGTATTGGGTAATGCCACCAGAAGATGGCGTTACCCAATGGGACGATGCATTCCAGTGCTTAGTACATTTGGTGAATGCAGTATTTTTGCCTTTAGTACATCCCGCCCTTAGAAACACAATATCGTGCTATGATTTTTCTACACATTATCCTAAGTCAAATATTTGTATAGAATATAATATTGAACATTTGTTATATCGGAAACTAAACTTTTTGGAAATAGGATAATGAAAGATTGCCTTCTGTTACAGATTACAGTACTCAAAACATCTGGATTTTATTTGTCAAGTTTATTGTGTGAATACAATATGTATATGTATATATACAGTATATATACACAATATATATATATATATATATATATATATATATATATATATGGAGAGAGAGCTCTAGTAGCCCTGGAACCAGCATTCTTTGCATATTGTAAGCAAAAATTGTTGGGAAACAAAATGGTATAGGTTGTTTTCTTGGTTGGACCTATTTACTTAATGACAGTCATGTACATTATTTTGAAACAATACAGCAGCTTTCCTTTAAACGAAGGAAGAACAATACATTAAAATATGCTATGTATCTAATCTGTAAAATACAGACCACACAGGTCCCTGCAAACAGTGTCAGATCTTATTGCAGAGAAGTAATCGTAGGCTCAAGTGCGAGCTCAGCATTGTATTGTCATAGAGCAGCTCATTTCTGCTTACAGACAGCCCTGAGGAATAAATTTCACATGAATATTAGAAGCACCCATATCGTCTATGAATATTTCATATATTTTACCCTTACAAACAGAGGGGTTAATTGTTTGGTTTTCCTCATTGCTCAATGAAGGTGAGAAGCGAAACAATGGCAATCTCATACATTTGTCTCCCAAGTGTACACCTATCCAATTTTACAGGGATTAATTGAAATATCTTGTAAGATTTTCCATGCATGAATTTGACAAAATTTCTGTGTCCCCCTGTTAAATCCCAGAGTGGGATGTTGACGTTTTTTCACAGCAGGGCTTCCTCACCAATTAATTTGAGGTTTCTCCCCATTGCACTTCCAGTTGGATAAATCTGCCTCGCTGGAAGAGATGTGTCAGGCCTGTCGCAACAATTCTGTTTTGAGTCTCTGACAGGTAGAGAAGACATCCGCCCTAATTACCTGTAAAAACAATTGTTGACTACACACTGCAGCGACTGGTACACTTAGGATAAAATGTTTTGCTCAGGGCTCTTCTGAATGGATTTCAGCCTGAGACAACAAAGAACAGATAAGTTAATACAGATAACTCTGGTGGGAATTGGAAGTGTGTACATATTTTGAGATCTCGGGACATGTGTGCTGCCTTTAGGACAGGTAGCGTGGGTGTGTTTGTATGTAGCTAGAAGACATTGCCTAAATTTACTTGTCAAACCCCTGAGGAGCCCGTAAGGGATTTCAGTTCTCACAGAAATACTGTGTATAAGTATTTCTTTCTCCTTTATGAGTTCATTTTGCTTTACAAAAACATAGTTATGATTCTATCAAGTCTATAACTGTACCTTCCACATACTTAGCTAAAGTTTGTGCATTTTTAGACAACTCCTTATTAGTGACGCTTACCCCCCAGTACAGAAAACAGTGAGGGTAGGCACACTCGTATTTGTGCTTATTCCCCCTACAGCCGAAATGAGCAATTTGTAAGCCATCCATATCTCTTCCATAGAGCTCTTTGGACAAGTTACCTAAGAGTTTGTTTGAAGCACCACAGATGGACTAAGAACTTCGGTAAGAACTGGCTCTCCAATTTGAGTAATAGGAGAAGGCTATATGATTTTGTGCCCATGAAATCCTCACCACAATGAGGAAATACTGTATCAATGGAACATCGTACTTAGCGCTTAAACTGACTTTTTGCATGGCAATAAGACTTGACTTACATTGACATATAACATGAATATTTTGGTGAGACAATTTGTTGTGCAAACACACTGTAAAAGTACTGGGCTTTTTTTGCACCCAAGTGTGACCACACATGTCAGTGCCTGTGTTTGCTTTGTTTGCTTGCTGCCTATCTTGGAAAAATAGAACAAGTTTCCTATGCGTTAGGGCAAAATCACTTCCACTTACTGCCCACTTGCATCCAATTGATTTTCCTACCTAATGAAATTACCTTTGTCTTACCTAGAAGAAGGGCAGCTGTTCAATCAAATTTGGCTTATTAAAAAATGTTTGCTTTCTGCTTAAATGTGGTTTTTTTTTGTTTTACAAGCACAATTTTTTAACATTAGCAATGTGCATGAGACAGTTATGCTGTTGTGTCTTCCATACAACTTTACATTGCATTTGATTCAGTTGAAATCCGGAACTGACCACATTTGTCCTACTGTAAAGCTCTTTAAAATCTCACACATAAAGTAAACAATTACAAATGTTACATGGTCAGCTCTAATTAGTTGCAGAACTAAAAGTAATATCGTAACACCTCCCGTTCCACAGTTATTGGAACAAGCAAGGTCAAGAGTCTATGACACCTTACAACTGTGAGATAATCACTCCTGGCTATGGTAGCCATCACTATATGGCAATGGCAGACGTCCAATCTGATCTCTCGAAACAAGAAGCATTGGAGTACTTAAATTCATAGTGCGTCTGTCTCCTATGGCTAGAGAACTGAATGCTGATTAGGACCCCGAGAATAGAGTTATCTAGTTTTTCTATGTGCTAGAACTTAATCTTTAGCATAGCCAGAAATTCCTACCCTAATTGCCCATATTATGGACAATCCTATACTCCTTTTAAAATCACTGACTTATTTTCATGCAAATATGTCATTATCACATAACCAGGTACATATAGGCAAAAGAATTGTCACTTAAGTCAAAATTGTTCACATACTCTGTGACAAATGACCCACTGCTGATTAGATGCGAATCCCTAAACTTGCAGACTGGGATTTATCATACTAGAACCAGTGGTTAATGTCTTCCTGACTACTGGGCTGGTCTAATTTATACACAAATATAAACAGGAAATGAATTAACTGCATTCAGTCTTCCAAATCTGTGCACTCCATCCCCCTCATATATTCTGACTAGATTGACAGGCATAAATGGTACGCCTGTTGTAATATGTTTGCAAGGAGAGACAAGTGCGAGAAGCTCTACAGGAACGCTTGTCAGTTGTCAGTCTCTCCTTAAACAACTGAAGACAAAACAATGACAGAACCCCCTCTGTGAAGTCAAAGGCCGGGTCACTGACACTTCAGCTGTAAAGCATGGGGAATAATTCATGAACGTCTACAACACCACAAAGTCCTTCAGAATACACAGAGCTTGATGGTGAATTTTGTAATGGCAACCACAGTGGAAGTGGATGCAGGTTCCCATTGAATTGTGTACAAACATTCACTAAGTGAACACAGCACAAATGCAATTCATGAAATCATTCACCTAACTTTGACACTGGAAGTGTACAGTACTGTGTGTGTCAGTTTACAATGTAAGTCTTAATTAAAAAATAAAAATGTATTCTAAATGTGCAATGGATGACTAATAAAATATAAGCTTCTTGCGGCATCATACATCTAACTGCTGATTCATACAATATGCAGTGCAATGGTCAAGAAATTAGCAATTCACCATTCATCAGTCAACTAATAGATAAGCCATATTTTTTTTTTTCGGAAACACAATAAGAATCCCCAAGAGCATTAAAAAAGTTTGATGCAAGGGACAAGACTGGCAGCTTTGCTAATGTTATACGCTTCCCTAGGCCTGGACACACTCTGCAGACCGGCATTTTGGTAATGCCTGTACCTGAGGACAGCACAGAGCTGTGGATTATCACCTCTCTGAAACATTTATGCCAAAAAGTTACTTGTGTCTCTCTTCCATGTGAAGAATTCATCCGTCTGATCTCTATTTAAATGGAGATTGCTCCAGCTAACAAAGAGAGTCCCACTGGGCCTGTAAGTGGCAATTCAGCAGGATGGGTAGGATCATATTGATGGCCCCTGGAAATGCAGCCTGATAGTGTGAGCAGATCCTGCAGCATTTAATAGAGATGGGGAGACTCTGAGAGAATGAAAGCAGATGCAACATTTAAAGGCACAACGTACCGATATGACTACAAGAAGCCTGCTAAGGACCAGCCAAATGCTTAAGCTGCAATATGTATATTTACATTCCTTGTCCATTAACAATTCTGTTACTTTAGAAATGATCCTGTAGGAATTTAAAAATATGAAAAATGCTTATTATATTTATTTGGTATTCTCAAATACTTCTGGGATCAACTGGCTTGCTTGTATTATTAATCCAATGCTTCAGACTCCAAGGAGCCAGGGATTATAATAACATTGCACAATTTCAAATGCACCAAGTTCCTTTTTTTCTTGTGGACTATATTTTGGCATTTATGTATGGTATATATATTTTATTACATTTTAATGTATTATTAAATAATTAGTATGCAATGGAACAGATGCTTAATTGTATGTTTCTGTCTAATTGACCCACGTCCATAACCCCCTCTCCCCCTCCAATAATTACGTTACAGTTCCCAACACCTGCTATAGGTAAACATCACACCACCACATAGCATCACCAAGCATATAACCATTACAGTATATTAAAATACGTAATTAATCAAAGAAGAACCTAATGCTGACATTATCCAATTGTCTGACAGTGTTAAGTAGTCACCATCCCGGTGGTTGGCATGCCGGCGCTGATGATACCAGTGCAGGTTTCTCGATAGTGGTACCCAACCCTGTGCATATACTGTATCTTATAATGCACCACTCACAGTGGTCACGATTCAATTCAGCGCGATGCTGAATAGACCCGGGAGGGAGCTCCTGGAGCTATTCAATTCAGCGCGCTGTTAAGTCGAAGAATGACGGTTCTCACGACTTAACCTGGGTGTTTAGTCGCGAGAACCGGCATTCTCTGACTAAAGTGCTGGCTGCGCGGCTGTTAACGCTGCACTAATCCAGCAAGCAGCCGCACGGCCAGTACTTTTGTCAGATTTCTCCTCGCACCCCTCCAGGAGGGTGTAAGAAGAAATCCTTTAGTCGGACCAAACTTCTAGCTGAATTCGAATAGCTCCTGGAGCTCTCTCCCGGGGCTATTCATCACCGCTTTGAATTGAATCACTGCCAGTATGTCCATGTGACAGTTCATATTAATTCTCTCAGCATCTCTGCGGTGTCTCCAGCATTCCAAATATTTTCAGAAATATCTAAAATAGAGAACTTGGAAAAAAGGCATAATAAGAAATGAAAGCATCAGAGCTGTTTTGAACTGAGCCTATAAAGATATGTGATCAATCACATTGTGAATAGAAGTGTCATCAACCCTGGGCCTTTGGTGAGGAAAGAGTGCCCATGCAAAGGGGCACAGGCACACAGACTGGTACAAGAGCAAGAGGGGAGCTTCAACCAGCCTGGCAATATCTGAAATGAACCTCCCATCTCATTATTACCCTCCTCAGCTCTCTGATCACACAGGGAAAAACACTAATTAAGGGCAGTTCTTTTTTATCCTCACAACCCAGTAGTGCCAACCCTGCCCCTGGCAAGGTAACTTTTAGAATGTAATATTAATACAAGAGAACAATTTACCGGAGCCCTTTGCAAAACTCCTCTTCATATTAAAGTGAAGGCAAAGAGCAAGGATTAGAAATAATTTGCATTTAAATCAAAAACTCAGAGCTCCTTGCAGACTGACAAATTTGTTAAATTACTCTTTATTAGATATTATAAATTGTACACATTGGGAAACAGATGAAAGCAGATAAAATGGGTGGTTGTGCAGTATATTTACGGAAACATATTTACTCTGGAATCCATGAAGTGGATCCTTTTTATCTCATCAGTGTTTTGGGAGATCTTTTGCTTATTTGTGTCTTGCTGTGATAAAAAAAACATAAATTGGGCTTACTATTAAAGTATGGAAAGCAAATACAGATAATGCATGGGATGCAACGTATCCAAGTAACAATTTAAAATTGGAGAGATCAGCATCTAAGCCATGTTAAAAAAAAAAAAATCATAAATACAGGTTAGAGGCTGGAAGAAACTTGGTCTCCAGACAGAGATTTTGTCCAACTGCATGTTCCTGCTCAAAGACAAATCACACAGATGACCGTAATAAAGCTACAGTCACGCTGGGCTTCTCACTCACAGTAAGCACAAAAACCAGATAGTCCAGGCGGGTGCATCAGTGTTTCCTAGTGATCACAAGTTTATGTCAGTATGTACAGATCAGAAGTGTATTCATAGTGTGCATCCAGAGCATCTCACCTTTGCCCTAAGACTTTTTCATTTCAGCTTCATGTAAAACACAAGATGAACATAGGAAATTGCTGAAATTTCTATGGCCTTTTGTTGAGGACCATTTAGCTGCCAGTCTCTTTTTATCTGCTGCTGAATGAGTAATGCACATCTACAGCGCTTTCAGCTCAGATAGGGCTCTCTATCTGAAAGATCTCTTGTTCCTTCTACCAGTCCATTCATATCCAGAGGAATGTGATACTGATGTCCCCTTGGATGGATTACTGATAGGATTCTCCCTGTGCATGTATTGTTTTTATCACAGAGATGCCATACACAGGCAGGCTGTTGTTAAACAGGAGGAATAGGGCAAACCAACAAAGGGCGCTCCCTTTGCAAAAAAGAGAGATGGTGTACATCACCATCATATCGCACAAGAGATCTTAAGCTTCAAATAATGCTGTAGCAAGAAAAGGTTTGGTTTGGATTACTAATGCTAGTCAACACGATTCAGATTGGTTTATTTTCTTTCCGAGAAGTTTGGCTGGTTTGTCCTGGAGATAATGGGTTAATATGGCAGCAGTCTGCAGTTTTCTGTTACATCAGACCCACAAAGCCTCAGCTCAGAAAATCAGGGTGTGAGGTACTATTGCACCACAGAAGTTTAATTGAGCAGTATTGGTTTTGGATGGCTCACAAAATAAATAGAGCCCCCAGGACTGTGCAATAAAGTACAGTATGAACTATTGATTAAACGTCATCACAAATTACACCACTGGAGCCCCTCAGCTACTCTACAGATGACCTTAGTGATAGAGCCAGCATCTGCCTCTTTTACACATGCTAAAGAAATATTTTGTGTGGGATTTGATGTGTGTCCCTTGCTTCATTAAAGCTGTCAGCTCTTGGTGTGAAGATATATATCCGTGATAGCAGACACCTTGTAATTTGTTTAGGACCAAGTGCAACAGAATCCCTGGCTTTGGATGACAGGCTGGGGACCACCAGAGGGCTATTTTCCCACCCTCGTGGGATCTGCTCTTAAAAATTAAATGATCAATATTATAAATGGACCTGTGAGACCGAAGGAAATGGAATGTGACTAGTACAAGATATGCTGCGTTAGGGAACCTACACAAGGAAATAGAGGATTTAGAATGACAGCTGCCTCACTAGTTACCAGCCAGATCAGACCCTGAGTGCATGTCTGTGAAGTTGAATACATTTTGTGAATCTCCCTAAAAGATTCAAGTCCAATAAAGAGACAATTTTTTATTAATTACTATTATTATTATTATTATTATTATTATTATTATTATTATTCAATCTACAACCTCTACAGTATTTTCAGACACATCCTCGTGCTATAAATCTCCCAATCCTATCCAATCCTCTATGCTGAGGCATCATTGTTACACTGCAGTGTCTGCTTAACAAGAGTCTTTTCAAATGAGAATTGGGAAAAGTGAATTTGTGATTGTGGAGCCCCAGATCATGGCAGAAAGGAGGATTACAGGTACTCGCAGCCCAAGGCTTAGACAGATAGAGAAATCATGAGAACATTATGGGTGCCAAGATTACCGTTTAAAACTCAGAAGATGGCCTCATGCCCAGATTAGGCTTCGATGGACTAAAATATCTTCATATGCCTGAAGTCCAAAATGCTACAGTAGATGAGGTTGTACATTCGGCAGGTATAGTAGATGCAATAAGACATAGGAGTATCGAGGCAACTACAGGAACTTATTTGTAATGCTCCTTGTGACAGGTTGGATGCACCAATTTTTTTTACAATTTTTATTCCAAGACACAGTACATACATATGCTAATATCTATTTTTTCTCTTTCACAGAGAATGTGCATAATTGTACATTTAAAGTTTTAGTTTGTATTTTAGAGAACTCGAAGTGGCGTCCTTCATACTCAAACACAAATATTCATCAAGAGCATGCTTAGATGCTTTTGGTAACATGCTATTTATCTCAGTGAGGCCCTGCCGAAGGTAGCACTCCCAGAGCTGGATCTAATCAGCCAGTACCATTGTCCACAAGACAAGGTGTAATTACAGAGCACTTTGGAGAACATCTCTGTCACAGGTTCAGAAATACCACGCCATTTAGCAATTTTACACCCGCCGCCCTCCTCCCAAGAAAACATGGCCATAATTTCACTTGTGTAGCAATTTAAATATTATTTGCTTTTTCTCCCCCTATTTGCAACCAACTTATGACTCTGAATTCCTTTCTGCTCTAGCAAGTTGTTTTACTTTATAATTGACTTACTGTTTATTGATTCTAGAACTACAAAAAGTCATTCAGTGCCAGGACAAACACGCACAAATGCTGTTAAGCTGTCCACTGCTTGTTTCCATACATTTACATTTTAGAAACTTAATTGCAAAAAGGTTTAAAAGCAAAAAAATGTTTTTTTAAAAGAAAGCTAAATATGTTTATATTGATTGACAATGGGGATTTTCAGTTATTATATAGTAATTAATATATTAATGTCATACTGTAGTTTATAAATTTGGTGACAGATGCTGATTAGTTTTATATTTGGACAATGTTTTAGCTGTTGGACATGACGCTGATTTCACTTTCACCAAATGATGATCCTTCTGCCCCCACAGATAAATACGCAGTCTAGGATAGTGTGTTGATACCTTGCCTTCAGTAGGGATGAAACTCTTTACTAGTCCTAACACTAGATGGTTACAATATCAGTTTCGCAATGAGTTAAGCAAATACAAATAAATGTTGATCACATTATAAATTACATTACACACAAATGTTGTCAATTTCGATGTTAAATAATATAAGTATAAACAATGAGTTCTGATGTCATATCTTATATTCAGTGAGTTATGAAGTCACTTGTTCAACATTCATTAGGAAAACATCATGAAAAATTTAAATAGTGCATGACCTATTATAAAATATCAAGTATATTAGAAGTCAGATATCTGTGGCCTCATGCATTTATATGGCCACGAAACATCTTGGTGACTTCTAATATATATATATATATATATATATATATATATGTAACTTACTTAATGCAGGGTTTCTTGAACTATGATCAGGAACCAAAACACATTTATCATCGCATTCAATTTTGCTAAATAATTGTGCAAATCCACACTATTAAATTTTACACTGTACAACTACCAAATATGCTAACAGCTCTTTTGAAATAAAAAAATAATATATGCATTTATATGGGAAAGAAACTAAATTAATAACAAGGCAATACATAGCAAATCTAGAGACAAACCAAGGCTTCCATTGATGATCTTGGTTCCAGTTACACACTCACTTATTGAAACTGGAACCAATGTGTGATAACAGATTTTTTTAATTATCTTTAATAAAATCTCAACCAGCCTATTTTTTGCCAAATAATATTGAATTTACTTACACAAGTCTTAATGACAACCTATATTACTTTCAAAATGCTGAACTGTTTATTTCTATAGCATTTTACAGCTATTGAGTTAAATTTATCTTTTTTTTTTTAATCAAAATATTATGCAAATTTAATAGAAATGGTAGCGATAATCATGCATAAATATAAATTATTTCATAAATATTCTTCAACTAATAATTTATAATAATTACAGGCATTTTACACTTTATATTGAACTGATAATCTGTGCAATCTTCCACACATTCAATTCCTAAAAATATTTGATTTTACACCATTATTTTACAAGATTGGTATATGGCAAGCTCTCTTAATTATTTATTCCTTAGGCTTTTTTTTTTTTTGCGAAACAATTTCACTTTTATTAATAGTAACATAAAGAGAAAAAAAAGGTACAATACAAAAGAAAAATTACTGACTGGTTATAAGACATATTAGAACACTCATCAAAGTTCAAGACTGTGCCCAAATAACAATGTAGAACCTAGGCTCTTTATATAAAGACATATAAGCACATATGAAAATTTCCCGAGATATTAGTTTTCAATAAATAGCCTTAGTGTTATTCAGCAGGTAGCTCCAGATTTGCCCATTTTCAATAGTATTTTTCTTTTTGTTAAATGAAATCACTCCACGGTCAGTCCTTGGCTTACAGCACAGATGCCCTGCACATGGTAACTACGGTAAAATATTAGTGCAGAAATACTGTAATTTACAGTCATTTTAAGTTTTAAGGCAAACTTCCAAAATACTGGACACCACATGAATAAAAATCAGCACGTTCTGGAGCACAGGATTAACCAGGTGGATTTTGAAAGAGAACACAGTTTGGCAGCTGTGTACGCAGCAGGTACTGGAAGAAAGATTATAACCGCAATAAGCTCAGCCATGGAAAGACTGGTCACTGTGCTATGAGATGGAAGGACATGAATAACAATAGTCGGTAGAGGGGACGCACCCAAAAAAAGCTCAGCTCTCACACTGCTCTGTGCATTGACGATTTGTGTGAGTGCCAAAATACTGCCACTCACACTGCAAACAATACCTGTAATGTGATAGCTGATAGAAAGACAAAGAGGTTTACACAAAAGTAGACTACACAAAATGTTAGCATCAATCATCAAATACCATTTTCTTTCCTCTATATGAAATACGGATATTTATAAAAAAAAAACTGTCACCTGCCAAAACATGTACAGACAGGATTCTGCCAAAAAAAATTACCAACTTAAATTCACCAAGACAAATCTAACAATATTGTACATATTCTATAGGTTTGTCACAGTCAATTCTTCAAAAATTCTCTTTTGCTTGATAAAAGTCTAGTCCTGACTGACGTTATTTGTACGCTTATTTTCCACACTAGAAGAGTCACAGTTGTGTAACTGACGTGCCTGCAAAGTTATTTCATATGTTGCTGCAAAGTGTGTAATATTATGACAATGATTATAAAAATAAAGGTCTTTCAGAAAAAAAATCACAGTACAGTTAACAACCACCAGCATAAGAAAGGAGACGAAACACATTTTCAGTTGTTGTTGCCTACAGGAGCATTATGCTCTGCGCATGTTTACTGGATTTTTTTTTTCTAATAAGAAATGTTGCTTTAATTGTCTAATATGCCATAACGCTTCTTGTAAAATTGGTCCCAACAGTCCCATATCCAGGCTTAGCTATAAAGTACATAAAAATGTTGTGCCAGCTAAATGCAGAGGGTTTGACACCATAGTATTCTATGTGGAAAGTGTTTTAAAGAAACTCTGACTATATAAGTAACTGGAAGTCAGTTGTCCAGTGCAATTCAATGAGATGCCCTAGGACAACGCCATGCACAACCTTTAGCCCCACGTGATTCCAGTAAGAAAACTTAAACACAAAATATAGAGTTATCTTTGGATATGAATTATACCTGAGGCCTACAGAAAAAAATGTGTGCTACAAAATTGACTAGTTTATACCATTTCTGACATTAACAGTTTTAAAATTAATACAGTTAAGAAAATAAATGTAATAACCAAACAAAAATATTGCATTGCTAGATTATGCCAATAATGTAGGCCTAAATGTCATAACATACATAAGATAATGAATCAACTCTATGACATTTCTACTGGTCAGTTAACCACCTCTGAAGCTTTATACAGCTTTTATCTTCTTATTTTATCTGGTGTTTTTATTGCTTTAGTAAACTTCAAATTTTAACAGAAAAACTTAATATATAATGATTTTTAACACAAACCTTTTAGGCGCAACCATTAAATACAAGCCTGTTAATTATTTAGCATTTTCATTATTCAGGCAAATTCAGAAGGCTGAGGTGCATATTTGGGATATACTGTATTATTTTGTAACATTTAGACTTTAGATGTAAGCACCTTCACAACTTAAAACAAGATATATTACTCTGACATGCTGCATTTACAAAATGGGAACAATATGAAAGTGAAAACATGTGTTCACAATTGTGATGTTTTTAAAGCTTTTTTATATATAGTAAAGGTAGCTGAATACAAGAAACTATTTTAATAGTATATGCAAATATTGGCAAAGCATTTTGCTGTTTCTATTCCTATATAATCCTTCAATGCAGAAAAATCCTATAGATGTGCCCATAACCTTTTTTGACTTGCTGAATTTGTACTTCCTCACTTCAAAAGTTCAGTAAACTTTCTACCGCAAAGCATTATACAGTATAGCTTACTTTAGCCTGTCACCTGCACAGGGAGGGAGTGGGTATAATACTGCTCAGGCAATGGGAGAGTTAATATTTTGGACTTTGCTTTCCTGACAGAGATGAATGGAGCTTCACCACATTTCACTCCAAAGGGATGTTGAACTTGACAATTGACTACTCAGAGCTTTCAGCTCCGTCAGCTACTATTAAGGCTCCGATCCCAGTTAATTGGGTGCTTCATTAGGGGCATTCGTTACTGCAAGCTCCATCTGACAACCTGAGCATCTCTTTCTCAGCTCTCTGGTAAAAAAAGGACAGAGACAAGCACCTGATTCTTCCAATTTCGTCTTCACTCTCTCCCCTATGCTCCCCTCTAAGCCTCGCTCCTCTTAGAACTGCTGATTCTGTTTCCTACACATGAGCCTGACAAACTAAGATTCCCCGTGGGGTCAGGGGATGGCTCCTGGTACTGCTCATTTACCAGAAATTAACCCCCCCTGTGCACACATCCGTATACTGTCATCCTGCCACGTTACACTTTGTCACCTGCTGGACTCCGTCCTGAAATGCCTCCTGATGGGCACTTTTGCTTGGCTAGTTTACTTGTTTTTGGATCTGATCCAGGGAAGAAGCCGTTTAACCATCAGGGGGCTTCTCCTTCCTTTGTTTCTTTCTTTTGCAGTTTTTGTGTTTGCAATCATAGGGAAATTGCAAAGTGAAAAAAAAGTCCAACCTCCACTAATTCTATCTTTTTCTTTTTGCATTGTTCTTCTGCATGCCTTAGCTTTAATTAATTTCAGCAAACTCAAATAATAGGCTGTGCCTATCTTTATACACAACTGTAACCACTGACATCCGCCCCCCCCTCTCCCGCCTCACACACACACACACACCTCCTCATATGTATGCAAAAGATCTGTATTTAAGCAAACATTACTATTCTTTCATACTGAAGCTCTGGAGGCATATACAGTATGTACTAAGTATGGCAAAATGTGTCTGGAGAACACCTTGAGCCAGCCACTAATCAGTACAGAATATTTAGTTGAAATGATTAACCTTTGAATGAAAATTCTAGCCCTAAAATGCAAAACTAGTGGTGATACCGTGGGGAGACGCTTACCCAGAGGACTGGGAATCAGAGTGTAAGCAGCAGGGTGCTGGATTTATAAGTAGCAGAGAAATATTCAGAGAGGAGTAGGCCTGCACAGAGATGTGTAACTGGGTAGGGGGAGGGGGGAGGGAAATCTTAAAGAAAGCCTGGAATAAACCCTTTGGGGACCCTCCATACACAGCGATGTAAATTATTTAATTTTGCCAAACTGCGGCACCTTTCTGCATCATTAATGCCTCCTTTTGATCTGTAGTAATGATGTTCCCCGAGTGCTGAATTTGAATTTAGCTTGGTGTTAGTGAATCAGCTAATTAAAAAAAAAAAAAAAAACAGGGAATTTTAAGAGAAGAGACAGCCCCCCCAAAATCTTGTGGTAATGAATATATATATATATATATATATTTGTAAAATGTATAAAACCCAGGCTACTATTGGTTGAGCTCATCTTAAAATGAGATATTTCACACTTGGAAGAGGAATACGTGTTGTTGGATGAGCTGTGCTCAGGATGACAGCAAGGTCATGTTTGAGGGACCCATTAAATGTATTTGTGTCAGATCAAAACAACAACTTTAATATATATTTATTTCACCTGTGAACTCAATTTCTATCTCTCGGACAACAGTGTCCAGCCAAGTGGAAAGATTGTGAGTGATCCTAGTGCTGTGAAGTAAGTTTGGAGCTGCAAGGGCTGTATTGCAGCTAAATATCATTGCGTATTGATGTTATCCAAGCCTGGAGAAATCCACTAACCCTGCCACCCTGATCTGCACCTGATCTATACAAAAAAACTATTGAACATCCCAGTCTCAACTTCCATTAATCATTCTGGGTTTCTAAAGTCACATACTCTTCACACCACTTTGCTTCCTGACCACATCTTATCCTAACAGTCTATCGATTTGTATCATATAAAACAGACGTAATTAATAAAAGGACCAGACCAGTGACAGCTTACCAACTAGAACTATCTTTTTTCTAAGCTTCACCTTTATAACAGTTTGACTAAGTTTGTAGTAACATACCATGAGAAAGATGTGTAATATTGAAATTGGGTCTTAGAAATTGGACTAAGGTACTGTGCAGGACGGGACTTAGGCGCCCGTTAATTGCAAACGGCTTAGTCACGCGCGGATGAAAATGGGCATGGCCGAATTGCCATAGACCATGCCACCTAAATGACGTTATTTGGAGGCATACCCGTATGGCACGCCTCCCATTATCAGGCTGGTTACGAGCCCAGCACTTTGTCAGTAGCTGTGTTGCCCCCAGTCCTCTTACTGCACTGAATGGATGCCACTCGCATGCGAGCAGCATCCATTCCTTTTCTCCGGGGCCGGCACCAGTGCGGCTGTGGAGGTGCCTAACCTCCCGACCGCTGACGGAACACTTCATCCCGCAGGTGGAACAGTGGGGCAGTGCCCTGAAAACGGGACTGTCCCGCTCATATTGGGAATGGTTGTGAGGGGTGCGCCCTCTATGGGGTGGCGCCTCTGTCGACCGCACTGGTTGAACGTGCCTCGTGCCAGCCCTGTGTTTGGAAAAATAGCATGTTTCCTTACAAATGAATAGCTATACGCATCTCAAGATGCATATCGATGCACAGCATAGGTGTCTGGTTCACTACAAGTCATCATAATCAGAGTGCAATTGTACCTGCCCTAGTAGGTGCAAAAGATACGCCTCCTAATAGTTGTATATACATTTACATGCCGCATTTGCATGAACACATCCTTCCTGAAATGTGCATAAATGAATCGCCATCACATGCACAGTGCCGCCTTTTTGGTTGTAAGGGTTAATACGTCTGAAGTGTGCACAATTAGATACATAGCCGCATTTGTGTGCGCAGTTCAAATTAACGCAAATACAGTATGCAAATATGAAAACAACATACGTTTATATTTTTCTTAAGCCCCTAAATCTGCCATGTTACAGGGCAATAGATAATGAAATAAGAGATAAGAGAATAGAACATTTTATTTAACAATGCCAGCACTGAAGTCACAGCACAAGCTTTTTCTTTCTAGGAAAAAAGATTATAGAGTATTGCTTACTGTATATCTTTTTTATCCATAGTCATCAAAAATATATTAGCGGCACCATCCTTTATATTTTATTTCTCTGTGCATAAGCCACTACAAAAACCATTCTCATACACGTTGCGTCTCCCATATCCAAAATGCTTGGAACCAGGGGTATTTTGGATATCGGAATATTCTGTATTTTGGAATATTTGCATATCATAATTAGATATCTTGGGAATGGGACCCAAATCTAAACACAGAATGCATTTATGTTTTATATACACCTTATACACACAGCCTGCAGGTAACTTTATACAATATTTTCAAGCAAAGTTTGTTTACATGAAATTCATTAATGTTTTATATACACCTTATACACACAGCCTGAAGGTAAATTTATACAATATGTTAATAATTTTGTGCCTTAAATAAAGTTTGTGTACATTGAACCATCAAAAAACAAAGGTGTCACTATCTCAGTCATGCTAAAAAAAATTCCCTATTTCCGAATATTTGGATATGGGAGACTCAACCTGTATAACTTTGGTCTGTGTTGTCCAAAATGTATATAAGTGAATATAGATGCCCTCTTTGTATTCCAGATACTATTAAACAATATATAATTTTTTTTATCCCTAAGGATGCGTTCACACGGGACGAATAAAAAGCTCGATATGAACGATAACGATATCGATCATATCGTTATTGTTCATATTGTGCATCTTTTGTTCACTTGAAACCCACCAATGACCTGCGATGCGCGGGCACGCATGGACGATAACGATATCGACCATTGCCCGTGCATGCAGGCCAACCTGGTCGATATCGACCAGGTTACTTACTATAGGGACCAGCGATCGATATCGATCATCCAGCACACCCTCAAGATCATTCAGCGATATCGTTATCGCTGACGGTCATCCCGTGTGTATGAACCTTTGGTGTCCCCCATTTATAAAAAAAAATATTATTTAAGCAATTGAACAATATGCTACTCCGCGGATACTAGCCTAGAGCAGTAAGAGATAACTTAGAGACTTGGGACTTGATTCAGCAGTGCATGCAAGTGTACTGCTGAATACAGATTCCTGATTATCGGGAATCTGTGCATATGCAGAATTGACAGGCAGAGGCATTTAAGGGGCGGTGCGGGGGCGGGGATGGCCGGCATTCCGGGAAATGGGGCGTGTTCCGCCCCATTTTCTGGGAGTGGCCAGTACAGAAACTGCGTGTAAGTACGCAGTCTTATGGGCTCGCAAGCCGGCCAGCCTAATTAAGCTGAGGCTTGCTGAATTAGGGTCTTGGTCCAGTCTCTTTGACTTGTATTGCCAGCTGGTGTATGCGCAGTGGAGTTGTAAGCCCAAATTTCGCCTTTCAGTTCCACTTCCTGAAATATAACAAAAAGTTGCATTATATATTTATTTTATTTGAAAAATGTAAAAATATTAATGTATTAAAAAATTTGCTGTGTTCAAAGATTAAAGTTTTCTTTTCAGTGCTTTTGGTCTATTATTGCCTTCTTGAAAATACAGTGCTTGTCAAATAGGCTTCCCTTTATAATGTTGGTTGATGCTGACAAACACAACATTATCACCAGAGTTATTCCCTGAGGAATTGGGCAAAGTGAAAATGATTCCTATTCTTTTCACCCACTCATAAATATGAACAGTATTCTTAAAAAGGAAAAAAAAGCCTAGAGACTGGGCTGGTTTCATACTTGCTTACTATTGAGACTTCCCCCTCTGTAATATATAGGCAGGAATATGCTACTGCTGGGGGCACGTCATCATAGCCTTACTGCACGCTGCATAATCCTGTGATTCACAGAATCAGGCGATCATGAAGTGATTTGCAGTAATTTGCTTAATCAAAACCCAATCCTGCCAACTTTCCCATATCTCTGAATAGCAAGTACGGTTGAAGTTATCCTTCAGTGCAGCATACACCAGAAAATTTTCATGTAAATGTGTCAATAATATACCGCCCAGCTTTTCCAATTTAGGCGCTACCACTGCATCTTGACCCCCCTAAATGGAGAGATAAGCATTTATTGTATATATTTCTTGTACGTGTGTTTTTTTAACCATTGTTTGTCACTGTAATATTAAACCTTGCTTTTAAACCCACGATGACCCTGGAATGTGTATCTAAAAATATTTTGGGACAATAGATGGTCCCTAAAAGAGTTTAACTGCTTACTTGGTTGTATGAAGTAATATACAGTGCGGTATGGTACACACTATGTTGTTTTTCTTTTTGTATACATCCTTCCTGTGATGGTCATATGACCGAAGAACATTTTACCAGATAAGTAGTGGATCAATCATCAGTTTTTCACTTTTGCGTATAATTTTCTGACACTAGTCTTTTTTTCACTATTCACAAATGGTTTTTGAGTGCTAAACTCTTTATCACTATATTGAAGCTGCCACTCGATTATTTCTCACATTATAGATAATATTTTACGTTTTTTTCCTTTATACATATTTGGAGTGTTCACTATAATCAGTGCGCCCCTATATCTCCTACACTATATATAGTGTACGGGTGCTCCTGCTGGGTGACCTGGAAAAAGTAAACTGTGTGGGGTCCTGAGGGCTGAGTATGAGAACCACTGTTCTACAGCAGTTGCCAGAATAACAGCCCGTCAGATGTGCGTTGTCTGTGGCTTCTCTTGACACCTGCTTTATAGTCTCCATTTGGACTGCAACAAGCACATACAGTAGGTGTTGGGCAAGCGTCCGGGGCCGCCTGTGTGCGCCTGCGTGGGAGTTCCAGGCTCTCGCGTGGCCTGGGAGTTGAGGTCAAAGCTCCAAAGGATTGAAAGAAAGATACCTGTTACCCTGATATAAGACAAGTAACAGCTGGTACAAGGCTATTTTATATATTCTGGGTGCTGGAGCTTTGTCTCTTAACACGAATGGAGTGTTTCCAACACATGGCTATAATTGTGTCAATGTCACTACTTTTGCACGTCAGCACATACTGCACGTATATATATATATATTATATATATATATATAATATATATATATATTGTTTCAGACTACACTATGTTTTTTTTTTTTCTTTGTTTCTTTTGAGATCTACATCTTGGGATTTACACAAAGACACTGCAAGGACATATATTTGGACCTTATGGACTTGGTCTAAAAACTCCTGCTGTAAAAACTGGTACACTGAAGGCGCCGCTCCTTCACCCTTTATACTTCTATTACTCTGGTGATTTTTTGAATAGATCACACATTGGAAGGCACGGCAGCCACCTTAAATAGGGAGTGTTTTTGAGACATTTTATGTGGTTCACTTTAATTCACAATTTCCTTTGGTTTATCACATGTATCGTTTATGAGCTTTGTGCGTCACTTATACCAATTTATATCATATATATATGTAGATGGTGTGGTCACATACCAAGGGCACCCCAGATGGTCGAGTGCCGTGGATTGAGCCTGTTGTTTATTTAAATTTTGTGGTCACACTTGCTAGGGCACCCTGTTTTTCAAATGTAAGACAAACTTTTTTCTTTTTCCAGGTGCTTATTAACTGATAGCCCTGGGTGTGGTCCTGTCTCTTTAAGGCAGGACCCAGTTTTCTGTTTAAAATGTATGCAAGCTTGAGGCCAAGATGGCAGATCAAGTTCATTTATCTGAGAATCAGTGTAGGGACTGGCTAGATGGGAATGACCGTGAAGCGGTGGCCAGCTTAACAAATTATTGCAATATTTTGGAACCAACATTCCCTATGTTCAAAACATGTGAGTGCCGAGTTTGTATGATATTTTTTATGTAGATGGTGTGGTCACATACCAAGGGCACCCCAGATGGTAGAGTGCCGTGGATTGAGCCTGTCGTTTATATATATATATATATATATATATATTAACACAGGGTATTGAAATGAGGACTCCAGACAGGCAGGTGCTTGGTAAAAGTAAATGTCAATGTCTCAGCACTCCTTGTGCTAATGTATGTGGACCCTCCAGGTTCTGGCACCCTACTGCTAACCACCACTCCCAATGGGCAACAGGTGTGTGAGAGTTTTAAACCCTTCCTGTGCTGCTGACTTCCTGCTGGCTCTGGGCGACCTGGAAAACAAGGAGTTCCATATCTCCACTTTGAGCAGTGCAGCCCAGAAAACCCGGCAATCCAAACTTCTATTGTAACTGCAGAATGTGCTGGTCTTGTTTTCCTCTCCCTTGGAGGGAGCTTATCCCACCAGAATGTGGGCAATTCAGGTGAGAGACAACCCCTCTCACCACAATATATATATATATATATATTAGGGATGTGCGCTGACCCCCGTGTTGTGGTTTTGGATCTGTATCTCCTCGTGGTTTGGATCTGGATTTTAATTTGTCTGTATTTTTTTTTTTAAAATTGCTAGAATCACATAATTTTTTTTTTCGTTCCTACAGTATTATTAACCTCAATAACATTAATTTCCACTCTTTCCAGTCAATTTTGACCACCTCACAGCTCACAATATTGTTTTCATCCAGTTTAGGCCCAAAATTTGCACCAAGCTAGCTGGCTGACTAAGCTAAGCGGCAGCAGTGGGCGGCAGAAACACGTGGCAGTTCAACTTCCAACACAGCACATAAGGAACCATGTTTTCAGGGAAGGCATTTACAAAAAATATTTAAATCGTCCACATCAGTCCTTACCCCAGAAGAATCCTTGAGCGCTATGCCTGCTGCTGGTAGTCCATTTTCTTTCCAGAAGGGGACCAGGAAGACTACTAGTAGTACTTTAAAAAACAATTGACTAATAAACAATCCTTTGCAAGGGGGAGCAAGTATGACAGCAGTCACCCAGTTGCATAGTGGATCACTGACGCCATAACATCTATGGCCAGTATTCAATTAGCCGCGATAATTTCTCCTCCATCGGCAAAATGTACTTTTTCGCCTACATCACGTGTTTTTGGCAAATTCACTTTTCGTGTGCGCCCCCGCTTTTCATCCTATTCAATTCCAAAGGACACGTAAACGGGACCCGGCGAAACGCAAACAGGAGAAACGTGCTGTCAGATTTGGGTATATCAGCCTGGCACCCCCAAAGATATGCACTAACATTGGGGATCAATGTAGTTGCTCCCGATTGGCCCTACTGAAGCTACTTTGGGTTCTTAAATGCTCTCAATAGCTGCTAATTAGTGTGTTTGCACAAGTGGTGAAGAATAGCATTTAGCAGGTTTTTTTGGTTTAAAATAAGTAGTCCCAGCAAATTTGGGGTACATGAAAATGGGTGCAAGCATGGTTAAAAATCGCAAAAGTGAAGTGTGAAAAACGCACCTTCAGCATGCACCTGCAATTCAAAAAACACCTCCACCATACTTGCAGACCCCCCAAAAGCTTATTTTGGCCATTTTTAAGTTTATACTTTAACTTTGTTTTTTTGCCCCCATTTTCAATGGCAATTTTTGGTATGTTTTTTTAGTTTTTTTTTATTCAGCTAACCTTTGGGGACCTGTCCCATGGGTGCAGGGTGGTTTCCCCACCTTTGCACCCCAAAACCGCAATTCTGCACTTTTTTCTGCCTGTTATTCATAGGCGAAACTTGTCTGCCTATTACATTGCATTGGCTTTCTGCTTACGCGAAAAGTCTTTGAAATTGAATAGGGCGAAAAGTTTCCACCTGGCGAAATTACGTCACCCGCGATACTTTTCTGTGGATTCGGACTTATCACGGCTAATTGAATATGACCATATGCTGGTATTAGATGTGCGTCCAATATCCGGCAATAATGCAGTGGGTTTTTGACAGTTAATTGAGGTCCTGTGTCCCCGCTACCAAATCCCATCAAGATTCACTTCACTAGAAAAGCAATTCCCAACCTGTACATGGACATTAAAAAAAACTTAATTAGTGGCCTCCAAAATGCCATTGTACCCACTGTCCACTTAACCACAGATATGTGGACAAGTGGAACAGAGCAAACTCAAGATTTAAGATATAAGTTTTAAGTCATATGTTGTGTATTTCTTCCCAATGGACGCAGATGTGAAGAGATGCAAAGAGCTGTTGGTAAGCAAATTGTCAGCTCAAGTGGCACGTGATGTACGATGGCTTCTCCTTCAGTTTCTTCAGCAAGTGCATCTGCCGAGAAAAAACTAAACTTTCCCAAAAGACCCACTGGTAATGCACATGATTCAACACAAAACACAAAAACATTTTGGATGCGCTGCAGATGATATAACAGGGAGGAGATTCCTAGATGGTTAAGGTTCCTACCTCTACTTACTCTGGCTTTACAAAGGGTACAGATGACTTGACAATTGTTGTCCGGATTTGGGTAGAAATAATTTCATACATAAGAAGTGGATTTTTTTGTCTTGTGCCCAGGCATGACAATGGGCTATTCCTTATCATGGGCAATAACTGTTTCTTCAACTGGTGCCTGATTTATGCAAACAACATCCTCATCAACAACATCCTTATTAGCGTCAGCTATACAAATATCCTGCTCATCCTGGTGCACTTCCACAAAAGCATCCTCGATTTCTAAGTCAGCATGTTCACTTGTGCTTACACCATCATAAGAGGCAGAACCACCACTCCTAAAAAAAGGTCAAGGCCATAGCCTTTATTTGCCACTTAATGTGGTGAAAGGCATATTGCCAATTTTATGTCTTTCTGCAGCTAACTTTCCCTTTTATGTTTTTTTCTTTACCACTGTAAAAGATTGGTTCTTGATTTTAGATGCCCTGACTAAAGCCCTGTATGCCCTTGGGCATTGGCAGATTTAGTAGATGATGTAGATGGACTAGTATCGTAATGACTGGCAACACTGGCAGCAGCTCCAACACTAGTATGTGGTTCCTGCTCTCCTATCAACTGATCATTCCCCATATCAACAAACAGGAATGAAGTGGGGTACAGCACACACGTCAATTTGTACCAGTTCTAAATATTACACTGCGGTATCAATGACCTACAGTGTCACAAGATTTTCTATGAATAAGAAAAGAATAGCACACTGCACTACCACTTACAGTGTCACAAGATATTTTTATGAATCAGAAAAGAATAACACACTGCACTACCACTTACAGTCACAAGATTATTTATGAAGAATAACACTGCATCACAGTGTCACAAGATTTTCTATGAATAAGAAAAGAATAACACACTGCGCTACCACTTACAGTATCACAAGATTATTTATGAATAAGAATAATACACTGCACTACCACTTACAGTCACAAGTTTTTTAATAATAAGAAAAGAATAACACACTACGCTACCACTTAGTGTCATAATATTTTTTATAAGAAAAGAATAACACACTGCGCTACCACTTACAGTGTCACAATATTTTTTATGAATAAGAAAAGAATAACAAACTGCGCTGCCACTTACAGTGATGTCATTATGTCAATAACGTATGTTATTTAGCACTTTGTTGTGGTCTTGTAGTTGGCGTGTAGATTAAACATTTATATATGATTGAAGAAAGAAGTGAAAAGTTGCATTTTTTTATTGCTAATATTGTGTTATTAAATTGTAAATTGTGAATATTACACTGCGGTTCCACTTACAGTGTCAGAAGATTTTTTATGAATAAAAAAAGAATAACACACTGCGCTACCACTTAGTGTCACAAGATTTTTTTATGAATAAGAAGAATAACACACTGCGCTACCACTTAGTGTCACAAGATTTTTTATGAATAAAAAAAGAATAACACACTGCGCTACCACTTACAGTGTCACAATATTTTTTATGAATAAGAATAACACACTGCGCTGCCACTTACACTGATGTAATTATGTTTTATATATAACGCAAGTTATTTAGCACTTAGTTGTGGTCTTGTAGTCAGTGTGTAGACTAATCATTTATTCACGATTGAGGAAAGTGAAAAGTTGAATATTAAGACTGCGCTACCACTTACAGTGTCACAAGATTTTTTACGAGTAAAACACAGCTACCACTTACAGTGTCACAATATTTTTAACGAATACACTGCATTTTCCACTTACAGTGTCACAATATTTATTATACACTGCGCTACCACTTAGTGTCACAAACAATATGTGTATGAAAATTACACTGCGGTCTGACTGCCAGCATCACAGTAAAATAATAATAATAATATACAATAGTACACTAGGGTACAGCACAAAAATATATATTATTTTTTTATTAATTATATTATTAGCTTTAATTTTTTTATACACTGGGAGCCCGTGGACGGACAGAGCACCTCTGGTTGGACACAGCAGCCCCTGCCCCTGGATGGACACAGCAGCCCCTGCCCTGGATGGACACAGCAAACCCTGCCCTAGATGGACACAGCAGCCCCTGGATGGACACAGCAGCCCCTGGATGGACACAAAACCCCTGGATGGACACAGCAGACCCTGGATGGACACAGAAGCCCCTGCCCTTGATGGACACTGCAGCCCCTGGATGGACACAGCAGCTCCTGGATGGACACAGCAGCCACTGCCCCTGGATGGACACAGCAGCCACTGCCCCTGGATGGACACAGCAACCCCTGGGTGGACACAGCAGCCCCTGAATGGACACAGCAGCCACTGCCCCTTAATTGACACAGCAACCCCTGGATGGACACAGCAGCCCCTGCCCTGGACAGACACAGCAGCCCTTGGATGGACACAGCACATCCGTTCACTACACTCTCCACAGCCGGAGTGACATTGCGCCGATGACCGAGTACCTTTATAGCATCGAAAACATGCGAGAATCCGACAGCGGGAGGAAGATATTTTGCCTCGTTTTGGGATCCCAGTAAGGCGGGAACCCCCGAGTCGGCTCTTAACGCGAAGTTCAGGTGGGTCCGGCTCTCTGGGAACCGGACCCGCTCATCTCTAATATATATATATAAATAAATATAGCTGCAATGTGTATTTAGCCTCAAAAACACTATGGCAACACAATTTGATTTTATTATGATTAAAACTCTTCATCATAAATCAAGTTAAAGCTAGTTATAGAAAATTGTAGCTTGAATACATATTTTTCTTTCTGGGCAGATAAGTTGAATTATATTTTGTTTAAAAGTAAACAGTAAGGCAGACTCCTGCACCTTCAATCTTGCTTTATCTGGAAAAGTGGAAGAAGATGCACTGATTGATATGGAGTGATCAGTGTTGTATGTGCTAAATATGAAGGAATCAATTATATAGGGCTAAGCAGCAAAGTAGTGCTAGTTAAGGAGAAATTAGTTATGTATTGCAGAGGGGAAGTGTGGGCATGGAGGAGTCAGGGTGTAGTGCAGAAAGGCAGTGGCAGGCATGGAGGGGCTGGGAGTAGAGCAGAGAGGTAGTGGTGGGCATGGATGGGTCAGGGGAGCAGTGAAGAGAGGAAGTGGTGGACACGGAGGAGCCAGGGGGTAGTGCAGGGAGGTAGTGATGGGCATTGAGGAATCAGGGGGTAGTGCAGGGAGGGGCATGGAGGACACAGGGGGTAGTGAAGAGAGGTAGCGGCAGGCATGGTGGGGCTGGGAGTAGAACAGAGAGGTAGTGGTGGGCATGGATGGGTCAGGGGAGCAGTGAAGAGAGGAAGTGGTGGGCATGGAGGAATTAGCGGGGAGTGCAGAAAAAAAGTGGTGGGCATCAGGGGAGTTGTGTAGAGAGGTATTGCAAGGCATGGAGGGGTCGGGAGTAGAGCAGAGAGGTTAGGTTTGTGCATAGAGGATTCAGGGGGTTAGAGTAGAGAGGTAGTGGTAGGCATGGATATGCAGAGAGGTAGTGGCAGACACTGAGGGGGCATGGGGTAGTGCTGAGAGGTAGTGGCGGTCATGGAGGGCTCAAGGGGGCAGTACAGAGAGGAAGTGGCAGGCATGGAGGGATCAGGGGTAGTGCAGAGAGACAGTGGTGTGTATGGAGGGGTTAGAGAGGTTGTGCAGAGAGGTAGTGGAGGGCATGGAGGGGCCAGGGAGGCCATGCAAAGAGATAGTGGTGAATATGGAGGGATCAGTAATGTAGTGTAATGAAATAGTGGTGGGTATGGCGGAGGTCAGGAAGGTAGTGTAGAGAAGTAGTGGTAAGTATGGAGGTATCAGTGAGGTGGTGGAAAAAGATAGTGATGGGTACAATGGCGCAGAACAGTGACAGCACCCACTGATTACTGGCCCAGTAGGGTGCAGAGCTCTGAAGGATTTACTCAGACCTTTTGCCTGGGCTTGCCCATCAGGCCATCAGCAGTTCTGGCATTTGCCAGAAGATCCAGATGGCCAGTACGTAAGGGAGGACATCCCGACAGCAGCCGGTAAGTACCCTAACCCTACCCTCTAACCCTCCCTTGATGGTGCCTAGCCCTAAAACTCCTGGGGTGGTGCCTAAGCCTGTATGCCCTTGGGCTCCCTACACCTAACCCTCATGGGGGGATGCCTAACCCTAACCTCCCCCCAGGGGGGTGTCTAACCCTAAGTCCCCCTCAGGGTGTCTACAACTAAGCCTCTTCCCCCCGCCCCCCACGGCTACAACCTAACTATATCCGGCTTACCTCGTTCGGGATGCCAGGCATCAGGATTTCGGCGTGTGGCTAAAGATAGGCGTCAGCATTTCAACGCCTATCTTTAGTCCCGGTCAGCCTTCCGCCGCCGGGATTCCGATGGCCGACATTCAGGGTGGCAGTAATTTAACCGCATCCCAGCCAGTAAGGCCCAGTGATCCAGCAGCAGAGTGTTGCGCAGAGACAGCCACAGATGCTGCACTTGTGGTGAAGCCAGCTCCTGCGACCCAGCAATAGACCAAGCATTCATTGGAAAGTAAAGGTCCCAGTCAACCTAGATTGCCCTGAACTGGAGGGGAAGTTGTTGCCAGTAAGCTCCACTGTATTGATTTGGTAAAAGAAACCCTTTGCTTATTTTGTGTAATAGACATTGCTTTTAATACATATAACAGTGTTGCAATTATACCATTTAAAAACAGATCCTATTGTATTATGCATACATCCAAGTAAGGACACACGACAATTGTGCACACAACAATCCCCAAAACAACCCGCGTTAAAAGTAGCAAAGCATTACATTGTGTCCTGAACATTGCCATCTAGCAGGAGGGACCGTTCACCCTGCTTAATTAGATATGATTAAAAACTGTTAAGTAGGCATACTGGGAGGATTATTGTTACATATTATGCATCTGGGGATAGCTAGTTAATTTGTACTAGCCTTCTGGTCAGTAAGGGAATATTTTAAGAGCATGTGACATTGCACTATTGCTTTATTGAATCCCATATTGAAATATGATTTGGGATATTCCTGCTATTTTTTTTTTTCATTTTCAAATTACCCATTTTAGCCATTATAAATAATTTCAAAATAATATATATATATATTTTTTTGCATAAATTCTGTCTGCTATTTTGTCTAAGGAGATGGTAAGATTCCCTGCCTCTCTGTCGTGGCGTGAGGGAGGGAAGAAGCAACAGTAACATCGGACCTGTGATAATCCAACACATTGTAACATCTACTATAAATTGTGGGAGCCCTGACATTATACAAACAAAATTGTAGATAGAGGTAATGGCATCTGAACCAAACCACTGTATTTTCATACATATTTGGTATAGTGCTAATTTATATTAGATAGATTAGGTCAAAGTATATTAAACTTATATCAATCTGCTAAAAAAAACCACAATATTATAACTGGATATGAAAGGCAGCTGCATTGTATACAACCTATGAGTATCTTCTAAAGTCTGTTCAGTAAATATAACCTGTACACAGCTTAGCCCAAATGTAATAGTGTGGGATGCAGGTAGCAGCAACATTTTGGCAATGTAAAGGTTGGTTTTGCCTTAAATCAAGTTGGCGCTTTAAATCCAGCGACTATATTACCACAATCTTACCGCTGCACGCAACTCACTGGTTATTACATGTCGAAGTTTACGTTTCATATCGGAGCTTTTACCTGGGATAAAGTATCGGGCGCGCGCCCGCTTATCCCCATATTCAACATGAAACTAACGAAAACGGGAGCCTGCAAAGTGAAATTTGCGTAAAGTTACAAAATTTTCCTTAAAAAACTGTAGGACCCCCCTAAAGTTGTAAAAACATGGGGGATCACTATGGGTACCCCCGTTTTAGCCTGTAAATGAAAGTCGGGGATTTAAATAGCCGCAGCAGGTGTTTTTTTCCCGACATTGAAGAAGTGATGCAGAAGAGCACTTAGGTTATTTTTTTCGTTTTTTTAAGTGGTCCCATCAAATTTGGTGTACATGAAAATGGGTACTAGCATATTTTGATGTCCCTAAAGTAAGTTTTTAAAAATTCTGCATTTGTGCACCTGCCGCTATAAATCTATTCTAGAAAACACCTGCCGCATACTTGCAGAATAGCCCTGAACCTATTTCCCTATTGTTAAACAATTTTTTCCCATTTTTTTTTTCACCCCAATTTTTTAAATAATTTTTTGGGGTGTCCCTATTTTTTTGAAAAACTTTTTTTGACACAGTTCTTTTTTAAATGTCATTCCCAGGGGTGCAGGCTATTTTTTTTAAGCCTGCACCCCTAAACCCCAATTCTGCACTTTTTTTCGACACCTATTCAATGGTGAAAAGTTATCCCCGTTTTTTATCAAAGACTTTTCGAACCTGCGAAAAGTCTTTGAAATTGAATACGGTGTAAAACTAAAACCTGCGATAATTATGTCATAGGTGCGATATTAACGCAAAAACAGAGTTTTGGCTCCCATATTGAATACCCCTATTGGTCCCTTATCTTCTCATGGATGATAAGATGGAACCAGGGGCGGATTGGGTCTGAAAACCAGCCCGGGATATTTCTGGATGCAGCCCTAAAGAGGGCGGGGTCTGTTGAGTGGTGGGGTCTCGCTTCTCTCGCCACATGGATTTATTCCCCCTCCATGCCCACTGGGATGGTAGGGAATGACGTTAGATGGTAATGACGTTTGACACAAGTTTATAAGCCAGTGTCCAAAGTCATTCCCAACTATCCAATGTCACTCCCTGCCATCCAAGTGGGAATAAATCCAGGTGGCGAGCGAAGCGAGCCCGAAAGGGTCCGAATAGTATTTCCTTAAGTTTACGCTACTTGCGTATCTTCAATGAATAGTGAAGATAGGCAAGTAGCGTAACCAGGGGCCGCAAAGATACGGAAGTACCAAAGTTATATATATATATATATATATATATATATATATATATTAGCTGTATATGAGATTATATATATCTCTCAGACATATATATATATATATATATATATATCTCACTATATATGTTTTTAGATATCCTATATAGATATATATAATACAGATTTTATATATATATATATATATACACACATACATACATATACAGATCTTTTAGATTTATGACATATATATATATATTATATCAAACTTACTTTATGCTTTAAATATTTTTTCTAATGGTGACGCAGCACAATTGTCAGCCCACCTCCTGGCCTGCTTTTGTTTAGCAGCTGCGTCTGCTGCCTGTGTCTCTGGCTCCCCTGTGTAAGAGGCTGGAGGAGGGTCTGGAGGCGGGGCCGTCAGTATCGACTGACGTCCCCGTGCTCCGCAAAGGCTTATGGGAGGAGCTGCTGCGGCAGTGCATGCGCAGCAACTCCCCCATCGGCCATTTTTTTATTTTTTTTTAAAAGCCAGCCACACTGGCTTGAAGACCCCTGCACTTGCCCAGTGCAGCTGCCCGATCGGAGCTAAGCTGGGAACTGACTGCGCGGTGGGTGGAGGTAAGACAGGGCAGGGCGGCTGCTGTGCTGTTTAGCTGCCCGATCGGAACTAAGTTCCGATCGTGGCAGCGAGACGGCCGGCCCCGGGGTAGAGGAGACCGTGCGGGAGGTGGAGCCGGCGCTAGAATGTTGAAGGGGCGGCGGCCACCGTGCTGCAGTCCTGTTAGTTCAGCTGCCCGATCGTAACTGATCGCGGCAGCGCAATGAGGGAGAGCCGGAGCGGGGTCCTTGAAGGGTGGGTAGGGCGGCCACCAAGGGGACCGGCCCAGCGGGAACTAGCCCAGCGTACCGGCGGCCCAATCCACAAACATGATGCACATCTCTTAACATAAAATATTCCCCAATGATAACATGAGAATTAAAATCCTCTTAAGTTCAAATATAATAACAATTATGCTAATGAACTGAGCCTCCCCTGTCATACTCCCTCCCCTATCATACTCCCTGTCATGCTCCAGAGTTTTGACATAAAAACTGTGTTTGTATACATGTGCGCCTCCCCAACCATTGACCTCACCGCACGTCACTGCTGTACACAGGTGGAATAATACTGAAGAGAACCATTTGAGGAGTTTAGCTACTTTATTCAGAAAAAATACTATAATATACTATACTATGGGAGCATGGCACTTTCCATATGTGACTTAAAAATTGTGGCCACTACCCCAAAACGTGGTGTCTCTTCTCCCTTTTTCTGAATAAAATACAATCTTTAACGAGTGCTAATCAGTACTATGGGGGAGATGTACTAAGCCTTGGAGAGAGAATCGAGAGAGATAACGTACCAACCAATCAGCACCTAACCTGCACTTTATAGGCTGTGTTTGAAAAATTGTATTATCCCAATTATAAGGACCAGGATTATTGAACAAATCTTTGTCAATTGTGATGACAATTGACAAAAATTTGTCAATTTGTCTTTGTCAATTGTGACGACAATTGACAAAGATTTGTTCAATAATCCTGTTCCTGTTATTAATTGGGATAATAACAGGTTATATATTAATAAGAAAAGTTTTTTTATGTATCTTTGAATTTTAATAAAGTGTTTTGGAATGATTAAAATGATTTGTGTGTCAACTTTCATCTTCCATTGACTCATAATCTATATCTATGTCAATATTGTATCACCAAAGGGGATTGAAATTGTGAATACTAACGCTCCTCAGGTTACTATTTACTTTATATATACACATATATATATATAAAGACATGCATTTGTGTACATAAATAATATATTTAATATCTAAGCAAATACCCATAATTGTAGCAGGTATTTAGTGAATTCCTGTCATGCTCACTCAAGGTCAGCGCCACAGTCTCAAAGCACTGCTGTAGTGTAAACACTGGTGGTGCATAATTTTACGGATGACTGGACTCTCCACTTGTAAAACACATGTCTGGAGAATTTGGGAAATCCTGGAATTTGGAAAGGTCAAAAGATATCATCCATAATAATATTGAAAGGGGCTGATACAAGCTGAGTTATTTTGCCGAGACCACAGGAGGCTCCATCGTGACTTTGCTTTGCGTTGCAAGTTGGCTAGAAATGAAAGCACAGAACATCTTTGAGAGTAACGGTAGCTGTATAACACTGCATTAGGGCTGTTATGATTTAGAATAAGCATTTGGCATAATGAACAAAATTCTGAAAGTATATCAGTTTCCATCTAGTAAAACATTTTTAGAAATTGCAAAACCAGTATTGTACCCCCAGGATACTTCGTTGACACAAGTATGCCTACATTTTTCCCATAGCAATGGTTTTAATGAACAAGATGGATTTGACGTTTGCCCAGGCCTTGTGCATAGTAAGGGCTCCCCATGCACGTTATGGAGTGCTCCAATTATTGCAGAGTAGTTCAGAAACAAGACTGGATTTTTGGGGGTGAGATTATTTGAATGAGAAAAAAATGGATTGGGGGGGGGAGGGAGGGATTACATTTCTGGGACTATTCCTTGCTATTCTGAGAGACGTGTAGTCTTTTCCACTCCACAAAAGTTGTAGCTGTTGCCTCAGCTCAGAGATAGTGGTCTTCCAGTCTCATCCTATTGGAACGGTTTTGTGCCACCTTGTGACACATCAGTGAAGTGCCTTTCCTGACAGAGTGCAAGCAAATTATTAAAAATCTTTACAGCCACAAAAATACTACATGTAATACAGACCAGATTGGTTTTGCTGTTAATAAATTGCCACTTTATATCTTGCGATTACAAGTCACTTTCAGCAACCCAGAGGCTATTACAGCTGGCCCCGTAAAGGGTTTTAAGAGAAAATGTACAATGGTAAATTGGATTTTATTACAGAGCTTGTACTATCTTGGTTGTTTACACTTTTGCCCATTACATTAATGCCGGTGTCTCTTCACACTTGGATGCATTTCTTGGTCCTAGAGTAGAGGGCAGGTGTGTACATTCATGTGCGCTGGGCTGACCATAGTGTTTTGCAGTGACCATTGGGTGTCCTAGATAAATGTCCTCCCCTGAGTGTTTCAGAAACACTGACCAGTCCAACTTCTCATGCATTTGCTGGAATGGGAAATATAGAATGATTGTATAATCTTAGGATGCTACTTAAAACTTATCCCCCGCAGTATAAAGTGTTCATTAGATTTACTATGTCATTGTTTCATGACATAATAGTGTTAGAATGGGATGCGATGCATAAAGAAATCTAGCTGCTGTTGAGGCTTCCATCCATATCTCTCGTATCTACAGCACGTGTTATTAATGAAGAAAAATGTATTTTAAATTGTGTTCACAATTTAGAAGACGACAGCCCAGCTTTATTCATTTGCCCTTAGTGAATGTACTAAAGAGTATTGTTGTGTTTGCTGTCAGCCCAGACTCACGTATGCATTTTCAGAGGAGCGGAAAATAAATACCTAATGTCCTGGTATCTGCACTCTACTACTACACAGATATATTATACTAAATACAACCAAATATGCTTCCAAGTCAGGCACCAGCTGCAGTAATACACTAGATCCACACCTATTAGCATGGACACTCTTTAGCTAAGCAGGAAAGCTAATCAGTATTGCCATTAATGAACTAGTTATAATTCATGCATTTAACATGCCCAGGCCTGCAATCTACAACATGTTATTGCTACACCTGGGGATTAGAGAATTGATTGATTTATTTATAAAGAATAAGGAATATATTAAACAAAAATGTCCTTTGTTTATTTTTTTTCCAAACCTTTCTTCAATATATAACATTTATTTTCCAAGTTTTTCAAATGAACAGGAGGCATTGGCCTAGAATTATTTAATATCTATTATAATAACATGAGGTTACTATTATTATTATTATCCTTTATTTATATGGCGCCACAAGTGTTCCGCAGCCCCTTACATAGTACATATAACTAATAGGTGAACAAGAAACAAGTAACATACAGTACATTACAGTACAGGACAAGGACACAACTTATATACATTGCTGAAATAGTGATTAAAGCACTCACAATAAGCTGCCGGGAATTGGCGGTCCCATGTTAGGTGCCCTAATGGGGAGTAGAGAGTAGAAGAAAATGTAAAGAGAAGCACATGAGGGAAGAGGTCCCTGCTCGTGAGAGCTTACATTCTAAGGGGAGGGGCAGACAGACAGGCGTGACACAGAAGGGGAAGATGGGAAGGAAAGAGCATGAGGTGGGTTAGGATGAGTGTGATTATGTACATAGACTCATCACTTACATTTATGTGAATGTTGTACTGGATAATGCACCCCCTACTGCAAAACAGAGGAATATTAGAAATGAGACTGAGAGCTGTGTGATTGAGGCCGCAGGCTGTGTGATATTCTCGTACAAGTCACAGAAATAAAATCTCTTCTAATAGTCATTATAATTTACAAGGGGTGAAGTGATGATATCAGAACAGCCAGATTATAAGTGATGACATCAGAACAGCACGATTATAAGTAATGACATCAGAATTCTTAATTTTCACAGATTTTATGCAGATAAGCTATATTTATATAATTTTGAGTATTATAAAATGATAAAAATCACCTAGGAGGCAGCTCTGTATAAAGTACAAGGGAGAATCAAGTACTGTTGTAAGTTTTTGGTAAAGCAAAGATCCATGGTAAATTTAATCTTCTTGCTTGACATTGCACAGGATAGCATAATGAATTGTCAGTTCGGAGAGGGCACTTTAGGCCCTGTGGCACCATAAGCCAGAGAGCGATGTTTCCTGTAGCCTGTCCCTCTGTCAGGGATTCCAGCTATAGACAATCATGCTCTTCCTTACCTCCCTCCCCTGATTTCCCATTCCCCTGCTGCCTCTCACTGCCTCTCAATGCCTCTGGCTAAACAAAGATCAGAAATGTTAGATCTTTCTTAGCATCTCCTGCCAGCACTGTCAGCGCCAGCCTCCAGAGGACCCACATTCTCTGTTATGTAAACACAGCACATACCCTGTCAAAGATTAAAAAAGAAACTCATTTCCACATAAAAGCTTTGACTGTGCCAGTCACGGGCTTAGTGGCATGTTAGAAAGTCTAGAGGTTAAACTTGGTAAGAGAAGCAGCACGAGGGAAGGTGGGGTCTGTTTTATCAGCTCAGTGTTCGCATTTCCAGCAATTAATGTCTTGAGAGCTGAAGCTGCCTTATTACTGGCCATTACCTCCACTTGTTTTAACAACTAAAGTCATTAGGCAAGAGCAGAGGCCAATACCAAGATGGGCAATCAAATCACATTTAGTACCTCTGCGTACTGCTGTAGCTATCCATCTCCTTGTGGAATGTTACATTCACCAGGGTGTTTCTAGACTACACTGTCATTGAGAACCAAGTTCCCAGCTATAAGAGCAGCATCTACTGCCTTTCAGCAAAGTGGGTGAGATAGATAGTGTCATACATTGAGTAGGCCGTGGAGCATGAAGAGCATGGAGGTGTCACGCGCTATAAAGCTGATGAACATATTTTAAATCCCAGTGTAATATTTCTTTCAGAGCAAGTGAATCATGAATTCTTATCAAGCCCCTACTGTATCATCTGCACAAACGGGTATTGTATCAACACAGAGCAATTGTCAGTTTTTATATTTCAATGATACTATAATATTCTTTAAAAACAAAAAAATACTGCGTATAAAAACAGTGTTGTTGACTCTTTTGTCATCCAGGCAGGGTATAGTCTAATGCACTAATTGGTACATTTTTCGTTCAGGCTATGCTATGCAGGTATACATATAATTTGTAAAACTAATGTAAACTGGAATTTTTATGTAAATAGTTACAATGTTTTACTGGTATTTCATTATTTTGATCATTTACTCAGTCAGCTAAAAAGCGGTCCTTCTTCATAACAGAATTACATTTCAATCTGAATTTATTGCACCTGCTGCAAACATGAAAGAGTTGTAGGACAACATGAAGTTGCTTTTGGAAAAGGTTCTGTATCATAAATATAAGTGGAATATCTGTGGAGATCTAAAGGTCATTGCACGTTTGCTAGGGTTGGAGCTAGGTTACACCAAGTACTGTTGTTATTTATGTGAGTGGAATAGAAGGCAAAAGCAAAACCACTACGTTCAGAAGGATTGGCAAAACGTACCTCACTTGTCCCAGGCAAGAAAAATCTTGTGAACAGTTAAGTTGCAGACATCCAGGCTACCCTCTTTCCTTTTCTGTCTTGCATATTGTGGTTCACTATTGGTGGAGAAACCAGACAGTCCCAATGGCTGCTCAAAATACACCAGTAGCACTCCAGTAGGATATTGGCTGTCTTAGATAACATATATGGCATATATGGATGCTCTATGACTTGCCTTGGCTGGACTTAATAATAGCATATACTGTATGGGGCTCATTCAATTAAGTGCAAGGTTCCATTGGAGCTTCGTATGATGTGTCTCCATATGATGTGTTTTTGGTGCTCACGAAAATAAGCAAAGTTTACAGTACCATAATATCCAGAAATGTATACACCCGCACATCACGTGAGGCTGCTATGGGACCTTGCAATTAGTTGTATTTGCCTCCATATTCTGAAGCGCCAGTATCTGTAATTTAAGTTTAGTTTTGGCTCTGTTCTATACTTTAAAAGAACAATAACCTAGGGCAATTTAAATGAATATATGTATTTAAGGGCAAGTAAAGCATCTATTTGACAAAAATATACATCAAAGGCAATTTATTATTAAGCTAAATAATATATATGAAATAGCTGCAATGTTTACACTTAATATGTATGTGAAACTTCCATACCTGTGGGGCAGGTCGCCATGTTAGGAGGGAGGAGAAGAGCTGTTGCCAGCAGCTTGTGCTGCGATGATAAGCGCAATTCTGGTAGCTGATTTCTACTGTCAACTACGTAAGCTGCGATCAGAAATTCAGCTGGACACATTCCACAGCATCTTCTCATAGCTATATGAATCGGCTGCATAGGGTAAAGGCTTGGCAAACTTGTTATGCAGAAATGTGCTGCTGATTGGTTGATTAATACCATATTTACATATTTTCAAACTGTTCTCTCCAGGTGACCTGAATAGTCTCCTGGATGGGAGGTGCCAGAGACATGGCAAATAGAATCACATAATTGCATCCATGACACCCGCTGTGGAGTGTCGCAATTTGTAGCATTCGTCAGTTACATAGATGTGAGGCTGGCCACCTACTTCATTGGGGTGGGCATCCGCAAGGGTACTCTACTCTCTCTGGTGTCAGGGAGAGATCCCTGAAATTTGGGGGTCTATCGGACATTCCAGAAGAGGACAGTATGTTTCATACAGTGGTGTAGTGGTAAAAGTTTTGTTGGACTGCGGTCTTCTGTGTAGGCAGGCGGGAAGCGGTGTTATATTGATGGTGTTTGTGTGGGAAGTTGTGGGGTGTGGGAAGTACTACACCTTTATGCAGGAGTACCGGGTCCTGTTATGGGTAACTGGAAAGAAGGGGAAAGGTGCTCTCTTCCTGTGATGGTGGGGGTATTGTATGTCGTGGTGTCGAGAATGAAGTGGGTAGTTATGGTGGGTGGTGTGATGCAATAAAGAAAGAGACAAATGGATAGGTGTCAAATCTAATATTGAAGCAGGCACAATGCTACTCCTAATGGGGATGAAGGGGTCGAGATGGGGTGATGGTGGGGTGTGAGTGAGACTCTGGGTGGGGAGGTGGGTGGATCCTTTCCGTGCGTTTCAGTGGCCGGAATGTCTCCCCTGCTAGACTTTTGGTCGACAGTCCACACAAACATTGTTCACCTACCACCTCCTTGAAGAAGGCAGACCTCTGCCGAAACATGTTGGAGACACCCCAGAGACAGCTCAGCTCAGCCACAGCTCCTTCCCCACCACCCAGCATCTGTCCCGCACCACGGGACCGCGCAACCCCCTTTACATTCCCCCGCAGCAGCCATCCACGGTTGTGAACAACCAGCCCCAGCTCGGCCAGCACCGCTGCGGCACCACCAGCCACCGGTGACCTGCGCCAGACCCACCTCCCTGTGTACCCAGAGGCACACCACGGCCACGACCTCCGGTCATACCTTACCCACAGACCGGCCCCAGGTCTCGGACCAGCCAACGCACGTAGGCACAGACAACAGAGGATGGTGCATCGTGCTCCACCCGCAGGTGCCAAGATCACACATGCACACCCGCTGGACATTACTACGACCCAGTGGTCCAGTCCACCGCCTCCCACGGTTCAACGGCCCACCAGAGAAGCTCATCCAAGCATCAACCATACAACACTAACCTCTGCAACACAGCCGCACCGATCAGCCATGAACTTTAAATCCTACCGGTAGGTAAGTACGACAAACCACCACCATGCAGGACACCGCCTGAGTACATGAACTCTGAACCCTCACCCCCCCCCCCAAGCACACCACCAGAGACTCTGAAGACTGTCGACCAAAGGTCCAGAAGGGTAGACGTGCCGGTCACTGAACCGCATGGAAAGGAGCCCCCTGAAAGGGTCCACCCACCTCCCCACCCAGAGTCTCACCCGCACCCCACCATCACCCCATCTCGACCCCTTCATCCCCATTAGGAGTAGCATTGTGCCTGCTTCAATAAAAGATTTTGCCCTTATCCATTTGTCTCTTTCTTTATTGTATCACACCACCCACCATAACCACCCACTTCATTCTCGACATCACCACATACAACACCCCCACCATCACAGGAAGACCGCACCTATCCCCTTCTTTTCATACAGAGGTGCAGCACCAGTGAAGTTACAAGAGTTCAAATACGGTAGTAGATCCCATTAGCCGCACTGTCCTGAAGAGTCTTGGCTGTTTGTGGTGGGGTACTTCACTTTTAACAGAGCTGCAATGGAATTTCATATTACCATTAAACAATCCATTCAAATCCAAATCTTCTATTTGGAGTTTAAAATCTCTAAAAATAAGCCAGGTATAGTTTGAAGTGCTTTATGTAAGTCTGATTTGCTCCTTCGGAGATGCAAATAAGTCATAAAGAAAGTAGTTTTTAGTGACAGTTATTAATGTTTTAAACACTTAGCTATGCTGTATATCAAACATTCCGTTTAAAACATTATTCTAAAGACTATTCAATATACCAATAAAGAGGATTAAGTCCTTCAGTACCGCCTCGATTTTCCATGATCATTTCCTACAAAGGAGGGCACGAAGGCAAGCTGACCATTGGAGTGAGGAGTGCCGGACCGATGCAACTATATATATATATATATATATATATATATATATAAAACACTGAAGAGTCATATGTGATGAGTTAGAATAGTGCTTTTTAACATTATCCATATAGCATATATAGCTTCTGAGCTCACAGTTGTGCAAAAAAAAGATCTCTGCCATCTGAACACTGTCTGGTGGCTCAGCATGACCTGACAATTAAGACATAGTACAGGGAAAAGTGAAATCTGAGCTTGTAAAATAAGCGGCCTAAGAAAAGAGTTGAAGTAAATCATCAAATACATCTAGAATGGATCTGCCACTATAAAGCAATGAATGAACCAGTTGTAAAAATGTTGTACTTGTCAAACTAGATGCCAGCAGTTTACAGAGAGAGTATAAGCTCAATACATTCACTATACCAATGCCATAGAGAGTTTCATACATGACAGATGATGCCTTCTTTTGGTTATCGGTGCAATTCATTAATATAATTCATCACTGAACTCTATTGATGTAATAAAGCTTTTTGTGGTTAGTGATAAAGCCAGGCTTGCCGACATTTAGCTCCCTCCTTCTGGGAGGGAGCTGTCGGGCTTACAGGGTTGGTGGCGTGATGCGGCCAAAGGGGGCGGGGCCTGGCACATAACACTGCGTTGGGGGCGGAGCATGGGGCATGACAGCGCGATCGTGTCATCGTGGCTCCGCCCCCTCTTCACAGTGCCCCCCTGCTGCCGGGGTTTTTACTTAAAAGCACGGGGGGGTGCAGACACATCGCTGGGGCCGGGAGGATTGCCTGCCTTCCTGGGAGGTCGGGAGCGGCACCCGATTTTCGGGAGGCTCCTGACCAAATCGGGAGGGTAGGCAAGTATGGTAAAGCCCATTGTGGGGCTCACCACTACTAACCAATACTGAGCAGCTTTCTATGCTCTGACCAGGATATAGTCCAAATGTTGATATTCTGAATGTCAACATTCAAAATGTCGCCATGTTTGGTCAAAATGACGACATGTTCATAATGTCAATACTCACAAAGTTAGTGTTAGGCTGCAATTACGCTTTGGGTTAAGCTGCAATTAGAGTTAGATTAAAATAGAAGTGTTGACATTATCGGGGCAATTCAATTGTTATAAACGCCCCGTGCTGGGCATCTATACGAATATGCGCCCAATGAAGCAATTCAATTGTTGCTCCTTTCAGACGCCTAAAACTGTGCAGGGACACATTCCTTCTCGCAGCCTGCTGAGGTGCGAATAGAAATGTGTGTAAAGTTAGTTTTTTGGGCACCCTAACAGTGGTTTGGGCACCCAAACATATTGGGCGCTCTAACCACTTCTGTAGATGGGTTTACTCGGTGCTTGTGGCCGCGACAACTACTAATGGGCACCCGAACGAAGAAACAATTAAATTGCTCCGTTGGGTGCCTATAGTATATGTCTATAACAATTGAATCGACCATCTAAGGGGAGAAGCCTGGGTATCCCTGATTTTAAGCACTTTAATTTGGCTGCACGACTCGCTTAGTGCATTATATGGAGCTGTCTGGTTGCTTCAAGAAACTGGTCCCTAGTGGAATCTGAGTCCAGAGGTGTAACCTCGGCCTCCTCTCACCACTGGCTCCTCAGGACTATATATCCAAAACATGTGTCACCACACTCTACCATATCACACACTATTCCTCTATAGAATTGCTCTCACTGGCAGTTTGACTGGCCTCCTGGACCTTTTATTCCAATCTTCAGTAACCCTGATTTTACCCCAGGGTAATATACTTCCCAGTTTTCTACATTCTCTCAGTCGTGACTCTACTTTTCCAACCTTCAACGTGGTTAAAGCTTCCATCACCATTTCTAACACTCACTTTTATCAATATTTCCAGCATAGCAATTTTCTTCCCACTGTGAATCACTGCTTGTGCTGCAGACTATTCACTACCTTTGAGTCCCTATGTATATGACCATCAGAGGTATACTGTATTAAGAGAGGAGGGGGCCCGTGTGCAGTCTCTGTCTGGGCCACCTTCCCTCTAGCCAGCAGTGAATTAGTGAGCACTAGTAGACTCTAGGGGGTAAATTTACTAAGATGAGCGTTTTTAGAAATAGAGATGTTGCCCATAGCAACCAATCAGATTCTAGCTATTTTCTTCTAGAAGGTGCTAGTTAAATGTTAAGAATCTGATTGGTTGCTATTTGCAACATATCCACTTCTAACACCTCTAAAAACTCTCATCTTAGTAAATTCTAGCACTGTGCCAGAATCTACTGTGCATGCACAGGTCTCCGGGAAATGGCGCTGTGGCCATTTTCCTGGCGATTGTTTTATACTGCACATTCGCAAAATGCTGAGAAAATGGCAGCGACACCATTTTCCTGGTGATTTGTGTAGCACTGCCGCTGCCGACCTGGGACTCTGGAGAGGTGAGTATTGAAGAAATGGGTGTCAGCCACCACTTGTCATATTGCAGCAGACTGGCTGAATCTCACCCCTCCTAACTTACAAATGATTTAAACCGTACCTATCAGATGGAGCATATAACCAGCATTTTGCAGAATTTGGCTAAATCCTTTCTCACAGTTTGGGAACCGTGGTCAGTTCATATTTACATGAGCTTACTCTTTTCCATCTAATTTTCTGTGAGAAGTGAGCATTTCGTCCGGCTTGCCCTTTCTCCAGTCCCTCTAATCTCTATGGGCCTGATTCAGAACCGGACGCTCTGACCAGAGCGCTCGCTCTGAATCAGGGCCGTCCTACCTAAAAATGGAGCGGCCTCCCACAGCTTATGCGAGCGGCCAAAATGATGGTCGCGATGGTCAAGACCATTGCGACCATCGGGCTTGCGACGAGACCCTGCGGTAGGGTCTCGCTGCCGCAAGCCCTGGAGTGCTTTTGAGCAGCCTCCGTAGTGCGCATGCGCATTTGGGTACCATCAACCCGCTTGCGAGCGTCCTGCGCTCGCGAGCGGGTCTGAATGAGACCCTATGTCCCTATGTCTTTATTCACCCTTCTTACAGTGTGCCACACTGCTCCTTCTACTTCCTCTTCTGTCTCTCTACCAACTCTCTTTTCTTTCTTTTTCTTCTGTTTCTATTCTCTCTAAGATTGTATGGTAATGTATTCTGTTGTTGCTAGTTTTATCACTTGCTATTGGTGTGTCCTTATCTTATTTTACTGCCAACATATTTGTTCATCTTTGTCATCAATAAATTAACTTTCTAAAAAAAAGTATTACCCCACACCCACCAAGGGTTGATTAATAACAGCCCAAGTACTTTCAGACTGTTTTCAAAGGTAATGGTATAATATTGTTTTGCAGGCCCAAGTTCCCTAAGGAATTTGGGCCCTCATTCAGAGCCGTACGCTCTGAGCAGAGCGCACGCTCTGCATGAGGGCCGGGCTCCTTTTTCATGGAGCGTCCTCCTGGACGCTCGTATAGCTGTGGGTCACCACCCACAGGCTATACGAGCGTGCATTTTGATGGCCGCGATGGTCGTGACCATCGCGACCATCGAAATTGCGAGCCGGAGCCTGCGGTTGAGGTTTTCAACCGCAAGCTCCGGAGTGATTTTGGCTCTATCAGAGCCAAAATCACTCCCACTGACATCACTAGTGATGTCAGTGGGCCGGCTTCTGACGGGAGGCGTTCCCGTGGGAACGCCCCCGTCAGGGAGGCACGCCCCCGGCACGCCCACCAAAGGGGGCGTGCTGTCAATCAACATTGACAGCACGCCCCCTTTGATCGGACACAACGAGCGAAGGAAAGTCCTTCGCTCGTCGTGTCTGGCGCATGCGCACGACGAAGCTCCCTCCGTCGTGCGCATGCTCAGTGCAGACCATCGACCCACTTGCGAGCGTACAGCCGCTCGCGAGTGGGTCTGAATCAGGCCCTTGGTCCCATGATGAACAGCAGAGGCGTCACCAGGTCTGGTGACACATGGTGCGCACTCTACATGCCCCCGAACGCATCACTCTGGGAGCGTGCCCAGCATCCCCCAAGATAGTGCCAGCTCTGTAACAGGAGCCAAGTGCTGCAGGAGAATGACACACTGCAGCAGATTATTAGAAATGTGCTGCACCATTTTCCGCTTCTTAACCAACTAACTGATGTGGTCGCATGGGATGCGAATGCAGCGAACTGTGCTTCAGCTGACAAGGTGCAAGTGCACCGCCCGCTGTGTTTTTGAAGAGGAAAACCGTTCTACACAAGTGCAGAACGGATCTCCTCGTACTCCCTGGACTCTCTTGTGGACCTGACAATTTCTGACCAGTTATGCCGGAAAAAAACATCAGTTAAGTGGTTAAATAACCCCATTACCTCTCATAACATACTGTACGTAGACATGTACAGAAGCTTTATTATATAGGTGGTATTCATGGAAAAGTTTAAGCGTTATAAAGCCTCACTTGCAATCTAAACTACCACTGGTTGGTGCTAGTGTGATACCCCACAGTTGCAAGGTATCACTTAAAGACTTGTCCCACCCCCTGATAATACACTGCTGAACTATTAATTTAGAAGTGATTCTGATGACAGTCACTATGTGTCTGGTGTAAGCCTACTCGAATTAGGTCATTTGGAAAAAGGGCATAGAGGCCAGTGTCATTTTAAACAAAGTTGATTTTAAAAACAAAAGAGCAGTTTGAGAAGTTGGCACTGCAACGTTGCTGGCTCCTAGTTGTATATACATTTTAGGGCCCCAATATGCACAAAAAGGCACAGATGTGACCAGCAGTCACGTCATTTAGGGGTCTATTTACTAAACTTTGGCCCTCATTCAGAGCCGCTCGTTAGCGGCAGTACGCTCGTTCCGAGCGATGTTTGCACATCTGCGCATGCGTACGCGTTTTAGTACGCATGCGCGAACCAGTCAGTGCGGCCGAAAATCCTTTGTACGCTATATAGCGAGTGCCTGCTATTTTGAGTGACAGAATGAGGCGTATGTGGGTGGTAACAGGGGAAGGTGCTTGAAAATGGGGAGGGGAAATCCGAACGCAGGCGTGCTTAAAGGTCAAAACGGGCGTTTTATGGGTGTGTATATTTAAAACAGCAGCGTCATTGACCACGTCACTGGGTTATTTTATAGCCAGAACTGCACGCAAATTTGTGGTAGCAAACACCAACCACAAGAATAGCGAGCAGTTCATACGCTGGTCGATGTACTCGATTAATCTAATAAATAGCGGACATGACGTAGGATGCGAGCGGCCAGGGGGCGTTTTTAAGAAATAAACGAGCGTATGTTTTGCACGCTCGTTCAGACTTAGAGGTGGGAACAGACAGCAATGTGCGTACGGATCATTTGAATAGCCACCCCTTGTTTTTAAACGAACGACCGCAAATAGCGAACGGCTCTGAATGAGGGCCTTTGTTAGGAGATAATGTGAACAGTGATAAGGTACCGGCCAATCAGCTCCTAACTGCTATTTTTCAAACACAGCCTGTGACATGGCAGTTAGGAGCTGATTGGCTGGTACCTTATCACCGTTCACTTTATCTCCTAACAAAGCTTAGTAAATAGACCCCTTAGAGAGTCTTCATTAGATTTCATAGTGTTCTGGACATTGATATTTGGGTGGAAGGAGTCTCCATTACTTAAAGGGACCTTTGAAGAGTGTTTGCAGAATGTATATTTGTGATGCAGTTTTTGTGTATATAGAATTTGTCTTTTATAAACATTATGTAGTTTTATAGTGATTAGGTGAAAAAGCTACCAGTAATTGTGAGACTGCATTTAATTTATTGTGAACTTGTATATGTAAATCTCCTTTCATTTATTAAACCCATCTTGCTGCCTCATTCCAGTTGTTAACTGGGCTCATTTAAATTAAATATTCCATTCTTGTGCATGCTAGCCTGATTTGTGCATTTACTGTGCCTGGGGGAAGAACCCTTGCCCCTCTGCTGGGACATGGTCTGAATTGGTATTTGCAGCCGAACAAAGAAGCCAGAAGGTCGATCTATCAGAAAGGTAACTCCAACTTTACACTCGCTCCACATCATCCATATCCTCACCTTAAGTGGGGTATTATTACACTAGCATTTGTCTCACATTTTTATTTCAGTGCTTCAAATAATGACAGCACTGGGAAATTGAGCCAGCAATTTGTTGTTGTGTTCATAATTAAACAATCATCTAATTGTGGAACCACAGCATCACAGGTAGCAATGTTCCTATTACATTTTGCAATCTTCTCACTTGAAGCAATGGTTGTTAGGTTGTATGATGTGTTTCAATTGCTTTCTGAAAGAATCGTAGTAACCAGCTGTAAGGAATAAATAAAATACAGTCCTAGATATGTATGTCATACATCACCTATTGTAACTAAACTGTATTCATAATGAATCTTTTTCATTATGACTTATTGCGCAGAAAATTTCATAATGGATATTAGTAACTACAGTTAAAGAAAATCTATGCAAAATTAAAAGTTGTAGAATAACCTTAAATGCAGTCATACAATTACCATCTGATCCTGATTTTGAAGAGATGTACCTGGGAATATTTGTCCCTGTTTGCTGACCAGATAAATTCATTTGTTTTTGCTGCAAGATGCAGTTGTAAGTACTTATATTGAAATGGTTTAACTGCATTAAAATTTCCATATTTCACATTTGATAAAACTGTATATTTTGGTCATGGAAAGGTTGCATAGGTTATAGTCCATGGCCGTTGAGATCTTGGATGGCATAGGTGCCACGCCCCCTCCCCCCTTTAAAAAAATAAATAAAAAAGCACAAAACACTGGAAAGTGTCCCACTCTGCCAGGGGCAGATCCATGGGGTGGGGGGTGACGACGGTGTGATGGCCGCCCACCGTGATGCAAGGAGAGAGAGAAACTGCCGCTGCTCAGCTACAGCAAACTCCCTGCACCCTCATATTATCGTGTGCTGAGCTGGACAAAAAGGCTGCTGCCATTGAGCAGTAGCAGCCTCCTATGTCTCTCTGCCCGATGTGCAACTGAACCAGGCCCCTACCAGGTCCCTCCAACAGGCTCTAGCTTGGGTAAAGAAATGCCCCCCTCCGTCCCGATGCAACTATCTATGTCTGTATAATGTGTATCATACTAATTCCCAGCAGATCAACTTTGTCTGCTCAAGCTCTCTATAGACCGCTTAATGTACATATTTGGGGAAGGGGAATCGGGTGAATGTATTAAAGAAAACACCTAATGGGAAGCGCCTGAGGCCATATGGTTTTTCCAATATTATAAACTATTTACATAAAAAGTTGGCTTCTGCTTTTATTTCTCATCCCCTCTTGACAACAAGCATTATCCACCCATTTCGACAATGTCAATACAAAGTTGTTAGTCAACCAGACTGTTACCAAACGTGTTTTGTGCCAGCAAGGGGGAGGATTAGGGGAGAAGGCACAGAAAACACAATTCATGCTTTGATTATCAATCAATGCTGCAAAATAAGGGGCTTCGCCAAATAAACGGGATGGTCCTTCGCTTCCCCTGGGTTGGAAGGAAATGCTTTACAACATGTAATGCCAGAATCTTCCCCTGGCCAGAAATCCAGATAATGGGTCATTTTCTAGATGTTCCAATATTACTATGGTACTACAAAAGCTTTCACTCTCACTCCACTTATTTCTGTTATATGTATGGAATCGCTAGTGCAATCATTTAGAGAAAATTCTGAAATATTTAGAATTCAGAATGGTCAGAGACAGAACATACTGTACAGTAATGGCAATTTATTAATCTGATAAACGCACACATATTTACTAGTATTTATGAAAGCTTCCCACCATGTTTGGCATCCTATGCAATTTAAAACCAATCTCAGTCAGAAAACCTGAATTTAACAATTTTGCTATGTGAACTCGAGATTCTCAAAATTTTCAGTGGAAATCAGACTAAAATACCAAGTCAATCTTAATAACAGCTGATGCATAGGGATTTGTACTCTTGGAAGTTGGTACATAAGTCCTGACTGGGAAGAGTGAACGTGTCAAAATAGGTATTTTGCCCAGGCACAATTCCTCTTTATCACGCTTCCTACATAAGTACTGCAATCACATTTTTACCAAGTGGGAAAAATATATATTTAGTCCTTAAAGAAGTAATATATCTACTTGCATTAATTTGCCTGCCTACAGACTTAAGTGGTCAATATGTGGTGTAGATAAATAATCTACTTTGGCAAACTACTTACAGAAGATCTGGAATACGTAGGATGAGCAGTATAATGCAATAATGTTCAAGCTAAAATGGATAAGATAAAGAAGATTGTAAAAATAGGAGTGGACATACAATTTTATATCTGGGCTGTTATGGAAAGCCCTAGGGATATATTTACTAAAGTGCTGTTTTTTTAGAAGTAGAGTTGTTGCCCATAGCAACCAATCAGATTCTTATCATTTATCTAGCACCTTCTAGAAGATAATAGCTAGAATCTGATTGGTTGCCATGGGTAACAACTCCACTTTTAAAAACCCGCACTTTAGTACATATACCCCCTAGTCTTCAATCATACAGAACCTAGCTGATGGAGTAGGACCCAGAAAGGGGTGTGTTTACCCCATTGTGAAATTAAGAAATGCAAATACCACAATATTACCAGAGTAAATGCTCTCCCTCAATGGCCACTCAAACTGACCGGAACCCGCAGTGACAGTCTGCAGCACAGCCGGCCCTGCACTCTCTCCCAGGTCGCACAGCAGCAGTGGAGATGGGCGATCCCCAGCTGGTGACTTCTCATATACATATACAAACACACAATAAGATTTATTTTGTAACTGTCATGTACCCAAAATGTTTTTTTTTTTTTTTTTGCAAATTCCATAAGCATTAGCTAATTAAACTTCATTCAGTATCATTTTATTAACATATTAGCATATTTGTTAAAAAAAAATAATGATACAGAATCATATTTAATTATTTATTTACATAATTTTTATATAATAAATGAATAAAAATACCCATTTTGGGGAAATTTTTAGTAAAAATATTAGTCAGTTATGTGCTTAGTAGGGACACATTGAAACATTTTATTTTAGCAGAAAATGTTATCACCACCATCTAATATTTTAAGTAGACTATGATAAGACACTGCGTGTGCTTCTTCTCTCTCTTAACCCTGCGTCAGGCGCACCTCTGGGACTCCCAGGTTCGGGCGCAGTGCGCCTGAGAGGCGCCTGTTATAAAATCGTCATTAGCACCTAACTAACTAAATTCTAACGCTCTTAAAGTGATCAGCAGGGCCGTAACTAGGGTAGTGCGGCCGATGCCATCGCACAGGGCGCCACAGGTCAGGGGACGCAGTTTGGGCCTGTCAAATTTCAGTTTATTATCATTCTTGCTTGTAGCTTCCTCTTATTTCATCCCCAGCATCTCCTGGCCTCTCCTATCTCTTCCCTGGCCCTTCCCCATGAAGCCATGGCCCTTTTTTGGGTGCATTATGTCCCTTTGAAAAATTAGGGGGCGCCAATGCTCTTTCTGGCACAGGGCACCAAAAAGTCTAGTTACGGCTCTGGTGATCAGTGGTCTTCATTAGGATGTACAAAGAGAGAATATATGGAAATCTGATTCACAAAACCACATTTATTAACCTTAAAGCAAGTAAAACAAAAAATACAAAATTTTAAGAGGCGCAGTGTGCCTAAGAGGCCACCCTGGACAAACCTACATATTTCCGCAAAATAAAATGAGCAAAATACACAAAATTGTGAGAAAGCAAAAAGAAATACATACCTTCAAAAATCGGACGAGGTCGGGCGCAATAAGCCTGAGAGGCCAGAAAGGTTACTACTGCACTCCACGCAGGCAGCGGGAAAACTGACTAGGGGGTTTCAAACAGCACCTAGAGATAGGAAGGTACTAGGAGTGGCAGGCCCCTGCGCCCCCTTGCAACGGAGAGGTGAGCGAGAACAGCTTTGTGGCGCCTGTCAGGCCAGCTGCGCCTGACGCAGGGTTAAATCCCTCATATATTATTATCAGTGACAAAGTATTTTTAGTAGATTTAGTATTCTATCTCTGTATACAGTGTACCAGAATTGTGTTATGATCCCGTCAAGTTGGGATGATTATAACTTTTTTCACCATATGAAATTGTTGATGCTCTTTATGCAAACACCAGAATACATGCCTAAGAGGATACAAATCCATGCTTACATACTTATCTACTCTCCAGGAAGTCGCGCGAAGCTCCCAAATTTTCGGGTAGCCCCGCGCAACTCTGGAAGAGTAGGCAGATCTCCTGCATCACGCACACTTCCTAGTGAAGTGGGCAGGATGGGGAGATTTCAGGATAATTTTGCAGGTCCGTAGGGAGGGGGCGGGACTAAATGATGCGAATTGTGTTATTTAGCCCCGTCTCCTTCTCACGGACCTGCGAATTGTGAGGGTTTCCTGTTAAGGGTGCATGGCATTATGACGGCAAAAGTTTGGCCTCGCCCCACAAAACCAGAGAGAAGCGGCTCCTCTCTGGCTGCTCCCGTATAGGAGTCCTTAAATGTCGGCAAGTATGATGCATTACATAGATCCTCATATTGTGGAGAAGTATGTATATACTGCTGTTATAAATGTTTGATTTATTATTTTTCAAACTACAGTATGATCATTTACTCACGTTTCCTTTCAACTAGTAGGACACTGGTGGTCACACTGTTGCTGTGATGTTGATTTAACATTTCAGAGGCCTAGAAAAGGCCTGGTAATTATTATCATTCAGGTATATGCATCTTAGAAACGTTGGAATGGACACAGTAACTCCAGGGAACGTCTGAATATAACCATGACATGTATATGTTGTTTATAATGGAAGTATTAAGTGAAGATAGGATAAGGTATTTCCTGGCATAGAAAACAACATGATCTACAATTTTTGCACACATGACTGTATAGAACAGGGGTAGGCAACTATTTTATCATGGGGTGATAAACCTTGGAGAGTGATAAAGTGGAGAAGTTGCCCAATGCAACCAATCAGCTTCTGTCATTTATCTGGCACAGTATTTGAAAGCAACTTTGGGCAGCAACTAAATTGTATCTCTCTCCAAGGCTTGATACATCTCCCCCTGGGTGTCAAACATTCCATTTTATGTCAACAAAAACCCCTGGAGTGCCACCTCCATACAACATATACAAACAGTTATCAAAGTAATTGATGGGTACAGAAAAATGTTATCTTCACCATCCATTGAAGCAAATTTGCTAAAGTTAAGTCCTTAAAGGTAGGTCAGTAATGGGTGGGAGACATAAAGATATTCTCCAAAGTATAAAGATGGGGGGGGAGAGATGTATCAAGATCAAGTGGAGAGAGAAAAATGTACCAACCAACCAGCTTCTGTCATTGTATGTTGAAGGAGGTGCGCTCTGTTGCACAGACACCATCTTTATGTCCCTCCAGGGAGGCTTCATTTCCTGTACCAAAATGGCCATCGTAGTTAGTACTGTGCAAGTGCGGTGCCATCTTGAGACTGTGTAGAATGTCATGGTGGGAGACGGACGTCTCCTGCTTAGCTCATAAGAGACCTACCTGGCTATTACCTGCTTGAAAGGCTGTTCCAGTATCATGTACCATTACCTGCAAATGTCATACACTCACCGGCTGGTGAGCTGTATAAAACTCTGCTCCGCTCCATCACCAGTGTATACGTAACAATAAGTATGGCTGTACCTGCTATCTATTAATAAACCATCACCATTGGTTAAGTAACTGGACTACTCATGGTTTGAGTCATCCACTGGTGTGTGCCTATATAACTCTGCAATATCAAAACCTGCACACACATCATTTCCAACATTTTACAGGCTGTGCTAGAAAAATTGCATTTTAAAGCTGATTGGTTGGTTCTTTATCTCTTTCCACTTTATCTCTCTCCAAGGCATGATACATATCCCCCTGGGAAGGAAATGTTTGAACAGTGAAACATTTAAAAATGCCTGTTAAAAAACAAGAAGAAATAATCCAAGTTAGGTGCTGGAACGATTCATGTAGGTCTTGCATTTGAAGCAGATTGTAAAGTAAATGTAGTTTTTCACACACACAAAAAAGTGTCCAACAAGTCCAGGCTCTCATCTCACACAGCTGAGATAAGCTTTGTCGCTGAAATTAGTAAGGGTTTCTTCTAAGAATAACATGTCCATTGAATAATAGAAATTGGAGTTAAAAGGCAGTTATTAGTCATAAAGTGATATTCATAAATAGAAGGAAAGTGAAATGTGTCACACAGTACAATAGATGCAAGGACATGTAATCAGACACAATATTATGGATGAATTTAATGCCAAGAAAAGAGTTTTCAAAACATTTAAATTGAGGGACTTTACAGCTAAACCGTCCAGTGGAATGAGGCTGTGCATCTGCACTTCTCACTTGCATCTATTAAAACCATACAGATTAGTAGAGGCACAGGGATTCATCTGTCAGCTCAGGTTTTCTGTATTACATGTCATGTCAGAATGAATGTTATCATTTATCCAGGTCTATGATCCTGATATTCCTAATGTAAAATAGAATATAGCAATCTCTGATATTTCCAAGTATAGAGACAGTATTAAACAGCACTGCTTATACAAGATAATTATAATGAAGCGTATTAGACAGACAGATGAAATAAGCTATTATGTATTATTATCCAAGTGTTTCAGATATAATGAATGAGAGGCACACTGGTCTGTAGTAAAACTGCCTAAAATGTTAATATGCTTCCTAACATTACAGTGCTGGAAGGTCTATGTACTAAGCCTTGGAGAGAGATAAAGTGGAGAGATACCAACCAATCAGCTCCTAACTGTCACTTTACAGGCTGTGTTTTAAAAATCACAGTTAGGAGCTGATTGGTTGGTACTTTATCTCCCTCCATCTTTCTCCAAGGCTTAGTACATCTACCCATGACTACCTTATTGGTGTGGGCAGATATGCTCCCAGACTGGATCGTAATAAAAATTAAGCATTAAGAATGATTAGTAGAAGCTAAAAAGAGCTATTTGGGGACACTGCAAAGTCCTTTATGCCAGTGGATCTCATATGATTTTAAAATATGATTTTCATATTGAAAATCATATTTATTTTCAATATGATTTGAAAATAAAAAAAATTACTGAAACTGGGATATAGATTATTTTATCACCAACATTAAAGCATTTTATAGGTGCTGTCATATTTTGGAAATCACTATTAAAGGTGCATACACATTTAACGATTTTTTGATCGATTTGTCGATAACGACGTCGTTATTGTTAAATCGTTCAAAAAAAATCATTCAGTTTATGAGTTATAACGATGAATGATAATCACAAATGCGCACTCCCGTTTGTAGTTTGTAGTTATCGTTCATAGTCCATTTCAGACTGTCCAACATGACGATTTTCATTAAGGGAAGGAACATTGGGCCTGATTCAGAGCCGGACGCTCTGACAGAGCACTCGCTCTGAATCAGGGCCGGCCTTCTGGTTTTTTCGAACGGCCTCCTGGCCGCTTGCATAGCTGTGGGTGACCACCCACAGCTATAGCAAGCGGCCATGATGATGGTCGCGATGGTAAAGACCATTGCGACCATCGGGCTTGCGACGAGACCCTTGTGGTAGGGTCTCGTTGCCGCAAGCCCCGGAGAGCTTTCGGCTCTAACAGAGCCGAAAGCTCTCCCACTGACATCACTTGTGATGTCAGTGGGGCCGGCCCCAGATGGTAGGCGTTCCCATGGGAACACCTCCATCTGAGCAGCCACGCCCCCGTCCCGCCCACCAAAGGGGGAGTGCTGTCACTCAACATCGACAGCACGCCCCCTTTGGTACGAGACCCGGAGCGATGATTTGTCCGTCGCTATCCGGGTCTCGCGCATGCGCACGATGGAGCCGGCTCCGTCGTGCGCATGCACAATGGGCCACCATTGACCCGCTTGTGAGTGCATAGCGCTCGCGAGCGGGTCTGAATCAGGCCCATTATTCCTTCATGGTTCAAAAAATCGTTCACTTTTTCAAGGGAAAATCGTTGGTTACAAAATCGTTACGTGTGTATGCACCATAAGGGGCCTATTATTATGACACAAATAGAAGGATTAAGTGGTGATAGAAAATCTTTTCCCAGGGAATTTTTCAAATTTTCCATTAAAAGACAGGGGGTAGGGGGATCCCCCTCTGACCAGGAAGGGAAAGAGAGACAAGAGCCGGAGGAGGGCAACGCACTGCGCTGGAACATTACAAGGCATGTCAGGTTGTCAGCGCTGTTATTGTAGTCAGTCCTGACACGGTACTGATATTTGGGCGGCTGTTAAGTTTTGCGGGCCATGCTCGCCGCCAATGCCAAGTAAAAGAAGGGTGTCTCTTTGAGAAACATCCTTTATTTTTTTGTTAGATTGCACAGCGGCGCCCTCTAAAGGTAGCGCCACTCCTGACTGGCAACTGCCTGAAGGGTTTTTCCTTTTAGTAGATGTTCATGTTACTGGCCAGGTATCCTGTCTGGACCACTGGTTGAAGGACAGACCTAGCCTGGGAGCAGGGACAACTATGGTGAACACTCTTATAAGAAGAGGAGGCTGCTTAGGGATAAAAAGTAATACTGGGGCTGATTAAGAGTTGGATGCATGAAAGAAAAAGTGTATTTACATGCATATGCTCTCAAGATGCATCAGTTCTACCTAGTAGTATAGTGCCAGTCGTATAAGTGTGTATACTTACACCAGAAATAGCACAGACTGTAGCTGAGAAGTGGGGGTTGACAACAATTACCCAGGCCTGGGCTTGTTTGAAGGGCAAGGCAGGGACCTAGGTCAGCTGTACGGGTGTAGTAGGTATTACCCCGACAGCGGCAGTCCGGCAAGAGTGAAGATCCCGATCCTCCCTAAGGTAAGTATCGCTAACCTAATTCTACCCCCTAACCCTCCCTTAGGGGTGCCTAACCCTAACCTCCCCCCCCAAGTGCCTAACCCTAATCCCCCCTCTAAGTGCCTAAACCGAACCCCCCCTTCCTCGCTGCCTAAGCCTAAGTCCCCCGGGGGGGGCCTAACCCTAACCTCCCCCCAGGGGTGCCTAACCCTAACCCCTCCCTTCCCCTAGCCTATACCTAACCCTCCCGGGGGGATGCCTAACCCTAAGTCCCCCGGGAGCCCTAAACCTAACCCTCCCCCCCCCCGTGGCTGTCCGTGCCCGGCGCCCGGCTTACCTTCATTCGGTATGCCGGGCATCGGTCTTCCGGCGTACGGTTATTAGTACCACGCCGGAATTAGAGAGTCTGGAAGCCGGCGGTCGGCATATAGACCGTTCGCTTCCAGACTACATCCCAGCTGTACAGGGGGAACGGCTCTACCTTCATTTGGGCCCATTTTTGTTCTCTACAGTCTCAAACATAGAGAATGCATAGGGGTATGACAATGGGCCTGATTCAGCAAGTAACGCAGTTGCTTATACGCACACAATCGCCCGATTGTTGCGTTCTGCGCATGTGTATGCATCGCAGTGTGAACTAGCTATTGCGATCGGGACTGCGATTGCATAGGCTACGCAGACCCATAGCAGGTGCCGTATGTACGTGGTGACGGGGGGTTGTCGTGCAAACGCAGGAGTGCCAGTGCGTTTCAACAATGTTGCAGGGGCATGCATAAATTATCCACTGCGTGGCCATACGCAGCCATAGCACTAATAGCGTTCGTGGCTGTTAGAAATTTCTAAGGTCTGAGCTTGTGCAAGTGTGCGTAGGGGTCCGCTGTTACCCGATGTTACTGATTGTTTCGCTATATTGCTAAGTATTACGGATGTGAGACAAGGGAAAGTCGGAGTCCTTATGAGAGGCTGTGATCGCAATGCTATACTGCGATCGCAATGCATTCGCATATATTGATATTAGCAACTGCGTTGCATGCACATTAGCAAAATCGTGATCCGTAGAGAATCAGGCCCAATGTTAGTTCTAAATGCTAAAGTCACAATACCATATTTGTACACATTGGAGATGTGCGCTGACCCCCGTGTTTTGGTTTTGGATGTGGATTTATCTTCGTGTTTTGGTTTTGCAAAACCACCCTCAAGTGTTTTGGTTTTGGATCTGTTTTTTTTTTTAAAAATGGATAAAAACTTTTTCAAAACAGCTTTAGTCATGTTATTTTTGTAATTCAAAACCCGAAACTGGATTTTAAATCCGAATTCCGCACAGCGGGAAGATCAGAACCACGACTCAGATCTGTCCAGATTCATGAAATTCAGGTGGATTTGGATTTCTGGAAAATCGAACTACACTTCTCTAGTACACAATATAATAATGTAATGACGTATCACATACATAAGAGAGAAGAGTGTTACTGACAGTGAGCCTGATTCAGAGATGGACGCTAATGCAATTGCAGCTGCGTTTTCGTATGCAACGCAGCTACGAAAATATGCTGTAAGCAAAGATCACTCAAGCATAAAGACGCCCACTGCTGCCTTCTTACCTGTGTACGAACAAGCATACCTGCGTAAATATCGGTAACATCGACGCACATCGAGAGGTTATCATGCCCTTGCGGCAGGTCTGACCAGCCACAGACTCGGCAGCTCTCCTCTCACGCAGGGGGCTCTCATGCAATTGCAGTGGCTAATTTATGCATGCCCATAAAAAGGCGTTCTAACATACAGACATGCCTGTGTTTTTCTGACCACCCCCCTGTTACCATCCCGAAATGCAGTCAACCTGTCACTCACTTTGCGATGGATTTCTCTGTGCATCCATAATCGCAATACGATCGCTTTGCATATGCAGTGTGGCTTATATGCATGCATGATGGAAAACAATCACTCAATCTGTGTACGTAATCGCTATTGTGTTCATCTCTGAATCAGGCCCAGTGTTAGTAATAAATGTGCAAGTTGAGTTTTCAGTATAAAATGTAATTAAACACAAACAAATACAAATTAAATATATGTTGATTTCCTCATACACATTAATAGGGAACATTCTGAAATGTTGGACAGCTAAACTAGAAAAGCACTCTACCCATACGTTTGCAGGATTTTGGGTAATATACCTATGGAAAGATTCAAAGTGTCAACAGTGCTGCAATCTACCACCTACTTCATTTATCTATACTTTAATCGTAAATAAATATTTAGCCATACAAAACAAAATCTTATACTCATGAGGGCATAATGTCAGGGGCATAAGTGCAACTAACATGCATTTAGCAAATCATTTTCTGAATTACCTAGTTCCTCCAATCAGAAGAAGGTGAGTTAAAGCAGCTTTGTAACCACCTTGGTAGCATATTGACTGAGGAGGCTAACTACGTGTGAGCAGGGCATACTTGCCGACATCCTGGCTGCCCCCTCCGGCAGGGAGCAGCCAGGTCGGCTTAGCTGGGGGGCGGGGTCGCCATAGAGGGGCACATTACACAGCATTTAGGGGCAGGGGCAGGGCCATGCAACAGCATCATTTTGGCCCCGCCCCTGATACACAATGCCGAGATTTCCGGCATTGTGAAGCAGGGGCCGGGGTCATGATGACGCAATTCAGCCCCCCCCCCCCCGCTGCGGGTGTTTGTGGCTGCATTGCAGGGGGGACTGGAAGGGCCGGGAGGCTTGCCTACTTTTCTGGGGGGGCTTGGAGCGGCACTCAATTTTCAGGAGGCCCCCAGCCAAATCGGGAGAGTAGGCATGTTGGAGGGCCCCCCCCTGTCCCCGATGTGGTACTTCGGGCAGAGAGAGAGTCACGGTGTGTGCTGGGCTAGGGAGAAAGGCTGTTGCAGCAGCAGTCTCTCCTCTCTCTCCCTGTGTGATGTGCTGGGGGAGAGAGATTAATGTCGCCTGCCACCCGCAGACAATGGGGCCCAAGAAACCGGCACAAAGAAAACCAACGTTGAGCAGTGCGCGACTGCGATATTATATGTTTTCTTTTTAGTAAAAAGTGTGTCTGGCCACACCACTCCAATTTGACCACGCCCCCTCCCAGTACCGGGACCCGGAAGAGCAGCCCTGGGTGTGAGTGGGTTGACCAATCAACAGCCTAAATCTCTGTGTTTGTGGCTCCTGACTGGTTTTCCTGCCCACACACACCATCTTCGCAGCGTAACACTGAAATAGTTTTCTTGGTGGGGCTATGAGACTAACCACATAGCCCCCATGAAAAACAGCTCTGCAGAGACACCACCAGAGCTGCGGTAAAGATAAGGACCAGATCAATCATAGGTGGTAATGCAGCTTTAAATGGTAGTTTTCCGTGAACAACTCACCATTCTGTCTGACAAACTGCACAATAAAACATTGAAAGTCTCATATAAACTTCATAAATTGCAGGGCTAAGTTACTTTCAATCTTAAAGATATTGTGCAAAATCATTTAATGTTCTCTGTCAAAAAATGTCACTATGATCAAAGGAAGCAGCAAAAAGAAAAACAGCTACAAGACATGGGTAAATTGCATAATATGCTTCGCTCTTTGGAAGAAAAAGTCTAGACTAGTTATAAATTTATACACAGAAAAGACTGTTTTATTGTTTTCTTCTCTTTGTATTAAATGCAAAGCTAGGCTTGGCTCATGTAGAGCTTTTTATTGAAAAACCTGGCTGCTGTGGCTGGATGACATTATGTTAGCTGGTTTTCCTGAAACTGAAAAAATAACCAGTAATATTCTGTCCATTGTTGACCAATGCTAATAATATAATATTAAACTAACCACACATACTGCAGTGTTGCCCAGTGATATCAGGCTACAGGCCCAATCCAAATCTCCTCACCGTCTTGATATGCGGAGACTGTCCTGATTTGTGGGAGGTGTTTTCCCTGATGCATACAGTGGAGACAGGGTTTAGGATACAAGGAGTGGAATTCCTGTCATGAACCAAGGTAGATACATCACAGCAGGCAGCAGAATTTGGATATGGTGCAGAGCTATGTGAGTCTGGCCCACATTTCCCTCTCTATCATCCTATCAGGGGAAACAGGTGTATAGCAGCAACCAACCTATTAGACCTTTCCTCTCCCCTCCACATCTCCCACGGTCACCGTGAGCTCCTGAGTACAGGAGGTGGTGAATGGCAATCTAAGCATGCACCTCCTACTAATATAAATCAGAGTGGCAGTGACAACAGTGGAAAAAGATAAGGTCAAGGGATATACAGTACCAGAAAGACTTGGGGGAGATGTGTCAAACCTTCTAATGAGGCAAGGTGGAGAACTAACCCAATAGGAACCAATCGGCTTCTAGCTATCATTTTAGTTGACAAATGCTAGCTAGAAGCTGATTGGCTGATATGGGCAACTTCTCCCAGGTTTTATACATCTCCCACCCCCGGGTCACAAAGTAAAGTTTTTGTTGCCCAAATATGAGAAAAAATATATCACCAATTAGGTGATGGCACAAAATTCAAATATACAGTAGTGATTACTGCGCTAGGTTTTGAGCTATATTTGGTTTAAAAAAAATGTGAATGAAAATCAGTAAATCTGCTCTCTAATGAAAAAACATGAAGCTTGTTTTATATATATATCACTAATCATGGTTTATTTTAAATAAAAATATGAGCACATCTTAAAAACTCAACTCAAAAAAAATAGTTCACATATAAATAACAACTGACAAATGACATTTCAGAAATGGTAAAAGTTAAACGGCTGTTTCTATTGTAATGTGAATCCAAACCACATCGAAAGTTACTAATTTGTTACAAAGGTATACACTAGGTAGGGGCAAGGGAGAGCAAGATTTTAGGTTACCACTCTTTCTGGCATCCTATATCACTTTTCTTAATTACTAACAAAATATTCATGTGTACCCCTTTAATGCAATACGTTTTGGATTACATAAATTAAAGCTATTTGCGATATAGGGACATCACTGTCTACCATCCCATATCAGTACTACTGGTTTGGTGCGAGGGACGTCAGTCTCCGCACCCGCCGGTTAGTCTGACAAACTATTTTTGGTGTATTCACTGCCTGGTTACCGCTCTACACCTTTGGCCGCAAGTTTGAATTAAGGGAGTACACAGAAAAACACATCCTAGCGTGGCCACGCCAAGCAGCGGACCGGCGGCCATTATATTCTGAAGTATTATCGGAACAGTTTAATTATCAAGGTAACTCCGCATTCCACAAGTGCACTACTGGGACGCCAGTGTGCATGGATTGCTCCTATATGGCAGTGTACCCAACAAAATAGCGTGTTTTTTTCTATACATCTTTATATGAACTAGAAACCGTATTTCATTAATCAGTTTTTTATCTCATTCATTGTGGTGTTGATGGAGTGTATTTGAAACCGATACTAATTAACAACCAAGTCGTTTATTCATTGTAACAAATTAGTATCTTTCTATGTGGCTTGGATTCATGTTATAATAAGAAACAGCCGTTTCACTTTTACCATTTCTGAAATGTCATTTGTCATTTATATGTGAACTATTTTCTTTTGAGTTGAGTTTTTAAGATGTGCTCATATTTTTTTTTTAAATAAACCATGATTAGTGATATATATAAAACAAACCTCATGTTTTTTCATTAGAGAGCAGATTTATTGATTTTCATTCACATTTTTTCAAACCAAATATAGCTCAAAACCTAGTGCAGTAATCACTATATGTGAATTTTGTGCTTTCAACCAGAGTTATATCTCTGTGGTCCTAACCCGACCACTATTACTTGCAGTTGTTTTTTTGAGTATTATTATTATTATTATTATTATTATTATTATTATATTTATGAACAGTGCCAGGAATTGCAGCAGTTTATTGCTCACATTTTTTTTTTACCAATCAGGTCATGGCAGCATCGGCCACCTCGGTAGCTGCCCGGGGACAACCATCCACCAGCTCTTTGCTATGTTCCAAATTCATGATAAACAGTTCTTATCATAAAGCATTACATATGTTTTTATACTTTTTGTGTATACATGTTAGAAGCACAGCTGTGAAACATACAGTGCCTATAGAAAATCATTATACCCTCTCAAAATCCTTACCTTTAGTCACATGACACGCCGGAAAATAAAATAAATTAAATCAAACTTATTCCAGCTTTATTTATACATTTCGCTTGGCAAACTAATGAAAAAAGACAACAGTTCTGGTAATTATGAAAAAAATGAAAAACTAGTATAACAGGGTTTGAAAATTGCTCAGTTGCCTTTTGCTGCAATTACAGCCATCAGTCCGTTTGGATATGTCTCTACCAGCTTTGAGCACCTACATTGAGAAATATTTGCCCATTCTTCATTGCAGAATTGAATAATTTCAGTAAAATTTTGTGGTGGTTGGTGATGGACTGATTTTGACAGTCAAAGGCATTCATTATTCATTATGAAGTCACTCTGTTAGTCTCTTGGTGATATGTTTATGGTCGTTGACGTGCTGGAAGATGACTTCAGCTGACTAACAGAGGGCCGCAGGTTTTCATCAAGAATTTAGGTGTACTTGACGACATCCATCTTTCCTTCAATCCTGACCAATAGCCCAGTCTCTGCTGAAAAGAAGATCTACATAATTCTAAGTAATACTTTGAACGGTAATCAGAGGGAGAGTAAAAGCCTTAGAAATATTTTTGTATCCGTCTCCTATTTTGTTCCTTTCCACTCTGCAAAACTATGCAAACTTTATTCCGGAGTCCCTCTGAAAGCACCTTTTTAACCATGGTGAATTTTTTGCATTAGCATGTACTACTACTAGATGAATTCTCAATGAACAGTACTACTAGATGAATTCTCAATGAACAGCCGGTTTACGGCTAGAGCATCAGCATTGTCTCCACAGCACATCTAGGCCAAAAGTTCTTACTGAGAAATTCAGCAATAATGAACAAGTAAATTTAGCTACCTGTCCTCTTTAGGGTCAGTTATGTGGTGGTGGACAAGGTTGTGATTCTGTTTGTCCACATATTTTATGATTGGCAGCCACTATTACTTTCATTGCCTATCACATTGACCATAAATAATTTAATTTGGTCCTGGACCATCAACCCGTGGCACCCCTGCAAATACCCCGTGGTACCCAAGGTGCCATGGCACCCAGATTGGAAACCACTCTTCTAAAGTATTCAAAACCACTACAATTGATTTGGAAGGTCATTGGTTGCACCTGAGCAGGTTTATAATGGCTACTCCAAGGGCATGAGCCCTTATCCATACCAGGTATTTTACTAATTAAAGTATATTAATTTTTAATATTGTGTATAAATGCTATTTTTGCATTTTTATGTTGAGGGTGATTATGTGTAAATAAAGCTGGGAACAAAAATGATTTTTACAGGGTATAATAATGATTTTCTATAGGCACTGTATAAGACAATTTGCTCCCCGATGTAATAAGTTGGCGAAAGTTGGTAGCAGATCCTGCCAGGTCCTGTTCATTTCACTGCAGAGATACAGCAGGGGCGTATATCTATAATGGGTGCAGGGTGTGCGGTGCACCGCACACTCTGCACCCATATTATGTAAAACTTACCTCTCCGAGGTCCCGCGTCTGGTCTCTCAGCACAGCTGAAACACCGGAAAATGGCCAGCATGGCCATTTATCTGGTGTTTTGCGCATGTACTGTGAGGAAATCGCCGTGAAAATGGCGGCTTCGCCATTTCCCCGGCGATCTGCGCATGCGCAATAGGATCTGGGCACACTCTAGTGCCCAGTCAATTGATTCTGCGGTAGCCGGCCAGCCGCGGTAGTCAGCGGCCGGCCGCCGGAGTGAGAGGAGGGGGCCCATGACGGGGGATGCACATGGGCCCCTTCCTCTCTAAAGACGCCCCTGTACAGCAGGTTACAATGTATATAACAAGCCACCCAGTCCTCTTCAACAGAGCTCCATAAAGCTTTGCAGAAAAGACTGAACGGACTTAGGGGCTGATTCAGAAATGCCATCAATACAGCAGCTGCATCTTCATACACAGCGGCTGTGCTAAACTATGCAAATGCAGCAGAAGGTGTAAACAGACAACTTCTTTTGGCTTTTGTGATCTGTTGCTGCGTTTGAAGACGTGACCATAGGACATTTGAGTATCCCTCAGGTTACTCCGGATGTCCGGTGAAATCATGCTGCCGGTGCCAGTGAAGCTGCGTCCAAGGTCGCAGTCTATGACTTTGGCACATCCAGAGAACAGGACTGACATGCCCCCGTTTTCTAGGATGCTTTTTGTAGCTGCGCTGTTACCTCCCCCATTCGCCAGCACCAGGTAAATCATGCTGCATCGTTTGGGGCACTGCGACATTGCAGACCCAGATATGCACATGTGCAGTGCAGCTTCTGCGCATATCTCAAAACATCTGAGATCATCACGTTTACGTAAATCTCTGAATTAGGCCCTTATTCCGCCCATGGCGCGATCCAGCTTTGGACTTAGTTGAGCAATCCTTATGTTATGGCTATTCAATGTTTAATTTTGTATATCATGCAAAGTTTGTTTCTGCCTCTTTTACATGTTTCTTAGTAACTCAATGAGTCACTACTAGTGTAGAAATAATTTACTTACTCATTCATCTAACCAGTATCTTAAGTTAGTGCCCACCATGTTTTTAGTTATAGATCTACAACATTTGTAGTTTCCTAATATAAGTTGACAACTGCTTGTTTATCCATTATCCTACTCCCTGGATCCCATGTTTCTCTGTGCGCTTGCCTGGTATTTGCAACCATTCTCTGCTCAGTGCAGAGCTATAATAATAACTGAGCTATTACTTTGGGTATTGATATATTCCCTAGCTGATCGCTGGCTCATCCTCTGCTCATTCCAAGCAGCCTGTTAAGCTCCTTTAGTCAATAGCTGTTCTAGTTTTCATTACTCCCTGGAAATGTGGCTGCTGTAAGCTCATCCGTCATTCAATTACGTCCCATTTCAGCCCTATCATACACGTGTCATAAAGTTGCTTGGATCAAAACTTCTGTTAATTCTATGTGCATCCCTGGAGCCCATATACGTGATATGAACAGTATCTCCGTGCCTCAGTAGGGCTGTACTGCAATTGTTACATGTGTCCTTTTGGACTGCTTACAGTACGTGTCACCCCCCAGAGGAGTACAACAACATGCTCAGAAAAGAATCCACAGCAGCACACACGTATTACCCCTGCATTGAGTGCAGACTACTTGGAATGATGCAAAAATGGTTTAGCTCGAAACCAGTATTCAATATTCATTTTAAGAAGATAAAGGTGTAAATCTTTAAATGACACACAAGAGATGTATGTGTAAACTTCTGAACAGTGGAGGAGCTAGTGAATGGTGGGACCAGGTGCAAAATATGACCCGAGCCCCCCCCCCCCCCCCCCATCCCCCGGACTGACAAGTATTTTTTAGTTTAAAAATAAAACTCACTCTCACTTACATTTAATGCTGCTGATGCTGCAGTCAGAGCCATAACTAGACTTTTTGGTGCCCTGTCCCAGAAAGAGCATTGGTGTCCCTCCTGTTTTTCAAATAGTTACATAAGACACTTGACCAAAAAGGGGCGTGGTCTCATGGAGAAGGGCCATGACAAATCTGATTTGTCCTATACGGTGATGGAGGGATACTGTTCCCATTGTACCACTGTTATCCAGATCTCACTGCAAAATACTGTGTGAATCCAATGGCTGCAGTGATGATACACAATAATTATGCAGTATAACTCACCAGCTCAAGATGTAGGAGAGCACTGGTGACACTGCACCTGCAGCAGGATTTGCCCATCAGAACAGATATGCACACACCTGGAGCCGGCAGTGTAGATCACCGGCTGAAGGTATCGAAAGAGCGCTACTTGCAAATATCAGCAGCGGGGAGATCCATGTATGTACCCTTTGCAGGCAGCTGAACTCACCGAAAAGGGTACTCGAGGTGTGCTGGTAAAACCTGGGTCGGGAATAGGTGTCTGTGTTCAGGGCTGACTTCAGAAATTAAGGAGCAGATATATGTGTGTGTTAAATGAAAGAGGATGTGACTGAAGGTGCTTGAAGAGGTGGTCACATGGAGGGGTAGTAGCCCAGAAAGGAAATAGGGGCAACAAGGGGATGCCGGGGATAAAAAAAAAGGAAGCTACAAGTGAGAATGATAATAAACAAAAAATTGACAGACCAGAACAGTGCCTCATGCCCTGTGGTGCCCTGTGCGATGGCACATGTCACACCACCCTAGTTACAGCCCTGGCTGCAGTAGATTTATAGTGCACACAGAGTGGAGTGCAGGGCAGGCACGGTGCATGCCACACCACAACTGCAGGGGGTGGCCGTGCTGGCAGGGTGACTCCTCAATTCAGGCTTTTCGCACCAGGGGCGGTCACGATATCTTGATGTCATATTAGGGTTACCACCTTTTTATTTTCAGATTCCAAGACAGGGGCTAGGGGTGCGGGCATTGCCAAAACCAAAGTAGGTTACAACTATTTTTCTTCACAAGAAAAATATTTTGGAAAAGACCAGAAGCACAGGACAGGAGTCAAAGGTCCCTTAGGTGGCACATATCCTCCTATTTACACAGCAGAGAAAATCTGGAGTCAAATTGAAATACTGTAAAAATCACATATGTGCTATTCTCTGGTGCTTTGGTCCAATTCCTTGTGTTCTGCAGAATGCATGAACTGCAGACATGTACAGGTATGGGAGAGGAATGTGATTGTGGGAAACAGCGTTGCACAGATCAGGCCCAGCACACATATTCTGCAGCGCTTTCCATAGAATATCTGGCTATTCACATTGGTTGCTCGCAGTGAAGCTAAAATCACTATTCCCTATCACATACACTAGGGTTAATTTTGTTGGGAGGCCATTAATCTATCAGTATATTGTAGGAGTGTGGGAGGAAACCGGAGTACCCAGAGGAAACCCAAGCAACCACAGGGAGAATATATAAACAGTTAGGGCGTGCTGTGAGGCAGTAATGATAACCATTACACCATTTGTGCTGCCCTACAAGAGGTTCTGCAGCAGCTGTGAGTTTGTTATAAACTGCCTTTACTTCAGAGCATTCAATTAACAGGGTGGTGCAGAGCATTACAACCCTAGAAGCAATTATACAAGTTCACTCATTTGCTACAAGTATTGTGAAATGTACCTGTAACCTTTAGTAACCGAGTGGTTCCCACCATTGACGTCAATGGTGGGAACCACTTATTGGCTGAGAGAGGGGGAGGCTTGCCTCTCGCTTAGCCAATAAACGCTCAGCCAATGCATTTCTATGTGACATGCCGTGGCTGAGCCGTCATTCGGGATGTACCATCCTTAAAGGACGGTACTTAAGTCTGTGATTCGTGTGACAGTAGGCTAGTATTTGTGAGTATAATAAAGTTTTACTTTCATGGTGTGTGAGTCTTGTCTTTATTTTAATATTTCTTTTGACGGTGAACTATAGGTACCAGTGCACCCTCAATGCCCGCATGCTTGCACTTATGGTTCTCCAAGTACCAGCATGCGGGGGAGGCTTCCTGGGACCTCTAGTTGTACTATAAAAGTCAATATTAAGTCATCTATTTTTTTACACAATTAATCCAGCACCCACCATCAGTGGGTGCCCTGGAGAGGGGGAACCCCTTTATTGGGGAGGTCCCCACCTCCCCAGGGATCACCGACCTGGGATGACTAGCGATCAAGTATAATGCTGCGGCATTACACCTCCACTAGAAAATCATGTGCTGGTTGTTGAAAATACTATCCTATGTTGGTCTATGTAAAAGTACCGATGTTTAGAACAGTGGTTCCCAAACTGTGCGCCGCGGCACCCTGGGGTGCCTCGGGACACTTGCAGTGGTGCCTCAGGTTGGTGGTCCAGCACCAAATCAAATTTTTTATGGTCAGTGTAATGTTAATATGTGGACAAACAGAAGCGCAAACCTGACCTGCCCCCACCACATAACTGAGCCTAAGGATGACAGGTAAGCACAATTTACTTCACTTTACTACTTCTTTTTCTGAATTTCTCAATAACAAACTTTTGGCTTAGGGTGCCATGAAAACAATACTAAATACTCTAGGGTGCCATGATTCAAAAAAGTTTGGGAAGCACTAGTTTAGAAGATATTCGATTATGAATGGGATTTAGTTTTATATTAGATTTCACATTAAAGTTTGACTTTAGTAAATCTCTGATGCTCAAAATCTAATGCAAAATCACCCAAAACACACAATCAACCAAAATCTAATTTTAATAAATATACCCCATAGATAGGTGAGAGGAGTTGAGGGTTGGGGAATAGAGGGAAGAGGCCGCTTTCTCCTCCATTCTGACCACCTACTCCTTCTTCATCATGGCCCGTGGCTGGCCACAGAGTACTATATAATGAGTCAGTCTGACTCTTTATTACGAGGGCTGATTGAAAAGTAATGAGACTGTTTTTGTTATCAAGAATCAGATAACTCCACAGGATCTGAACATTTTTCTTTTTCAAAGTAGCGTCCTTCACATTCAATAATTTTTTTGGCAGCGTTTCAACAACGATTCAAAGACGTGCAGTAGACTGTTTTGTGACACCACTTTAGTATTGCAGCTGTGGCATTTTTCACTTCATCATCTGTTGAGAACTTCTTTCCATGCAGTTGTTTTTTCAGAGTTGGGAATGCCCAAAAATCACAGGGAGCTAAGTCTAGGCTATATGGAGAGTGTTCCAGTGCTGTCCCATTCATTTCAATGAAACAGCAGCAACATGTGGTCGTGCATTGTCTTGGGAGCAAAAACCACTGTTTCTTCAGCAAATGTGTTCTTTTCTTCCTCATGGTTCCACGCAAATGGGTTTTCAGGACGTTTGCATAGTAGTCTGTCCACGGGGTACTCAGTGCTGTAGAAGCATACTGTGCGCATCAAAGAAGAGCAGGAGAATGACTTTACAGCGCCACATGAAAATTTTTGGGCGGAGGTGAATTTGCGTGTTTCCATACACTTTACTGTTTGGATTCTGGATCGGATCATAATGTCGATTCCACAATTCATTACACATCACAATCGATGTCAGGAAATCGGGTATCCTCTCCGACATTCGAACGGTGTTCTTGCACAATTCAACTCATTGTCGCATCTGCTCTTCTGTGAGATTTCTGGGTACCCACCTGGCACAACCGCGATGCATTTTCAGTTCCTTTGTAACAATATGCTGAACCCGTTCGAATCAGATGCCAAGTGAAGTCGAAAGTTTGGCTAAAGTTAACCTTCTGTCATTTTGCAACTACTCCGCAGCTTTGGCAATTTTGACATCTTTAACAGCGGTGGATGGTCTCCCAAAACGCGATTCGTCAGTCACTCGCATATTACCCTCTTGGAAGTGCTTCCACCATGGAAATACTGCAGCACAGCTAACTTTTTCTCCACCTTATGCTTGCGGTAACATTTCATGAGTTTTATTTCCGCTTTTTCCAAGTTTAACACAAAATTCAATCACACATCTCTGACGTTATCTCAAAGACATGTCTTCCTCATCTGACATGACGAAACATACGAAGATGAGGAAGTGTGACCAAACAAAGAATACTACGGCAGTCCAACCGCAGGTTTCCGACATATCAATGTATGAGCTACACAATAACCAGCATCGCATTGCCACGTCTACCTATGGGACCGAATAACAGAGGCAGTCTCATTACTTTTCAATTAGCCCTCATAGTACTGCTGATAATCCTGCTAGCTGATGGGCCCATTCATTGCAGCAGGCCACGGTGCAAGGCACTGGCTGCATTGCCAATAGTTCTGCCTCTGCCTAGTTGTGAGTTGTGATGTAATTGCTTAGAACTGATGAGTTCTAATCATTGCTTTATTTATTTTATTCATTAGAAATATTTGTGTTTTAGAAGGATTGATGCATGCTCTCCTGTAAATTATTATGGATGTAAATTGTCATTTTAGAAACACTAAACTTTTTAATCTACACTCCTAATAGCCTTAAATTTCGAAGTATTAGTCACATTATCCCATATATTTGTCATTGCTTGACAAAGCTTTGCTAGATATAAACGGCCTCAATCAGAGTGAGACGAAAATGCGATTTGTGGCTTTCTGTTGGCTGAAAGTTTATTTTTTTAATGCACAATTTTCAATGCACCAATTTTTCACAATCAGCATTATTTTATTAAAAAGTGACTTTATACTGCAGTCAGGGGCGCAGAGAGGGGGGTGGTGGTGACGGGTACTAATTACACGGGCTTGTTGGAGGGTCCCAGGTCCCTCCCCTCTTACCTGCCCAGCACAAGCTCCTGTGTGCTGGGCTGCAGTGGAAGACTGCTCGATGCTGATGAGCAGCAGCACTCTCCTCTGCCTGCCACAAATAGTGTAAGTTACATACTCAGTAGGGGTAAGGGAAGTCTGCACATAGATCCCCCCCGGGAGGATTAGGTTTAGGGTGCGGGAAGGGGGGGTTAGGTTTAGGCACCCATGGGGGGAGGTTAGGGTTAGGCACTAGGGGGGAGGTTAGGGTTAGGCACCCCTAAGGGAGGGTTGGGTTAGGGGGGGGACAGGGTTAGCAATAGTCTATTTACTCACCTGTCGGATCTTCACTACTGCTGGTCTTCGGGATTTGAACTGCCGGACATAGGTCCGGTGGTAATTAATACTGATTCCGTTGATAGGTAGTGATGGGCAGAATTAAGGTGTTCCTTGCTCATTATGGATCAGGCGCCCTCATGCCCCTACTTTTTCACTGACATACAAAAATTAGATTTTTGTATTTAAACAATCTATATATTGTAATCGTGTATGCTGAGCCCTCTTACCTTTTTGTCTGTCGTATATTACATATTTCCCTACCATCCCGTTTTCGGAGGGTTAGTCCCAATTTTATGTATCCTCTACCGGCCATGAGTATATTGATGTCATTTTCTGTTTATAGTTTAATAGTTCAGTATCGCTCTACATTCCTAAACAAATACATTAATGAACTGAATTGGTTAAGAAAATTGGAGACATCTCCACTCCATTCCTACGCACAGTCACTTAAAAAAAGAAAATTATTTAATAAGAAAAGTACTACAACCCTGGTTTTATCTTCTATCACACAGCAGCAGGTTAGAGAATGGCCAGTAATTAAATTTAATGTGAGTAGCCTTTTTTTAAGTATTAGACACTGTGATTAATCCATTTGTGACAGTGAATTTATTCAGATGAACATATTATACATCTACACACTTATCTCCTGACCTTTTTTGCTCTACAATCCCTACATAACCGCTTGAGATTTCTCCATCTCATTTCCATAAATCTCAATGAGACATCAGTCATCTGCTGATCTAGCATATTCCTAACTGTGCAGGACCCCCATTTACTCATGAGTTTCTGCTCACACACATGCTAAGAGACTCCATAGTCATATATGATGTCCAAAGTAAATACCGACTCAGCTGCGGTCAGGTTCATTAATATAAGGGTTCTGCTCTTGTCTGTGCCAGGATCGATACTGGAATTATCTGAAGACTTTTCTGAGAAACACCTTGCTGGGTTCTCCACTTTCTATAATCAACATCCAGACAAGGAATAGATCATTAAACACCAAAGTAAAGTGAATCAGCTGCTTTCCACATACTGCATCAGATTAAAATACCAATGAAGATTACAATCCAGGCAGTGGAGTCCCTCCCCGCGGTGACACCCGGTGCAGGAAGGGTTGTACTGCGCTCGTACAAACAGGGGGCGTGGTCTTGCAGGTGGGGGCATGGCCTTGCATCTTGAACTCCTGGAGGTGCGGACTGCCCCAAGGGACCGGTCTGCGTGCAGTGCCGGCTCCCTTACTGTGTCAGGAGCCGAGTACTGCACGTAATGCTACAATGCAGAACCTGTCACCGAGGAGGAGTCGGCACTTTGGTGTCACCCTCGGGGGTTGACAACCGGGTGCAGCCCGCACCCCCCTTGTGACACCACTGAATCCAGGCTACTTAATTAACTGAAAAGTTTGAAACCAGTTATAACGTCAGCAAAACAGTTGTCTTTGGACGAAACTACTACTCAGTAATAAACTAATGCCGCAGGAGGTCTCTTGTGTAAATAGATGTCTACTGCCAGCTTCTATGATCCGCAGCGCATCGGATCACTCTGCGTGACCATTGGTCTTCTGGTTACTCAGGGTGGCTGGTGGTTTTACACAGCTGAAGTCAGTGAAGCTGTGTACAAGGATTCATCCACTGGCTTCAGCACGCCCCCAAAAATAGGGGCTATCGCCCCCGTTTTTTGGGGCTGCCTGACTCTTTGCCCCTACATGGCTGCAGCCTGTCAATCAGGCTGCGGTATCTTGGCACTGCAAGTGAACTTGGAGATCTGCAAAAGCGCAGTACAGATCCAGATCCTGCACATGCGCAGATATTCTAACATCGGAGTTGAATGCAAACTCTGAGTCAGGCCCACAAGTACAGCCATGGTTCTTCTAATATGGTGTTTCTAGCTCATACTGTGTAAGAAGTTAAGATGCACATTGAGTAGCTGACTATATTCCATCTGAATGAAAGAATAAAAATCTACTTAAAACTTGACATGCAGTGATGTAAAACGTAGTGGTCACTGTGTCAGGAATACAGTGTTGCATGAACCTATTTGCTGGTGTGCAGTAACCTGTCTAGTGTTTGTACTACCTCATAGAAAACATATTAGGTCAGAAGGGCCAGCAAGAACATACTTATTTCCTTAGACAAGTTTTAATGTTCTGCAGATTTATGTGACCTAATTTGTGTGAGATATCAGGGTGTACACTTCATAAGGCACAATAGCAGCCTGGGCTCCCCTTCCTGGCCTTTTCATCGCTATTTAATTCCTTTCGCTTTCTCCATTCACTTAAGAGACTAATCAGATTAAATCGTTTTCCAAAAGGTGCTCTCTGTCTCTCTCTGCCTGTGTCTCATCCTGCTCTACCCCCTCCCCTATTGCCTTCTCAAGAAAACTGATTTTGGCAGCCAGATCGTTAGACTGTTTTATGCCTTAGAGTTCTATTACCTCATCCAGCCTGCTGTTCAGCTCCTCAAAACTAGTCTAGCTAGGCATACATGGCACACTTGCTGCTTTTCTAAGTATTACCTGAAACCAGGCTCTGATGCCATCATTGCTCATGCTAGCAACTTTCCTCTGTACTTAGCTTGGGAAACCCACTCTGCAGTCCTTTCCTGTGAGCGCGTTGCACTAATTTCCGTACAATTACAAAGTGTTGAATGCATTTTATTCTATGCATAGTTAGTTTTATGCATTTTTGACCTTTCAATAAAAAGCAACAACCATCTCATATGTGCCAAAAAAGAACTCAAAAGCGGATATAATGGTTCCACAAAAGTTCATCTCCAATATGTTTGTGGTGTGCAGGACAAAACCCACAGTGTTATGTCGACCACAACAGAGCTTATTCTCTGAAGTTTGAAACCAGCTTTCATATTGCTGTCTGTTACTGGGATGAATTCCATTTGTAATATAGAGTCAGGCAAATGGATCCACATATACAGTGCTCTACAGTTCAAACAAAGAGGATGCAGACATAGTACCTCAACAAAAATTATCTGGCTACATGGTGAAGTACATACTGTAGGGCACAGGGCAGGATTCAGGTCTGTGGGGGCCCCTGGGCAACAAACTTGTGGGGGCCTCTATGTCACAAATATATATATATACATATATATATATATATATATATATATATACATACATACACATACACACACAGTATATCTGTATATATAACTATACACATACTCATATATAGGTGTTAGTGTATATATATACATATACTGTGTGTGTATATATATATATTTATATATATATATATATATATATATATATATGCACACTATACACATTATATATATAAGCACACACTATATATATATAAGACCTTGATATTCCAGTAACTTTAAATTTTAAAGCAAATGTAATAAACACACACACACACACATATATACTGTGTATATATACACAGTATATATATATACTGTGTATGTACACACACACATGTGTTTGTGTGTATATATATATATATATATATATATATATACATTATGTGTGTGTATATACACACTGTATATATAGCTATATATAATGTATATATAGCCATATATACTGTATGTGTGTCTGTGTGTATATATATATATATATCACACACGTATACATATACATACAGACACACACACACACACACTAAGGGCTACAGTACCTGTACCGCTGAGGTGCACCAAGAGGGAACCATGAGGACCTGAGTCAAGTCGACTCAACTCTTCTTTATGTTGGAGCCTTGGCTCCCTCTGTCTGTCACTGACTGCGGTCACCGAGGAGCTTCCTACAGTCAGAGTCTCGCGAGATGATGACGTCAAATCTCGCGAGACTCTGACTGTAGGAAGCTCCTCGGCGGCTGCTGTTAGGGATTGGGAACAGCTGAGCCGCCGACGGACAATAGCAGTGCAGGCGCCGGAGACAGCTAAATGGTGTTAGTAGCAGCGGTGACTGGGCAGTGTGTGGGGGCCCCTTATGTGTGGGGGCCCCAGGACGACCGCCCCCTTCGCCCTCCCTATAATCCGGCCCTGGTAGGGCATATTTATCATATAAATGCAAAGCATGAGGTAGCTTTTTCAGAAAGCACCCTGGTGCTATATGTACCATTGCAATACATGTTCCCAGTAAACCGATATAACAATATTGAGGAGGAAAAAATCTATTTAATTCTGTGAGTAATGTATATTTATAAAATATATTTCTACATTTTTATAAAATAAATTTCTACATTTTTATTTAACCGCCCAACTTGGTCACCCATGCGCATATCCCCACTGACTGTCCCATTGAAGCAATAAGTTATCTCTTAAGGGGCTGGTGATATTTTATTGATAATCAGCCTTATCGCCACATATAATAAATAGACTCTGTGAGGTATATTCCATATAAAGAAACTGCATTGAAATTATCCATTCAATTATATATTATCTTGCACAATGTTCTGGTATATGTTATTATGTCTGATCACTTCTTGTAAGAGGGTCATACAGGCTCAGTCTACAATGTAAAATCAGTTCATTCCCGTACAGCAAAATTTCATTTCTGAGCATAAAACAAATATTATGTAGTACATACAAATCTAGACAAAAAGAAACAGGAAGGAGTGGCTGTGAGTTACAAAATATACCGTCATCGTTCTGTTTAGAAAGTAGCAAGTGTGGTAAAAATAAATAGAAAAACTTCTAAATATATATGAAAATTGTGATTTCCAAAAATGCGTCATTATAATTTTACAGGTATGAACAATCTCGATGACATATGGGAACTAAAAGAAGAGAACTACAAGTAACTACAAGTTTTTTGCTTTTGGCATAGACAGCTAACAGCTTTTCCATTCACATGCACTGGTACAGTGGGGAAAATTAAACAAAAACTAATGTGCACCTCAGTGATGAAATTAAGATATGTTTTACGTGTTTTTCATGTTTTGCACCTTTTTGAAGCTCATAACAAGTTTTGACTAGATGGATCTTGCATGTTATGTAATAAAACTGTTATACCTATTTCTAAATTGTATTTTTTTCTTCATAAGTTTGACCTACATAAATAATTTCTGTAAATAGCAAAATGCTACCACATTAAAAATAAAAGCCCTTTAAAATTGTCCACCTGCTTATGGATAAAGTGCTGATCTGCATGACGCTACCAGGGAATTATGTCTTTCTTCCAGTAGTGCTGAATGGTGTCACTGTATCATAATAATGTCTATTCTGGCCCCTTGACAGAGGAAAGCAAATGAAAAACATATTCAGTAAGCCAGCAAAGGGAAATCTGCTGCATAATCAGCCCTTTCGCACTCCGCACACACATAGCAGCCCTCCCCTCCCACTACCAAACCCAGCCTTCTTAAACTAAACTTAAAAAAATGATTGAAATTCAATTGGGTCCACATCTACTCACAAATGCATTGGACACGGCCCTCACTATAAACCAGGATTGTATGCAGAAGCAGTGAGGGGGTAATGAATTATTCATAAGCCCCTGTCTTTCAGAATTATACTGTGAAGAAAATAAATGGGAGATTATACATGTATATACATACATGTACATTATATGGATATGTATATTTATGAATGGAAGAGAAAATGTCGATCAACATACCAGTATAACAGTATATAGAAATGAAAATGATAGATGGAGAGCAGGTTGTAAGTGTTAATCTTGCATGATGTCAGAAATGAGATCTAGTTTTACAGAGGGAATCTCTGTAAAATTCTCTTCAACAAATCTATTAAATCTATTAAATACATACATTGCTGAAAGTAATGAAGCATTATTATTTTCGGAAAAACTGAGGGGGATTATTGAATGAAGTGTGGTTTTACCAGCGGTTTGAGGACTTAAAATGCAAATTTGAGCCAAAAAACACCAGATAATGGCTCTGACTGATATAAAGTTTGAGCTATGTATCCAACCAGAACATAAAAAAGAAGAACATTAAACATATGTATTAAGGTGTCACTAATCATACTTAATTAAGGGTCACAAACAATTAATATATATATGTATGGGGCACAATAATAATAATAATAATAATAATAATTATTATTATTATTATTATTATTAATAATAATAATAATAATAATAATTATTATTATTATTATTGGGGAAATGAATAATAAATATATATTTAATTTAAGATGACAATATAATATTTATTAAATATTAAGGGGCTAATATAATTTATTAATTAAAAGAGCAATAATATTGTTATTTTAAATGGCACAAATATATTTATTCATTATTTGGATTCTTAAGTATTTATTAACGGCAATTTAATATATTCTTTCAAATTTCCTTTTATTATGTTCTAGCTGGATGGGTAGCTCAAACTGCATCCAGTTTGAACAATTTCGCTAGACTGGGGCATCTCTTTTTATTTTAAGGATTTTTCAATGGGTGTGGTGGCTGTTTGTGAAACCCCACTTTAATAAACCTAACAATTTATATTCAGAACAGAAAACAATCCGAATGGTAATTTCCGTTTCAAAATCATATTTTTTTTGGTGATTTTCACCTTAATTAATTTGGTGGTTTGACCAAAGCACGCTCCATAATGTTTCTCACTGAATGTTGTGTCTATTCACTTTATTACTTTAGAGTCAATAGCTGAAAATATACAAAACACCCAAATTAAAGCCACATGTTAAAGAAATTACATGGACTATACACATGTGTACCACGGACTTTGCGTCTTAGCCGTGACAAGTGTCCTGGTACAGACTTTTTTTCAAAACAAGCATCGTATTCGCATCACTAATGTGACAAAAGTACAATGCAAGGGTACACTGAATACTGGCATTTCATGTACTTTTATGTGCGACTCAGTAGCTAATCCAGATAAAGAAGCAAAAGACAGAGCTCCGATACGAGCGACCTGCGCCATGCCTTGTGTCACGTATCGTTATACTTAATCCACGACTTTGTATTTTATGCGACAATCTAGTGTGCCTGGTATTCTGTAAACGACACTGTATGCGGCTACAATGCGAATACGACGTAGTATTCAGGCAAAAGCATGAATTGCTATCCGTGGCGGAGCGGCTAAATCACACCAAGCATCTCGCACCATATTGCGCAAAATGCAAGGTGAATGAGGACACATCTGTAGCTTATTACAAAGACTATATTTTATACCCTGTGAATATCCTCTGAATATTTATAATGAGCATTAGTTAAGAGCTGGCATTTCTCAGAAGTCTGCTTTTCTGAATATGAGTGACTTATTTCTATATTGTTCCTAGGGAGCAGCTTAGAATGTGCCCTAACCCTTTTCGTTTTAGTAAGACTGGCTTCTTTCCCTAGGTAACTTTAATATCAGTTTTCAGATATCGTTCGGTCAGAACTAAGTGGAAAAATGTAAATCCGTCCATGTGTAATCTCTCAAACGTGTTTCTAGATCTCTTACAATTACAAAAATGGTGTAATACTTCTTCACTGTGTTACATGTAATAAAACCACTATAAAAAAAAGAGAAATTATTTTTGTACAATTATAAACTTCTAAACCCTGAGCTGGTCCTACTATGCCAGGGAAACCCCCTGTGTAGGGTCCCACTGTTATAGTAAGACACAACCTCAGCCCATAGGGTTGAATACCCAAAGGGGACCTGATCCACAAAAAGTGAAACCCCTAGACTTTAAAGGGTCTAAGTCAGGGTGGGCAATAAGCAGCCTCCCAGCTGTTGTAGAACTACACATTGCAGCATACCCTGTCACAGTTTTGCTATTTGGCCATGTAAAACTGTTGCAGGGCATACTGGGATGTTTAGTTCAACAACAGCCAGGTGGGCAGTTATTGCCCACTCCTGGTCTAAGTGCTTGCAGGGACCAGCAGTGCCATATACTAACATGCTATTTTAACTAACTTTCATCTCAAAACCACACCCACCATGTTACGTTGTGCCCCACTGCTATCAACGTGCAGGGCCGGATTATGGGCCATGTGCCTGGGGCTGAAAATGAGGAAGAGACTATTGTGAAAAGTGGAGCTGTATGTGGGCATGTACACCATTTGCACGATCAGCCCCAATGTCTCCCTTAATACATAAAATATGAAAAAAAATAGAAATACAAATTTAATTCTTCTGATTTACGGCCGACCGTGTGACCAACTGGGGGCTGCTCATCATCATGCTGTCATGAAGATGGTCCTATTTTTATGTGGAGGCCTACAGCTGTAGTCCCATCCCTACATTGTGAATCTGGCCCTGTCAGCATGGGGTTGGTTTCCTTTTTCCAGATGATTACCCTAAGAATATCAGTCCCGAGCTGAATAGGCTGAAGACGAGACCCACTAAAACAGGGGGACCCCATGCTATGACATACTTACCTAATCTCTGGAATGTCTAGTAGACTCTTGAATTTCCCACAAGCTCTTTAACCTGCATCTAGCCCTATTGAAATTAGCCTAATGCCATGAATTACAGATACACAAGAAGAAAGTGGGGCCAATACAATGGGATTCTATAAACGGGTGGGTCTTAATGATGAGGAGCACCCGGAACTACCTCCATCAGCAATTAGCACATCAGCACAGTTGGTGTAATTGTTAGCATTACTGCCTCCTGGTACTGAGGTCTTGGGTACAAATCCCACAAAGGCTATAACTGTGTGAAGTATGTATGTATGTATGTTCTCACCTTGTTTGCATGGGTTTGCTCCAGATACTCTGGTTTCCTCCCACAATACTAAAACATACTGGCAGGTTTATTGGCTTCTGATAAAAAAAATTACCCTAGTGTATATGTGTCATACTTGCCTATCCTCCCAATTCGGCCAGGAGCCTCCCGAAAATCAGGTGCCACTCCCGGCCCCCAGAAAGGCAGGCAAGCCTCCCGCCCCCAACGACCCATCTGGCCCCCGCTCGGTTACAATATAAATCCGCCTTCTGCTTCACAATGCTGATAATCTCGGCATTGTGAAGAGGGGGCTGGTCCACAATGACGCAATCGGGCTGTCACGCACCATGCTCCACCCCAATGAAGCGTGATTGCCACGTCACGCCCCCACCAATGTGCTACACTCCAATAAGCCGGGAGTTTTTAAAAAAAAAAACTCCCGGCTTATTGGAACGAAATTCGTTAAGAGATTAAGGAGACCATTGACCCACGTAAAGTTGGGTGAGGCTGCATACTTTAATCTCACCATTATTCCTGCATTACCGGAGGACACCTTGCACTCAGTCGCACTATTGGAACCTCCGAGTTACAGTGCATCTAACTTGAAAGCGGGGGACCTAATATCCACAGCGGACGGCAGTGCATTCATTCGGCTGACATCCTGCGGCTGTAAAGGTACGGACAGTCTGTGGCCGCAGCTGCCAAGCCACATATAACTTGTGCATTAACAACTCATAGTGGTCTATGGGGCAATGCAGACCCGTTCGCAAGCGGGCGTTCGCTCACTAGCCGACGATGTTTAAGTACTGCGCATGCGTAAAGTACTCAGTGCGCATGCGCAAACCTATCACAGTGATCGAGAAGCGATCGCTCGTAGCACACCAAAGGCCCGCAAGCTTGAGTGACATTAGATGCCGTTAAGGGGTGTTGACGGAGAAGTGGTTGAGTGAACGCAGGCGTGTCAGAGTGTCTGAATGCCGTTTCATGGGCGTCCATAATTAACACGCATCATCAGCATTCACGTGACAGGGCTGGATTAAAGTCAGCAGCTCTCGCAGTGCTTGCAGTAGCCTCAGGTCTACCTTAGCAATGCGAATAGGTTCGATGGTACACGATGGTACAGATGATCCCCTTATGTAGCGGCATCTCACCGTTCGCTCGTAGAGGGAAGTAGGTGGAATTTAGTAGCAGATGGGTGTCTGCATGTTTGATCTGCGATTTCCAGTGCGATTGCATACACATACTACGTCACGCACCGAGCGATCGCATGTTAGCGAGCTGGTCTGAATATAACCCATATTATTGGGGATTACATTACCCTAGTGGTTATCCATGGACTTGGATTTACAGTATCAGTCAGGAGTGATTACCAGGTCCGGATTTAACGTTTGTGTCCCAACACACCTGTTTACAACCAAAAAGGTTTTCAGTAGGACTTGCACCTGCTTATATCAAAAGCACACGTTTGCAGGTTTCTTTGTGGACTTTTTCAGATCTTTTGGATCAAACTGGGACACTCATTGTAGGTTCTATGATTACAACAGGGCTTTCCTACCTATATATCTGTCTGTTATTATCAAGTTTTGTTCTATTATTGTTTCCCATTGTAAAGCGCAACGGAATATGCTGCGCTATAAAGAAACTGTTTCTCCCATAGATCCGTGGTGGAGCCTCAGTCAGACCGGACGGCATCGGACGGAGGAGCGGGGCTTAAGGTAACTATTGTTTTTTTGGGTTTTTTTCAGAAGCACCAGCACTGGGGGCATGGCTATAGGGGGGATTTCTATAGGGGGCATTACTACTGGGGGCATTGCTATAGGGGGGCATTACTACTAGGGGCACGACTATAGGGGGGCATTACTAATAGGGGCATTACAACAGTGGACACTACAAATGGGGGCATTCATATAGGAGGCATTACTATGGTAGGCACTACAATAGGGGGCATTACTACAGTGGACACTACAACTGTGGGCATTACTACTTTGGGCACTACTATAGGGGGCATTCTTACTGTGGGCACTACTATAGGGGGCATTACTACTGCGGCACTACTAATGTGGGCATTACAACTGTGGGCAGTATTATAGAGGCATTACTACTGTGGGCACTAGTATTGGCGGCACTATTATAGGGGACATTACCAATGGGGGCACTACTACTGGGGGCCTTAACACTGGGGGCATTACCACTGCGGGCACTGCTAATGAGGGCACTGTATGGGAGGCACCACTTGTTGGGCCATTGTGTTAGGGGCACCACTGCTGTGGGCATTGTATAAGGGGCACTACTACCATGGGCATTGTATTAGGGGCACTACTACTGTGGGCCTTGTGTATAAGGGGCACTAATTTGGGCATTGTGTAAAAGGGGCACCACTGTGTGTCATAACATGAATAAGGGACTACTTTGTGGTGTAACTTGAATTTAAGATAATGTATTTATACAGGGCATTACTGTGTGTGACATAATGTATTATACAGGGCATTACTGTGTATGGCATAATGTATTATACAGGGCATTACTGCATGTGACGTAATGTATTATACAGGGCATTATGCGTGTGGTGTAATGTGTTATAAAGGGCATTACTGCGTGTGGCATAATGTGTTATACAGGGCATTACTGCGTGTGGCATAATGTGTTATACAGGGCATTACTGCGTGTGGCATAATGTGTTATACAGGGCATTACTGCGTGTGGCATAATGTGTTATAAAGGGCATTACTGTGTAAGGAGCATTACTACACATGGCAATTATTCGCCATGAGGGGAGAGCTTGGGGGAAGCCCAGCACCTTCGTAAGTGCTGGGCATGCCCACAGTGTGATGAATTGGGGGTGTTCCGCAAGGACACGCCCCCTTTCCGGAAGCGCGCGCACAGAGGAACGCCATCTAATTTTTTTGGGGGGGGGGGGGGCGCCATTGGGAACTTTCGTCCTGAGCTCCGCAATGTCTAGAACCGGCCCTGCTCACGTGCTCTGTGTAATGGGACTCATAACGCAGGGAGAATAGATGAGGAAGGACATATCTGTATACCCCTTTTCCACCAAATTGCTTGGTCCCCTTTGATACCACTTTTCCACCACAGCTAAAACCCGTATTATTGCATTATTGCACAGTTATCCTGGGTTGCTGCTAGGTTGCATGGGTCAACATCTCTCCAGAGGTCTTCCGTCCACTTGTGGAATCGATACCTTGTCGAGTTGCTGCACTTCGTCGGGCCAGAGAGGGTATGACACATACTAGGGGGTAAATCAGAGTCAAGCAGATTCAATGCTAGTTAAATGTTAAGTAGAATCTGATTGGTTGCTATGGGCAACATCTCCACTTCTAAAAACTCTCACTTTAGTGAATCTACCCCTAGGCATCTATCTCATGACTTTTGCCACTTCAGTGTATACAGATGTACTTTTAGCCTATATAGATGCAGAGACATACTGCTTAATTTGCTGTTGCAAGTATAAAGATATTTGAAATTGGACCACAAAATTGTACTGAACTTTAAATGAGGCCGTTTACAGATGTGTCATTATACAGCTAGCCTCAATACGCCAGACGGCACAAGACACCTGGGGCCTCATTTACTGACGAGTTTAATCACCAAAACGAGTGATAAATGTCACTGTGTATGATAAATGGTGCTCCAGCCAATTAGCTCCCAACTCTCAACTGTTAGAAAAATGACAGTTGGGAGCTGATTGGCTGGAGCACCATTTATCATACACAGTGAAATGTATCACTCATTTTGGTGATAAAACTCGTCAGTAAATGAGGGCCTTGGTGCGAGTGAGCCACCTGGTCCAGTGCGACTCTACAAGCATCCAGTGTCTTTTTTGGATGTTTCCTACCCAAAAATGCATCTTAGTCGCAATGTGATGCAACTAAAACACACTACGACCTGGCAATTAAACCCGGGTAGCTTTGTGCAACCCTGCAGTGTAATTGGGTAACCTGGTTCTGACCCGGGTCCCGTTTACAGCATGGGGACTTCTGGGTTTCTCTGAGCTTGGAGATGATGTCATCTCCAAGCGCCGGGAGTACTGTTCTACTGCACCTGTGTGCAGTGTGAATGGCGCTGATTGGGAATAACCAGGGTCGAGGGATAACCAGGAATAATCTGGGAATAACCAGGGTCGATCTGGGAATAACCCGGATCGTTGCCGCAGTAGAAAAGGGGTCTGTTCTGGGTCTGACCGGTTTTGGAACTGTGGAGCTCATTCAGACCCGCTCACTAAGATGCATACTCTTGCTGCTGCCGATAGTATGCATTGTGCTCATACGTGTGCATCGCAGTGCGCATACACATACCTTAGTGAAAGTTCACAATGCATTTGCTCACTGCGCATAGACAGCCTAGCAGAGTGAGTGACAGGGGAAGCCATTTGTAGGTGGTAACAGGGGCTGGCCATTAAAAACGGAGGTGCAAACGTAGGCGTGCCTGAGCATCTCAACGGCATTTTAGAGCATACTTGCCTATCCTCCCGATTTGGTCGGGAGCCTCCCGAAAATCGGGTGCCGCTCCCGACCTCCCGGGAAGGCAGGCAATTCTCCCGGCTGCCGCTCACCCTTCCTATCCCCCCGCTATAACTCCTGCAGCCCCCGCAGCGGGGGGGGGGGGCGGTGACGCGATTCACGTAATTTTGGCCCCGCCCCCTGCTTCACAATGCCTATTTTATCGGCATTGTGTAGCGGGGCGGGGCCAAACTGATGCGATCCCGTGACTCCGCCCCCACCACGCCCACAGGTGATGTCACCCGGTCGGCCACTCCCCCTGGTCTCAGCCATGCCCCCCCGTCCTGCCGATCTGGCTGCTCCCTCCCGGAAGGAGCAGCCAGAAAGTCAGCAGGTATGTTTTAGAGGTGTGCATAATTAAGAGACAGCATCATAGTACACGTCACCTGGCTTGTTTTCACGCTGAAGTGCTCGCAGTGCTTGCGGCAGGGTATGGTCAAGCTCAGGCGCTGCGATAGCATCCGATGTTACCTGATGTACCGATGGTTGCATACACTTCCTGGACATTACGTGCACAAGTGGGTGTCTTAAAACAGGCTGGTGGGTGTCTGCATACACTATGGGGGTCATTCAGACCCACTCGCGAGCGGCAGTACGCTCGCAAGTGGGTCGATGTTCCCCACTGCGCATTCACACGACGGAGGGAGCTCCGTCGTGCGCATGCGCGAGACCCGGGGAGCGACGGCTTCCCATCGCTCCGGGTCTCGCACCAAAGGGGGCGTACTGTCGATGTTGATTGACAGCACGCCCCCTTTGGTGGGCGTGCCAGGGGCATGCCTGCCAGACGGAGGCGTTCCCATGGGAACGCCTACCGTCTCAAGCCGGCCCCACTGACATCACTAGTGATTTCGGTGGGAGTGATTTTGGCTCTGATAGAGCCAAAATCACTCCAGGGCTTGTGGCAGGGAGACCCTACCGCAGGGTCTCCGTCGCAAGTTCGAAGGTCGCGATGGTCAAGACCATCGCGACCATCTTTTTGGCCGCTCGCATATGCTGTGGGTGGTCACCCACAGCTATGCGAGCGGCCAGGAGGCCGCTCCATTTTCATGGAGGAGGGCCCTGATTCAGAGCGAGCGCTCTGGTCAGAGCGTCCGGCTCTGAATCAGGCCCTATGTGCTCGCTCCATAAGAAATACTGGGCGTGCTAATGCATTGCCATGCGGTAGCACTGCCTACGCAATTTGCATACACATCATGTGAGCGATCGCATCTAGCGAGCGGCTCTGAATCAGGCCCTGTGTTCCAAATCTCGGGTCAGAATCAGGACTTAGGGCCTGATTCAGACCCGGTCGCTAAATGCGTATGCTCGCTCCCAGCATATGCAAATTCGGAACACATCCAGCAAGGCAGGCGATCACACGGCAAGGCATAAGCAAACCCACTATGTCTTGGTGTGCAATCACTTTGTGTATGCAGACACCCACCAACCTGTCTAAAGATGCCCACTTGCGCACGTCATCTCCAGGAAGTATATACAACCATTGGTACATCAGGTACCATCGGGTGCATTCGCAGCGCTTGTGGTTGCCTTTACCCTACCGCAAACACTGCGAGCACTTCAGTGTAAAAACCAGCCAGGTAACGTGTACTATGCCTATTAATTATGCACGCCTCTGAAACGGCGTTGAAACACTCAGGCACGCGTGCGTTCACACCTCCACTCCCCCGTTACTACTGCCCTGCCCCTGTTAACACCCACAAATGGCCTCTCCTGTCACTCATTCCACTGGGCTGTCTTTGCTGGGCGAGCGAGCGCTTCCCGATCGCTCAGACTAGTTTGCACACGCGCACTGCGATGCATACGCATGCACACATTAGCAGACATCACCAGCAACGAGCAAACGCTTGCTAGCAACCGGGTCTGAATCAGGCCCTTAGGTGGAAAAGCCTGCGGTGGCAGCAATTGTGTCACTGGTTGGGTGGTATGTACGAGTTATTCAGATTTTAGATGACCAATGATGTAATATTAATCATTATAATATATATCAACAATATAAATACCACAAGTTTTGACTTGCCAGAATGTTGTTCATTTTGCTGTACCCAGACCTTGCTGTTTGTTTACAGACATCTGTGGTATGTACAGATTCAATTTTCCCCCAGAGGGGTGACGCTGTTGTACATAATCAATAGATGAATATGCATCAGTAATGCAAATAAAGTCAAGAAGGTACTGTTAAATGCTTGCTCAGCAGCAATCAAGTATTACATATATTTACACTTTATGTATGGGTGAAGTGGCAAACGCAGGATTTAGAAAGGGGAGGTTTCCAAATCATTGGTTACTGAACCAATGAAAAAACATCTAGCCACAAATAGATATATAAATATATATATATATATACATACTTACCTACTTTGCTGGGCAGCTTTCCGGGAGCAGCAGGAGGGGACCTGCTGCTCTCCTCTTCAGGGGGCGGGGCCAGACGATAGACGGCATTAGGCCCCGCCCCCTTTACAGTAAACCCCCGTGATTCGCGATTTGCCTAATTTAGCCCCTCCCCTTCCCGACGGACCCGATAATTTCAGGTAAAATCTCCCCATCCTGCCCACTTCACTAGGAAGTGGGCGGGATGCGTGAGATATGCCTAATCTTCCGGGATCGCGGGGGGTTACCCGAAAAATCGGGAGCCTCCCGCGATTCCCGGGAGAGTAGGCATGTATGTATATATATATATATATATATATATATATATATATAAACAGCTTGCATAGGATTGAGGACTACTACTGTAACATATACCACTCGGCTTGTGACGGGGTACACACACACACTGACTGACACAGACACAGACACGCACAGACAAACACACACACCTCTATCACTTAAAAACTCATTTTACAGTGCCCCCACTAGTGCCTCTAATACAGTGCCCCCAGTAGTGCCCCTTATGCAGTACCACCCCAGTAATGCTCCTTATACAGTGCCCCATATACGGTGCCCCCCTATGAAGTGCCCCAGTAGTGGTCCACCTATGCAGTGCCCCCAGTAGTGTCCCTTATACAGTGCCCTCGGTAGTGGTCCCCCCTATGCAGTGCCCCTTATACAGTGCCCCCAGTAGTGGTCCCCCCTATGCAGTGCCCCCAGTAGTGGTCCCCCCTATGCAGTGCCCCCAGTAGTTCCCCTTATACAGTGTTCCCAGTAGTGGTCCCCCCCTATGCAGTGCCCCAGTAGTGCCCCTTATACAGTGCCCCCAGTAGTGGTTTGCGCTATGCAGTGCCCCTTACATATATAACACAAGACACACACAATATACTTGCCTGAATACCCGCTCCTGCCACCGTCCACTCCTCTGTCCTCCCGCTCGGCACTATGGGAGAGACGTCATGACGTCTCTCCCATCACCCACTGCGGGAAGTCTGCAGTTAAAGCACATCTTGTTTGTTTCATTTCAAAGCCATTGTGGTGGTGAATAGAGGCCAAAATATGAAAATTCTGTCAATGTCCCAATATTTATGCACCTGACTGTATATATATATATATATATATATATATATATATAATGTATGTGTATATATATTATTTATTATGTGTATACATATATATGTGTATATATATATATATATATATATAAAATGTATTATGTGTATATATACATATATATGCGTGTGTGTATGTATGTGTATGTATATATATATATATATATATATTAGAGTATTTCTGTAAACACTGAGTGCCGCCATTCTTGCTGTGTGTGTAAGTATATATGAATATATACATATATATATATATATATATATATACATATACACTGTATTTTTTATTTTTTACACTAACTTATACATGAGCTAGATAGAGAGGATACAGTCAGTTTGCCAGCAGACAGGATGCCAGCTGATAAATCCCAGTGTCGAAATCCCAACCTGGAACTAAACATAGGCGTCAAAATTCTGACGGTAGTTTAGATACCGACGCTGGAATCCTGTAGGTATAGCCTTAGTTGTAAGTCGCGGGCAGGGAGGGTTAGTTTTAGAAACCACAGTGGGGGGGTTAGGCACCACTTGGGGAGGTTAGGGTTAGGCATTAGGGGCGACGGTAAGGTTTAGGCATCAGGGAGGAACGAGAAGGGGGAGGGTTAGGATACCGACCAACGGGTGTCGATATACTAACCCTGTCAGGATGCTGGTGTCGGGATTCTGACCGCCAGGATCCCGAGGAAGGGGGGGTTGGGGGCCCCAGAGATATTAGTGTACCGGGCCCCAAGGTTTCTGTTGCCAGCCCTGTGCATACTGTATGTATTATAAATACTGCTGGGGTCCTATGTGTTTACTAATTATATAAAATATCATGCATTTATGTTGCACTTGCACATATATTTATTTAGGTGACATGTACATGTGAATGTCACCTAAACAATTACTACACACGCAAGTGCAACGTAAGTGCCACTGCCAGCATATTTTATATTAGTAACAAACGCATAGGACACTTCACTATTATATATTGCAGGGGTCCTCCTATACTATATGTAATTATTTAGGCGATGGAATGATATATAGTGTAGGTGTCTTATGTTTTTGTTACTTATATATCATGCACATTGATATTTATGTAGGTTGTACTTGCACATGTGCATGTCACCTAAATAATTACTACATTTGCCCCCTACATAAATGTCAATGTGTATGATACATAAGTAACAAACATACGGGACAGCTGCAATATATTTCATCCCATCCCATAGACAGCTATCACATATAGGATAGGACCCCTGCAAAAAACAAAAAAATTAAATATTTTCTGCTCTGCAGCGCCACATTACGCAAACCACACCCCCAACATTATTGTCACGCCCATTTTAAAATTGCATTCGCTGGTAGAAAAGCTGGGCCACTTACCCTTGTTTGCCCCCCAGGCTGAAAGTTGCCAGCCAGCCCCTGCTGGACGCAATGTTTGAGCATGTTGTATGCCCTATAATTTTGAAACAGAAAAGTTGTGCACAGACCTCTAAACCTACATTTTACCTTACTATAAATATTGTCCACACTGTCAGTGAGATGCTGTTTGGCAAAAACTGTTTTGTTTGTTTAGTGTTTAGCATTCAGCAAAGGCTTCTACTTTCTAACTGAACCATAACGCCATAATAATGCAATCAGCACTGAAACTCACACATTTTCTAACAATTTTGAGGGGCAATATTTAGCTGTGTCCTATACAGGTTGAGTCTCCCATATACAAAATACTTGGGACCAGGGGTATTCTGGATATCAGAATATTCCGTATTTTGGAATAATTGCACACCATAACGAAATATTTTGGAAATGGGACCCAAATATAAACACAGAATGCATTTATGTGTTATATACACCTTATACACATAGCCTGCAGGTAATTTTATACAATATTTTTAATCATTTTGTGCATCAAAAAAAGTTTGGGTACATCAGGCTTGCCTACCCTCCCGATTTGGCCGGGAGCCTCACACCCTCCCCACCTCCCCCCTGAAAAAAACAGAAATCCCCGCAGCGGGGGGCCCAGTGACGCGATTCGCATAGAATCGCGTCATCGTGGCCCCGCCCCCTGCTTCACAATGCCGAAAATCACGGCATTGTGAAGAGGGGGCGGAGTCACGATGACGCGATCGTGCGGCTCCGCCCCCAGTGTGACCCAAAATGGCCGCCCCAGCTCCGCCCCCAATGGTCGGCCCCGCCCCCGCTATTAGCCGACAATCAGCTCCCTCCCGGAAGGATGGAGCTGATTGTCGGCAAGTATGGTGTACATACTGTACATGAAATTCATTTATGTTTCATATACACCTTATACACACAGCCTAAAGGTAATTTTATACAATATTTTTAATAATTTTGTGCCTTAAACAAAGTTTGTGTACATTGAGCCATCAGAAAGCAAAGGTTTCACTATCTCAGCCATGCTAAAAATATCTAATATTTCAGAATATTCCATATTTTTGAATATTTGGATATGGGAGACTCAACCTGTACCTACTACAGTAGCAGCTGTCAATTTCTTAGGATAAAGGGGCAAATGTATGATTAATCACATTTTTCATGTTAAAATTTTCATTTTTTCGCATTTAATCGTACCGATAACACAGGGCTTTTCACTACAATATATAGAAATAAAAAAAATGCATGTTCCTGCGATAAGCAGAAAATTAGAAAAATTGACTTTAAATTCTGTGAATGCGCTGATATGATTTTAGTCATCTTGGTGTACTTGCATACTATGGGCCTGATTCAGAGAAATTGCTAATGCAATTGTAACTCATACTTGCCTACCCTCCCGATTTGGTCGGGAGCCTCCCGAAAATCGGGTGCCGCTCCCGACCTCCAGGGAAGGCAGGCAAGTCTCCGGGCAGCTGCCGACCCCTCCTGCCCCCCACCGCAATGACAGGAAAATCCTCGGCAGCGGGGGCCTGTGACGCGATTCACGTCGAATCGCGTCATTTTGGCCCCGCCCCCTGCTTCACGCTGCCTGTAATATCGGCAGCGTGTAGCGGGGCCAAAATGACGCGATCGCGTGGCTCCGCCCCCACTCCACCCACAAACTCTTCTAGTCTGGCCAGCCCCGCCCCCGTTTGCTGGCCACGCCCCCCCAGTCAAGCCGATCTGGCTGCTCCCTCCCGGAATGGGCAGCCAGATAGTCGGCAAGCATGTTGTAACTGCGATCTCTCACTGATACCAATTGTTAAAATATGCTAATGACTTCCAAAGCTTACCTGAGCATAGAAACGCACACTGCTGCCTTCTCATATACGTCCTACGACGTGCAATAGCGCAAACATCGGGAACGCCGATGCAGATCGGGCAGCCACACAGTTTCGGAGTGAAGTCTGACTTGTCTCAAAATACAGCGTCTCTCCTGACAAGCAGAGAGCTCTCATGCTGCGAAGGAGATCGCAATGGCTAATTTATGCATGCCTATGAAACAGCATTGAAATGGTCCCGACATACCTGCGTTTACCTAGCCACCCCCCGTTCCCCCCCCAAATGCTGACTACCTGTCACTTTGCGAGTGAATCCCCTGTGTAGCGCAATGATAAACAAATTGCTGCCTGTACATAGAACGATTTCACGCATGTGCAATGGATAAAAATCGGCATAAATATCAGCATTGCGGAAATCTCTGTATAAGGCCCTATTTATACAGCATTACAAATGCCACAGTGAAAACACTGATTTACACAGTTTAACGTTATATACATAAAATAATAATAATAAAAATAATAATAATAAAGCAAAAAAATAATACTTTAAAATTCTTTGCAGACCTGGATCATACTTGCCTACTTTTGAAAAAGCATTTCAGGGAGATTGTGAAAGCAGCACCTATGACTGCGGCTGTAAGGTGGGCGTGTACAGCTACATCTGAGAGGCGTGTCCTAAAATTGATTTACATCCACATGTAAATGAGCCCCAAAGCAGTTAGTAAGATCTACTTGTTGATGAAAACACACTGATACTTCTCAGAAAATACATGTAACCGTAGGGATCATTGTGCCTTATAACCAATGCAGGGAAATTATCCCATTTGAATGTATATATCTGTTTTTTCTTTTATATAAGTGTCATAATGGGGGTAAGGTGAAATGAGGGAGATTGGTAGACTCTTTAGGGAGACAGGGAGATTGCTGCTATTTCAGGGAGTCTCCCTGACAATGAGGGAGAGATGGCAAGTATGACCTGGATATTGCAAATAATAAATGAAAGATATCATGTTAAAATGGGTAGTGAAATATATTCAATCTTCTGGTGTCACCAAGATATGTTCCTTGTGCTGGGAGAAGAGAGCAAAACGTGGGAGGGATGAGAAAAGATCTCTCTCCCCCATGCATTTTCATGAAATTCAAAAGATGATGATAACTAATTATATCATATTTGAATATGAAAAGCCGTTTCTGTGCTTGATACATTCGAAAAGATTTCACTTTTCAATAACAACTACAATGTTTGACAATATTTTTAAGTTCAAAAGTTTTCATCAAGAATATTTGCTATAATTAAGACATAAATGTTTTTAATATATATTGTGAAAAATAAATTGACACGAAAATCATGCGTAAAGTATTTGTATGAAAACAGCCTTGATACATCTGCCCCAAAATATGCTAAAATATAGATTTTTATTTAATTTCATATGTCCTTTGGTTTGTTAATTTTTCTGTATAATAAACAAAAAAAATTGTTTTTATTTAATTTTGCACAAGGATTGGCTTAACCATTCTGCTGAAGCTTTTCTCATACATCAGACAAAAATATCATAGATCTCATTGTGCATTACAGGTACACAGGGCTTCCAGAATACATAATCTGGCTCTTCATTAAAGAACACTTTCACAGCATAGTTGCATAGTTCTACAATGCACATGTTTATTCCCTTATAATTTTGTATGTGTGCTGCTCTATCCCTTATGTCATATGATGCATGAATTTGACAGGAGCCAGAGGCAAAGTCAATGCCCCAAAATAGTGTGGCTATACCCAGGGTCGTCTTAACAGCATTGTAGGCCTGGGGCAAAGAAATGCACTGAGGCCCCTACCCACCCATTCACGGGAGTACAAATGTAAACTGTGAATCAAATTAAACCTTTAGATTTATTGGTACTTTCAACAAAATCAAAGATTATACGTAAAAAAATGTAATGTAAAGCATTTCCACCTCCCTCTTCTCTTCTCCAGCTCGCCAGTGCCGTAACTACCATAGGTACAGGAGGTGCAGCTACTATGGGGCCAAGACCAACCCGGGGCCTGGCCCTCCCCCTGCACCTACAGTGTCAGTCCTCGGTCTGCAGCCTCCACCGCACTCCCCCCCTGCACCCTCCTCACTCCCTTCTCCTCGACTTACCGGGGGGGGGGGGGGGCACGCGGACCGAGGGGGGGCCAAGAACCTAGGGGGGCCCATGAAAATTTTGCTATGGGGTCCCCCCAGGTCTAGTTAGGCCCCTGCAGCTCGCAGTGCAGTTCCTGCTCTTCACTGCAGCTGTGATTAAAGTATATGGGACTCCCAAAAGAGAGGGGTGTCAGGAGGATCATGCCCCCTGTGCCCCTATCCCCTAAATCTGGCTCTGTGGCTGCAGGCTGGGAGGTAAGTAGAGAATGCTGTCTGCACACCAGGGACGTGCAGCCAGGGTAGACAGGGGAGGCAGAGTCTCCTTTGTCATACTCCTGAGATTTGATATAAAAATGATTAGAATAATAAAAAGAAGAAATTTACAACTTATAAATATCTTCTTTGTTTATTGTAATCATTTTTAACATTCACCAGCTTTGTGGAGCTCCCTGGGACTGCAGGGAGACGAGATGAGGCAGCAACAGCTCAGCCTCGCTTCTGTATAGGCAGACACTGCTTGCAGAGCTGGGGCAGGACCGCACCACGGATATTAAGCTGCACAGAAAGAGAGCTAATTGAGGCATGCCTCTGAGTATGGGGGGGGCGTACCTTGAGCACTGATCTACACCTTAGATGTGTCATGAGACCAGGAAGTGCACTGAAGTGTTTAGGGATCGGATCTCAGTCAGCAGCAGCAAGAGAAGACAGTGATGCAGATAGGAGAATCAATATACACTGAAGCGTGGTGTAGTGAGGGGATAGTTACAGTGAGTAGGGGGTGAGACAGGCTCCCAGCACTCAGACCCATCTCGATGTGTGCCTCCCCAGCTATTTACCTCACTGCTCGTCACCGCTGTACGCACTGATTGTGTGTAATTCACCATCAGAGCGGCTGGGGATCATCGTTCTCTGCCTGCCCCCCAGCTAGCTGCCCTAAGCACGAAGCGAACGGCCGCACACTCCATGTTGATGCCCAGCCTGCCCCTGCTCTAAGGACTCTAGAATCATGGGTACCTGGGCAACTGCCCTGTGTGCCTATTCATTAAGATGGGCCTGGCTGTGCTCCCTTTAGGTTAGCAGCAGAACATCTACCAATAAGTGACGAAATTCCCAGTGTGGCCACATTCCTTTGTACCAGTGGCTTTGATTATCCTGTAGCTATACTCACAAGTTCTATAAAAGTGATGGGTAACCAGATGTGCTTCAAGGGCTGTTTAGACTGTTTTGTAACCTTTGAAAGGGCCGCACATTACCCTTCACTTAATATCAGTAATAAACAGCTTTTTGCAATGTATGTACCTGCAATTTGTCCGAAATCTTAAACTGTTGATCAGTGATGCAGATTTTATAACTCTATGGGGGAATTACATTTTGTGCAATATGCTGCAGCGCATCACCGTGATATCGGTCAATTACGGTAGTGCAGACATTGCGAGTTTTCCCTCGTACCTCTAAGGGGCAGACGCAATTAAATGTTCTGGAACAGTACGTTGAGTTGATGCCGGGGTGTTAAATTCCTTCCTACGTACAAAGAAGCCTGATTCTTATCCTGACACAGAGCAATTGTATTTCTTTTGATCAACTAACATGTACAGTGTAGCATGTTTATAAATCAACCTTACTATATATCTTAACAGTCGGTCTAGATGGCAGATGTGTAGTGGGGAGATTCTTAGTGATTTCCTCATTAAGCTATTGCTATACAAGTGTAGGAAAATCACAATTTAACAACACAGTTGAACAGACAGCTAATAACATACAGTATGAGGACATCCAGAAACAGTCTTTATCTTCTGCATCCTGACACTGCAGATCTTATCTCACTACTCTGGACAAAGAAGCTTGGTAATTGTTTTTTCTTTTTCTGTTTTTATTTCCTTGGTTTATTTGTCTAAAGCTGGGTACACACTGACACTATACAATACATTATCCAGAATATCATTCCGACATGGATCAGAATGGTATATTGTACACATCGTTTAGTGTGCATGCCCAATCCAATGTTCATCGATTCGTCCCATCTGCTATGCTGCACATCAAATGGGACGATGCAATGAACGAGATGATGTGTGTATGCCAAATTCGTCGTTCATTGTTTTTGTTCATCGCATCGTCTCACCTGCTTTACTGCACGTAAGATGGGACAATGCAATGAACGAGGTGACCTGTAGGTCGCGCATGTGCAGTCCTGTCACTGCTCCAAAGTAGCAGTGAAAAGATTCACTGCTCCGAAAAGGAGCAGTGAAGCCACTCGCGGTAACAGCTGATCTCGCATCAGCTGTCACCGCACCGGAGCAATGATGAATTGCTCCGGCAGCTGCGGCGAGTTAGAATGTTAATTATCGGGGTCTGTTCGGACCTCGATAATTAACATCATGAATAGTTCCCATAGTCATGTACTTTTTTTCTTATCTTTATTCTCTATCTTTAACATCCTCAACCTGTCACCAGAAAAATTATCCCTTTGATCTCTCTCCTTATGATACTATTAGCTGGTGATATATCACCAAATCCAAATCGTCCATCTTCCATACACATCATTCTTATCCACAAGACTACATCCTGCAAATCTCCTACACATCACCTATCTCCTATCACTTTAAAAATATTTGTCATTTGCACTAATGAATCTATGCTCTATAACACCTTAAACTACATCCATGACAACAACCTCAAACTTACTGTATGTCAATAACATAAACTTGGCTCATACGATCAGTTGCTACCTCATCTGCAAGCCCTTTCATATGGAGGTCTCCACTCTACCCAAATGGCCCATCTTTTGAAGACTACTTTCTGAGTGCTGCTGTGATCTATCTTCCACCTAAGTTATTCCATCAATTTATATAACATTTACTGTATCTGTCAGAATTCTTAATTTCTTAACTTTTGATATCCTCATCTCACAACCTCATGCACTGACTTTTCTACTCATCATGGTGACTGCTGCCTCAATCTTGTTTTCTCTAGAGTATTTTCAGGTTCTGATATTGTTAATGCCCCTTACCCATCTCAGTTTATCAACTTATCATCTGCAAGTTCTTCTATATTTCTTTAACCTTTCTGCTGTCGAACTCTATCAAGCGTCCTCCTACTTACATTCTCAATTCTATTAAATACTAACAACTTTCTTCTTCTCTGCAACAATCTCTCACCCCAATTTCTACACACTCCTCTCCTGATCTGGCAGTACCAAACCCTAGAAATATCTTTTGATGAAATTGTCAATGTCTGACTCTGGTTATCTTTAGTCGGGGGACTGGTGTCACGACCTAGTCGCGAGATTCCAGTCCGGAGACTGAGAGTCGAGTAAACTAGGTGGGGAGGCAGCAGGAAAACCCTGGAAGGTATAGGTAGTGGCGGATACAGGAAACACTAGGGAGTATCGGTAGAGACCAATGTAGAGCACAGGTAACACGAGAGAGAATATCATTGAATATTACTAAAGAATGCCACGTAGGGAAATGTCACTGAGGAGTATAACATAGAGAATGTCACTGAAGAGGATACAATGGAGAATGTCTTGTAGAGAATACACTGGAGGAGATCACGCAGAGGATTCACTGGAGTAGAATGCTAAAGGCAAAACTTGGATGACGTACTGAGGGTCTGATTCAGCATGGATCGCAGTAGCAAAGACGCACGCAATCGGTCGATTAATTCACATTGCACATGCGTATGCATCTCAGTGTGCCTGCGCGAACTAGCAATTGCGATGGGAAATGCGTTTGCAGAGACTATGCAGACCCAGAGCACATTGATTGACAGGAAGTGCTGTTTGGAAAGGAAGGGACGTGTATAAAATATCCACTGCAATACCATATGCAGCATGAGGGCTCATAGCGTGTGCTGAAGTTAGTTCTGACCTGCCTTAACTCTGCGTATGGGTCCGATGTTACTCGATGTTGCCGATTATTTTGCTATATTGCCCAAGTATACGGATGTGTGTAAGGGGAAGTGGGTGTTCTTATGTTAGGTTGTGATCGCAATGCGATTGCAAACATTTGCATTTCACCACTAATATTAACAACTGCAGTGCGTGCATTCTAACAGAATAGCGATCCTTGCTGAATCAGGCCCACAGTACACTGGTGATCCAGAGGCAGGGGAGGCACTGAAGTAGAATACTTGAAATCAGTACACTCATGATATACTGAGTACACACACTGGTGATCCAGACGCAGGGGAAGCACTGTAGTAAAATACTTGAAATCAGTACACGGATGATGTACTGAGTACACACACTGGTGATCCAGATATGGGTGGAAGCACTGTAGTAGAACACTTGAAATTAGTACACAGATGATGTACTGAGGACCTGATTCAGACCCGGTCGCAAGCGCTGTGCGCTCGCAACCGGGTCGATGGTAGGCCAGTGCGCATGCGCATGACGGAGCCGGCTCCGTCGTGCGCATGCGTGAGACCCGGATAGCGATGGGCACTCTGTTGCTCCGGGTCTCGTACCAAAGGGGGCGTGCTGTCGATGTTGTGTGACAGCACGCCCCCTTTGGTGGGCGGGCCAGGGGCGTGGCTGCCCAGACGGAGGCGTTCCCGTGGGAACGCCTACCGTATGGGGCCGGCCCCACTGACATCACAAGTGATGTCAGTGGGAGAGCTTTCGGCTCTGTTTGAGCCGAAAGCTCTCTGGGGCTTGCGGTAACGAGACCCTACCACAAGGGTCTTGTCGTAAGCCCGTTGGTCGCGAAGGTCTTGACCATCGCGACCATCATCATGGCCGCTCGCTATAGCTGTGGGTGGTCACCCACAGCTATGCGAGCGGCCAGGAGGCCACTCTGAAAAAACAAATGCCCGGCCCTGATTCAGAGCGAGCGCTCTGTCAGAGCGTCCGGCTCTGACTCAGGCCCTGAGTAGACACACTGGTGATACACACTAGTGATTATCACTGAAGAGTAACATTGGTGAGTTGCACTGGTAATTATCACTGAAGAATAACACTGTTGATTAACACTGTGGAATCTCACTGAGAAATAGTACTGCAGAGAATCACAGAAGAATATCACAGGAGTAGCACTTAAGTTTATCACTGGAGATAAGTATACAGCAATAGCACTGATGTGTATCACTGGAGATCAGCACACAAGAATAGCACTGAAGTTTATCACTGGAGATCAGCACACAAGAATAGTGCTATAGTATAGTCACTGGAAGCATTCAGCGTGGAGCCTGGAACGGTGCCAGTAACAGCAACTTCTAGGTGTAGACAAGAATTGAACAGGCAACTTCCTGCTTTCTGGAGTCCAGCTATATACCCTAAGGTAGCTGTCCATAGGAGGAAAGAGTCAGCTGAGAACTGACAAGGCTACCACTGGGTAAGAGACCGATCAGGTGATAAAGACAACATGGCTGCGCCCATGACCACTGCCATGGGAACTCCAATACGGAGGATCGCGTAGAATTCATCTGAACCACGGGGAGAATACTCAGCATGTCATCCACCACCGCACCTAACGTCTGACCAAACTTGCTAGTCAGGGGAAGCCGGCACTGTAAGTAACAGCCGATCCCAGGCTGAATCCTGGCAGAAATGACTCAAGCAATGCTTTACACTCCATATCAACCACAATGTCAGCCATGGCCATATTTACAATGGATGCACAGTGTGCAGTGTACACAGGCCTCTGGCCAGGGGGGACCTGCACTGCACATGCTGCACCCAAAGTGAGTCCCTTCTCCTCCATGGTGCCATCTTCCCAGTAACATCTTTGGGACGATGGCACTGCATGGTGAAAGCAAAAACCCTGGCCCTGTGCCAGAGCTTTTGCTCTCTAGGGTACATGTGCCACCTTCCCAAATATCACTGGGAAGATGGTACTGTCGAGGAGGAGGGCCTCGCTTCACTAGCCAGAGCAATATAAGATGCATGGCTGGGTGAAAATATGGCCATGGCACACTAAAAAAACAAGATGCCTTCAACAACTTTCTAAGTAAAATTACACTGTCCAATGTCTCATATACTGCTGCTATAAGCCACTATAATCGAAAAATTGTGGGCACTGCCAAACAAACATACTTTCAATATCTCATTTCCACTCAGGCTTTTAAAACCAAACTGATTTTTGAATACATTTAAACAAACACTCTCCACATTCCATCAATTCCTCACATCTTGCTTACTACTTCAAGGACAAGATTGATAAAATCAGAGACATCATATGGTATCCTCTTCATCGACCAAGAGCCTGTTCAGTTTCTTCCTTGCATACTCTGGGACCTTCTCTTCATTTGTGGGACAAATTATATATTTATTCTCCTATAGTCCTACCCTGATACTTGTTCAGTTGACCCTATACTCTCACAAATCAGTTGATATCTGTATCCTTTTCTAATCCCAGTCTTAAATAAAATCTGTAATCTTTCTCCTTATCTCAATATATTTACCCACTATTTATTCAAGCCATCAGTGTTCACTTCTATTTTTAAACAAATTCTGAGCCAAGATCTCAGATTACCATGCCATCTTTCAGCTCCCTTGCCCCTCCAAGCTTCTTGACAGGCATGTCTACACTTTTATCAAACACTTTCTTTCTTTACACAACCTATTGTACTCTCAGTAAGGCTTTCATTCACAACATTTCACAGAGACAGCAGACTATGGTGGTCAATTTTCTTTTATTATACTTACCAAGGAATGCCCTTTGAGTCAGTTATGACAGTATAATCAATGACCAGGGTTGGCCAAACTAGTCCTCAAGGGCCGCTAACAGTTTGTGTTTTCCAGACCACCTGTGGATCTTTAGAATGTGACAGTTAAAAATGAATACCATTTTGCTTCAGCTAGGAGATTTGGAAAAAATGAAATGTCAGAGGTCCTTGCGGATTGGTTTGGACACCAGTAGTTTAGACCAGTGGTTCCCAAACTTTTTTGAATCACGGCACCCTAGAGTATCAGCATTGCTTTCAAGGCACCCCTAGGCCAAAAGTTTGTCAATGAGAAATAATAATAATAAAAAAATAAGTAAATTATGGTTACCTGTCATCCTTAGGCTCAGTTATGTGGTGGTGGCCAGATTTGCACTTCTGTTTACTCACATATTTACATTACATTGACCATAAATAATTTGATTTGATGCTGGTCCACCCAGCTGAGGCACCCCTGTAAGTGTCCCGAGGCACCCCAGGGTGTCATGGTGCACAGTTTGGGAACCACTGGTTTAGACCATACCTATTGTGTAGGTAGGACATGCTTCTCCTCTCATCCTCTGCTTTATTCTAGTATAAGCAAAGAGATTTGATAGCAATTTGACAGAGTCGCGAAAAACATTAGAAATCCTTCTGCATCTTCTCATTGCTTCAGATTGGTTTTCTCCTAATTCTTTCATTTCCCCTTATTTCTCCCCTCCCTTCTCACCCTTCTTTCTCTTGCTGGTGGCGCAATTAAATAATATTTTGGACAGTTGTTTTATAGTTCTATTGTCTTACTGGAGTGAACTTCTATTTGCCAACTTAAAACTGTTCTGAAAATTATTCAAAATGATTTGTTTTATTTTTCTTTTTTTTAATGAAACCTTCTTTGGCCTGTTCTATCACTATGGAGTAATTGTTTTAAAAACTGTTTTAACATGCTATGTGATGACATAATGTTGAACTTTCTGACAATTGTCAGTCTTTTTTTGTAATTTATTCTGTGGGTGGAGCTACTGGAGGTGGAGCTATAGAAAACAATGATATATATATATATATATATATATATGTATATTTATATATTATCTCTACATTTAGAAAAGAAGGCACTCAAAAGGGACTTTAAAATAAAACTTATCTTATGGAAAATACATTTTGGCCCAGGACATTATGTCATAGTTAATGAGGGGTTAAGGAACTGAGGGCTCGATCCAGACCCGCTCGCTAGATGCGTTCGCTCGCTAGATGCGTATGCAAATTCGGCAAGGCAGGCGATCACACGGCAAGGCATTAGCACGCCCACTATGTCTTGGCGTGCAATCGCTCTGTGTATGCAGACACCCACCAGTTTGTCTAAAGATGCCCACTTGCGCACGTCATCTCCAGGAAGTGTATGCAACCATCGGTAACATCGAGTACCATCGGATGCATATGCAGCACTTGTGGTTGACCATACCCTACCGCAAGCACTGCGAGCAGTTCAGTGTAAAATACAGCCAAGTGACGTGTACTATGACATTGCCTCTTAATTATGCACAACCAAAAAATGAATATGTATGGGTGCTAGCCTATAAAGATAGTAATTGAGACCCAAAAAATCATCAAATATGTATAATGTTCGATATCCAAAATGGCTGACAGCAGCCCTTATATAGATGGGAAATTTGCTGGATTCCCATAAATCTAAGAACATACAGACAAAGAATATATAGGCGCTGGTCAGTATAAAAGATTTAATAAATATATATGAAAGAGACAAGTTATATATATGTTAGACTATATATATTGGTGTATATTAGTGTATCAGTTGGGACTGTATTATTGACTAGTGCTTGTTTATGAGAAAAAAGTGTCAAACCTATAAACTGATTTACTATATGAAAATAACCACCACTGGTCTAGATGATTAGTGTCAAAGATGATATCTGGTTAGTAAATTCAATTATATTGCCCATCTCAAGGGCTGTTTATACTAAGAATCAGCAAAGCAGGGCTCATAAAGAGCTGATGGGAGAGGACCCTTACACACTGTTCTGAGGAAGCCGCTGAATGACTGAAAGAGGCAGAGAAACGCGTTAATATCTAATATTTATTGCTTTGGAGAGGAGCATAAGAAGGAAAAAGGGTGATATACTTATCAGGATCACAATTTACATCTAATACAGGAGGCGACACATACGAAAAGGCTGACATGTAGCCAGCATCCGTCGTCTGCGGAGGGAGGTATTTATTCTATTCATTTTTAACCTCTCCTTATTGCGGTCCCGTAGCTGCTAGATACGGACAGCAGTCGGGCCGCTAGTCAGTATAAGTGGTACCTACTGACAGAGTGGACGCTCTCCTGATCACGTAAGGATTTCATTTAAAGTAATCAAAAGGATACAGGTTATATAACCTATTTTTTGCACGCATGTCTTTTTCTTTTTATCTATTCCTGAGAACACTACTCTCCACCAATTGATATCCCCAGAATAACTTGGCATAAAACTCTCTTTTTGTGTGATACGGAGTTTTAACAATTATGTACATAAACTAAACACTTGAATCATCAATATCTATATTAGATCAGATGTACTTCCCTTGTATGCAGAGAAATATAACCATCTAAGAAACCTCTTGCAGTAGCATATATGCAAGGGCAGATTTAGAACAAAATAGCTAAGCAGACATAAAGGTGGCTGACAAATGGATGGGAGACCTATGAGGTTCCAGTGAGCTCATTATTTATCTATTTTTTCTGGACAATATTACAATAATTAAATCAAAACGCCACAATTGTGACATCAATTTTCTGTGGTTTATCCCCTCCTTCTTTTTTTTTTTGTTCAACAGTTATTATTTTTTCTAGACTATATTATAAAGATTTAATCAAAACACCATAATTGTAATAATAATTTTCTGTGGTTTACATCGGTATTTAGCAGGATGTGTGTCTGATGAATTATTAATTTTTCTGGATATTGTGAAGTTTTAACCAAATGCTGAAATTATATTGGGAGTAATAATTTTCTAAACACTGTTTCAACTATCGAACTATAAATTTGTGGTTTTCATAAATACCTTTAGTTTGATACAATGTTCTGACACCTTCTTGTTTTTCTTTCTTTCATCTTGGTATAAACAGCCCTTGAGATGGGCAATATAATTGAATTTACTAACCAGATATCATCTTTGACACTAATCATCTAGACCAGTGGTGGTTATTTTCATATAGTAAATAAGTTTATAGATTTGACACTTTTTTCTCATAAACAAGCACCAGTCAATAATACTTTCCCAACTGTTAGACTATATATGTTGGTGTATATCAGTGTAACATATATATTACTTGAGATTCGATCCATGTTTTTAATTGTTATTGTTATAATATATGTTTTTTATTACATTTTTAGAGTATTTTTTCTTCATATTGTCTCATATATATTTATTAAATATTTTTATACTGACCAGCGCCTATATATTCTTTGTCTGTATGTTCTTAATTATGCACGCCTCTGAAACAGCGTTAAGACGCTCAGGCACGCCTGCATTCGCACCTCCACTCCCCCATTTTTAGTGGCCAGCACCTGTCACCACCAACAAACAGCTTCTCCTATCACTCATTCTACCGGGCTGTCTATGTGTAGCGAGCAAACGTTTACCGTCAGCTCGCACTGGTTTGCATGTACGCACTGCGTACGCATGCGCAGAGTTTAAGCATCGGCTGGCTGTGTTCGAACGCATCCTAGCCAGCGGCCCTGAGTTCCTGCTGAAAAATAGCACTGTATATATATATATATATATATATATGTTTTAAACATCTACACGAAGTAGCTCTGGAGCTCTGACAGTCCACCCAGGAGACCTTTATCTATAACACACCAATGAATGGTGCTGCTCCATACATTAGACATAAAGTTGAGTACTGTACTACAGGGTCCATGCTTACTCTCGGGGCACAGCTGGGCATAAAGGTGATTCACTCACTCTTGTCAATGGTAAAAGAACGAAGGGAAAATAAAACAAAGAACAAAGCATAATCCCTAAATAATTGCACCACACGCCTGTCTCATCCAAAAACTGCAAACATTTGCACACATTACAGTGTATCTGGTAAACAACAGAAGGGTAAACCAATGTGGCAAAACGCTGGAAAGGTTGTCAAGAGGAGACATATATGCCCCAGGTTTTATCTTCTGTCTGGTAGACAGAAGCTGATTAGCAGCCTTCATTGCCAGGCCAACTGTGAGAGGCTGATTAGTGGTATGCCAGTCTCTGTAGTCAGTCTCTCAATGCATGGAGAACAGGTCTGAGGCCTACTGAAAGACTCTGTGATACATGAATGTAAGTGCTGTGCTAAAGATTTCTGTTTTGTGAGATGGATGATAGGTCCCTCCCAGGGTGGTAAAGAGGGCAGTGCGGATGATGCCGTCACTCAGGGCAGGGTGCCTATGGAGCAATATCCGCCCTGCTCACCTGCAGCCGCAACTTGCCTCCCGACTCCTACACTTTGTGTAGAGAAACATGATGTCTCCCACAGTGCCGTACGAGAAGCCAGGGGACCTGTAGAGCTGGTCAGAGCGTCCTGAGGATGCTCAGATCAGTGCAGTAGCTACTCTGCGATGCCGATGCAACTGTAAAATGATATGCGCTCGAGGAAGGGAGGGAGTGGTACAGGCTCAGGGTGCAGTGCTGCCCTGTTATGGGGATGGTCCCTCCACTCTGAGAGAGGGAATCATATTTTTTAGTTAGAGCCGGACAAGCCAGGATTTACTTTTATGTTTTCTTTTTGCTTTGTTTGTTTTTGTGCTGCTAATAAAACTAGCTGCAGATCTTTGTACCAAGGCCCTGGACTGGTGCAGTACATCTTTTATTTTGGTGGTAATGGATTGCACAATGAGATACCCAAACGGGATACCATTGTGCAATACATCAACAAAGACAATTGCTAGGAACTAGTACATGTCTTTAGCAGAGTAGGAATACCTTTAGAAATCCTAACTGATCAGGGTACCTCATTTATGTCAAGAATCATGAAAGAGTTGTGCCGCCTGTTTAAGGTTACTCAGCTAAGGACCTCTGTGTATCACCCTCAGACTGGTGGTTTAGTGGAGAGGTTTAATAAAACTTTAAAGTATATGATAAAGAAAGTGGTGAATAAAGATGGGAAATATTGGGATTATGTGTTACCCTAATTATTGCTACCCATTAGAGAGGCTTCACAATCTTCCACACGATTCTCGCCTTTTTATTAGCTGTATCGGAGATACCCAAAGGGATTGCTGGATAATGCAAAAAAGACATGGGAAGGACAACCCAGTCCTTATAGGACAGTTGTTGAGCATGTTTCTTAGATGCAGGAAATAATAGCTGCAGTGGTGCCAATAGTGAGAGAGCACTTGGAACATGCAGAACAAAGGGTGTACAATCGTATTGCCCAATTATGCACCTTTGCTCCTGGGGACAGAGTGCTTATTTAGGTTCCCAAAATAAATTCTTGTCCAAGTGGCAAGGACCATTTGAAATAATAGATAAAGTGGGTGAGGTTAAATATAATGTAGGAGCCTGGGGAAAAAATAAATCTTATAAAACCTTGAAAACACAGCTTTGTCAGTCAGCCCAGTTCCTCTGGTAACTGCAGCACCGTTGGTTCCTGAAGTAACAATAGCCAAAACCCTCTAAACTATACAACAGCATGAGGCTAGCGAATTCTCGTATGAAATAAGATTTGTTTTCTGACATACCTGGTAAAACAACAGTCATTAAACATGACTTAATCACTGAACTAGTGGTTAAGGGTAACCTAAAGCACAATAGAAGAATCAGTGCCTAAAGAAAATTTTAAAATGTTGGAAATAGATATAATTGAAGAGTCACATAGTGAGTGGTTAAGTCCCATTGTATTAATTCCGAAACCTGATGGGAGATTACCCTTCTTCAATGATTTGCATAAATTGAATCTAAGTTTGATGCCTACCCATGCCTTGTGTAGATGAACTAAAGGTGCCCACACATATACCGACTTTTCATCCAATTTGGACGATTTTGACAAATCGTGATGACAGATCATGTAAAAAATGGCCAAATCGTGAATTTCTACTCTTGATCACGATGCCGATGTTCGTCCCCGTTCGCCGTACCTCGCATCTTCAGATCTGCTGTGCTGTAGGGCAGATTAGCCAATCTGGGATACAATGCACTGGCTGCAAGATAGATCTTAAGTCAGTTTGGACATTTTTAACTTCAAATCGTGACCACGACTGCCTGGGGAGAGTTCAGGGAGAGTTCAGGGGAAATCACCTTTATTGAAAGGCGAGGAACAGCATGGTACTTAACAACTCTAGACTTAACCAAAGGGTACTGGCAAATGCCATTGACAGGCAAGGTAAAAGACAGCTTCTTCTGCACTGGAGGGTCTGTTCCAATTTAATATTTTACCATTTAGGTTACATGGGGCACCCACTTACTTATTGATTATGGATCATATTTAATTGAAGTGGATGGCTGAGAATAAAGAGACCAATGGGAGAATAACTAGATTTTTCTTGGCATAGCCAATTTTTTAAGTTTTCAGTAGAGCATAGGTGGGGAAGCCAACTGGCCAATGAAGATGCTTTGTCTTGTGTTTTTTTGCTTAGGGGCTAGCAGATATTTCGCCCAGCAGGTCAAAACAGGAAGGGGCTTATATGTACAAAAACACTGCAAATGTTGTCAAGGGGAGATATATATGTCCCCATATTTTTAGATTCTGTTAGATAGAAGCTGATTAGCAGCTTTGAATGCCAGACCACATGTGAAGCTAATTAATGGTATGTCAGTTTCTGTAGTCAGTCTCTCACTGCCTGTGGAACAAGTCAGAGGTTTGTTGAGAGACACTGATTACTAAATGTAATGCTGTGCTAAAGACTTCTGTTTTGTGAGAGGGAATCATTTTGTTTAATTAGAGCCAGTCAGGCAAGGATTTACTTATATGTTTTATTTATTTATTATACTGCTAATAAAACTAGCTGTGGATACTTCTACCAAGTACAACCGTTTACCCCAGTAGACTGAACCCATAAGCTGGGTACACACCAATACGATGGTGCAACCCAGCCACGGTGCAGTGCAATGTAATAATACACCTTGTGCGCCATACAAACTGTACGATCCGGTATATGATGGTGCAATGTGTTGTTACATGCTGCATGTAACAGCACTGCATCATTCATTGCAATGTTCCACCTTCTGTGCAGAACAGCAGTTGGAACGATGCGGTGAACGCCGGAGTGGACGTACACACTATACGATGTGTACGATATATCCATGTCGGAATGATATATCATATAGTGTGCAACCCACTTTACCCTGGCCTTGCCATATCAGTTAGATAAACACTGGAGTTGTGTTAGATACTTATCAATATAATGCATACATCATGCCAGTTTAATACAGTCTATTTTTTTGTACAGTTCTTCAATGTATATATTTTATTATTATTTTTGTAATATTACATTTTTCAATATAGGTTATAATGAACGTAATGAAAAGGAAGTAGATTTTTATTGAATAATTGAACAATGAGTCTTAAAAACTGTTGCACAAATATAAATACTGCTTTCAATTTTTGAAATAAACAAACGGATACATGTTATAGTATGGACTGCTGTATTCCTTCATTTGAATATGTGAATGTGGAGAACTGTATTTATAAATAAATATGGGTTAATGTGTTCACTGCAATGTGTGTGTTTTTTTCATTGTGTGTGTATCAGTCTCAATTGCTCTTTAATAATAAAAGTAAAAGAAGCTTTGAAAAGACGGTGGAAATCCCATCGGACGACTTTCTAACTTCAAAGGCAGCTCAGTCATTCCCCTCCCTGTCGGCACTGAGTGAGCTTTGCTCTGCATCGGGACCTTTCTAATTGGCTGATGGCAGAAGGTTGAAAGGCCTGTGTACTTAACAGAGCCCCCTAAAATGGAATTCCACTAAGGATGTGCTACTGAAACACAGAGAGGAGACAATACCTATCAGAATTCATTTCCCGCTAATCACAGAGAATACATACATATAAATATCCAGATAAGCATAAGGCTGGCATAATGTAATCATCTTATGGTTTGTAACGGCATATTATAGCTTCATTTATATATAACATAATTATATGCTGTATTCTTTTTAGTGTAATAAATTTGGTAATGGTAAGAATGAGCCACTACGCAAATGCTCTTCTGTTTTGTCATGTGTCAACCTTTGCAACAGCTTTTCATATTTTGTGGAGCAGCAGTAGCCATGATGGGCCAGGCACCCAATCAAACAATCCTGGGGGGCTGGTAATCAGTTTCTGCCCCCCCCCCCTTCCCTCTCGGCACCCCAATATAGCTCTGCTATTGCCCCACTCTCATGATTAATTGAATTAAGCAGTATTTTAGGATGAAAATGTATAGGTGTATATGAATAAAGTGTTATAGATTGGACAGGTATGTGACTTCTTGCTGTGTACACCCTGCCAAGACCGTTGCTACTATTAACGGAACCATAGGCAGTTGCCTAACGAGCCAATAGTTGCTGAATGAGTGTCCTAATCAGCGGTGGATTTTACATAAGGGGCTGTAGGGTTGCAGCACCCCAAGTAAAATCAGCCACTTCAGTGAGCCACTGTGACTGGAGACAGTGGCGTCCCTCCCCGCGGTGTCACACGGTGCGGGGAGGGACGTTGAGCACGGTGCAGCCCCTGAAAAGGGGTGTGGCCTCGTACAAAAGGGTGTGGTCTTGCGGCCCGATCCCTCTCGTCCCGTTTTTTTAATATTACTGGGAGGGGGTGCAGGGGGTGCTGACTGCATTGTGTTGCAGTGCCGGCTCCCTCACAGTGCCAGGAGCCGGGTGCTGCACTTACTACTACAGTGCAGCACCCGGCTCCTGTCACTGTGGGGGAGTGTCAGTCTGCACCTTGGTGTCACCCTCGGCGGGTGACACCCGGGTGTGGCCCATACCACCCGCACCCTCCTTGTTACGCCACTGACTGGAGATGGCTTCCCATTGGAAGCGCCACCTGCCAGTCATGTACAGGATACAGGACAGGCAGCCACAGGGGAATGTGTCTCCTCCCCCTGGGACTACCAGTCCAGGCTGCGATTAGCAGAGAATGGCTTCCAGTGGAAGCCGCTGCTCTGCCTTTCGGGCAGCCCTACACAGCTTCTCTGGGCTGCAGTTAATGCAGCCCCCAGAAGCCAGTGTTATGCGCATGCGCTGCGCCATTGCCGCTCGTGCGTATGCACTGGTCCTGACGCCTGCCAGATCTGTTGCGCAGACGGCCAGCCAGACCAGCCGACAGCAGCGACAGCCCCCCTCATATAAGAGGGCAGGAGCCGCTGCTGGTCCTAATATAAAATATACCTTTTTCATTGCTCCAGCGGCGCCTCTACATGGATAGCTGGCCGATGACATGAAGGAAAAGCAGCCAGCAGTTAGTTATATGTTATTTAGATATTATTATTATTATTATTATTATTAATAATAATAATAATAAATAACATTTATATAGCACTTTTCTCCTAAGAGGACTCAAAGTGCTGTACATTTGCCTTTACAGCACAAAATACAAAACAAGCTTAACAATGGACATCAGTGAAATGTTTGGGTGAACAGGTGAGTCTTGAGTCTGTTTTTGAAGGACTCTAGAGTGGAGGCTTCTCAAACTGTGCGGGGAAGCGAGTTCCATACAGTTGGAGCCACAAAGTTGAAAGCTCGACCACTAAATGAATTACAGAAAATTCTACTGTAGTTAATGTTAATAGTCCTTCTTCAATGGATCGGAATAATTGAGTGGGACAGTAAGGGATCAGAAGCTGCTTCAAGTAACTTGGGCCCTGCTCATGTAGTGCTTTGAAAGTAAAGGATCCGCCATCCTACAGGTAGTGAGTGAAGGGATTAGAGAATTCAGCTGCATTTTGTACCATCTGCAAGAGGTGCAATTCTTTTGCTAGGAGACCAAGGTAGAGGGCATTGCAGCACACACATATTACGTTGTACTTTACAGAGAATAATTTAAGATATTCACATCAGTCCCGGCCCCAGTGGAGCTTACAATCTATATTCCCTATGCTAACCACTACACTAGCCGTGCTGAACTAAGATGTCAAAGTGAAGCACCACACTACCAGTATGGGTAGCAGAGAATGTCGCACAAACTTTCCATTTGCCAAGGTAAGAAGCAGGTTGGTGAGAGGAGAATGTCTCCTAGGCTGCACCCCATGACTTGCGCTGGCACCTACGCATTTGTGATATATAAATGTCTATTCTTAATAAATATGGTACATAAAGGTCTATTCCTTTTAGAGACACAACTGGAAAACAATAGCATAAGAGAAAGAAATTAACCCAGTTAACAAGCTGAAAATGTAATGTATTGCTAGAAATAACAGTACATTTACTTTTCAGTCTTTAACACTGACACTTTACTAAGCCAGTATTAAGAGAAAATACTGTAAAATTCTGTTGTTAAATACACACATGTGAATATGACCTTCATCCTGAACACGTCCCTGTGCGGATGTCTCTTAATTTTAAACAGCTCCACTCGTACTACAGACCTGCATTTTAATCAACACAGCACTGTTCTATGCATTATTGTAAAAGTTGCAAAAACTATGGGCCCCATTTAACAATGAGACATAACTCCTTTAGCACTCACTAAAGGGGTTATGTCCTCCTTTCACTATTTACCAAACAGCAGTATAAATGAAAATAAATTAATTACTCGGGCTTGTTGTAGGGGCTGGTTCCGCTGCCCCCATCCTTCTTGCCAGCATCAGCCTCTCCTCAGCCCTGCATACTGTGTTTTAACATTTTTTTGTAGGTGGTGTGGCCAAGTTTCAGCGATAAGGCTACACCCATACAGTACCCTGGCCTGCTCTCTATGGGCCTGACCACATGCACCTTCAATGACAGTGACCCATGCATACAATATTCAGTACCTACAGTGCCCCATACATTATATTACATACAGTGATCCATACATACATTATACAGGACCCACAGTGCCCCACACATATTTTATATAGTACCCACAGTGACTTATACATACATTATCAGTGACCTTATTTTATTATACCAATATAATTTCAGTATTGCCGCTATATTAGTTATAGTAAAATATCAGTTATAACAGCACAGTGCTCGCACATTTATTGTACCAGTAGTGGCCCTATATTGGCCAAACCAGTTTAGCCTTTATTGAGGCCTCACATTGCTGAGAAGGATTGTGAGTGAGGAATGTGAGTTTCTATTTGCTAGAGTTGTAAGGCTAAAGGGGTGAGTTGCAATAAATTTCTGTCGTCATGGCTACATGTGGGCACCAGAAAGCTTCTGTAATCATGCTGTCCTCCCAATCTGATACAAAAGTACTTGTGCCATCAGTTTGGCATGGGAATGGTACATGCATATAGTACAAAGACTTGAGGGAAAAACAATAAATACTGTGGTGGTACTTCAAATTGACACAGTAAGAATGTATTCATTTTATATATATATATATATATATATATATATATATATTTCTTTACTACACCATTGAATAAATCTTAATAGAATAAGATGAGTAAACTTCAAAATTAGCAATAACATGTGTGTACATGAATATTAAAGACTATTATGATGTAACTGCTAGCTTCAAACAAAATGTGTCAACGACTGAAAAACATAGTAACACGAGCTGTAGCATCAAAAAGTATTTTAAACATGTAAGGAGGAAACCCAAACAATGAAGGAGCTAAGCCAGAGGTTCCCAAACTCTGCCATCAAGTCCAGGTTTTAAGGATATCCATGCTTGAGCAGAGGTGACTTAATTAGTACCTCAGTCAATTTGATTTAACCATCTGGATGTCATGGTTTTGGTTTTCTATTGATCTGGCCCGGGACCCTTAGGTATGATGGATGTGCATAGGATACGTGGAGTCTTGATGGTACTTTGGCTTATGGATTTAAACAGGAGTGTAGGCACACTAGTAACAATGTAGGAACTACTGACTTGTGATAAGCACGGATACTGAACTGGAACCGGAGTGAACAGACCTGGCCCACTGGGCTACCCCTTGCCTTGTGACCTGCCAAAGCCAGCAAGACAAGGGATACATTCCAGGGACAAAGGTGACACTAGCGACAGAGGGAATGAAATGCGGCTGCATGTGCCGATTCAGTAACGGAGCAGGACAGCAAGTCTGTATGCAGCGTGGAAGTTGCGGCGCTGACAGGTAACGATGAAACACGGCAGCTGATAGAATGCAGGAAACAGTTATACACATGCTGACTCAGTAACGGAGCAGGAGAGTAAAGCTGGCCACACATCTAAAGATTATCTGTCCAACCAGCCAACTAGTTGATTGGTTGGAATGAAAATCTGGAATACAATCAGCAATTTGCTCCCAAACGCTGGAAAATGGACCAAAACTGTTGTTTGAATAAATAGTTTAGATCAAACATTTAATAAACTTGTCTAAACTCCATTTTCATCTGTTTTCTGGCATTTAGGAGCAAATTGCTGATCATCATTTACTCCCATCCATTACCAGATTTTCATTCCAAAAAATCAACAAGTTGGATGTAAGTTGGTCTAGTGTGTGGCCAGCTTAAGTCTGTATAAAGCGTGGAAGCTGCAACGCTGAATAATGATGAATACACAGCGGCAGATGGAATGTAGCTAATAGCTGAGGACGGTAAACCGCAAGTAGTCCACTAAATAGCAATGGAAGTCATAGGAGACATGATATCAGAACACAAGGAGTGAGACCTGGAGCCAAGAACTATTCTGGGAAGGAACACATTGTTCATGCAATGTGCTGACTCCTGGTGCAAGTTTAAATAGCAGACAGTCCAGCCCCATTGGAGCAGAGGATCAGGTTAGCACTGCTAAGCTGCTCAGGTGCATCAGGTAATTACAATGGAATATTTCTGCATAGGCCTGGAGACAGCAATGAAGGAGTGTCTGAGTTAGTCAGAAATGCTAAGACCCAGATTCGTGACACTGGATATCCATAAAACATGGACTGTAATGGCAGAGCTTGGGAAACCCTGAGCTAAGAACATGCCTACCACTGATATTACACCGTAGTGCCAAAAGTCATGGGATAGCAGTAGGTAAAGGTAATGGTAGGTTGCGTCACCGTACTGTGAAATCTTGGAAATGCCCACACCTGCATCAGTTGTAATCTGACATTTCATGTGTCCCAGGAATACCTCATGGAAGGCATTACCACCCACGGTGGACATTGCATTGGCAGACCACAGGTGATTAACGATCGTGACCAGTGGCCTCTGGCCAGATTTATCTGTAGTAACAGACAAGCAACACTGGCTAATATCACATCCACATTCAATGCAGGAGGTACCAGACACATATCCAGCAGGTCAGTTTAGCGTTCTTTAGCTTCCATGGGATACAGGAGCAAGACCCACCAGAGTGCCCCTGTTAACACTATGACACCGGACACAGCGTCTCACCTGGGCTCATGATGTCACTCATTTCACACTGGATGACTGGCAACATGTGGCGTGGTCCGCTGAATCATGGTTCCAGTTCTTTCGGGCTGATGGTAAGGTTCAGGTGTGGCGCTGACCCCATGAGGCCATGGACCCAGTTGTCAACATGTAATTGACTAGTAACCTCTACCCAAGTTGTCCAGAAGTAGTTCACGGAGCATTTTGGAGAGTTCCGACGAATGGTAAGGTCCATTTGCACCCAAGATCCTGCACCTACAAATATCAGGGAGCAGTGGTAAGCTATGAAGATGACATGTGTCAACATCTCTCGAGAGGTCACTCACCCACAGCTAATGCTAATGCGGTGTCCTGCTGTGGGTTTCAAGATAGAGACTCTGGAGACAAAAAGTAGCAAACTACAGCCCCTGAAGAATTAGAAGTGGCTCTACGGGGCAATTGCGACCAGAGAGCCTCTGCAGGAGACGTCTGTAATGTCCAGTGGAGGAAGGGACACTTCTGGCCCTGAAATTTAGCCCATGGCTTCAGAAGCATGACAGGGCCCCAGCTATGGAGGACTCATAGAGAAACCGGAGACACGCGTCTGCAGACCAGCAGGTGGTATCGCCAGCAGAGAGGGTTCCGGTCCAGATGGTAAGTGGAGGGCTCATCTAAAGGGGGCTCAGGAGTGCCAGTAAAGGAGAGCTCACAGCGGCATGCCTGCACGGGCTCTCAGTCAGGCCATGCCCACCAGCTAAGGGAGAGCTCACAGCGGCACACCTGCATGGGCTCCCAGTCAAGCCACGTCCCTCAGCTAAGAGAGAGCTCACAGCGGCACGTCTGCACAGGCGTCCAGTCAGGACAAAGTGTTTGCACAGGCTCCCAGTCAGGACAAAGTGGCGAGCTATCAAAATTAAGCCTGCAAGCTACCCGTAGCTCGCAAGCGACGACTTGGCGACCACTGTCATAAACCAACGATTATACCTGTACTAAGGGCGTTCGCAAGCGGCCCGATGTTCTGCGTACGTGCATGTGCACGTTTCGTTCTGCATGTGCGCCAACTACACACTGCGATCGCATCCCTCTCGCTCGCCCAGCAAAGGCAGCCCAGGGTAATGAGTAACAGGAGAGGCCGTTTGTGGGTGGTTACAGGGGCAGGACCTGAGTGTTTCAACGCCATTTTAGAGGCGTGCATAATTAACAGGCAGCGTCATAGTACACGTCACTTGCCTTTTTTTAGACTGATTTCCTTGCAATGCTTGTGGTAGGGTAAAGCTACCTCAAGCACTGCGTTCACATCTGATGGTGCTCGATGTACCAATGTTTTAATACACTTCCTGGAGATGACGTTTTGCTGGTGGGCGGCTCTGCCTGTGCGATTGGGCGTACGCATACACAAAGTGGCTGCTCGCTAAGACATGGTGGGCGTGCTTATGCCTTGGCCTGCGATCGCTTCCCGTGGCGTCACTTTGACAAATTTGCATATGTATCCAGCGAGCGTATGCAGATAGAGTACGGGTCTGAATCAGGCCCTAAGGCTCTACTTTTAGGGATTACACTTAATAATTGCCAATATGGATCTTAGATAGAGGAAAGTAGTACTGGGGGGGAACAATGACGGCAATTAGCCAGTGGATATGCCCCGCAGCCAATTGATCATGCCGCGTGGGGAATAGCTATTCAATTAATTAGCCTTTTCCCAACGAGGTAAACACTGGGTTACTGCGTGCTGACTCATTAATTCCACGTAATATGAGGAATCATTGGGTTTTCCCACATGTTAAACCCCATCAGGGTAACTTTTATCGCAGACTTTTCCTCGCTGCTCCTGAAGCTGTGAGGAAAAGTCCACCTCTGGGGTAAACCCCGCTAATTGAATCGGCCTGCGTGGGTAATTAGACGTGGGGTAACACTCGTGGCTAATTGAATCTCCCTATAGATCTAATTAAAATGTAAGTAATAAAACAAAAATTATTAAGTCAGGAAAAACTAAGTTTCATATTTTAAAATGCATTTTAAGAGGCAGAACATGAGTCTTGCCTTGGTTCTCCTTGCTACTAGTAGTACTGCTAAACAATGCCTAAGTCATAATTGCCTGTTCTCCCGGAATATTTGGGAGACTTCTGAATTTCGGGATGCTCCAGCTACCCAGTTCCAAACCACCTACCCGATTAACTGTGGTTTGATTCGCACCATGGCTCAGCAATGGACAGGCTGCGATTATGCAATTAGCAGACCCACGTTTTGTATCTCCTAACTGGACCGCCCCTTCCAGAGGGGAGCTGAAGAAAAATGGCAAGCATGGCCTAAATGTTTTAAAGAGATGCTACCGATTGGAAGGGGTTGTCAAGGAAGATTGGGTTGTAGGTTGCACAAGTAAAGCCACCTCAGGCCCATTGGCAGCTGTATCACAGGCAATATAGAAGTACCAGGCTTATTTTCTCTTTAAGCATAGCAAATATGTCAGTTTGCACTGTAGCCAGTATCCATTTTTTAACAACATCTCTCAGCGTACCCAGTCTGTCACCCTAGCTCCTGACCTACACAGAAATTTCAGCATGCGCACTTATTGCCACTCATTCATAGGTGATAGGCATTGACAAATAACTGTCAGGCTGTCAATCATGATCAGAGACTTTGCACTGGAAAATCAGACCCAGCAGGTGACAGTAAAATGGTAAAATGGCACATGTAAGTTAATTAAAGTTGTGTTGTGAAAAAATAAATATTTAGGTGGCGTTATACTTTAAGTAAACCGAGTTATACTTTAAGTAAACAAATAAAGCTCTACTTGCACCCTGGCATGGTATGTAAGGAAATAAGAATAGTCAAATTATAGGAAGTCTGTAATATACACAATTTATATAAAAGTATGTGCAGTGAATGTATTACTGCTGGAGACCCTGTGTGACCTTGGACAAGTCACTTTGTCTCTGAGTCTCAAGCACTAAAATTCGATTTTAGGCTCAACTGAGCAAGGAAACTGTGACTGAAAAATGTTGTGTATAATAAGTAAAATGGTATGGTCTATATAGAAATAAAAACATTATTATCATCCAAAATAACTGTAGCTTCCAGATAATCAAAATATATAATATGTTTAAGCAGTCGTAAAATATATTTATATTCTATAAAAGGAAAAAATGAAAAGAGAAAAACAAAGTAGCAGATCCACTGCTTTTATTATATTCTTCTCGGAATACAGTCTAACTCAGGCCTCAAACTGCTGGTAATACATAACAAATGCACTGAACTATGCATGATTCCAGGAAACCCAGCGCCTCTGATCGTCTCACACCAGTGATCGTGCTAAACTCTTCAGGATGTCAATAACTCTGCTTTAAATTGGTAAAATAATCAATAGGCTTGATAATGTAGAAAGGCATATAGGGGTCTGCAGAGACCAGAGCCATTAATTACACACACAGAAGTGGTTTTTATCAAACTGAGACTTCAATAACACATTTACCACGCTGTGTCCTTTCAGGTAGTGGGAACTGGCACAGACTCAACATGCTGAAAAATATACACAATCCTTCAACTTGTGTTACAAGTTTGTATGCACAAGAATATAGCAATACGCATCACTGGCATCAGGGTTTGCTGAGTCACGTGTGCTGGGAAAATGAGTAAAACACAGGAAAACTACAGCTAACTCTAGACAAATTTGTAGTTATGTTTTTAAAACACTCTTCATGTGCTTTTACCAATAGAATATATTGTGCCGCCAGTGTACATTAGTATAACAGGAAATAGGTTGCGTCACATTTTAAAAGTGGCATTACCATTTTAAACTGCAGTAATGGGAACAGGCCCACAAAAAAACAGTCATCCTATTTTTAATGCAGTTTTCAGGCATTAGCTGCTGAAAGGCACAATAATTAGTGTTAATTAACACTTATAGTACAATCAGTTCTTCTGTTGTATATGTTCTTAATAATGTTAAAAATATGAATTACAACATGTTAACAATACAAAATGTTACACAATGACACGATGATAATATCCTGTTTTGCATTTCTTACTATTGTTTTTCTCCTTAGGCATATTTTATTGGGCACACAATGGACCTCATTCAGAGTCGGTCAAATCGGCCGCACGGTCATACGCGAAAAGGGGTCGTATATGCAAATGATTCCCTCGCAAGTTTCTTCCCTAAGTTCGGATAGGTAGCTGTCCGACCAAGGGGAGGAAGAGGTCGGAAGACAAAAAATTACGCCCCCTTTTCGTGCGCATTGCACGTCATCTCCGGGCATATAAGGATTAATCGAGACCATCGGCAACCATCGAAACTGGTTGTAGAGCTTAAGGTTGACCATACCCTCTCTTAAGCTCTACGATCATGTCAGTGTAAAAACCTCCCATGTCACATGTGCCATGACACTACTTTGTTAATTATGCACTCCCATAATCCATATGCACTCCCATAAAACGCCGTCCGCATAATTAGGCACGCCTGCGTTCGGATCTCCACTTCCCCGTTTTCAAGCACCTTCCCCTGTTACCACCCACAAACGCCTCAATCTGTCACTCAAACTACCGACCTGGCTGTGTTCAAGGAGAGAGAAATTTCTAATCGTAGCGGCTAGTTTGCACACGCGCATTGCGAACTTTACGCATGCGCAGTATAGCGAACATCGACCGGCCGCTTCGACCGACTCTGAATGAGGTCCAATATACTGTATGACAAAGTGCTCAAAATGTTTGTATGTATTGACAGAACTATATCCATGACCATTTGTTAGATGGGGCACGGTTTTTAAATCTAAATCTTAAGTATCTGTAGTCATGTCCATCTGTAGACATGTCCTTTACATGTATTAAATTAAAAAAACCTGTAAAATATATCACTTTTTATAAAAAAAACAATACAGAACAATAAATGATTACTTCCATGCAAATAGGGCAGCTCCAGAAATGTACCTAAAGTGTAATAAAATTCCCATACCATCATTTGAACCTATTAAAAGATTTATCACAGTTATATGACCTAAGAAAAAACAGATTTTATCTTACTATTTTGACCTATTATTTTTTGTTTTCATGGAGTTGCTAATTGAAAATCCACTACTATTTTGAGTTATGAATCTGCTGCCCCCTTCTGTTCAACACAGGCATTGTTTTCTGGTTGTCAGAGACGGAGTCAAGGGCCTGATTCCCTACCGATCGCAACTGCGATTACGCATCAATCAGCCGATTGTTGCGTTCTGCGCATGCGTATGCATCACAGTGTGCAACTGGCCACTGCAATCGGGACTGCAGACCCATCGCAGAGTGATTGAGAGGAAGTGCCATTTGTGGGTGGTGATGGGGAGGTGGTCGGCAAAACGCAGACGTGCCAGTGCATTTTAGCGTAGTTGCAGGGACGTGCATAAATTAGCCACTCCAATGAGGACTCATAGCGTTAGCAATTCCTGAGTAAGGTCAGAGCTTGTGAAAGTGAGCGTGAGGCTGCGATTGTACTCGATGCTACCGATGGTTTCGCAGTCTTGCTAAACATTACGGAAGTGTGTAAGGTAAAGTGGGCATCCTTATGTAGTGCTGTGATGGCATAGCGATCACATTGGATTAGCATACTATCCCACTGAGACTGTGTGCGTAATTGCTATTGCAATCACAGTTGCGATCCTTACTGAATCAGGCCTTGAGTTGTCTGGAGCTGCCTCTTTTGCAGACAATATGACTGTCTATCAGCCCTATCTCTCATTTCCAGCCTAACACTGACTGAAGAATTCTGGATAATTTACTTCTCAACCTTTTTTCTATCCTTTCAATGTACCTAGTATCCCTCTACTACATAATTCTAATTAACAAGAGCTGGCATATACATAGTTATTTGTACATGTAATTGAGATTTGAAATGCCAACCTTTCTTCATACATCCAGGTCCATGGACGGGAGTGCCATCTTTATTACATAATGTTTGGCAGGTATTCATCATGTTTATTATGATATTTGCACAGCTAAGACATATGCACATGAAGGGCCTGATTCAGATTTGCAAGCTAGTTCCACGCAATTCCTATATGGAGGCAGTTGGCCGATGCTGGAAGTACTCTCGATGGTTAATGCTGGGCGATGCAGAATTAATTTGGTAGCAAGAGCCGTGGGTTTCAGTGGGTGTTCCTGGAAGCTAACTGGGGTTGGTTAGGCAGATGCGGACGTGTCGCTGACAGGATGCCATGTTCACCTGGAGAAATGCCTCCAGCCATAGGGCTGATGCAAGCTTTGATGGTGCAACATATGGTGCAGTGATGCACCCAGACGGATTAGCGCTGCTGGAAGTGGGCATCTCAGTATGAACAGAATCGGTCACAACATAAGCATATGCGCCTGCGGAAAAAAGAAGCTGCCAGGTCTGCGTCCATCTCTGAATCATGCCCAAATTGTCTAAGCCATATCTAATTATACAGTCATACAATAATATGCTAATTTCATACAGCTCGTTTCCATAAGATGTCTTTACCGTTGTCAACTCTCTAGCAGTCCTAGTCTGTCCAGCATACAAAGGGACAAATTGACATGAGAGGACTCTGAAACATATAATGGGGCATGAGGGGCCTACAATCTGAGAAATAAATAAAATGGTTGTATAACTCTACAGTGCTTTTGACCATGCTCCTTCCCACTCCCCCTGTCCGGGATTTTAAAAATAGAAAGGGTTGTATTCCTAATTGCATGGTATTAGCATGTGGTAGTCTGAGCAGTGGTATATAATTGGAATGGGGGACAGTGAAAGCCACCGGAGATTGTAATGAGATTAGGAAATAATAAGTATCAGAAGTGTCGAAGAACGTGGAAATTAGGCTGCTAATGAGCATGAGAAACATATATACAAACACACACAAACTGTAGTGACAAAAATCATGGGATAGATGCCTAGTATCGTGTAGGGCCCCTCAAGCTAAGCAAAGTGCAGCAAATCAAAGTGGCATCGATTCCTTCTGGAAGACTTCTGGAGAGATGTTGACCCATGCCGTCTGAATAGCTTCCCACAGCTCCCTGATAATTGTACGTGCAGGATCTGCGAATGGACCACTCCACCACGTCCCATAAATGTTCAATTGAGTTCATGTCAGGTGAACGTGGTGGCTACACCATTCATTAGAACTCTCCAAAATGCTCCACGAACAAATTCTGGACAACTTGGGACCGATGACACTGTGCATTTTCCTGCTGGAATATTCCAATGTTGTGGGGTACATGAAGTCTAAGAAGGGCTGCAAATGGTCATCAAGCAATGCAATGTAGTGGTTACCGGTTAATGACCTGTTCAGGTGGACCAGCGGACCCAACCCATGCCACGTGAACACATCCCACACCATTATGAAACCACCACCAGCTTGCACGGTGCCTTGTTGACAACTGGGATCCATGGCCACTTGGGGTCTGCACCGCACCCGAACCCTACCATCAGCCCGAAACAACTGGAACCACGCCACATGTTGCCAGTCCAGGATCCAATTAGCGACATCACAAGCCCAGGTGAGGCACTGTGTCTAGTGTCATAGTGTTATCAGGAGCACTCTGGTGGGTCTTCTGCTCCCATATCCCATGGAAGCTAAAGAATACTGCACTGACCTGCTGAATATGCATTCTGCATTAAATATGGGTGTGATTTGAGCCAGTGTTGCTTGTCTGTTACCACGGACAATTCTGAGCAGCCGCCGCTGGCCACGATCATTAAGCACTCGTGGTCGGCCACTGTGCTGTCCACAGTGGGTGGTAATGCTCTCCATGAAGTTTTCCCAGCACACACATGATACTGTAGAATGAGGAATGTTGAATGTCTGCACAACTTTGGAAATGGAATGTCCCATCCATCAGGCACCCACTATCATGTGCCAAGATGGAACATCAAAGCCTTTTTTTCTTAAGACGTTTAAGATCCGCATGTATGAGTAGAGGGACATTAAATCGCAGTATTGTGGAAAGTGTTCTGACCTACAGGATTGTCGTATGGTATGGGAACTGTACCGCGGCAGAACATATGGCGCTAGCAAGGGTGGTTAGAATGGCTGGTAGAATAAATGGAGTTATGCTACCATGCACCCAGGAGATCTGTGATAAGAGGCTGATGAAGAAATCTAAATCTATCTTAGTAGATCCCAGTTATCCAAACCATGTATTCTTTAAGAAGTTTCTATCAAATAGGAGCTTTAGAGCTGTGTGCTCACATACAAAACGGTTGCACAATAGCATTTTCCTTAGTGCATTGCGTATGCTAAATTATCGTAATAACCCTGATTTGTTTATATTATGATGTTTTCTTTTGACTATTTAAATAGTAGTGTAATTGCTGCCTGTCTTATTATGTGGTATAGTGCTGCTTGGTTTTTCATTGACATCACTTGTGTTCATTCATGCCCGTTCAACTCTGATAATTCTCGTTGCCTTGCCATGAGCAGCCTAGCCAAACCAGCCACTGAACTGGGGATGTGGGTGAGATCTGTGAGTCTGGTCTACTCTCCTGGGAGTCTGGGAGAGCTCCACCAGAATCGTGAGTCTCCTGGACATTCTAGGAATATAGGCAAGTTTGTTAGTGTCACCAAATATGCAATCGACAACTATATGCAACACTTAGTGTGTAAACACAACTATTATAAGTTATGCATTAACAGCAGGGATTATCATTGTACAGATTAATTGGTCAAGCAGCATCTATGAATACCAATGATAATTATGTCAGGACAAAGAAACCAATACAACAGCACTCACTCATATAAAAGCAAATACACAATTGGACTGTCGAATAACATGTTCCCATTTTTCACCCACAATTACATTGAAAATGAATCCTTCCTACAAATAAGGTAAGATGGTCATATTGAGAATATGGAGCGTTTCATAGATCATCTTTCTGACAGGATATGGTGTAATATTATTGGTGTCATGGCAGTCCATGTAATATTTTTGACAGTGTGGTTTTATTGTCACACAGACAGCACAGTGTTAAATGTAAGTGTTGTCATACTGACAGTAATTACATGTAGCACTGTTTTATTATTGTAACAATGACAGCCACATTACATGTAATATCATGCTGTCCACTGCAAGAAAGACTTTACACTTCGCATTTCAAAACAAACGTACTGATCTTATGGTTGGTAGTATATAATTTTATGCTGCCATAAATATGCTATTACTCTGTAAATTGGACTAGCAAAGTTAAAATAGGAAATCTAACCTATTTCAAAGGTATGGAAATATACAGTAGGTCTTAACCAATATCTATTAACGTTTCAAATTGAACTATACTGTGTGATGTAATCATAATAAAAATGAAAGCAATTTAATGAAATTATTAATTTAATTTTCTATTCTTAACAATTAACTTTATTTAAACTTACTCTATTTTGCTCAGTATGTAATATGCAGAATACAGTATACAATAAGTAGTAATTTGGTAAAAATAGATGTTGGACTGATGCGTAGCTCCCGAGGCAGTGGTTTTACTATAATATGTTATTTAGAAACAACTTGATATTTAAACATTATTTTGTGCCAAAGGTTGAATACAGTTGATGTTTAGGTCAAATGGATAGCTTACTCATTGCATCGATGCACAAGAAAATTTCTTTGTGGGGCACTCTTTATATTTGTATATCTTTAGAACATAACTTTTATTATTGTACCTCTAAAAACTGTGGCAAGATATATCTACATAAAAAAGTATTAAATCATAATTGTGTCTTCGATATATATTCTACATAAAAAATTTTAAACCATAATAGTGTCTTCGTTTTCTTTCTTATAGGTTATAAAGAAGTGTAATCTCTCCTCTTATAACGGGCAATGTAAATAGTATGTCTTTGTCAAAATGTTTACTTGCCCTTTAAGAGTAAATTTGGCCCTCCTATCTCATAACATAAAATAAGAGGGATAAAAAAGATTTAAGGTGTGTACACACCTGACAGATACAGTCAGGTCCATAAATATTGGGACATTGACAGAATTTTCATAACTGAAGGGAAAATGCCCCAAGAACAAGCAGGAACTGAAGACATTTGCAGTAGAGGTCTGGCAGGGCATCACCAGGGATGAAACCCAGCGTCTGGTGATGTCTATGCGTTCCAGACTTTAGGCTGTAATTGCCTGCAAAGGATTTGCAACAAAGTATTAAAAAGTGAAAGTTAGATTTAGGATTGTTTAGTTTGTCCCATAACTTTTGACCCCTTAAAAAGTGGGAGGCACATATAGAAACCGTTGTAATTTCTACACCGTTCACCTGATTTGGATGTAATTACCCTCAAATTAAATCTGAAAGTCTGCAGTTAAAGCTTGTTTGTTTCATTTCAAAGTCATTGTGGTGGTGAATAGAGGCCAAAATATGAAAATTCTGTCAATGTCCCAATATTTATGGACCTGATATCTGCAGATGATGGTCGTTCATACACACTGCACACTGAACGGCCATCATTTGCTTGTGCCCTCGGGTCCCGGCGGCAGGGAGGCGGGACCTGGCGGCCGGTGGGCAGGTCAGGGGCGTGTCCCACCCCCCTCCTCGTGGCTGCTGCTGTGTCCATCGGCTGTGCAGCACAGCCGATGTGATATGTCGGTGAACGACGACATTCTCCGACATATCGCGGGTAGACACTGGCCAACGTGCAGCAGATATAAGGGCTTATCAATTGATCGGCCAATGTATCTGTCAGTGTGTACCCAGCTTTACCCTCTTCTGAAATAATCAGGTACAACTATAATTCTCAATGGAATGGGTATGTAATGCCGGCTGTCGGGATGCCTCCTGTCAAAATACCGACAGCGGCATCCCGAGGGTTGGTATCCCGACACGGGTTGAGTAAGTATACTTACCCTCCTCCCTTCCTCCCTAACCCTCCCTTTTTGTAGCCTTACCCTAACCCTTCCCACCCCGCATCCTAACCCTCCCCGTTAGTGCATAAACCTAAGCCCCCCTTCATGCCTAAACCTAACCCTCCCCCCTTAGTGCCTAACCCTACCCCCCCTAGGGGTGCCTAACCCTAACCTCCCCCCAAAAAACCTAACCCTAATCCCCACTACGCTCCCTTGACCTAAACCCCCCACACGCAGCTAACGCTAAGGGCGCCTCGGCATTACCACGTGTGGCTTGGCATCTTCAGGATTCCAGCATCAGGGTTAAGATAGGCATCAGTATTTCAACGCCTATCTAAAGTCCCTTGTCGGGCTTTGGATGTCGGTATTGAGACTGGCGGCATCTCATAACTACATCCTTCTCAATACTGCAAGGCACAGGTTTTCCTTATAATCTATAAGAGTGTACTCTTTTGGCTTAGGTTAGCCAGAAACAAAGAACTGATTCCTGTCCTCCACTGCTTCCCCTTTTCCCTGACTTTCTTTCTTGCTTTCCTTCCTATTATCCCTCCCAACCCTGTTTACTCTTTATTAAGGAAAACGTTTTTAACTACAAAATGTCAGAACAACTGGACTGATTCAGATGTGGACGGTAATGCAGTTGCAGCTGGGATATCGTAAGCAGCTGCTGTGCGAAAATATGCTAATGCATACAGTCACCTGGAAATGTATTGAGACGCCCACTGGCGGCTTCACAGATCCAAGCACGTGTGTACAAACAAGCAGCGGAGATCGCAGATCCTTCTATAATTGACCATAAGCCTATGGTTTCTGGAACTGAAACAATGGCGCCAAGTTTTCTGCATATGGGATCGCAGTAGTATGTGAGACACAACACTAAAATAGCTGCAACACGCCTGTGTTTTTGCCACCAATCCTCAGAACCACCCCCAAAAGGTCCATGAATGTCTATCACTTTACAAAGAAATCTTGGTACGTGTGCAGTGCGACAGCTACACATGAGCAGTCGGCCGATAACCACTCAAATGCATAAGTATCGGCATTGTGGCCACATCTTAATCAGGCCCAATGTCCTAAATGATTTACTGTTGACGGAGTGTGATGCTACCGTAACAGTGATAGGTGGAAGCTTCAGAACGATAGCTAATAACAGCAACTCAATGAAGTTCACAGTGGTCAAACTGAAAAATCAGAACTACCAATCATGGAAATGAAAGGTTAAGATGTTGCTAATAAGGGAGGGTACAGTATGTGGCAAATACAGTAAACAGGTGGACAGGTATAGTCCCCTCTACATTGATTGATCTAGAAAGCCTAAAGTACCATGTCCCTTAGTAAAGATGATGATGATAAAATTATGCACAATTACAAAAGTTAAACTGCTAAAGAAATGTGGAAGAGATACCGCAAGTGCATGAAAGAGCAAATTTCAACATTAAGTTGTATTTAACTAGAAAAGTATATTAAAGTAAGCTAATTAAAAGTCAGCATAATGCAGGACTACATAAGGAGTACCTTAGAATTTGTACAACACCTACGTAGTACTGGAAAATAAATTAGAATAAGAGATTTCCATGCAGTGTTGTTGCTACTCGTTGGACTTGTGGACAGCTATGAAACCGCTTGTGACTGCTCTTGAAGCTCGATCAGACAATGAACTCACTTTAGAATATGTAAAAGGCAATCTTGTGGATGAGTACATATGGAAAACTAAGAAAATATGCTCAAAACATGTTTAGTATTAAAACACGATATTGATGTATTGTCACAGTGTGAAACACATGAATGTTTTGTATGCAAGAAACCTGATCACATAAAGGTCAACTGCTGCATTTTGACATATAGAATGAATCAGCAATCACTGAAGAAGCAATGTAATCAACAGAAGGCCAAACGTTCTACATAAGAGGATGTCAACACTTCAGGTATTGAGACTGCCTTCTTTAATATCAGTATAGGTGTGTAATAAAAGCATACATGGTGTATTGATTCTGGAGCTAAAGTCACATGATAAATGATAAAAGCTCTACACAATAGCTTAACATTATAGAACCTTAGAAGGGATAATGGAAGCTTTCTTCACTAACAAGTCTCCCCTATACTCAGAAAAATAAAAGTGCATAAGCCTAGTCTTGAAAGTAACCAGCTGTCATTGAAAGTACTCACAAGGCAAGACAACACAATGTCATTCAATAATAACATCTGCATACAGATGTGTCCTCATACACCTATACTTTTTGCTCCATATGGCGCAAGACTCCTGGCGCGACTTAGCTGAGCCTCCTTGGCTATGATTCCTGTGCTTGAGTACTTTTTCCTGAATTTTGAGTCTTAAAATGCTAACACCGTATTAAGTAGCTAATATTGTACTAAGTAGCTAGCAGTGTACTTAGTAGTTAACAGTGTACTAAGTAGATAAGTGTACTAAGTACTGTATTTAGGATTAGTACTGTATTTTGTTGTTACAATGAAAGTGGTACAAAGTAGCAGATTACGAGTTACTAAAAAAGGGCCTCTATTTTTTTTCCTTTTAACCAAGATTAAGTACTTTCTCCTGAATTTTGCATCTTAATTCGCTAAGAGTATGCTAAGTACTTAGGACTAGTGTATTTTTTTGTTGCAAAAGTATTGGTATAAGAAGTAGATTAAGACACATATTGTGGGGGCACCAAACTGTGCTATTTGGCACAATTTCAGGATAGGTGTATGTGGACACATCTATAATCATAAAACAATATTCATACTACGTCAATGATGAATTGTACCAACTAACAAGCCAAGTAGGGTCAATATATGAGCTGCATCTATGTGTGGCACTGCGTCAAGGATACAGGAACTGTAAAGCAATAAGGAATTTACCTAGACAGCAGCATACTAATGATATTAAGATTGATCAGTGTAGAAAGAAGAAATCCACATGCTTAAATAAGAAAATGACAAGGATTTTGAAACTAAAAACCTAGCAATAGCACATTTAAACAGCCTCTGGACTGGATACATATGAATGTGGATCAATGAGCACTGACACACCAATGGTTTAGCACAGAGAAAGAAACATACTCTTTGACAAAGCAGGTAAACTGTGCAGCCAACAGCATATTGTGTGAAGCAAACAGGACACCCTGTTATCTCCAGTGAGGTTACACAGATAACCCCATATGATCAATGTAACAGTAAGACATCTGTGTATATGAATGTTTGAAATAAGGTATATGTACATATTCTAAAAGAGAACACCGAAGCTCATGCAAATGAATACATCCTGGTAAACTACAGTGAGATCCAAAAAGGATATAGAATTCTGCATGAAGAAGACAATAATTACCAACAAACTCAACCTGAAACTCAGATATACAAGCAGAGTTATAATAAAAAATAAATTAGGTGTTCAGCCATCAAAGAAGGTGACACAGTAGTACCACATCTACCTTCAGTTAGAAAATCATCCTATCAGTGAGAAGTAAATTAAAGTTGAAATCTCTCAACCAACTCAAGACTTTGGAACTCACTAAATTACCATCAAACAAGCATTTAGTTGGATGCAAATAGGTATTTAAGACAAACAAGTTAAACTCAAGGTAAGAGTCAAAGTTAAATGAAAGTTGTAACACTTTGAAACTAAAACCTTCATAGATGTAACATTTACCTGGGAATATACCAAATTAGTCAAATCAGGACTGTAATCAGTACAGTCCTCAATCAGCTTGGTATGACAGAAACCAAAGGTGTATCAAGCCTGATGGAAACAGCCTATCTGAAATTAGAAAAAGAATCTTATATTTTACCTAATACCGAGAGGTACAGACAAGCAATGGGAGCATTGATGTATAGGTCAATAACTAAACATCCAGATACTGCAGCTGCAATGGAAGTAACCTTTAGACATGTGAGTAAACTTCCCAAAGAGACTGGAATGCAGTCAAGATAGTCTTTAAATATCTTACAAAGACTAAATACATGAATCCCAGGACATCAGCACAAGTTAAACTTAAATGCACAAGCTATGAGAATGCTAATTTGGCAATGATCATCACTAAGTGATCAGTAAGCCAATCAGAAAGCAGGTGTCCTTTGCATGATTATCTACAGAGGCACAATATGTTACAGCAGTTTATGATAGCGAAGAGGTGATTTGTTTGTGCCAGCTGTTAGGGGATCTCAGAGAGCAACAGTGACACATGAAAACAATAATGCATACATCAAGCTGGTATACAGAGAGAAGATCAAAGAACAAAACATAACAATGTCACAAGCATCTATGTGACCTAGTGCAATGTGATACCTCATGACCAACCTAATTTAATTATATACTGTCCTATGAGAGTTCTGTCCCAATGTCACGATCAGGACTGGACAATTGGGGAAGTATGTTTGTCCCCTGCAGCGAATGGGTGTGGTGCGCCTCAACCACTGATGCGCTCAGCAGTTGAAGATTACAGAAGTGTGACTGGCACTTGAGAGGGTGCAGCCTTGCGCTAAATAGCGCTTGGCACACCACTGAGGGTGTGGCAATGACACCTCAGTGACGCAAGCATACCCCCTCCACGTAGTGACTACACCCCCTGTCCCGAGATGCTGACCTCCAGTGTTGGGAGGTATGCTTTACACACTGTAAGACTGTTGGTGTGGTTCTGTGAGAGCTAATATTTGACAAATCCACACAAAGGCCCAAGCTTGAAGAACTCGTTAAAATTTGATAAGTAGTTGTCAAGCGAGGGTGTTATGGTGCATACACACGGTCAGATTTTCCTTCAGATTTGTACAATAACGATTTTAAAAATCATTAAATCGTTCATATCTGAAAGAAAATCTGACATGTGTCCCTGCAACGATGAACTATGTGCGTTCCTTTTTGTCAGATAATGATATCTGACATCTGATGTGTTTGCAGTCAGATTTGGTAGATTTTTATTCATTTTAATATTGTCAAAAATCGTTCGTAGTTCGTAGTTCATGAGATTGTTGGTAAAATCGTTCAAATCGTTCGTAGTTCATCATTCGTCTGACAGATCTGACCATGTGTATGCACCATTAGAATACATTTACTAGTTATCTTATTCTGGCAACAATTGTGCTGTATGAATTTTGTACTTTAATATCACTTCCTGTCTCTAGGTGGCATTGTTAAACTTAAGCAAATAAAGATAAGTAAACTAGACACTGTTATTCAAGATGCATCTTGCTTTATATTTGTTGACCCTGTGATCTTATTACACTTTGGGTCTGATTCAGAGGTGGATGATTTTTTTGGACTGCATCTTTGTACGCAGCGGTACTACAAATATATACAAATGCTGTAGCCAATGAAAATTGTACAAAGATGACCACCAGCTGTGTCTCTAATCCCCCACTTGTGTACAAAGATGCTGAGAATCCCTATAGCTGACCAGAATCTCCTTTGAATTAAGCCGCCGGGACAAGTGCAATTGCGTACACAGACACAATCGCTGGCTGCGACACGCCACAAAAGGCTCACGTTACCCCCACATTTGATTAGCTACTCGCCCGTTACCTCCCATAAACTCACACTGACTGTCAGTCACTTTACGTCTAAATTCTCACGCGACCATGATTGGTAGCCAATCCCGACGCATGCGCAGTGTAAACACCATCGTTCATGGCAGAGCATTCACCTCTGAATCAGGACATTTATCTCTATATTGTCCTGTGGATTTTGTGTGAATTTCATGGCCATTAATAAATAATAGTTTTAAAAGAAGTGTGTAGTTTGGTGCTGTGTAAGAACTGTAGCAGCTTGTAGGTTTGCTCTTTAATAAAAACATCTTCACAAAAAGCTACAAGTTCATAGCACCAGAGGTATCATATCCTACCTCTAGACACCAATAACACATTTTTCATATTTCCAATCAGCAACACAGGGAGATGTTTCAAAATGGCCTAGTCACCAGTTAATATACTTGTTCTCCTGTGAGGATATCTGGAAAGCAAGCACAGTTGAGGAGCCTTGAGGACATGTCAAAGGACTGTTTGCTCTGATTATAATGAACCACATCAGACTGGTTGGTTGCTTTTTAACAAATGATAAACTATTTCTTCTTTTTTTTAGCTAGTTTAACAGCTTAGACTTTATAGATTATTATATTGGGCCATTACACTATTATTCCTTGACACAAATTTTAAATCACATCCAGAAAATTATAGTTTTCAGATCTTACACTTGCGGGTTATAGCAGTAAACTGCAAGAGATTGTATTGAAAAGTCTGTATAAATAAACATATCATATTGGGACAGAGGGCCTGATTCAGAGCCGGACGCTATTTGCGCTCGCTCGTTCAGAAAAAGGGGCCGGCTATTTAAAGTGAGCGCTCGCTCTTTGCGGTCTGTTGACGCCTCTATGTCTGAGCGAGCGAACGAAACATGCGCTCGCTATTTTGTAAAGACGCCCCCTAGCCGCTCGCATCCTACGTCATCTCCGCTATTTATTTGATTAATCGAGTACATCGAAAGGCATCTGAACTGCTCGCAGTGCTTGTGGTAGGATTTTCCTACCGCAATCATGCGAACAGTTCAGGCTAAGAAACAACCAAGTGACGTGGTCGTTGACGCTGCTTAGTTAATTATGCACACCCTTAAAACGCCCGTTTTGACCGTTTGGCACGCCTGCGTTCAGATCTCCACTCCCCGTTTTCAAGCAACTTCCCGTTACCACCCACAAACGCCTCATCCTGTCACTCAAATTAGCAGGCACTCGCTATTTTGCGAGCGCTCGATTTCCGACCGCAATGACTGGTTGGCGCATGCGCATTACAACCCATACGCATGCTCAGATGTGCGAACATCGCTCAGAGCGAACGAGCGGCCGCGTACGAGCGGCTCTGAATCAGGCCCAGAGGGAATAAAATAAAAAACAATTTAGATTATGGGGGTTATTATTAAAGCAAGCACAAATTTGTACAATCTAATAACCAATAGTAATCAATTGGATACTTGTGTTCATTAGTTGAAATGCAATTGCTAATCGTATCATCATCGCCGCTGCATAAGTCACCAGGAAAATGGTTCGGAGGCCATTTTTCTGGCACTTTCTGTATGTGCATGCACAGTGCTTCACACCTGTGCCGCTGACACAATTATGGCATGTAGGAATCCTAACCCAGTTTAATCCACAAATTACACTGTAGAATAGACAAATGGAAGACGTGCATCACCACCTGGTTGTCCTAAGTGATACAGAATTTTTTAATTTTACATCTCTTCAAAAATATTTACTGCGTCTTAAGGGATTCTAGGAACCCGTAAGCCCATCACTGCTCTGAAACTGGAAAACATGTGGAGGCTCTTACTGAAGAGATTAAAGAAAAGTATTCTTAGCTTTTATTCAATACAAATATTTGATTGGAAGAGATTACATTCTCGATCCTGCTGACTGATCTCTGGGTACATCTGTATGTAGACATGGCAAACGGAACACCTGTGCTATTTATCTTTATATAGGAATCATGATGAAGTCTTCCTGATAAGACGCGTTGTACCTGCACTTCCCCCGTGGACAGTTAAGCTTTTTCTATTTCTATTTTGTATGTGTGCTACTTATCATTTGTTTTTCACTGCTAAATAAACTGTATATTATATCCAAAATGGAGGATTACATATCTCGGGACTAATTATTCCTAATGTAGTTCACATACGTTACGTTGCTCTGTTAGCAGTGTTAAAACGGTACACACTATGTTGCATTTCTTTTTTCCATATATCCTAATTCATATTGTGGTCATGCGACCGAAGATATATATATATATATATATATACAGTATATACACATATATATATATAAAATGTATATACATACACACAACATATATAATCACCCACTATATATATATACATATATGTACACTATACACAAATGTCCATGTATATTTCATGTGTCATTTTCTGCTGTTTTTTTTCTCTAGCTTGGAATTTTATTTTTTCATTTGAGCAGTTATACAAATGCCAGGAAATATCCAATATTAGTCTAGCATTCAGAAATCCCAGTCTTCTATGCCAATATTGACTTGATGGAATCCCCTGCCTGGAACTTTTGACAGCTTAGCAAGAAGAAAAGTAAGATCTACACACTGTAGAAAAAAGTCGGCATTGGCTGGACAGACAATACAAAAGAGTAGACAGACAGGCACCACGGAGAACAGATGGACACACAAAAAGGGGCCCATATGAGAAAATGTGTCATTAAAGTTTGAGCACTACAAAGTAGAAATGCAACAAAGATTGATAGCACTTCTGTATTTATCCAGCACTAAGAAAAGATACTTTTCATCACTGTGTAATGTTACCTTTCTAATATGTACTGTAAATGAGATTAAAAAGACCTATACCACTGGCTGATATACACAACAATATGGGGCAGCTCAACAAAGTGCCAAAGTCGTATTTACCACTTTGGAATGTCTAGCGTCTAACTTTGTGCCAGTGCAATGCTTTTCTCTGTACAATGCTTCTCAGTATGTTAATGGGATACCATTTATCAATCAGTCCCTTTTGTCTACATAATTAAGTATAATATTTTATATATTTGGTTACTGTGCCACAAAATTAATCTCTACGGTACAATGCTTCTTGTGCTTATTCACTTCAATAACTTAAGACCAAAGAGGTATAACTGGACTCTAAGTTGAGCCAGGGCATGTTAACACACTTGTGGTATATGCAATAGATAATTTTGATCCCACACCAGTAGTATTTTATATTATAATAAATGGGTTGTGTGTTTATTAATCACTCAGCTCATAATTTTATTACTGTATTTTAATGAATATTTAAGCTGAGGTGCTACCCATCACTCTATAATATATTAGTCCAGAGCAAAAAGCAAGAAAAAGAGATTGTTTAATATTCACACAACCTTTTTCTCTATATAAAACAGTAAAGCTGTTAAAATTATAATCTATTATTTTCCTATTAAAAATTATATGTTTTCCAAAATTCCATTATTAAGGAGAAATATTAAAATTCATGCAAATCAAAGAAAGAAAATTATAAAGTGTAAGGGAAGAAATACAAATAGAGTGTTAAAACTATGTCTTTGTACCGCTGGTTAATTAATTTATATCACTCTTAGGATTGATTGACCTCTTAATATTGTTTGGTTTATAATATTTCTGTAATCTGAATTGCCTGTCACATGCAGGCTTATTATTATATTCACCAGTATTAATAAACCAATATATCTCACATTATATGCACTTCACTGCAGTTCTGGTTTTACCATAGATCGTGTCTCATACAGTAATTAAGGTACTATTTTGTACCAACCAATGTTGTTTTGTTACATTGGTAACAGCTAGCGTCTTTTGTCTATGAGACACTAGTGAACCATTGGTGATCAGTGAGTTCAATTGCTCAACCTGACCTTTGTCCACTGAAGGTGAATATTTCTCTTATCACCTCCCTGACTGTGTGATTACGTATGCAATCTACACAGTTTCTATTCACCGAGTGGAAGAGCTTTTCATTACATAGTCCGTGCAGTGTGCGGGAAAGCTTATTAGGTCATCCCAGTATTATTCAGTATGTAGTCAGCGGTATGACAGAGAAAAGCTGACGCGTGTTTCGCCTGGGCTGCTTTGTCAGGCCGGTACAGAGACATAGTTTTAACACACTATTTATATTTCTTCCCTTACACTATATAATTTTCTTTCTCTGATTTGTATGAATTTTTATATTTTGCCTTAATAATGGAATTTTGGAAAACATAATTTTTCATAGATTATAATTTTAATAGCTTTACTGTTTTATATAGAGAAAAAGGTTGTGTGAATATCATTAAGTGCACCATATTAATTACACTTGTGGTATATACAGAATTGGATGCTAGAGAAAATACTCTTATTTGGAGGGGTATCTTTTATATCTACTATTGGGCGCGTGCAAGTGAGCATTGACAATGATGATTAGCAGCAAAGCATTTAGAGATGCTTAGAACTCATGCAGGCGAGGTTCTGTATTTTTTCAATGCACCTTTTTTTGGAGCAACATATACCCAATTTACCTGCATGAAGCCCAAAATATGAGAAGTAACTGTGTTGTAGCTGTGCATTTGTATTTCACATGTCAGGTTCTAAAAGTGCACAAAGCTCATTACAGATATAAGTAAAGTGATTATTATTCAACTCTTCACTTTTAACTATTAAAATGTGACTCACATAAAACTGTGCAGCTGCTGTACAATATATTTAGTTGAATGCTTTTACCAAATTATCCATGTAAATCCTAACATATTGGAAATACACATTGCTGCATTTCAGTTAGTTTATATGTATTTGTATACCTCCTCAGGGGGGAGCGGGTACTAATTACCTGGGCCTGGGCTTGTTAGAGGGGTTTGGGACCAACACTGCTCCTCCCTACCTCTTATCTGTCAGCAGCCCAGCACATGCTGCTGCGTGCTGGGCTGCAGCGGGAGACTGCTGTTGCCGCTGAGCAGCAGCAGTCTCCTCTCATCTACCTGTGGTGGGGGAGTGATCACACTGATTGGAACTCCCCCTGGATTAGCACCGGGCTGAGGGGGCCACAGCGCCCCCTTCCACAGCGTGCAGAGGGGTTTTTAATTTTGCTCTAAGGGGGTGTGGCCATGCCCTTCAACGATTAGGTCACGTCCCCTTGCCAGTAATGGGGCCTGAGACGGCTCTTAACAGCCCTGTACCTCCTTATCTTGGCTTACTGCAAATGGGTATAAGGGGCGTCACCACAAAACTTTGGGGTTGTGCTCACACCAGTGAAGACATGGCCATGCCACATGGAAGCGCCGGGCTATTCCCAACTTCCCAACCCTATATTCTTGAATTGCTGCACACAACAGTGACAAGTACGCACAATGGGTTGCAGTCATTATATTGACACTTAAAATGTTAACAATCATGTCGACACCACAATGTCATAAGTTACGATGTCAACATTGTTGAAACATGTATGATATAAAGTATATAGGATATACAGTTCCAACAAGGATGCAATTCTCAGACAATTGCATCATCTTCACATCACCACCTCTTTATGTCCCCGATATATGCAACATTGTGCTGCAGAAGTCAGATCATAATGATGTTAAGCTCCCAGCCCCACCTCACACAGTGATCATCTATATCTCCCCACCAGGAACTCTCCCAAGATGAAAAAGATCTAAAGTTGTCGAGTATATTATCAGTACAAGTTTGGCAGTAATACACAGTATTTGTATGTACAGACATAAGGATCAGATAAGGGGAAGATATAGGCAGTAAAAAGTGCCAGTGTGCCACTAAACTTATAGTGAGTGCATCTAAGAAGTAGGAAGGATGCAGCAAGCACAGAGAGTAATGTAGGTGTCTGGTAAACTACTCCCGCCACAACCTCTAGGCCACAAATACTGTGTAAAATAAATGGAGAAGATACTGCATGGCTACTCATAAAGCAGTAGTTTTCAACTGTGTTATGTTTTTGGTAAAAAAAAAAAAAAGGTGATGCAGAGGGAAAGTATAGAAAAGGTGGGTGTGAAATGATTATGCCATTTTAGTCATCGAGTGGTCTAGATAAGGTGAATAATGACATTATTTTTATCATCACACCTCTGTCTATTAAGTGGAGCTTACAGATGCAACTGGCTCATCCACACCCAACTTACACTCAGGTAAGTGAACTTCTGGAAGAACTACCGACTCTTCCTAGAGTCTGGGATGGCTCATTCTAATCTAGAGTCACCCATATATTCTGGGTGGGTTGACAACTGAAATAAAGATATTTTATTTCTTATATTAGAAATATCTTACACATGTAATTATGGAATTGATCTTTCATGAACAATGTTTCATGCTTCTTTGCCTTTTATTTTTTTTTAATGGCAAACAATTAATTTAAATATTACTGACATTACTGCAAGGAAATCAGACTAATGGCCCTGTGAGTCATATGGCCTTTGTAACCTCAGTGTTCCAGTAAGCCGCCACGCTCTTTATTTTAAACACCATTTTGATGAAAGAACTCAACGCAGGAAAATGTATTTGTAGTATAAAGTCATATAAAAATAAATGTACAAGCTAGTTTAATTCTAAGCTTTTTTTCATATCAGGATATAATTAACAATCATCTAGTCCTCCCCATTGGGATCTCCAAAGTCCATGGGGGTCAAGTACCAATTAAATGTATGCCATCGTGGCCCCATACATTGCCATGCAACAAAGTAATATACATCATTAAGTAGCAGGTGCAAGTCTATGATGACCCTTAACAGGCATCATAATTCAGCCACATCATAAGAAATCATCTGCGAGGGTTACATACTGTGCCGGAAGTCTGTCAATTAGGAAATATCCAGGATATTCAGGTAGAGTAGACAAGAACAAACCTCACCAAGTCCTAAAATCTGATCAACCTAATCCATTGTAATAAATAACTGAAATAAAAAGAAATTTGGGAGCCCCTTCATTGAGCATTACATAGTGATAACGTGATACATATGTTTAATTTGGCTCTTTATTACATTCTATTTGAGCAGACAGTGCAAAATGCCTGCAGTTTGAGCAATCTTGCCAGCCAGAGGGACCTCTTTTATTCTGTGAAGTTTTCTGGTGCATTTCCAGCGAGTTTACTAGTCACAACCTATTACATCTGAAGACTTATATGTTTGATATTTAAAAAATCAGAGAAACATTGGAGGCTATTACATTCTTAGTATGGCTTTCATGGAATGGTAGCCAAGAGAAAGCCCCAACCCTCCAACAAAAATTTCAGTACAGCTTAGGTTTGCGAAGTTTCATCTGAATGAAACACAATACTTGTAGACATAGGAGACCAAATTACAGCTATTATACCTTAATGGACAAGGCCATGATTGTCAAAGACAAACTATCATTACAAGAAATTCATAGCAACCATCAATCATGGTGTTAGAGGGAAGACAATTTGGGATTGAAGCCTCAGGGCATGGATATTTTACAGTCACTGAGTACACCAGGTACTTGACAGAAGTTGTATCATGTAAAAATAAAATGATCCTAAGCACACTAACAATTCTAAAACTGAATGACTACAAAAAAAAAAAAAAGAATTACAATTTTGGAATGGCCAAGTCAAAGTCCTGACATTAACACCATTGATATGTTGTAGCTGAATTTAACAGAGGTGTGAAGAAACAAATGACCTATGACAGTGTTGTAGGGAGGATTGGGTAAAATCCCTCAAATAAAAAGTAAAAGAATGATGAAGTAATACAGAAAATACTGCTGTGGTAGGTGGTTCTACAAGTTACTGAACCATGCAATGTACTTACTTTCCCACATCTGGACTCCTACTTATGAAAGGGAGATATGCCCTTTACCTGATGAAAGTAGGTGCTGTCGCTGGATTCTCCCCAACTTTCAAAGCTCTCCAGCTGCAGACAGCTATTGCAGGATATAGCTGGTGATAGTTTTTGCCCAGTCTGTAAGGCACAGGCTGTCCTATATGAAGCTTGGAAATTAATATTCAACTAGAAGGAGAAGTCCAGGCCTCCCGAAAGAATAAGGTTTCTATTATTGATACTAGCCAATATCACCAGGTATCCGAGGGCCTAATTCATAAGTGGACAAAAACAGGTCCAAGTTACATGATTTTAGATGTTTTCATACATTATTAAGAAATCCAAAACTAAAACAAAACATGTGAGGGTGATTTTACCAAAAGCAAAACATTTGAGGGGGTTTTGCCACAATCAAAACACAGGAGTCCACACACATCTCTACTCGAAACCCCCAAAGTGACCCGAACCAGAACTCGGTTCGACTCAAAACCCCAAAGTTCGGGTGTATTTGGTTTTCAGCAGGACTGATAATATACATACTGTACATAGACTGGTGTATGCCTTATTACTACAACAGAACATAACCTATTTCTGTATATTAATAAATAGACCACATAGTGCTATATGATAATAACCTGATAGTATATGCCTCATACTTACTTCAAATGATTCCAAGCAAGAGGAGAAAATGATTAGCCAGGAAAAGAGCTGCTTCGGTAATATGGTACTGTACCTCTAGAGCAGGGGTGGGCAATATGCAGCCCTTCAGCTGTTGTTGAACTCCAAATCCCATCATGCCTTGCAACAGTTTTAAAATGGTCAAACAGCAAAACTGTGACAGGGCATGTTGGTATGTGTAGTTCTACAACAGCTAGGGGGGTCGCTTATTGCCCACCCCTACTAAAGTGTACACTCGTGGTATTTATGAAGACAAGAGACAATTGGGTCCTTGGTAGAGTAATGAAAAAGATACTAGAAGAGTAATGGTATCTGGGTATAATTAAAATATTAGCAATTTTTTTTAAAGGATTTGGGCTTTGAAACCATCACACTTACTGTATATCTGCTCAGTGGAGTCTGTATCCAAAGTCAACTGCTACATAGAGTTTGTAGATAACACATTAATTAATTAATCTGCCAGTCTAACTAGTAAACCCTCTGTAAAATTATGTATGGTTAAACAACTGCATTGCAGAATATTCCTGCATCAGAAAACAGCTAAGGGAAAACTCCAGTCGCAAGTTAAGAAAGAGCTATAAGAGTTTTCCATGTATAAATATAACAGGATATCAGTACTTTATTTTATAGCTGAATAAAGTCATAACAAATAACTGCTCGCGCTTGCTTACAGTTGAACCGTGCCTACTGTGTCTTTCTACAACTCTTTGAAGTGAAATATATTTGGTAAAATTAGTTATTTCTATATTTTTGACTGTCACATGAGATCAATTTATAGAACACCACTTCCGAGTATATGTAGTTGCATGTTCTGACACTAATGGACTGAATAATTATATGTCCATTAGCTTAGTGATGCAAGTAATCTATGGAACCAAAAAAAAAAGGTGTCAATCATCAATTATTTCGACGAGGGCTGTCCCAATGGCATCCCTCGAAATCAATGCTGCTCTCAAAGACTCTTCCCGTCACTCTCAGTTCCAGAACATCTCTTAGAATGTAATATATAATCTTTCAATCTGGCCCCAACATATGTACTAAGAACATATCTAAGTATATGAAACATATCTATGTATATCCATCTATAAATTGTTCCCAGAAAATAACTTGATTTAGAACTGGAAAATATGTATCATTAGCAGCCTCAATCTCGATGAAAAATAGGATTTTTTTTTTTATCATTACGTATCTCGACAATAAAAAATCCCTTGTTGTAATTTCACCAAAAAATATTACATGGGCAGCTAAGTGATAGTTTCCAATGGTAATACTGGCCTAGAGATGTTAACATACCACTTTACCGTGCCATGTCCACTTCCAAAATAAATTAGTCTTAAAAATCATTTAGTTGAAAAATATATGTTTTGTATACATTAATACACTAATACACTAAAATAATAATTTACTAAAAAAAATGCAGCATTTATGTTATACTTTTGAACTGTTATTGCATCCTGAAATTGGGCTAACAGAAGAAGGTGCAATAGCCGCTGTAAGACTAGTGAGGTATGTTGAATCCATTGCCTGCAGAAGCCGACAAATCTTACCACCAGTAGGGTTATAGTAAGTGATAACAATGTTACCATCACTTACTATAAGTGATAACAATGTTACCACTGCCATTAACCCTTGTCATGATTTGAGTGGAGTAAGACCTATCTCAGATAAAATTGAATTTCATTTCGTAAGCAATGATGATTTTCATATTTTATAACTATGCCCTGTGCTTTCTTTGATAATGAGTCCAGGGTGGTGGTTAAGTGGAACCAGTAATCATACTGTTAATCTGGGAGCAATTAATACAAATGTGTTTACCCAAAACATGCTATTCAGTATATCTATTTTACATTCCATAGATTAATTCCATTAAATAATCCTGCTTTTTGATTCTAATGAGCAATGCAAAGCAGGCAGAGTATGAGGCTAAATATTATATAATCATAGATCACTAAAGATATCAATGTCACAGATAATACATAGTAGCATTGTACGTCACTAGACACTAAACAATAATTATTTGGAAGCCACATTTGAAATCTCTGGAATTCTTGACAATGAAGGTGTTACAGATATGGAAAGGTATGAGATCTCTTACTGGAAGCCCATTATTGAAATCCCTGAAAGGAAAAACAAAGAAATGAGCCCACCAAGTGTTTCATCCTGTATGACAGCTTTGCTATTTAATGAGGGGAAAGATGGGGAATACAATAATATCTTTTTTTTTCCGATTTTAGGCATGGTGTTCCAAAGTACGGAAAAAACCCTTATCTGAAAACCCCAACTCCCCAGCACTTAATAGATCTCAGATGTCTCCTCATACACCTAGCCTCAATACTCCATGCAGCGCGAGATGCCGGGTGTGAGTGAGCTGCCAGCTTCTGTGCAACAAGTGTCTTTTTCAGCACAATAGAACTTGGCGTGGAAAAAAGCTGCGGCTGCTGCTTCATAGCACTTTGTCTACAGATTCAGACTCAGTCGCACACAGATACAAGTGTTGCATATCAAATTATTCAGTGCAGTCTACTGGTGCACCTTAGTAGGATCTATTTGCGGCTAAGAAGCATTTTCGGACTCAGACTCAAGACACAAAAAAGACGCTCAACTCAAGCAGAGTCATGTGGAACTGCAGCAACAGAGTATGAGGACACAGCTGTATATTTTGTGACAAACTGCCTTGTATGGGCAAAATGTGATTTGTATAAACATGGGTGCACCAAGGCATACATTTATACCCTTCTTTTAAAGTACAGGCTATTACTTAGAAGCCACAAGTCTCTGTGATGCTGCTCAGGGTCAGATTATCGTCAAGGTGGTACAGATGGGAGCCTAGGGCACGGATAAAGTCTGGGGAGCCATCTGCCATCCACCTATGGCATGCATTAAAGCCATTATTTTTACTGTGCCAGTAACCTGTGCCCAGCAGGCAAGCTTGTGTGGGGGTGGGGAAGATGTTGCTTGGCACTCATCCAGAGTCATTTCAGAGACAGCAGCAGGGCCTGGAGAAGATACAGGGTATATCCCATGATACTCCTGCTCACAGGGTTCAGAGGAGCATGTGCTGAGCTCTGATTGGAGGAGCTCGTCACATGCTCCACTGACCCATCGAGATCAGTAGCATCTTGGGAATAATCTGAATCAGATGAGAGACGGCAGCCTGCTTGACAACTCCTTCTGCTGCCAACACTTGGACAGGTCAATTCTTATTATAGAAGCTCTATCTCCCTATAGGGTCTATTCACTAAGCCTTGGAGAGAGATAAAATGGAGGAAGATAAGTCCTAGCCAATCAGCTCCTGTCATTTTTTTTCAAACACTGTAAACTGACAGGAGCTGATTTGCTGGGACTTATCTTTCACCATTGTATCTCTCTCCAAGGCTTAGTGAATAGACCTATTAGATAAACAGTTGTTGGGGGAAGTTACTAGTGAAATCATATATAACAAATTTACTTTTCTAGGATCATGTGTTAAGGTCCAATGTAAAGATTTATACACTATATCAAGGTGGACATAAAGTGCTGTTAATAAATGTTCAAACAAGACTTTCCAATTTATGACACTATTGTTTCCCTACATTATGTCAATGTTTCCCTGCAATATAGCTCTCACATACAGGTTTCTTTGCGTTCGTGCCTGACATTCCTCTAACCATACCATTTCTGAAACCGTCATATCCCAGGTGAAAAATATCTTCTATGCCAGAGTTCTAGTGACTGTGACTCAGTTGTCATAATTGCGTAACAGTGCTGTGTGTCAAGTACATTGATGACATCTTGTGGCTGTAGCTATGATGGTCCCACTTCTGTTTTTCACAATGCACATTCCTTTAGCAAAGTGAACTCTGTCCCTTCTCTGTTCAAGGACACTGATGACTATAAGAATTGTTCCCATTTCTGTTATATAGCAGGTAATAACAGGTAATAACCAAGTCTCTTATTAGGAGCTAAGTAGGAGACCTTTGTCTCCCACCATGTCACTCTACACAGTGGCAAGATGGCGCCCTGCACGAGCTGTACTAACCATGGTGGCCATCTTGGAAGAGTCCCTGGAAGTACAGTAAGATGGAGTCTGCACAGTAGCGCAGTCCATTTTCAACAGTAAACAGATATGTGGTTGGGACAATTACCCTGTAGCGTACAGTCAGGAGAGGCAGTATTTTGGATGCTACATGCTCCATTTACCTTTGTTCTCCAAAGATCTGCCATTGGAAACCTAATTAAAGTACAAGCATTACATATTATTGAGTGTCATAGCCATTTGCTAAAACCCAGTGTTTAACCAGCATAATATGCAACTTGTAGAAACAACATCCTTCGGGCAATGTTCATAAAGAGTAAAACAAAATGATAAAGCTGGTTTTGATCCTGATAAGCGTTCCTAATCAGTGAAAAAAGAGCATACATGTGGTATACATGTGGATGGGAACAGTAGACGAATTACTGTATTGTGTTTCTCTAATTGAATAAATAATTCATAAAAAAAAAAAGTTAACAATAGTGAGAAAAAAATATAATTTTTTTTTCACTGAAACGTACAATAAAATTGAGTGAAAATAACAGCAGTTTAATATTTTCAAGTTATCCAAAGATAAATACATACAATTGTCTACTATTGTACATCAAGAGATTTAATTACAATTTGCAAGATAAATTATGATATATAATCATATTTAATAATAATTATAATTATTATTATATATTTTTTTTGCTAGACCTCATGATGCCAGACCATGTATTTGGTGTCACTGTATTCATAACAAACAGAAGCTGTGCCAAGCGATGCACAGGTAGGGCGCAGTTTGACCCTCAGCCTCAGTGGCAAATGCAGGATTTCTAGAGGGGGGTTTCCAAATGCTTGATTTTAGAGTGAGTGTGGCTAGTCCATGAAGAGTGCATAATTACCACTTATCCAGCTTTAATAAGCGTCATACAAAGTGTATTGTGTGTCATAATTCCAGCATATACAGGACCAGAGATCACAGGAAGCCATTAAATGCGGAAGTAGGGCCATTCTGCTTGAGCTGAATGTTTTTATCTTAGATGTGAGCACCATTCCAGGGCATGGGAGCAAGTCCAGGAGTCTGGGGGAGCAGCAGAAGAACCTAGCACTGCTCTGGACATATATGTAAATATTGGACTCTATAGCAGTGCATCCCTAACGGTGCATGTTTTCCAAATCCCCTAATTGGTGCACAGGTGTATTTATTACTGGCTGATACATGTTAAAAGATCCATAGGTGGTGCTATTTATTTCATTTATGATACTGAGAAGAACATGCAGCGCTAGTAAAATTCCATTATATTACTATTCATGATGTGGGCTGGGGAGGGGGGTTTCCAGGCAGACGGAAACCCCCCCTGCATTTGCCTATGAGCCTGGAGCAGATGCAGGTGCGATGGCTCCCCCCTGCATCAGCATCTTACCTTGCTCCAGCAAGTGGGCCTCTCCTCCTTTGTGGCGCCATCTTCCCAGTGAAACATGGGAAATGATACATGTGTCTGAAGATGTCACAGAGGAGAAGGGACCCACTTCATGGAGCAAGGGGGAGGGGTGGACCAGAGTCCACACCAGGCCCCTCCAACTTGGGGGAGGGGTGGACCAGAGTCCACACCAGGCCCCTCCAACAAGCCTGGGCCAAAGTAATTAGTACCTGCCCCCCTCCCTCTGCGCCCCTGAAAACAAAAGATGTGAATATATGCATTAGCACTAATTGTTTGCATGAAATAAAGGAAATAAATAATTATTTTTTTTTAATTTTGTTTAAATAAAATGGGAGCCTACTCAATACAAATACATAGATCTATGTCCTAAGAAACTAGGCAAAACTACACAAAGCAGCTAAAAAAGTTATTATCTGTTGTGTGTGGCAGCAACACAAAACAAAAGAAAACAAGGTAAAATTTTTGCTCAAATTACAAATTAATAAATCCTAACTACAGCTCATTGGCTTTTCCACACCAACTTATAAAAAACAAAACACAGTTTTAAAGCAATCAAGAACTATACATCTTTTGCTGAGAACTTTGCCCCCTCCCCCCAACAATCACTTACCAAGTACAGGATATCCAAAAAAAGCAGTTATCAATTGCTAAAAAAAAAAAACGGTAATGGTGTTGCGCTATTGTATAATAAATGGTAGCAATAGCTTAACAGGGCAGAAAGTAAATTCAAGACACCAAGTTTGTGTACCAAACAATCATTTATATATATATATATATATATATGTAGTAAATTTCAAATACATCAATATTAACATTAACATAAAATATACAATAAAAATTAGCCTTTTTAACTAAGAAGTCTGTACAGACTAATCTAACAAGCACATATTAAAGAACCACCTGATTTCTAATGAATCACTGCAAAACGGTTCACTATAGAAGATCACTTATGAATTGATCTATCTAAAAAACATACAGTTCTCATCAGACTATGAAACACATATAGAGTCCTTGACACCTCGTTATCCGACCTCAGGTCTTATCGTGTTTCGCTTCCGTTCCGTGAAGCTTTATCAAAGACACTCTTTGATAAACCTTCACGGAACGGAAGCGAAACGCGTCAGCTGACTGCTACAAAGTGTTACTATTGTAACTATTGTTGTATTGGACAGGGACGGAGAAAGGTAAAAGGCGGTCACGTGCTGACTTCATTACAGCCTTAGGATTTTCCTACCTTTAGATTACCCATCTATCGGTCCGTGTATTGTGGGACATCCCATCAGCTGCCCTTGCAGCAACCCACATGGTGGATTAAGTGCTTTTAATTATTGGGACATTTCTCCTAAAAACACACAGAGATTGTTAAGCTTCCCCTCACGATAAGACCAAGGCTTTTTTATTGTATTTTTTATGTTCATGTTAATATTGATGTATTTGAAATTTACCATATTTATATAAAAACGATTGTTTGGTACACAAATTTGGTGTCTTCAATTTACTTTCTGCCATGTTAAGCTATTGCTAACATTTATTATATAATTATTAGTGCCACACCATTACAGCTGCTCTGTATTATTTTTATTATTTAGCTCTATTAGCACCAGGCTGTGATATATCCTTTGTTAGTTATCAATTGCAGCATACTGTAGGTGGGCTACCAATGCCACATGTTTTAAAGTGGAAATCAGAAAAAGAAGAAAAGTAGTTATTTATGGTGGCAATACCAGAATTGTCCTAATATATTGCTGCAAGTCAGTTTTTAACGCCATTTTATGTAAGTCCTGAAGAACTAACAAATTTTATATTTATGTCATCCTTTTTATCCATGTGACATTAAAGGACACTGGGCCTGATTCAGAAAAGTACACTATTGCCGCCATAGCATTTGTACGCAGCTGCTATATGAAAATATGCAAATGTTGCAGCCGCCGGGAGATTTATTGAGAAGCAAATTCAAGCATCAGCGTAAAACGTTGCAGCATTGGCCGCAACTCGATTGTCGCAGGCCTGAGTAACTTTATGGTTGTACAGATAGAATGGGAAGTGAGATAGTTTCCTGCATATGGGATCCCAGGCGCAGGCAGTGACACACCCTGAAAACGGTTGTGAAACGCCTGCGTTTTTACTGATACTACCTGATACCTCTCCCAAATGCTGACGGCTTGTCATTCACACTGTGAGTAAAAAGTCACTGCTTGCGACTACAGTAATGGTCCTTGAAGTATGCGCAGTGAGGTGTAACATGCACAGTTTAACGATAATTTCTCAACTGCGAAAACATTGACATTACGTTCTTCTCCAATCAGCCAATCAGATTCTACTTAACACTTAACTAGCACCTTCTAAAAGATAAGAGCTAGAATCTGATTGGTTGCTATAGGCAACATATCCACTTCTAAAAACTCTCACTTTAGTAAATATACCCCTTAGAGTCACAATAAAACTAGGGTTTATCTACCTAGCACTCATGAACCAGACTGACTTCCTAATGTATTAGGTTTTCCTGTAAGGTTCCCCACTAGCACCAGGTCAGTATCATGTTAATATCCAGAAATCTGTACACCTAATATCTCTTCCATAGTACAAGATACAATATTTCTTTTGGTTTTACACTACAAATGTAACCAAAACTGCTTGTGTGATAATTTTACGCTGACATAACAGAGCTTTAAATATAAAATGAATGTCACAGTGGTAAGTACACAATGTTACATGTAATATTAATGTCACTGACAGAATTCCATGTTTAATGTAATATTAATGTTGTGCTGACAATACAGTGTTATATATTACTGCTTAGCTGATAATACACAGGGTTACGTAGTCCATAAATGTCATGCTAGTAATACATAATTACATAGTAACCAATACTGAAAAATACACTGATTCCACCTTCGTTAAGTTGGAAAAAAAAAATGAGTGGAGAAAATGTAGCTCTCTTCTTTACAACAATTTTAATGAAACGGGCCCAAGCCTGTGTATTGCATTGATAGTGCCTTTACCTGAAGGTGCCTACACACATGGCGATGTGCTGCCAATCCAACGATGTGTACGATTTCCCTTGAAACTCCCCCGGCAGCTCCACGGCAGTCCTGCTCACAATTTGGCACACGATTTGGTGTATGATACAAACGATACATCGTGTATCCTTTCTTTTTGTTCAGTGCATCGTATCTCAGATTGTCAGATCTGCCCTACAGCACAACAGATCTGAAGATGCGATGTGCGACCAGCGGGGACGTGCATCGGCATCGTGATCGTGAGTGGGGACTCACGATTAGGGTATATTTTACACGATCTGTTGTTCCGATGCGTCGGAATCGTCCAGATCAGGTAAATATCGCTGTGTGTGGGCACCTTAAGATTTGTCATTATTGATCAATTTTCTACTTTGGACTAAATCACTATAATATTCCAGCATCGATGCCTAATATCAGTCTTCTCATGTGAGGGTTATTAATGGTTGCAGCAAAAACTATGAACAAACTCTGGGGGTCATTCAGACCCACTCGCGAGCGGCAGTATGCTCGCAAGTGGGTCGATGTTCCCCACTGCGCATGCGCATGACGGAGGGAGCTCTGTCGTGCGCATGCGCGAGACCCGGGGAGCGACGGGCTTTCCATCGCTCCGGGTCTCGCACCAAAGGGGGCGTGCTGTCGATGTTGATTGACAGCACGCCCCCTTTGGTGGGCGTGCCGGGGGCGTGCCTGCCAGACGGAGGCATTCCCATGGGAACGCCTACCGTCTGAAGCCGGCCCCACTGACATCACTAGTGATGTCAGTGGGAGTGATTTTGGCTCTGATAGAGCCAAAATCACTCCAGGGCTTGTGGCAGGGAGACCCTACCGCAGGATCTCCGTCGCAAGTCCGATGGTCGCGATGGTCAAGACCATCGCGACCATCTTTTTGGCCGCTCGCATATGCTGTGGGTGGTCACCCACAGCTATACGAGCGGCCAGGAGGCCGCTCCATTTTCATGGAGGAGGGCCCTGATTCAGAGCGAGCGCTCTGGTCAGAGCGTTCGGCTCTGAATCAGGCCCTCTGTGTAGGTTTACAATCTCAATAGCATTAAACTTAAACAAAAGTATGCGCTACCACTAAATATTGTCTCACGATAATTACAACCCCTAATGGGTATGTTGAATAGATATCAAAATATATAATGTATAGGAGCTGTACATGGGGATCGCCATGGTGGTGGCGTTGGAGTCCTTCTATCCACCAGTTATTCCTACCAACTAAGTCCTTCTATCCACCAGTTATTCCTACCAACTAATATCCCTTACATTCCCCACATTTGAGGTTCATGCTATACGCCTCTTCCAACCAGTAAACATCAGAGTAGCTGTCATATACCGGCCCCCTGGCTCGCCCTCCAAATTCCTTGACAACTTCGCTTCCTGGCTTCCTCACTTTCTCTCCTCAGATCTTCACTCAATTAGCCTAGGTGATTTTAATATTCCTATTGACATCCCCACAGAATCCTCTGGAGCTAAACTCATTACCCTCACCTCTTCATTTGGTCTTGCCCAATGGACCTCATCACCCTCCCATGTGAGTGGGAACTCACTTGACCTGGTCTGTACTCACCGTTGTGATATTTCTGATTACTCCAATTCCCCATTCTCCCTCTCTGACCATCACCATCTCTCTTTTAACTTATCCCTCTCTCCTTTCCCTCCTTTACCTCCTAAGGCTACCATTACTAAGTGTAACATTGAGGCTATTGACACTGTTGCTTTTTCCTCTCTGCTGGACTCTTTTCTCTCCCCTATCCTTTCTCTCTCCTGTTCTGAACAAGCTACTTCCCTGTACAATTCCTCCCTTACTACTGCTCCCCCTCGCTCCTTACCCGTATCTCCAACTGTTTCTCTGCTGTCTCTTCATGGATGTCCCAGCGCTTTCTTAAACTTAACATGTCTAAGACTGAGCTGATCATCTTTCCACCCTCTTCCACTACCTTACTTCCCCCTATTTCATTATCTATTGATGGCACAACTATCGCCTCAAAGTGCACTATCTTGGAGTTATCCTAGACCAGTGTTGGCTAACCTTGACACTCCAGCTGTTGTGGAACTATATATCCCAGCATGCCCTGCCACAGTTTTAGCATGCCCTAAGAGCAAAACTGTAGCAGTGCATGCTGGGTTATGTAGTCCATAACAGCTGGAGTGTCAAGGTTAGCCAACACTGTCCTAGACTCTTCCCTCTCATTTAAACCACACATTCAGCACCTCTCGCAGTCCTGCCATTTCCACCTAAAAAATATCTCCAGGATTAGACCCTTCCTCACCCAGGATGCCATTAAAACCCTCATCCACTCACTGGTCATCTCCAGATTGGACTACTGTAACCTTTTCCTAGCTGGCGTCCCAGTCTCTCACCTCTCTCGACTACAATCAGTTCTCAATGCTGCTGCTCGGCTCATCTTCCTCTCCAGACGTTCTACATCTGCTTCCCCTCTCCTTCAAGCCCTACACTGGCTCCCCTTCCCCTTCAGATGCCAATTCAAGGTTCTTACACTCAGCTACAAAGCCCTCACTAAATCCTCTCCCACATACATTTCTGACATTCTATCCCTTCACACTCCCGCCTGTCCACTTCGCTCAACAAATGCATGCCGCCTCTCTTGCCAACTGATTATTTCCTCCCACTCCCGCATCCAAGATTTTGCCCGTGCTGCTCCCTACCTTTGGAATGCTCTCCCTCTCCCTATCAGACTCTCCACCTCTCTACAAATCTTCAAACGGGCTCTCAAGACCCACTACTTCATCAAGGCCTTCCAGCTCTCATCCTAACCCACTTCATGCTCTTTCCTCCCTATCTCCCCCTTCTCTGTCACGCCTGTCTGTCTGCCCCTCCCCTTAAGAATGTGAGCTCTCACGAGCAGGGACCTCTTCCCTCATGTGCTTCTCTTTACATTTTCTTCGACTCTTTACTCCCCATAAGGGCACCTAACACGTGACTGCCAACTCCCTGCTGCTTATTGCGAGTGTTTAATCGCTATTGCAGCAATGTATATAAATCGTGTCCTTGTCCTGCACTATAATGTACTGTAAGTTACTTGTTTCTTGTTCACTTATTAGTTCTATGTACTATGTAAGGCGCTGCGGAACACTTGTGGCGCCATATAAATAAAGGATAATAATAATAATAATTCATGAGCTGGTCAAAAAATAAAAAGGATATGACAGTAAAAAATTTATATTTATTTAACCCACTAAAATTACAGATCACTAAAAAATATAAGCTATAAACATACAATAGATACAGTATCAACTATGTAATATCAATATGAGACAATGTTGCATATAGACATTCCGCCTATACCCCAAGGTATCCTGTGGATACCCTATGGACCCTGATGTAGAAATCCATTAATATGTTAATATCAGAAGCAGCTCCTTTGTGCATGTACCGAATGGACAGCCTCTTAAGATAATAATGTCTTCACAGTGAGTCCGGCAGAGAATTGCATATAGTGACCCTTCCCAAATGTACAAAATAGGATCACAGCGTCACTCCAACCAGTATATTAACAGCATTCACATTGGTTTTGTTAGATGCCAGTATCCAGATATATGTACACTGACAGACTTTTATGCTACCGAATCTCCTCCTAAATATAGAGAGAAGAGTCGCACGCATGTACTGGTATTATTGTGATACCAAAAAAAATGTGTTACTCGCGGATCATCCTTCATAAGTGAATGTATCAACTAATTCAGAGTGCTCTCAGACATCCCTATGACCTGCGGCAATAGCGAGTTGTACAAAACTTCAGTGCCGAATATAGAATAGCCAGTCAATCAGGCACGCAACATAAGCCACACTCAGGGTCTCATTCAGACCAGCTCGCAAGCGCCTATGCACTCGCAAGCGGGTCGATGTTGAGGCCCTGCGCATGTGCAGTGCGGCTGCTGCGCCTGCGCAGGGCCTCAACATCGACCCGCTTGCGAGCACAAGCCCCGGAGCGAGCTGCAAAAGGTGTGGCTGTCGATGGTGATCGACAACTCGCACTGTTTTGTAGGCGTAGTGGGGAGTTGGCTGGCCAAACGGAGGCGTTCCCGACGGAACGCCTGCCGTTTGGGGGCGGGCCCACTGACATCACTTGTGATGTCAGTGGTGAGCTTCCGGCTCTAATAGAGGCAAAAGCTCACTGGGGCTTGCGGTAGACGAGACCTTACCACAAGGGTCTCGTCGCAAGCCCCGATGGTCGCGATGGTCTTGACCATTGCGACCATCAACCTGGCCGCTTGCTAAAGCTGTAGGTGGTCACCTACAGCCTAGCGAGCGGCCAGGAGGCCGGCTCTGAACATAGAAGCAGCCGCCCTCATTCAGAGCGAGCGCTCGCATTTTGCGAGCGGCTCTGAATGAGGTCCTCAATACGTGTCTCCGATGTCAAGACCGCATTTGTCAGTAGTTCTGGCATGTACTCACGGAAACCTGGTAGGACGTAATGGGGGCCCCCAAAAAATAGTTGTAGTGTCCTGAGTTCCATTTGGTAAGCAGGAATGTTTGAGGCTGGACGGATTCTGAAGATCCCCTTAGCGTTCAGTAGTAGATGGAGTCAGTGTAGATGAGGCATAGATCAGTGCAGCTTTGCAACAGTGTGTCAGAGTAGCGTCCCGACTAACGAGTTTCATCACAGACCATGTGACTTTTTCAAAGGTAATTGGGAGGTTTAAGGAGTGTCCTTATATCCTCGCTCCCACAGGTGACGCTTAATTAATATATTCATGAGCAGATAATTAAATGTAGTTGTTTCAGAGTCTAATAGATGACATATCATTAGTCTCACATTATTATACACACCAAAGGTTTAATAGTATCTTTGGTAATGCTTAATGGTTCATTATATTTATAATAAAGATTAATACACACAATCCTATCTTAAAAGTCTAAAAGAACTAAATAAAATATAGCTTAAAATGTACCCAGCTTATTCTTATACTCTAATACTATACACCTATACGTCTCGATCAAATATGATCTATAGGTAAGGCTCAAAACGCTGATCATATTAGTAGCGAGGTGACTTATTCATAACTCCAGATAAATAAATGTTTAATTCCAAATTTATAATGATCATAGTATATATACTCATAGAGACAAATATGTACATACGTATTATTAAAAACAGCTCTGCATATGTTTCCCAAGAGGTGGAAGAAGTATTCATACTATAGGTCCAAATGAATCCATATTAAGCTTATTCAGGTAAATTATGACAAAGAAGTATGAGTTTGCATTAATCTTCGTACCCTTAAAAATCAATTATATATTTGTATCTAATAGTAGATTAATGAAAGAGTCCAATTAGACTCAAAATAGTATGATGGAACATAAATTATATATTCTCAGTGGTCCCAATACCTAAGAATCAATCAATTATTGGTGTCTAATAATGAGGAAATGGGAAAAACTAGTTAAACTCAAAATCATTGTTTATAAAACATTACGAATAGGAACAAATGTAAATAAAAAATAAATAATTAAAATAGAAATAAAAATAGAAATAAAAAATAAATAATAAAAAAAGATTGACTCGATCCCCTTCTGACAGATAATCACCAATGTAACACGTCACCCGCCCCCAATTCATACAACATATGACAGATTGCCCTTCTTATGTGACGAGATGGTTTGCATTTACAACCTAATACATTGGAAGTTATAGTATGAAAATCATCAGAATTTCTAGTCGGCCCAAAAGACCATCTAAATATAGCCCCAAAACTCTCAAAAACCATCACAAAGTATAACATTCATATAATAAACATGATTTTTCTTAACAAAGAAGGTGCTGGTGGGAGAAATTACATCAGATCCCTCCTGACAGAGAGTCTCCGATGTCACATCCCACCCCCATGTATGTGCACCATGACAGCTTAATCTCCCTACAGGGATACCAATCACCTAACACAATATGGATATTAAATACAGTATCACCATATATCCCAGTAATCCATCTCCATACTCCCGTAAACAGCCTTCAAAACATATATAGACCGTACTGACGGACATGATGTTTAGCATGCCCATCACGCAGATAGGACTTTAAACATCATATCATATCCCTCCTTATAGAGGGTCTCCGATGATATATCCCACCCGCACCCAAAACATGTACATACCCTGCCCGATAAGCCTTACAAACAAGGACACTGTTTACCAAGCATATATAAAGAGGTCATCAGTACTCCCAAATATCTAAAAGTCCATCTCAATGTTTTCATGAAACCCATCAGCAGATAGAGTACTCATTTTATGGATCCAGTAATTCTCTCTCAAACAGAGTTTTTTACTACATTGAGCTAGCAGTGCTCCTCCGTCACATTTATATCCACAATGTGACCCATAACAAGATGACTATCTACAGTACCCTCATTCTCATAAATGTAAGAAGTACAGTAAATGGGGATGCAGTCAGCAGTAATTTTGGAGATAAATCAAACATTGAAGTTAATAAATAGGTGGACTTAAAGTAGCAGTAGTATGCTTGGCTTTCTAGTGATGCTTTAACTCTATATCATGGCATTTCCACCGGGACCCAATCATTTTCCATGGCCCAAAATGGAAAACTGAACAGCGTCACTGGAAATTAACAGTTGGAACTACTGTATGGAAACAGGACCTAATTTAGAGATGGACAGAGGAGTGTTCGTTGTTACATGTTCGGCCACAATGGATCTAAAAAGTTATGTTAATGCGGCAGGAGGGCGTCTTTTGTAAAAAGAGGCTCACTGCCAGCTTCTCAGATCTGCTGTCTGCTTCTGAAGATGTGCAACCCTAAGGTTGCTCAGAATAACCATCTGCCAAGGCCAGTGAAGCTACATCCTACAAAGCAGTCACTGCTTCAGCATGCCCCAGAAATGGAGACGACATGCCTTCATTTTCTAAAATGCACTCCCTTCCCACCCCCAAATGGGCGTTAATTTGGTGGTGGCTTCCCCACACTGTGACCAGGCCCGCTGAGAGTGGCTGCGGGCCCCGGCAAAGGGCGCATGGCATAATTGTGGGAGGCATGGCCACGCCCCCTTCGAGGATAAAAAAAGTTTAGCAGCACCGCGAAGCCCCCTCAGTCCGGCGCATAACCAGTGGGGGGCGCGATCAGCTTGATCGCTCCCCCCACAGGCATAGGAGACAGCTGTGGCTGCTTCATAGCAGCCGCGAGCAGGCTCCCAGTGCAGCCCAGCACATAGCAGCAGCGTGCCCCCGCCGGGCAGGTACAATTTGTACCTGCCCCCCCCCCCTCTCTCGGCACCCCTGTGACCAAAGCATCAACATCATCGTGGCACATGCGCACTGCGGCTTCGATGCAGTCCCAAAAACATCTGTCATTAGCGACCAAATCGGCACTGTGTTTGGGGCTGATTCAGCCCCACATCCCGCTGTTAAACAACCTTCTATTACTGGAACACAGTTGTTGCACTGAGAAGCAGCAATACTCCAAAAAGAATCTGTATTTCCTCTCTTTGTGGTCAATTCAATTAGGAGCGAGTTAGCGAAAGTGAGTTTGTATCATGAAACACAGACATTGCACGAATACGCGCACCCGAGTAATGCGAGATTTAATTAGAAATGCCAATTTGCAGTATTTGTGGCTAGGTTGTACGACTTTTCTACTGAAATCAACCGGGGGATGTGCATCAAAAATTGGGGAAACCATCCTGGGTCCCAAAAAGGTGTTAACTGAGATAGTGGGACCATATAGAAGGCTTTAGTGGCTATAGAAGTACTGGAGGTTATTAAAATATGTCAATTAGCTTTGCACTTTTTATTAATGGTTGAAAAATGATAGTAAGCAAGTGTTTTTTCTGCAAATTAAATTATTTCTGGGGTACAGAACAATGTCTGTATAGAAATTTTTTAGTACAAGTTTGTAAAAAGATGCAAGTTGTAAAACCCCTCTGCCATACATGGACATATCTTTCCCACATCATTTAACCCATTATTGAGCTTTTTAGAGAAATTCACCACAAAACTGGCGTCTTTATTGACCAAATGATGCTCTTTAAACCACTGGATCAGCAATGTGTTCTGATATTTTTACCTTAAAATTAAGATGTTCTCTACCTTTACACCTGCTCAGTGGGATACGCATAGAAATTTGTGAATTTCAACAGAAAAAAACAATGTGAGTTTGGAATTGAACTACAAATGCAGGATCCAACTTGCATCTAATTGAATTGATCCCTTTATATTTTACATAAACTTGTTTCCTGAGGACAGGCCACAAATTCCCTTATTTAGAGTTTCTCTTAAAATACTGCTTGCTCAATGCATATTATCACACATACTGTAGTTGTGTGCCTCTTTTAATGCATAACAAGATGCAATCTATATAGAATACCTGTACCACACTTGTCCTAATCCTAACCACATAATCTCGATTATCTGTATATGACTGTATACCATATCAGAAAATGGGGGGGAGGACGGCTTTTGCTCTTAGTTGCCACAATTTGTTCCATGTATTGTGGTGGTGAATCTTGTTTTCTGTACGGGTGGTGTAGGCACTTTTATAACCTATGGCGGTTGTATGTCAACAGGTGGACTTGCTTCGGTGTGTACTCCAATTTGATAATTTAGAGCGAATTATATCCTGAATACATCACGTGAAAATGTAATGAATTCAGTATATGTTTCAAGGGTACTCACCTTCTTTGAGATGTCAAATTCCCTTGGATATTATAAAACCCAATTTTTTCTTCAAGGTCCATAGGGAACCACAAGGATACTATGGGGATGTAGGTGGTGGATAAGGACCGGACACCAAACAGTTTTCAACTGCCAGGATGCAACGGTCCCTCTCCTCTAAACCTGGCCCCTGAGCCGGAGGCAGATCAGTTTGCTTGGTGTCTGGCAGGAGTTCGGATCACCTTTTATAACAGTGGCTGCCTTATGCAGCCCAAAAACTTTATTTTTATGATTTCTAATTTTATTTATCTTAATTAATGAGTGTGCAGCATCAGACTGTCCTTAGGACATCTATGCTACCACTCCACCACCCCTCCGCGTGCCGCAACTCCATAGCATCGCTTCGTACCCGCGGAGGACCCCAGACTGCAACTCGGATGCAGGGGACAGGTGAGGCGGATATGTTTCAAGGGTATTCATTTATCACACTTTTGCTAAATAGGATTCTTATTGAGAGTCTGACATCCTGACACAGCTAAATTCTTAAAATGCAGCTAAGACACTGTGGGCCTAATTCATGTTTGTACGCAATCGCCAATGTTCACGTAAATGAGCGATCTGCAGACTGCGCATGCACAGCAATCGCACTGGGCATGTGCAAAGATGTTTTTTGCAATCACGCTCACATTGGGAATTTTACCATAGAGTGATTGACAGGAAGATTGACAGGAAGGGACCGTTTGGGGGAGATAACGGAGTGGCAGCAAAACCGGGGGGGAGGGTTAGGTTTAGGGCACCCGGGGGGGACTTAGGGTTAGGTACCCCCCCGGGAGGGTTAGGGTTAGGCTAGGGGGAGGGAGGATTAGGCACCCCCGGGGGGGACTTAGGTTTAGGCAGCGGGGAAGGGGGGAGTTAGGGTTAGGCACTTAGAGGGGGGATTACGTTTAGGCACTTAGGGGGGGAGGTTACGTTTAGGCACCCCTAAGGAGGGTTAGGGTTAGGGGGTTAGGTTAGTCAATACTTACCTATCGACGATCGGGATTTCCAGCGCTGTCGGGTTTCCACTGCCGGGAACTCTGCTTTGGTCGGCCAGGCGCTGCCGGGAATCGAACAACAACAACAATGTATGCCTCCTCTCTCTTGGCACCTGTTGTTTAGTCCCAGACCAATATATCTTGGCTTTCAACATTGAACTTTTATATTAATCTTATACATGCATCCACACAATTCTTATGTAAATCTTGGGTAGTTTCCACCAGGTGAAGCATATAAACTGTATACAAATCCACATTAAGAGCTAAAGCAAATCCAGCCAAAATTGCAAATTCTAGGTGGATTTACTCCTAATTATAAATTAATTTGATATCTTAGAGTTATTTTTGTTGGGTAACACATAATTTGCATATGAATGGAGGAAATTGTCAAGTCAGCATATATTATAGAAGATGGCAGAAGGATTGGGCTGTACTTCAAAGGTTTCCTGTTTTCTAATGTCAAAAGCTTTTTGGTTGGATGAGACATGGTAGTGGCCTATCGGTATAGAATGCTGTTTGGAAGTTTGGTGCCATAGCTTAAATTATTCCAGTTTAAGAAATGCTGGATGATATGCTAGGAGGCCTAAATCATAAATTGATGTTAGTGCTATGATAAAAGTTTCAAGAATTTAAGTTGCAGATGCAATTAACTCATGAAGCTACAAGAGAGTCTTGCACATTGTGGGCTACCCTCAAACCGGCAATTGAAGTAGATCTGACTTCCGAATTTCATACCCTAAATGTCATAGGTAGTCTAGAGTAATTCTAGTTATATTTATCAGAATAATTTGATACAGTTGTTACAATGTCAAATGTATTGGCAGGTGTAAAAATTATTAAACATTTTAGAACAATATGGCCGGAATCCAATTAGCTCCGAACATTATTTGGGCGCTAATGGACCACCGGGGCTATCCAATTGCTCTGAAAGCTGGCACTTATCGGGAATTGAGTTTCACCTGCCTCAGAAAGGCCAAAAAAAATCCCCGAAAACAGGCCCGTTCTCGTGTCGGCGATCGTGAAAACACACAGGTTTCAAAGACCCTGTGTGTTTTCTCACAAAAACTGGACTTTTTCTCCCAAAAAGGGCTCAAATTGGATAGCCCGATAATGACCATTGGGCAAAAGTCGCGATAACAAACCATCTTTTTCATTGGAAATATTATCAGGGCTAATTGGATACTGCCCTAAAATAGAAAATTAAATTGAGCACAATTCTGAATACATTTACAAAACAAAGGGTATATTTAGTAACATAGTGAAAAGAGCAATGAGGTATATAACCTATAGCAATCAGTCAGCCTCAACTTTGTGCAGTCTGGTACTGTATACTCAGACAAATACAACCTGATTGGGGAAATGTAATGAACAGCTATTTATGAAAATGTTTGTTGATTTTTGACACAGGTTTAAAATGGCGATTTACATCAAGTCACTAGTCTGTGCACCATGTTATAAAATAAATCTCAAAATTGTTGTAAGAACATTTCTTCACAAAACAAATTCATCGAATGCAATTATCAAAGGTGGATACCGTATGCATGTCACATTTTCTATTGAAGTGAAAATAATACTCATTACAAGTAATTCTAGGCCATTGCTCAGAAATGTTCAATAATGTTTTTCATATTTTACTTAGATGGTGGCGCCAGTGCTGCTGTTTGGTATTGATTTACACTCCATATGGCAGAACGCCCAGGAAACACATTAATATATATACAAATGGATTGCTTTCCAAGACTTGTATGGCATTTATCTTTAGAACTATAGAGAATATTAAAATAAATGTTATACAATAGAGGCTGTGAGGTTCTGAAAGCGGCCAAAGGGTCAAAACGAACCACTTTGAAGACTTGGTGTAGTCTACACAAAGTGGTGGTTAGCTACTCTGGCAGGCCGCCAGCTGGCTATGTTCAATAGAATTACATTTCCTTCATACATTAATACATACCCATACCTTTCTGCACCTGTAAGGGGAAGTTAAGCTATGCTTATAGTTATAATTGGTAACAATGGGGCAGATGTATAAATCTCTGGAAAGTGATAAAGTGCAGAGTGATAAACGACCAACCAATCAGCCCCCAACTGTCATGTTACAGGCTGTGTTTGAAAAATGACAGTTGGGAGCTGATTGGTTGGTCGTTTATCACTCTCCACTTTATCACTTCCCGGAGCTTGATACATCTGCCCCATTGTTCCTTATAATTAGCAGGTGATTAGTTTGTCCTAATGCAGGCTTTTTACTGCCCTGCGATTTATAGTGTATGTATTGTTTTCTCATAGCAAGGCCTAACTGCAAATCCTGAAGACTGCAGACAAAAACATTACATTTCCTCTTGGGAAAGAGATTTGGATAAAATAGGGACAGAACGGGTAAGTGCAGATAAAATTCACAATGGATAAATGTAAAGTAACGCATTTGTGTGCTAAAAAATATTCATGTATCGGCCACATTAAATTAGACTGTATTAAGAGAGTTGTTGATGGAATAGGATTTGGAAGTAATTGCAGATAATAGAGTTTACAACAGCACATAATCTCAATCAGCAAAAGCCAGAGTAGTTTCCTGCACTACATTTGGAAGAGGCCAGTATAATTTCCTCTCTATCTTCACCTTTAATATGGAGTACAATTTCTAGGCCACAATTAACAATAAGAACATTGAAGCACTGAAAAAGGAAGAAAAGGCATACCAAAATAATACAGGATAATGGAAGATAGTTAGTTCTGCATAAAATCTGAACAAGAATTATAGCCTCTAAAACATACACCTGCTTTTATATGAATTAGCCTACATCAGGGGTATTCAACATGCGGCCCTGCAGCAGCTGTAGAACTACACATCCCAGCATGCTCTACAACGGTTTTAGCATGCCCTAATAGCAAAAATGTGACAGGGCATGCTGGGATGTGTAGTTCCACAGCAGCTGGAGGGCTGCATGTTGAACACCCTTGGGCAATATCTTATATAATGAAAACAATTCTCCTTTTAAGCAACATGCTGCAACTAAGATTGCCTGTCTCCCTCAAATCCCCCTCTTCCTTAATGCTCATTTACCTCTGCAGAGTGGTGAATGAATGGGGCACACCTGGCAACAGTGTCGTAACAGTCCTTTAATACGCCCTGCGTCAGCCTCGCCCCCTTTGCTCATGGCGTCATTCATAGGGGACAGGACCAGCCAGCACCTGAAAGCGCAGCAGTGAAGCTGTATAAACGGCAGGGTGCCTGCCTCTTGCGTCCAAAGGACACAGCGCAGCGTTACTGGCTGTAGGATGACGTTTCAAGCCAGAACCAAATTCCATGTGGCAGCAACAGTTCCGCCCACAGAGCTCTGTGCGATGGCACAGGTCGCACGACCCTAGCTACTGCCCTGACTGTCAGTCAGAACAAAAGTTCAGTGACGATGGAAAAGTCCATCAGAATGAGGATTGCCTGCCTAAATCGGCACAGTTGTTAAGTACGGCTAAGATATGTATTAAATTATTTTTAAATTAATAAGTAAAGCATAATCTTACTATGTCTTACTATATTAATATTACCTTGCAGAGTGATAAAGTAGGGAAAACCAAAATACATAAAACAGCAAACAAAATTAACGTAGACAAGAAAACAAAGGGGCACCGAAGGCCAAACTCATGGAAGATCTTCCAATCTAATTGGAAATGGGCACAGCTGCCACAGAAGGTGTGTCTCAGAGTGGAGATTGAGACAGTTTTGAGGGGCACTAGTGTGGGTATTATAGGTAAAAGCAGGGTAGAATTTAATAAAGAGATGGGTTTTTTAGACAGAGTTAAAAGATTTGCTGTCTGTGCAGGGGCATTTCTAGAGAGGAGGGGGCTCGTGTGCAGTCTCCGACACAGCCCCCCTCCTCTCCGCCCGGCAGCCGGCAGCACACTGAGGCTGTGCACGGCCAGCGCCAGAGTTATAGACTCTGGGCACTATAGTGTGTCCAGAGTCTATAGTGTATGCACCGGCCATTTTCCCAGTACTGCGCATGTGCGGCCATTTTCAAGTCATTTTACAACACCGGATGCTCGCGCCGACGTGGGACTCCGGAGAGGTAAGCATTATTATGGGTGCAGGGTGTGCGGGCCCGTGTTCCCCGCACACCCTGCACCCATTATAGATACGCCCCTGTGTCTGTGGAAGAATCTGATCGTCATGGTATAGAGTACCATAAGTGATAATGGCATGGGAGACATATTGAAGGCGGGACTAAGAAGTGGATAACAGAGACAAGGCATCTGAATTGATTTTATTTTCGCCCAAGTGTGCCATGGAGAAAGAAACAAAAAAAGGTTATTTACTGTACAAATACTAGATAAAATAAATACAATTTCCCAATATGTAGTCAAAATTTAAAATACCTAGTTAGATAAATGTTATATTAATGCTTGGAATATTATTATATTATTATGCCACTTATTTACATTATTTACATTACTGGTATTTTTAAATTATTTTCTTTCATTAAAAAATATGGCAAATTATATTAGTGCCTTTATATCAAGTATAAGATAATTGGCTGAATCTGTTAATTACACGAAAAAAGAGCAATTGCTGATCTGTACTTACCTTAACCAATATAACGTTTATTATAACCATCAGAAATGGAAAAATTCTTTCTAACTACATAAAAAAATCCTTCTGTATTATAACAGGAATTAATTGCTTCCATATATTGTAATGTGTCTATATCGATCAACTGACAAAAATAGGTCCATATGACCAGTCCACAGACTCATTGCTCTTACTATAAAGAGCCTTCTCTTTTCTTCAATGCAAGGGGTCTAAATAAGATAATAGATTATCTGTAGTCCATGAACAACACACAGTATTTCTGTGCATCCCCAGAGAAGAGGACATGCATCTATACTAGATTTGAATTTAAGCCTCCTTACGGCTGGAGACGCGGGGCAGGGATGTTTTATCATAGGCAGAGTATGTTTGCGTAATTACCAACACATGCAAACTGGCGCTCAGACGCATATACGCCTGTGGTATTAGCAGGTGGTGAGTGTGGGGCAACGAATGATGATGACGACAGTCACCAGCACTAGTAAACTGATTGTGATTGGCTACTTGCTTATGTTGATTGATTTCTTAGCTGCCGACTTACATATGGGGTGAAATATAATAGGGTCAGAGTTTTCTTGCAAGTGCGAACTTGCACTGAATTGCTGCGAGAATGTTCCGAAACTCGCAGTATGTAATAGCCTGCGAGTTACAAGATGCCTACGTAACTCGCAGACGACACCATGCGAGTTTTCTGGCAGCGGAGCCCGTAAAGATCTTGCAAATCGGAATTTGAGATTGATTACAAGTGGTGTGTTTTGTTTGAAACCAAGGGAGTCATTGGTTCAGAAAAGTCATCTGATTTGTAGCTCTCTGGCCCAATCTAAGTAGCACCTTTGCATTTTTTTCTTTGAAAGGTTTTGTGAAGGAGACAGTGTAGGAGTGAGAAGCACCATTGGGATTTATCTATTTTGTTTTGCAATTTGCAGTATGGAATATAGGCTGAGAGTTGGAAGTGAACTGAGTGAGGGGGAGGAGGTGGTTGGAACCCAGCCTGAGTTTGAAGAAGAAGATGGTGAGGAGGAGAAGGAGATGATAGAGGAAGAGCCTGTTGTATCTGCCTCTCGAAAAAATAAAAACAGGGCGAAATGTCCGCTTCACGTATGAGGAAAATTGTGCACTGGTGCACTCAATTGTGTTTTTATGGCTTTATGGCAGGGGGTCTGTGATGCAGTTAGAACTGCAAGAAGCTGTTTTCGGACATTAATAGGGTCCTAAAATATAAACTTGCTGAGGAGCTCCAAGAGTCACGCAGAATAGGGGGTGGTCCAGTAGTCCACATACACTATACTGCACTTGAGGAGTAGCTGAAGCAGGTTATACCAGCAGAAATCCCGCCAGACACCCATGTTGAGGACACCGACCATCCAGCACCTCAAGCACCACCTGGTGAGTAACCAAACAGTTTTAGCTTTTACCCTACCAAGCTAATTCAGTCTGAACTTAGGGCCTGATTCAGAGCCGCTCGCTCTGACAGAGCGTTCGCTCTGAATCAGGGCCAGGCTTTTTTTTTTTTTGGTGCGGCCTCTTGGCCGCTCGCATAGCTGTGGGTGACCACCTACAGCTATAGCGAGCGGCCATGATGATGGTCGCAATGGTCAAGACCATCGCGACCATCGGGCTTGCGACGAGATCCTTGTGGTAGGGTCTCGTTCTTCGCAAGCCCCAGAGAGCTTTCGGCTCTAACAGAGCCGGAAGCTCTCCACTGACATCACTGACATCACTTGTGACATCACTTGTGATGTCAGTGGGGCCGCCCCCAAACGGCAGGTGTTCTCATGGGAACGCCTCCGTTTGGGCAGCCACCCCCCCCCCCCCCGGCCTGCCCACCAAAGGGGGCGAGCTGTCACTCAACATCGACAGCTCGCCCCCTTTGATGCGAGACCCGAAGTGACAGATTTTCCGTCGCTAGCCAGGACTCGCGCATGCGCACGACGGAACCGGCTCCGTCGTGTGCATGCGCTGTCGGCCACCGGGTCTGAATCAGGCCCTTAGTGTTGTACCCTTTTTTTAGTTTGATAACCTTTTAATGAATACATACCACACAATGTAATCTCAAGATCCTGATGAGTGTGAGGAACCCTAGCAGAGGAACTGCCATATGCAAATATGTATAATGTTCACCTCAAATCCACGAATCAGTATAATTGTAAATAAAAGTCCACTAACAAATAATTAACCCGGTTTATTCGAGAAAAAGATGCATATTCTGGCACAGATGCCTGTACTTAAAACCAAGAAAGGCCACTGAAACATATTTTATATTTCTTTCCTCAGCTGCACCACCGAAGTAAAAGGCTCCTGCCAAAAGCCGACGTCCACAAACGGATGATGATGATGGTGGCGAGTCCTAAACAAATACAATTAAAGAAAAGTACAATCAGCCAATGGGTCAGCAGGCCTCTGTGATACATCAATATTGTCACGTAACATTGATGCCAATAACATTGTGATATTTAGCCCTACATTCAATTAACAATGTAAATGGGTCAAAAACATATCAGTAATGTAACCTTAATGGGTCATTCCATAGCAACTCACGTTACAAAATGACTTAGCAAGTTATTTGTATGGCTTTTAACTATTTAACTGGTGGTGGCGCATGTGATGCGACCGCAGCCAGCAGTGCTTCAGCTGGCAAGGTCACATCACATGTGACCACGCTGCAACGCTGCTTCCCCCGGATTTTGCAGAGGCGATCCGTTCGGCAATTATGCAGAACGGATCTCCTCCGACTCCCCGGATCGCCCGTAAGTGATGCGGTGATCTATGACCACCAACATCACTTCCTGAATCGCGCCACATGATGCTGTGCGAACAGCACTCCGGGGAGCATGTGCCGGGGATCACAGTGCGAGGAGGGGAACCTGCAAACGCTATTTGCTAGCCGCAGCTGCCGCTGCTGTTCCCCTCGGGAAGCTGGTGCTGCATCATCTCCTCCCGCCGTGGCTTTCTGATGCTGTGTCCCCGGGCTACCCCCTCCTTATAGCATGGGACTGCGGTAGTTTCTGTCCCATCTTCCATCCTCTCCTCCCGGCACAGCAGCTGCTGCTGCTTTGTCCCCGGCCCATCCCCTCCTCCTGGCGCTCTCACCACCCTGAGTGGCTGCTTGTGTGACTACTGTGTAAGATTATATTATATAATATATATATATATTATATATATATATATATATATATATATTAGAGATGAGCGGTTCGGATTCTGTGGAATCCGAACCGCTCCGAACATTGGGGATCCGAGTCCACCCGAACCCTGTTCGGGTGTTCACCGCCTGACTCGGATCCCCGTTCGGGGCCGAACGGCGGCCGCCTGATGTCGGATTCTCACTAGAGAATCCGACATCAGGTCTCCTCGCGTGTAGGGCAGAGCGCAGTGATAGCGCTCTGCCCTACACAGACACAGACACACAGCCGCCAGCGGCAGCTGTGTGTTTGTTACAGCAGCCAATGAGAGTCACACAGACTCTCATTGGCTGCTGCACGGAGGGAGCCGGCTGGAGCTCACACATGAGCTCCGTCTTCCGGCTCCCTCCTCAGCGTGTGACAGAGCGGACGGCGCGGGAGCGGGGATACAGGTAAGTTTTATTTTTTTTATTTTTTTACTTGTCAAAGGTGTGGGGGCGCTACTGGGGGGGGGGTCTGCACTACTGGGGGGGTCTGCTACTGGGGGGGGGCTATACTACTGGGGGGGCCATACTACAGAGGGGCCTGCTACTGGGGGGGCTATACTACTGGGGGGGGGGTCTGCACTACTGGGGGGGGGTCTGCTACTGGGGGAGGCAATACTACTGGGGGGGCCATACTACAGAGGGGCCTGCTACTGGGGGGGCTATACTACTGGGGGGGGGGTCTGCACTACTGGGGGGGGGTCTGCTACTGGGGGAGGCAATACTACTGGGGGGGCCATACTACAGAGGGGCCTGCTACTGGGGGGGGCTATACTACTGGGGGGGGGTCTGCTACTGGGGGGGCCATACTACTGGGGGGGCCATACTACAGGGGGGGCCATACTACAGGGGGGGCCCATACTACAGGGGGGGCTACTACTGGAGCAGCCTACTACTGGGGGGGCCTGCTACTGGGGCAGCCTACTACTGGGGGAGCCATACTACTGGGGGGGCATACTACTGGGTGGCATGCTAATGGGGGGCATACTACTGGGGGGGCCTGCTAATGGGGGACATACTACTGGGGGGGCCTGCTAATGGGGGGCATACTACTGGGGAGCATTCAACTGGGGGCACTGCATAGTGGACCGTACTACTAAGGGGACTGCATAGGGGGCACCACTGCTGGGGGACATTGTGTAAGGGACACCGCTACTGTGGGCATTGTGTAAAAGGGTCACTACTGTGGGCATTGTGTAAAAGGGGCACTACTGTGTGTCGTAACATAAATAAGAGACACTACTTTATGGTGTAATGTGAATCAGGCCCTATGTGCGGTGTAATGCTAATAAGATTGTGCACTGTGACTCCTAGGGCCGTAGCCCACTTTGTAAACAAGTACTGTGACTCTGCTGGCCGTACCCCACTGGGTGGGTGCACTACTTTTCATTTCTGCCACTGCTGTGTGGCAATGTGTCATAGATGTGCTTTATACTGTGGTGTCTGTGTCGTTGTGCCGCTGCTTTGTCGCTTAGTAACCAGTCAGCTCACTGCAACCTTTGGCCAATAATGTTGAAAACAATATTATAAGCTGTGATATGGTCTAAATTGACTGGAAATTAATGTTATTGAGGTTAATAATACTCTAGGAAGAAAAAAAAGACCAATTTATGTGATTTTAGCTTTTTTTGTCAATTTTTGTAAAAAAATCCAAATCCAAATCCAAATCCAAAGCCAGTCACCGCAGTTTGGCAAATCCAAATCCAAATCCAAAGCCGGACGACGAATTAGAACCAAATCCAAATCCAAATCCGGCAAAAATGGTCCGGCGCACATCCCTAATATATATATATAGTATTAACCACGAATGGAGAGACCAGCACACCAGATGAAATATAAAAAAAAAGTCAATTTATATAGAATGCATGTAGAAAAATAAACACTGGTATCCAGGGATTGATTTTCAGTCACATATAGTCGTGCATAACAGAGTATGCTTATCCGGATCTGTACGAACAACACACTGACACCAATGGTAATGTAAGCCGCCTTAGTGAATGCATTCTATATAAATTGACTTTTTTTTTTATATTTCATCTGGTGTGCTGGTCTCTCCATTCGTGGTTAATACTATGCAATTCTCTATGTCTGTGCACCCAGTATTAAGCTATTATTTTTGAGTGTGCAATACTTCTTTTTTTCTATATATATATATATATATATATATATATATATATATATATCCAGAGGTGCGGCACTCGGCTCAATAAATAGACATACACATAAAGGCTTTTCAACGTTTCAGTGTCCTTGACACTATCATCAGGATAAATAAATACAAAACTGTCTTACCTTAAATACTAAAGATCACCCAAGTGCACTCACCGCGCCGAGACCGGGACCACGCACCAGCATGACGTCATCATGCACTGATGATACGGTGCCAAGTTATGACATCCAGTGAACCATCAACCATAAAAACAGTACACGACTGCACAATAAAAAATGACACATAAGTTACAGAGCAGCAATAGAACAAAAGGAAAAAACAAAACAAAGTAAAAAGCACATACATAGATGGGAACTATGGGCCTGATTCAGAGCCGCTCGTAAGCGGCCGCTCGTTCGTTCCGAGCGATGTTAGCCCAACTGCGCATGCGTACGGATCGTTATACGCATGCGCTAACCAGTCAGTGCGGCCGAAATTCATGTGCTCGCAAAATAGCGAATGCCTGCTATTTTGAGTGACAGAAAGAGGCGTATGTGGGTGATAACAGGGGAAGGTGCTTGAAAATGGGGAGTGGAAATCAGAACGCAGGCGTGCTTAAAGGTCAAAACGGGCGTTTTATGGGTGTGCATATTTAAAACAGCAGCATCATTGACCACGTCACTGGGTTATTTTATAGTCAGAACTGCTCGCAAAATTGTGGTAGCAAACACCAACCCCAAGAATAGCGAGCAGTTCATACCCTTGTCGATGTACTCGATTAATCTAATAGCGGACATGACGTAGGATGCGAGCGGCCAGGGGGCGTATTTTTCCAAAAAACGAACGCAAGTTTTGTTCGCTCGTTCAGACATAGAGGCGTGAACAGACCGCAAACAGCGAACGGTTCATTTGAATAGCCACCCCTAGTTTTAGAACGAACGACCGCAAATAGCGAGCGGCTCTGAATCAGGCCCTATGACTCAAATACAGAAAAGCAAATGGATTAATTGAGGCCCCTAGGAGCTATGACATCTAATCGATGAATCCAACAGGTCTCACAACGTAGTAACAAGAGATCCTGATCGCCTCCCCTCATAGGTTGTGGAATGTGACCGATCATTCGGTACTTTAAACAGGATATATTTGTTTAGCTTCCACAAAGTGACGGTCGAAAAGTTGGTTGCTGGTGCAACTTAGTAGCTTTGATAGTTGAGCGATGGGTAGCCATGCGTTCTTTAAATTTGCTTTGCGTCTTTCCAATATAGGAAAGGCCGGATGGACACATGATCTGGTAGATCCGATAGGTGCTGTTACAGGTAAGTTGATAACGAATAAAGAATTATTTGCCTGAATGAGGATGATAAAAAGAGTCTCCCTGGATCAAATAACGACAGGTGACACAACCACATCGAAAACACCCTAATTTCTTATTAACCTGAGGAGAGGTTGTCTTGATTTTTTTTCATGGTGATGTCAGATTTAACCAAATAACCTGGGACAGACTCATCCCTAACTTCCCTTAATGAACAGAGAAGCTCTATTGTATTTTTATTCCTGTACGTGTGCCACCTGCATTTGGTGCATTTTTTTTGCACATTTTTTCTTTATATATTAAAAACCGTGTTTTCCTATAAAGTAAAAACTCTCTGTTGGATGAATTATTTATGGGACATATTGATTGGTAAACATATATGAGGTTTTAACGGTACACACTAAGGGCCTGATTCAGAGCCGCTCGTAAGCGGCCGCTCGTTTGCTCCGAGCGATGTTCGCACATCTGTGCATGCGCATGGGTCGCAATGCGCATGCGCCAACCAGGCAGTGCGGTCGGAAATCGAGCGCTCGCAAAATAGCGAGTGCCTGCTAATTTGAGTGACAGGATGAGGCGTTTGTGGGTGGTAACAGGGGAAGGTGCTTGAAAACGGGGAGTGGAGATCTGAACGCAGGCGTGCCAAACAGTCAAAACTGGCGTTTTAAGGGTGTGCATAATTAACAAAGCAGCGTCATCGGCCACGTCACTTGGTTGTCTCTTAGCCTGAACTGGTCGTATAATTGCGGTAGGAAAATCCTACCACAAGCACTGCGAGCAGTTCAGACGCCTTTTGATGTACTCGATTAATCAAATAAATAGCGGAGATGACGTAGAATGCGAGCGGCCAGGGGGCGTCTTTACAAAATAGCGAGCGCATGTTTCGTTCGCTCGCTCAGACATAGAGGCGTCAACAGACCGCAAAGAGCGAGCGCTCAATTTAAATAAACGGACCCTTTTTCTGAACGAGCGAGCGCAAATAGTGTCCGGCTCTGAATCAGGCCCTATGTTTATTTCTCTGGCTTTCATTTCATATATTCATTGTGTTGGTAATGTGACCGAAGAAAAGTAGAAGTTCTTGGTTCATTATTCTTTCTTCACGTATTTCACAGGGCTCAGTCCCTAGTATCTATGTACTATTTGACACTTTCTTCACTCTATTTGTCACACACAATATATATATATATATATATATATATATAAAATTAGAGATGAGGCCCACCTGAACTTCAGGGATCCAAGACACAGCTCGGATCTCCCCGCCCTTCTCGGATCCCTATTCGAGGCAAAACTTCAAAATCCCACTGTCGGATCTGGAGGTTTTGCCTCGAGCGCCCATTTTTTAATTTTTGAAAGTCCCATTAAAGTCTATGGGCTTGCCACTGATTGGCTGAGAGAGCTGTCTGTCACAGCTCTCAGCCAATAAGCGCTTGCCTATAGACTTAAATGGCACATGAAGAGGACGAAAGATGCAGCCCATCCCCCCGCACTGACACAGCTGCCCCCACTGTCAACACCGCCAGCACCCTGCACTAAGGACACTGCCAGCACCCTTCACTGCTGCCCCATACTGAGGACACCATCAGCACCCTCGAACTGCAGACACTGTGGAAGAAATGGCAGTCATTGGATACCTTCCGAAACATCCAGGTTAATTGTATGAATGTGCCAACCACACAGATGAATGCCATCACTAGTCAGTTACACAAAATGGGTTGGGTGTGGGAGACCGGCAGTCGGGATGCTGGCTGTCAAAATATCGACAGCCGCATCCCGATGCTCAGTAACCCCACAGAGGATCCTTAAGTATGCTAACCCTCCACCCTTCACCCCCTATCCATAACCCTCTGCTCCTTCATGCTAAGCCTAATCCTCCCCCCTCGCACCATAACCCTCCTCGTTAGTGCCTGAATCTAACCCTCCCCCCTTGGTGCCTGAACCTAACCCTACCCCCTTAGTGACTAACCCTAACCTCCCTCCAGTGGTGCCTAACATAACCCCCCTTGTCTGCAGCCTAACCTCTCCCCTCCCGCAGCCTAACTCTAACCCCTCTTCCCATGGTGCCTAAACCTACCCCCCCCCCGTGGTCAACAGCTGACCCAGCCCACTATATTTATGTTCGGGATGCCGGCTGTTGGGTTCCCGGCGCTGGTGTTCTGCCCGTAGGTCGAGATTTAAACAGTCGGCATCCCGTGCAGAGGTATAATAACTACATCCCACACAAAATAGCTGCTGCAACCGAGTTGCACAAGGTACGAGAACCAGAATGGCCCATAAAAGTGGATATGAGTCTGTTAGAGATCAGCCAGGCTATTAGGGAACAAACAAAGGCACTTATCAGCCTACAAAGAGTCAGACAACCACCTCACCAACCTCAGCACCAAACACTTCGGTAAGATGCGAACACGTGGTAGTCTGGCTAAAGGCTTAGGTAGGGGTACACACCCAAACAAGTAACATGTTTTTTTCTAGGTTAAAAGTAACATTTCTTTAACAGCTTTTCTGAGTTGAGTAAATTTGGATTGCATATTGAATTTGAATATGTGTGTATATAGTAATTGCTAACTTATTGTTAATCAAAGGTACATATGGCTATATTGTTAGAATATAACAGGGAAGAATCTAACATATGTACATGGTGTTTTTGTGAATCTAAATACGCAACACATACCTTGTTTGGTAATTCAACTGTTTAAATACACTTACCATATGCAGAGTCCAAAATATGTATACCAGCATCTCACATAGGTATATGTAATTTCCCTCTATAATGTAAAGACATGATAAATATATTATTTGAACTGTAAATGTGTTACATATCCCCATTTTTACATTTACCTTACTGCAAACTTACATGTAAAATACTGCCGTATAATCCTCTGTCAAACCTCATTTCCCCCCTCTGTGTTGACCACGTCCTCAGATGATGCAGGCTCAGGCTCCTTGCTGTATAACACAATGTCCCCAAGATCAGAGTGGCGATGTTGTGGAGCATACAGTAGGCATTCACAATGTCACCTACTTTCCTAGTATAATAAATCAGGATCTCACCCGAGCGATCCAAACAGCGGAACCTGCTCTTCAATATTCCAAAGGTTTGCTCTTTTACACTCCAGGTGGCGATGTGAGCATTATTATATCTATGGTGTGAAATGCCTTCTGGTCTGGACAGAGGTGTCATGAGCCAGGTTTGACACCCATATCCTGAATCACCTGTGGCAGAGGTTCCCAAACGTTCTCAAGGCACCTCAACAGTTCAGGTCTTAGAGCGATCCATGGTTTAGCATAGTTGGTTAAACCAAATTGACTGAGGTAATAATTAAGCCACCTGTGATCAAGCATTAATATTCTTAAAACCTGGACTGTTAGGGTGCCTTGAGGACCGAGATTGGAGACTTCTGACCTAGGGGGTTTTCAGAGAACAAAAAAAAAACAAGACAGGAAACAGTTTACATATAATAACTATTGCAGCAGGCATGTTTAAGGTTGAACGTGAAGGAACAGTAGCATGTACACTTGGAAGCAATTTAAAGGTGCAGTACAGGAAGGGTTTTTTGGTGGGTAAACATGGTTCTAAAAACAGATGCAGTAAATGTTGTAAAATACCTGCGCAACATAATGTGTGGTTGAGTATAAGCATATGCTCGTTTGGGGCCCTGCAGTCACAAATGAACACACACCTGGTAAAGCACAAGTAATTGTTATTGGGGACAGCAAGGACTACATACCTAACAGCCAACCCTCCAGCATGTGTACACCTTCAAACTTCTCCCATATGGGCATCAAGGCAAGATCCTATATAACCTGTAACTACACTGATAATACAGAGGTGACCATCACAGACCACCTGCACATTGAGCGAGTGATAGTGATGCCTATTAACATACCTATAACCTCTCAAGTGTGGTGCTCTGATCCCAATGTATGGCTCCCAGCACAACAGGAAATGATGAGAGCCTATAGAAGGCTATCTTGAGTTCCAGCCACTGTGACTCACAACTGGGGAGTGAGATATATGTACACCATATTTTCTTAAAGGCACATAACACTTTAGTTCAATGCCTTGAGAAAGTGGCCTGCATAATCCCCCAACACCCTAGACCTCACAGACTAAAAAGAGCCTGTTGAAAAAAAGTGTAAGGTACACAATAATTTCTGCAGCCCAGGCACGGCATACATACAGTAGTTACTGCCAGACAAAGGCTCCAAATCATCTCTCACCTGCTCATATAAGTTCAGGTTTGTTAAGTTAAGCCTAAAAGGTTGCACCACCTCGTGATCTGAGAGGTAGTCCAGGTCCATCCTCACTCTATAGGATCGTCTGGAACATACCCTAATAGAGACCTGGATCCGGTCATGCTCCTGAGCCCTGTCCTGTGCAGCTGCTCCTCCATAGTGATTATCCCACACAAATACAGCTCATAGGAACTCAGTGCAAACACAATTTAATTTGTACCTTAGTCAGTTTGATTATACCATCTGTGCTCAAGCATGGATATCTGTAATACCGGGACTGCTAGGACCAAGTATGAGAACTCTATTCTTACTATACAGGTATAACCTATTATTTATATTATTTTTAACCGCATGTTTGCTTTTGGAGATTTAGGGGTCTATTTACTAAGCAGTGTTAGGAGACAGAGTGAAAAGTGATAAGGTGCCATCCAATCAGCTCCCAACTGTCATTTTTCAAACACAGCCTGTGAGATTGCAGTTGGGAGCTGATTGGCTGGCACCTTATCACTTTCTTATCACTTTTCACTCTGTCTCCTAACACTGCTTAGTAAATAGACCCCTTAAGCACAAGTGACCGAAATGACAGTTTTTGCTTTTTTTCAACTATTTTACAGACCAGTATGTTGCTACCATCTCTTATCCCTGTCCATTAAACAATTATAGCTAATTTATTAACATTTAATTTAGGTGCAAAATTTGCTCTGAACTACAGCATTTAGCTTTTATTTGTCTAGTACACGGGATGCCGGTGCTCAGGATCCCGGCGGTCAAAATCCCAAAATCCCGATGCTGGCATCCCAACAGGATTAAAATACAGACACCTGTCAGTAGGTATTCTTCTAACCCTTCCCCTCTCCTTACCCTAACCCTCCCCAGTGCCTGAACCTAACCTTCCCCCTAGTGCCTAAACCTAACCTCCCCCCAGTGCCTAACCCTAATCCTCCCGCAAGTGCCTAATCCTAACCCCTAACTCTAACCCAACCCCGCTACTTTGGGATGCCGGAGGTTGGGATGCCAGTGGTCGCGATGCTGGCGCAGGGATTCTGACAGGTGTCGGGATTCCGGCACCGGTATTCTAAGCGTCGGCAGTCCCAATCAGCATCTACATATCATTTTATAGAATGTATTTGATGTTTCCTCAAAGCTGTTTGGTTGCTATGGGGAACGTCTCCACTGGTCCACTTCGCTGCTCTTTTCATTGCTTGATACATAGATCGTATAGAGCAGAAACCCGGATATTTGCAAGTGAACGTGCATCGACCTGGGTTTTTGCTATGTGTGAATGTAAACGACCCTGGTCAAAATCCCGAGTTCACGACAATGCTCTGTACCAAGGTCGGGGACTGAGACCAGGGAAATTCACTAGTTGATAAACCTGTGATAAACCTATGTTTCCTGGGTCGTCAGTTTGTAAAGGGTATTAAATAATGAATGCAAATGTCTAATGGTTTCTTGTGATTCAGTGCAAATATGTAATATAAAACTTAAAACCAGTTAAAAACTGTTTTAAGTGACACTAAAAAGCAGATAATTCCACCAAAGTGAAAGGCTGTGGCTGACGTGATATTCAAGTAGTTGAAGTATTGGCCACACATGATCAGTACTAACAAATACAATTCAGGCCTCCATGTAAAACACACCCCAAATATACACCAATGATGTAAAATGGAGAATAATTAGGTCAGCTGTCAAAATGATGATGTGACTGCTGGGTGTTTGAACATTAAGGGGGAAATTCAATTGGACGCGAAAAAAATGAAAACTTAACATTGGCGAAGTTTTCGCACAATTCACGTGTTTTAGTGCAATATTTTTGTGTGTTTTGTCTATGCGCGCTCCCGTCTTTCGCCCTATCCTATTACAAAAGACGTGGAACCGCATTCTTGCGAAAACTGCGCATGGTGGAAATAGCAAAAAGTACAGCACATTTTGGGGAAATCAGCCTGTACCCCATAAAAAGCCTGATATAGGAAATCAATATAAAAGAGTATTACTGGACATAATAAAAGTATTTTGGGTTTCTTAAATTGTGTCAAATGTCTGTTATATGCATATTTGTATAATTGTGGAAAAATTATAAAAAGTAATATTTTTTGGAGAAATTAATTGCTGCAGTTAAATTGGGGGTACATTAAAATGGGTGCAAGTATATTTTTGTATCTATAAAGTGCACTTTTAAAAGTTTTTAAAAATATACCTGCTGCTGTCACCTGCAATGTTTAAAACACCTGTCCCATTCACACAGTCACCCAAAATACCTGACCCACTACTTTAAATCCATTTTCCAACACTTTTTGCAAATATGACATGTAATTATTAGGGGGAATTAAGTTAAAATTATTTTTGTTTAATTAGTCATTAGGGGGGTGTCTAAAGGGTTTTGAACCAAGGAGCTCATTCAGACCCGCTCGCTATGCTGCGCTCTCTCGCAGCCATCAGGGGTCGGATATGCAAATTCCGCGATCGCATGGCCAGCCTTTAGGACGCCGACTATGTCTTAGAGAGCGACAGCAGAGTGATCGCACGCCGGTGTAATAACGCCCACTTTTCATTCTAAGCACACGTCATCTCCACGAAGTGTATGATTAATCAGTAACATCGAGAGCCATCGGAGCTGCTCGCAGCCCTTGTGTAGACCCTACCCCGCCACAAGCACTTCGATCAATGCAGGCTGAAATACAACCAGGTGACGTGTAGCTTCCATGTTAATTATGCACGCCCAAAGAACAACATTTGCACACTCAGACACGCCTGCGTTCACACATCCACTCCCCCGTTTTCAAGGACCTTCCCCTGTTCCTACCCACAAACGGCACTATCTGTCACTCAAAGTAGTGCTCAGTCTGCGGGCTGCTAGCGATCACTTCCCAATCGCACAGACTGGCTCGCGCACGCGCACTGCGACGCAAACGCATGCGTAGATGGGCGACAATAGCCCATAGCGAGCAATCGCAGCTTAGAGAGTGGGTCTGAAACAGACCCCAAGTCCCCACATTTTTAGCCCAAAATAAGGATTTTGCACAAGTTTTCACCTGCTCTGAGATGGTGAAAACAGTTAGTCAGTTTTTGTCTATTGAGTTTTCGCACATGCGAATACTTTGGCAATAGGATTGCATGATACGCCTGCGAACGCTTTCCGCTAAAACACGGCTTTTCGCGGCTAATTGAATCCGGCCCTAAGTTCCTAGTGGTTGTAGTCATCACACTCTTGTACATATTCACTGTTGTGACTGGTACAAACTTACATTAGAGATGTGCGCTGACCCCCATGTTTTGGTTTTGATTTTGGATCTGGATCGCCCCTGGTTTTGGTTCTGAATCTGGTTTTGGATTTTTTTCCTCCGTGTTTTGTTTTCGTGTTTTGGTTTTGGATCTGGATTTTTTCTTTAAAAAATCATAAAAACAGCTAAAACCACATAATTTGGGCCTGTTTTTGTTCCTACAGTATTATTAACCTTAATAAAAATAATTTTCAGGCATTTCTAGGCATTTTTAACCACCTCACAGCTCACAATATTGATTTCACTATTTTTCACCAATATAGGCCAAAGGCTGCAGCGAGCTGGCTGGCTAAGGTAAGCAACAGAGCAGCAGCACAAACGCATGGCAGTTTAAAAAAATACCAGACATCTATGAAACATTGCCACACAGCAGTGCAGACAGGATGGCAGTTTAATAAACTATAATAATGTCAGTCGGCAATGCCCCAAATTGTGCCATATGTATAGGAAAGAGGTTCAAGATGGAATTGTCCCTCCTACCCACTCTTATGTGGTATATTAAAAAGGACATGCACAGTTTAACAAACCAAGCACTTTAGCGACTAGAACTGACACTTTCGTGGCTGAACTCCTTGGTTTGTTTTTTGGAAGGACTACCTTCAATTATTAAGGAGGAGGCTGATGATGAGGGTGTTGGTGGTGGAAATTGCATGTTATGGTCCAAACTGCTGGTAGCTGATACTGGACTGCTTGTTATTAATTTACAAATTATAATTTTGTTAAACAAATTGCATGAACTTGCTGCAAATGACGTAACAGTGAGGAGGTGCCTAGATGGTTAACGTCCCTTCCTCTGCTAACTTTGGCTTTACAAATGGAACAGATGCTTACACAACTGTTGTCAGAATTTAGATTAAAATAATTCCACACACAAGACGTTGCTATTCTGGCTTTCTTTTTATTAGGGGTGTGCACCGGCCACTTTTCGTGTTTTGTGTTTTGGTTTTGGATCTGGATCTTTCTTCGTGTTTTGGATCTGGATTGGTTTTGCCAAAACCACCCTTCCGTGTTTTGGGTTCTGGGTTTTGTGTTTTGGATCTGTATTTTTTTTAAAAAAGCATAAAAACAGCTAAAATCACAGAATTTGTAGGTTTTTCTGCTCCTATGCTATTATTAACCTCAATAACCTTAATTTCCACTCATTTCCAGTCTATTCTGAATACCTCACACCTCACAATAGTGTTTTTATGTCCAAAAGGTTGCACCGAGGTAGCTGGATGACTATGCTAAGCGACACGAGTGGGCGGCACAAACACGTGACCCATCTAGGCATGAAACTGCAGTGGCAGACAGGATGGCATTGAAAAACTAGGCCCCAAACTGTACATAATGCAAAGAAAAAAAAGAGGTGCAAGATGGAATTGTCCTTGGGCCCTCCCACCCACCCTTATGTTGTATAAACAGGACATGCACACTTTAACAAACCAATCATTTCAGCGCCAGGGTCTGCCACACAACTGTGGCTGAAATGATTGGTTCGTTTGGGCCCCCACAAAACAAGCTGGCAATTTATCTGCCCCTGCACAAACTGGCTCTACGGAGGCAAGATGTCATCCTCATCCTCCACATCCACCGATTCCTCACCCTCTTCAGTGTGTACATCCTCATCCTCACAGAGTATTAATTCGTCCCTGCAGGAACCACAGGTCCCTCTGTACGTTCTAGAGGCTGGTCTCCCTGGAAGAGTTGATAATTCATTTTATGAACATCATCTTCTCCACATTTTGTGGAAGCAACCTCCTACGCCTTTCGCTGACAAGGTTCCCGGCTGCACTAAACACTCTTTCGGAGTACACACTGGAGGGGGGGCAACTCAGGTAAAATAGAGCCAGTTTGTACAGGGACCTCCAAATTGCTTCTTTTTCCTGCCAGAACAGGTACGGACTGTCTGACATGCCTACTTGGATTCTGTCACTGATGTAATCCTTTAACAGACAGACGCACGCTTGTCGCTGCTGCTTTGAGGATTCAAGTGCGGCTACAGCCCACACAATTCACAAAGACAGAAAAAAAAAAAGAATATTTTTATTGTTTGTGGAGCACACTTTGAGGGTTACACCACCCTTTAACAGTCAGACGCACGCTTGTCGCTGCTGCTTTGAGGATGCAAGTGCGGCTACAGCCCACACAATTCACAAAGACAGAAAAAAGAAGAAGAATATTTTAATTGTTTGTGTAGCACACTTTGAGGGTGTCACCACCCTTTAACAGACAGACGCACGCTTGTCGCTGCTGCTTTAAGGATGCAGGTGCGGCTACAGCCCACACAATTCACAAAGACAGAAAAAAGAAGAATATTTTTATTGTTTGTGTAGCACACTTTGAGGGTGTCACCACCCTTTAACAGACAGACGCACGCTTGTCGCTGCTGCTTTGAGGATGCAAGTGCGGCTACATCGCACACAAGTCACAAACACATTAAAAAAATAGTTTTTTATTTTTTGGAGCACTTTGAGAGTTACACCACCCTTTAACAGACAGACGCACGCTTGTCGCTGCTGCTTTAAGGATGCAGGTGCGGCTACAGCCCACACATTTCACAAAGACCGAAAAAAAAAGAACAATATTTTAATTGTTTCTGTAGAACACTTTGAGGTGTCACCACCCTTTAACAGACAGACGCACGCTTGTCGCTGCTGCTTTAAGGATGCAGGTGCGGCTACAGCCCACACAATTCACAAAGACAGAAAAAAGAAGAATATTTTTATTGTTTGTGTAGCACACTTTGAGGGTGTCACCACCCTTTAACAGACAGACGCACGCTTGTCGCTGCTGCTTTGAGGATGCAAGTGCGGCTACATCGCACACAAGTCACAAACACATTAAAAAAATAGTTTTTTATTTTTTGGAGCACTTTGAGAGTTACACCACCCTTTAACAGACAGACGCACGCTTGTCGCTGCTGCTTTAAGGATGCAGGTGCGGCTACAGCCCACACATTTCACAAAGACCAAAATAAAAAGAACAATATTTTAATTGTTTCTGTAGAACACTTTGAGGTGTCACCACCCTTTAACAAACAGACGCACGCTTGTCGCTGCTGCTTTAAGGATGCAGGTGCGGCTACAGCCCACACAATTCACATAGACAGAAAAAAAAAGAAGAATATTTTTATTGTTTGTGTAGCACACTGTGAGGGTGTCACCACCCTTTAACAGACAGATGCACGCTTGTCGCTGCTGCTTTAAGGATGCAGGTGCAGCTACAGCCCACACAATTCACAAAGACAGAAAAAAAAAAGAACAATATTTTAATTGTTTGTGTAGCACACTTTGAGGGTTCACCACCCTTTAACAGACAGACGCACGCTTGTCGCTGCTGCTTTAAGGATGCAGGTGCGGCTACAGCCCACACAATTCACAAAGACAGAAAAAAGAAGAAGAATATTTTTATTGTTTGTGTAGCACACTTCGAGGGTGTCACCACCCTTTAACAGACGCACGCTTGTCGCTGCTGCTTTAAAGATGCAAGTGCGGCTACATCGCACACAAGTCACAAACACATTAAAAAAATAGTTTTTTATTTTTTGGAGCACTTTGAGAGTTACACCACCCTTTAACAGACAGACGCACGCTTGTCGCTGCTGCTTTAAGGATGCAGGTGCGGCTACAGCCCACACATTTCACAAAGACCGAAAAAAAAAGAACAATATTTTAATTGTTTGTGTAGCCCACTGTGAGGGTGTCACCACCCTTTAACAGACAGACGCACGCTTGTCGCTGCTGCTTTAAGGATGCAGGTGCGGCTACAGCCCACACAATTCACAAAGACAGAAAAAAAAAGAACAATATTTTAATTGTTTGTGTAGCACACTTTGAGGGTGTCACCACCCTTTAACAGACAGACGCACGCTTGTCGCTGCTGCTTTGAGGATGCAGGTGGAATCTAGACGGGATTTGGAACCGAGGACACACTACCTCCATCAATTGTCTAAATCCCACTGCACTAATGTCGGATACCGGACGCACGTCTAACACCAACATAGCAGTCAAGGCCTCAGTTATACGTTTTGCTTCAGGATGACTGCTGTCGTACTTCATCCTCATCGCTAGGGACTGTTGGAGGGTCAATTGTTTAGTAAAAGTAGTGATGTTCCTACTTCCTCTCTGGGATGATGAACAACTCCCAGCAGCAGCAACAGCACTAGGAGGAAGTGGTTCTTGATCTTTCCCTATTTTATTTTTATCGGAGAAAGTTTGGTCCTCCATTTATGTTATATTGATATATATACGTGCGGCTAAAGCGCACACAAACACAGAAAATATTTTTTTATTTTTGCTGGAGAGTAGTGCACTTTGTGGGTTACACCACCCTTTAAGAAATGAGCCAGCCGGCTCTTTACTTATGGGACACAGGCGCACGCTTGGCGCTGCTCCTTTGTTGATGCACGTGCAGCCACAGTGCACACAAGTCACAAACACAGAAAATATATATTTTTTTGGTTTGGAGTGTACTTTGGGGGTTACAGAACCCTTTAACGGTCAAGCCAGCCGGCCCTTTACTTATGACACAGGCGCACGCTTGGCACTACTTTGTTGATGCACGTGCGGCTACTGCGCACACAATTCACAAACACAGAAAATAATTTTTTTTTTGGTTTGGACTGGAGTGTACTTTCGGGGGATACAGCACCCTTTAACGGTCTAGCCAGCCGGCCCTTTACTTATGACACAGGCGCACGCTTGGCACTACTTTGTTGATGCACGTGCGGCTACTGCGCACACAATTCACAAACACAGAAAATAATTTTTTTTTTGGTTTGGACTGGAGTGTACTTTCGGGGGTTACAGCACCCTTAACGGTCAAGCCAGCCAGCCCTTTACTTATGACACAGGCGCACGCTTGGCACTACTTTGTTGATGCACATGCGGCTACTGCGCACACAATTCACAAACACAGAAAATAATTTTTTTTTTGGTTTGGACTGGAGTGTACTTTCGGGGGTTACAGCACCCTTAACGGTCAAGCCAGCCGGCCCTTTACTTATGACACAGGCGCACGCTTGGCACTACTTTGTTGATGCACGTGCGGCTACTGCGCACACAATTCACAAACACAGAAAATAATTTTTTTTTTGGTTTGGACTGGAGTGTACTTTCGGGGGTTACAGCACCCTTAACGGTCAAGCCAGCCGGCCCTTTACTTATGACACAGGCGCACGCTTGGCACTACTTTGTTGATGCACGTGCGGCTACTGCGCACACAATTCACAAACACAGAAAATAATTTTTTTTTTGGTTTGGACTGGAGTGTACTTTCGGGGGTTACAGCACCCTTAACGGTCAAGCCAGCCGGCCCTTTACTTATGACACAGGCGCACGCTTGGCACTACTTTGTTGATGCACGTGCGGCTACTGCGCACACAATTCACAAACACAGAAAATATATTATTTTTTTAGCACTTGGGGGGAGCACCCCTGATGGACAGAGCACCCCCTGGACAACACTTCAGCACCCCTTTAGGACTGGGACACTGCACAGGACTTTGGAGTGGACACAGCCCCTATGGAGAACTGACTGCACAACACAGTCCAGCCAGCCCCTATGGACTTTGAAGTAGTGGACACAGCCCCTATTAACAACAGCAGCACAGCACAACACAGCCAGCCCCTATGGACTTTGAAGTAGTGGACAACAGCAGCACTACACTACACTACACTACACAGCCCTAACTCCCACCCTCCCTCTTCACTGTCCACAGCCGAGTGAGAAAATGGCGCCGACGTGTGTACCTTATATAGGATCCAAAACCCGCGAGACTCGGAAGGCGGGAAGATGACGTTTTGCCTCGATTTCAGATCCGAGTCAGGCGGGAAAAGTCGAGCCTGACTCGGATCGGACTCGGATCGGGGGGGCTCGGGGGGTTCGGATTTCAGAAATCCGAACCCGCTCACCCCTACTTTTTATCATTAGCAAGAACTGCAGCCACTGGTGGCTGATTTACGCAAACCACATCCTTATCATCAACATCCACATTAGCGTCAGATAGGACACAAATTTCTCCCTCATCCTCCTGTTGCACTTCCTCCACACTATCATCCTCATTTTTTATTATTTCACCATCTAATATTAACACAGCCGTCATGGTGTCAGTGATCCGCTGTGAAACTGGGTGACAGCTGTTATACTTACTTCCTCTATCAAAGGACTGTTTAAAAGTCAATTGTCTTTTTAAATTACTTCCGAATGAGGATGTAGGTGATGATGCAGGTGTTGGTGTTGGAGATCAAAGGCGCTTGGATCCCACAGAGAGGGAGCAGGTAGGTGACACTGGACTTGTTACGTTTTGAGTTTTGGAACTTGGCGACATACACTTTGATATTTGATGAATGCGCTCCAAGTGACGTAACAAGGAGGAGGTTCCTAGGTGGTTTAGGTCTCTCCCTCTACTCACTCTAGCATGGCAACGGGCACATATGGCTTGACAACTGCTGTCCGGATCGGGATGGAAATAATTCCACACGTGAGAAGTAGATTTTTTTGTCTTTTGTCCCGGCATGACAACAATGGGCTTTGGCTTTTTCAAACCATGGGCAACAGCTGTTGCCTTACTTACACTTAAACATCCTCGGCATCAACATCCTCATCACCCTTAGCGCCTTCAACTACCAAAATATCCTCCTCCTCCATGTGCAATTCCACAGAAGCATCCTCAATGACTACGTGTGCAAGATGTTGACTGCCTTTCCCCACATTTACAGATGGCACACAAATGTTGGAACTTGGAGGATCCTCCAGTACACTAGTATTTAGGTCGGGCTCACACATGGCAACAGCAGACACACTTGCACTCTCCTCGGGGATTTGTGATTTCGATTTCTCAGGGCACACAGTTGGTTTTTCCGGAGCTGTCTTAACAACTTTCACATTTTTAATTGGGCCACCACCACTACTACTACAAGCAGAAGGGCTATCAGAATCAGCAGTCTTCATAAAGAAAGAAGGCCAAGCCCTTATCCTTTCCTTGCCACTTCGTGTAGTGAATGGCATATTGCCAATTTTTTGTTTATCTAAAGGCAAATATCCTTTAAATTTTTTTTTCTTAATTTCAGTAAAACTTGCTTTACCATATTGATGGCGTGACTTAAGCCCTGGGGCTTGGGCCTTCCTAGAGGTCGAGGAAGTTGACGGCCTTGCACTGCTGGCGGCAGCTACAACATGTGGTTCCATGCCTTGCTCTCCTGTCATGTGACAACAATCCATATTTTTTCTGCAGTCTAGAAGCAGTGTCACAATCACCAATAGTATAGCCAAGGTGCAGTTACAAAATTCACACACGTGCAGTCGTGCGCACACACAAAAATATTAGAAAAAAAGACAAATGATGATTTGTATTTTTTGCCAGCTCCAGAAGAACTTGGCCCCAGAGTTTTTTTTGGAGCACTGTAGTCGGGCAGCACAAGGTTGCAACTTGCGTTGCTGGCTGGCTCTTGTGCGCTACTGCGGTTAAGCCTAACACCCGCGAGCACACAGAAGAAAAAAATATGACACTTTAATTGTTTTTTTTTTGATTGAGCATGACTGGAGTCGCTGGATCTTGTGCGCTACTGAGGTTCAGCCTAACACCAACGCACGCACACACAGAAGAAAAAAATTTATAAGACACTTGTATTGTTTTTTTTTTTGATTGAGCGCAACTGGAGTCACTGGATCTTGTGCGCTACTGTGGTTAAGTCTAACACACAGGCGCACACAGAAGAAAAAAATATAACTATATAAGACACTTGTATTGTTTTTTTTTGATTGAGCACGACTGGAGTCTGGCAGCACTGGCTGGCTCTTGTGCGCTACTGCGGTTAAGCCTAACACCCACGCACACACAGAAGAAAAAAATATGACACTTTAATTGTTTTTTTTTTGATTGAGCACGACTGGAGTCGCTGGATCTTGTGTGCTACTGTGGTTAAGCCTAACACCAACGAGCACACAGAAGAAAAAAATATGACACTTCAATTGTTTTTTTTTTTGTTTGAGCATGACTGGAGTCGCTGGATCTTGTGCGCTACTGTGGTTAAGCCTAACACCCATGCACTCACAGAAGAAAAAAATGTATAAGACACTTTAATTGTTTTTTTTTTTGAATGAGCACGACTGGAGTCGCTGGATCTTGTGCGCTATTGTGGTTAAGCCTAACACCAATGCACACACAGAAGAAAAAAATATATAAGACACTTGTATTGTTTTTTTTTTTTATTGAACACGACTGGAGTCGCTGGGTCTTGTGCGCTACTGTGGTTAAGCCTAACACCCATGCACACACAGAAGAAAAAACGATATAAGAAACTTGTATTGTTTTTTTTTTGATTGATCACAACTGGAGTCGCTGGAACTTGTGCGCTACTGTGGTTAAGTCTAACACACACGCGCACACAGAAGAAAAAAATATAACTATATAAGACACTTGTATTGTTTTTTTTTGATTGAGCACGACTGGAGTCTGGCAGCACTGGCTGGCTCTTGTGCGCTACTGCGGTTAAGCCTAACACCCACAAGCACACAGAAGAAAAAAAAATATGACACTTTAAATGTTTTTTTTTGGTTGAGCACGACTGGAGTCGCTGGATCTTGTGCGCTACTGTGGTTAAGCCTAACACCCACGAGCACACAGAAGAAAAAAATATGACACTTTAATTGTTTTTTTGGGGGATTGTGCACGACTGGAGTCGCTGGATCTTGTGCGCTACTGTGGTTAAGCCTAACACCCATGCACACACAGTAGAAAAAAATATATAAGACAATTGTATTAGTTTTTTTTTTATTGAACACGACTGGAGTCGCTGGATCTGGTGCGCTACTGTGGTTCAGCCTAACACCCACGCACACACAGAAGAAAAAATCTATAAGACACTTTAATTGGGGTTTTTTTCTGATTGAGCACGACTGAAGTCGCTGGATCTTGTGCGCTAATGTGGTTAAGCCTAATACACACGCACACACAGAAGAAAAAAATATATAAGACACTTTAATTGTTTTTTTTTTTGAATGAGCACGACTGGAGTCGCTGGATCTTGTGCGCTACTGTGGTTAAGTCTAACACACACGCGCAAACAGAAGAAAAAAATATAACTATATAAGACACTTGTATTGTTTTTTTTTGATTGAGCACGACTGGAGTCTGGCAGCACTGGCTGGCTCTTGTGCGCTACTGCGGTTAAGCCTAACACCCACAAGCACACAGAAGAAAAAAATATGACACTTTAATTGGTTTTTTTTTGATTGAGCACGACTGGAGTCGCTGGATCTTGTGCGCTACTGTGGTTAAGTCTAACACACACGCGCAAACAGAAGAAAAAAATATAACTATATAAGACACTTGTATTGTTTTTTTTTTTGATTGAGCACGACTGGAGTCGCTGAATCTTGTGCGCTATTGTGGTTAAGCCTAACACCCACGCACACACAGAAGAAAAAAATATATAAGGCACTTGTATTGTTTTTTTTTTTATTGAACATGACTGGATTCGCAGGATCTTGTGCGCTACTGTGGTTAAGTCTAACACACACGCGCACACAGAAGAAAAAAATATAACTATATAAGACACTTGTATTGTTTTTTTTTTTGATTGAGCATGTCTGGAGTCTGGCTGGCTCTTGTGCGCTACTGTGGTTAAGCCTAACACCCACGAGCTCACACAGAAAAATATAATAAAAACACTTTGATTTTTTTTTTTTTTACTTTTTTTTTTTTTGGGAGACCAGAACTTGGGCCCAGAGATGAACACAACACAAGCCCAGGAGACAGCAGACAGCCCTGATCTATCAGCAGACAGCACAGTGACAGCACCATGACCAGAATGGATCAGCAGACAGCACAGTGATAGTGACAGCACCGTGACCAGAGACCGGAATAGATCAGGACTCACGAGACAGCACAGTGACAGCTCCGTAACCAGAGACCAGAATGGATCAGCACCAGCCCAGGACACAGCAGATAGCACCAGCACCTCTCCCAGCCCTACACTACCCACCCTCCCTGTTCAGTATCCACAACCGGAGTGAAATGGCATCTGTCGTGTGGTCCCTATATAATACATTGATCATAGAGACGAAAGCTCGCGAACTGTGAGATTTCCGTCTCTATGGTTTTGCCTCGGTTTCGAGAACCGAGTAAGGCGGGAACCTCCGAGCCAGCTTGGATCTGACTCGGATATGCTAAATTCGGGTGGGTTCGGTTCTCTGGGAACTAAACCCGCTCATCTCTAGTTTACATTCATCTCTGTGATTGCAAAACCTGCCTGAGACTATGGGGGAGATGCAAAGGTGCTTTAAGAGAGGAGGGGGCCTGTGTGCAGGCGCTGATCGGGCCCCTTCCTATCCGGCATTGTGCCAGAGTCTACTGCCCATGCGCATGTCTCCAGGAACATGGCACCCGCGTCGTGTTCCCTGGACTGCAGATGGGCGGATCACCTGAGAAATGGCCGCGGTGGCCATTTTCCCGGTGATTTCTGCAGCTTGCAGTGCCGGGCCGACGGAGAGGTAAGTATATTTAATTGGATGCCGGGTGTGTGTTGTATGGGCCCCCCTTGACCCAGGAGCCTATGTGCACCGCACACCTTGCACCCATTATAAATACGCCCCTGGGGAGATATATCAAACCTTCTAAAGAGGACAAATGGAGAAGTTACCAATAGCAACCAATCAGCTTTTAGCTATCATTTATCTTGCGCAGTCTATGAAATGATAGAAGCTGATCAGTTGCTATGCGTAACGTCTCCACTTCATCTCTCTCTAAGGTTTGATACACCTCCCACTCCTAAGAGAGCAGGAGTTTCCCTCTTTGAATATTACATAGGACAGTGGCGGCCATACACAATCCTCAAGTACCCATAACAGTACATGTCTTCCAGACAACTTGTGGATGTTTTAAAATGTGTCAGTTAATGATGAATACATCTGTGATCCAGCTAGGAGAACATGCACTTTTATGCATCCCTGATGCCATCAGAGCTATGGGAGACCAGTTAAAGAAATAAGATAAAGGCCATTATATTTATACATTAATACTCCAAAGGCATTATACATATAAAGTGACAGGTTGTCTTTAAACATATTACATGATAAGAATAGATACGGAGAACATCATCTACAATGAAGAACAGGAAAAGCACTACTGTGCATTTGGTTGATACTTAATAACAGCACACTGTTCTGTATAAAAAAAAGCTTCCAGTTATAAATTAAGAATAAAAAAAAATCTAAAATGCCTCTTGCAAATCAAGAAAAACTGGCAACAATAAAAGTATTAATTAAAATGAACTGAAAATATAAATAGTAATTAGTATGATATTTAATTTTGCCAAACACAAAACACTAGGAAAAAATAGTAGATTTTTGTTTACAGATGTCACTGAAAAATAAGATGTGGAATACAGCTGAATACTGCCAGGACATTATGTGCTTGGCACAATATTACAACAGAGAACAGCAACAGAAAACACAGGGACTCAAAATAAAATATTATCCTATTTTATGAGAGAATAAACCCACATTACAAGCAAACATCTTCTGCTAAGATAGTTTTTCCAAACTCCAGTGCTCAATCACATACACATACTTGCCTACTCTCCTTGGATGGTAGTCAGCCTCCAGAAAATCGGGTTCGCTGCTGTGCCGATCTGGCTGCCTCCTCCCAGAAGAGGCAGCCAGATTGTCGGCAACCCTGCATACAGCTTATGTTTCACGGATATTATTCTGTGCTTAAGTAAAGGTGTGCTCAGTCAAAATTAATTAAGCCACCTGTGCTCAAGCATAGATATCCTTAAAACCTGGACTATTAAACTGATTAAGGACTAGAGTTGGGAACCATAATGCTAAAGTCATAGTCAAAATTCTGCTAGGTTCCACATCCTTGCACCGAGTTCACAAATCAGCATTTTACATTTTTCCATAACTAGAATTACAATTACTAAACTATGAAAAAATGTACCATGGGGTCTATTTAATATTGGTGACTAGTGAGCAGCAGTGGTAACTATTATTATCGCAGCAATACGTAATGATGTACAGCAGCTATTTACCATGGCAGGGTTGATCTCTTCGGCAATAAATATTTTCCTTTAGCCAGCAGTCTAATGCTGCAGGCAAAAAGAGGAAATACTATGCACATGTGCGGCTAACCTCGGTGCACTCACAAAGCCCCTACAGTGGTCCTAGTTGATTGGTTGGAATTAAAATCTGGTAAGGTATGAAGGCAAATGACAATCAGCAATTTGCTCCCAAACGCCGGAAAATGGACAAAAACTGTTGTTTGAACAAATTGTTTAGATCAAACATTTAACAAACTTGTCTGAGCGACCATTTTCATCTGTTTTCTGGCATTTAGGAGCAAATTGCTGATCATAAGTTACTCCCATACGTTACCAGATTTTCATTCCAACCAATCAACTAGTTGGCTGGTTGGACAGATAATCTTTAGATGTGTGGCCATCTTAAAAGTCCATAAGGACAGGTGACTTGATTAATGCCTGTCAGTTTGAGCATACCATCTGTGCAGTGGCATCACAAGGAGGGTGCGGGCCGCACGGGTGTCACCACGCCCCCTGCCTGCGAGTCCCCTTTCCAGCAGCGCGTGTCTTTCCCCGCACCTGGTGACACCGCGGGGAGGGACGCCACTGCATCTGTGCATAAATATGGATCTACTTAAAATCTGGACTGCTAGGGTGTCTTGAGGACAAAGTTTGGGAAGCCCTGCACTAGTGAAAAGGAGGACTTTCCATGAAGGTTCCCCTCACCAGGCACAATGATAAAAAGATATATTATATTAGCTTAATGTCAATATCACTATCACAGCAGATTGCACCATCAAAAACAATTTTGATCCATCTGTAGTATGAGGCACATTAAATTCTTCAACCTTCCTGTAATTGAAGGCCACTTTTGAAATAATCCCGTTTGCTGAGCTGGAAGTATAACATTTTCCCTGTCTCCATAAAACTATCAGCAGTTGAAATTATCTGGATATGTTTTGTATACACATCTTGTGGCCTGTTGTTTAGAGCACTCTGGAACTGCTGCAGTCTAACAAAGAGCCAGTGTCCATTAATCCTGTTCCCAAGTGCTTTTGCTGTCCGAGTAGTCCTGCATCTTACAACAGAATCCCAGTTATTTTCCAGTCTTTACTTCTTCTTGTATATCACTTGAGATCCAGCTGAGATGGAAACCTCATTAACAGATAATTAGCAATCATGAACAGGCCGTACACTGCGCATCGTAAAAGGACATTCTTAACGATAAATAATGATCAATTGAAAGCTAAGGGAATGACAGGCTTTTTATGCAAAAAAATGCGGGTCAAGTCTGCAACAAGTAAAAGACGCTGTATTTTGAAGCCTCATTATTGTTTTCTTCTGTATTCCTCCTCCGACTAGACTCTGGAAGCGGAGAACTTCAATGTCTCTCAAATTTTACCAAATAAAATACTTCACAGACAAATTGTATGGAGGTTGAGAAGGTTTTATTCAACAAGAAATTCAAGAGGCCTGAGAAAGGTCTGGTTGTGAACAGGACATTAATGCACTGCGTCGATCTATGTGTCCGAATTGTCTTCTTTTCTTAAAACAAACTGCTGCTTGGGGTAAGGGCAGCTATAAGCAGACAACTGCATACTGGATGAGGACCAATGAAAAGTCAGTCAGTGCAAATGGTGAAAGAGCTCACTTTTGTCTCAACCAACTTTTGTTTACCATAGTGCAATCTTGTTTTACAATACAACTTGCAATAATTAGGCAGCTAATCTATACCACTGGTATTCATAGCCCACATGTGTCACCAGGGCAATAATCTAATCAGGTGATGTCCTCTCAGTAATTGTCATGCTCTATTTCTTTCAGAGTGCCTGTGCATACAGGAATTTTTCGTTATTGCATGAAAAAAAAAAATCTTTAAAAATATGTACCTTAAGAAGCAGATTAAGTCATGCTATAATAAAAGCAATGACAATGTACAAGGACTTTCCTTATCTTCAATTCCGTCTTTTGTCCAGTATTAATAACTCAGCTCACTGCATTTTTGTCTGTTTTTTTTGTATAATGGGGGGTATCCACTTGTAGATATACAAACGACAGCATGATTACGACATTGCAATCGTGCTCTTGTTTGTATAGCTAGTGATGTGCCTAGACTGAACATCCACTCTTTCAGTCTCGGCACATCCCTCATTCCCGCACATGCTGAACCTGACGAGATCGTCAGGTTGACCAGCATGTACGGGCGATGTCGGATGTCAGAAGCGACCAGCAGGCACGCGCATCGCTGGTTGCTTCCGACCAAGACATGCCCGATGCATGCACGATATCGTGCAATCGCTTGGCTAAATCGCTAAGTGGATACCCCCTTAACAGTGAGTCTGTGGAAAGGATCTAAAAATTGGTAAGATGCATTTTCAAAAATTTTTACCATGTGGTTTCCATGGAAAAACTGGTATTAAAAAGAATTAAACAATGGCAAAGAGCATAAGAAATATCCCTTCCAAAAATGCATTCCATAAAAAAAATAAACAGACACATTAAAAACATACAACTTACATTACATTAATCCTCGTTTACTATGTACAAATAGGGTAATGCTAATTTTGCATTTATAACGAACACTGTCAAGCCACATCTCTACACTTTCTGTAAGTGCCATAAATTGGTCCTGGCATAAACCTGGCACATTCCTAGTGAGGCGTGTGCACGGGGTGTGCATGATGGAGGCATGTGGAAGCAGTCTGCTAGCATGTAAGGGGCAAGTTAGGAGGTCTGATGGCCCTGTGGGGAGGCCCAATTGGCATGTCGTCAGTCTGATGAGCATGTGAGTAGATATGAGGGACATGTGGCCATTGATTACTTTTTTTTCTACCCAGTAAAACAGTCCTTCCACAGCGATGATGGATGCGGTAGCAGAGTGAGCGAACACAAGAGTCAGTATTTGGACACTGGGCACAGCACGGCGATAAGAACTGTGCTATATTGATGATTTTTGTGAATATTTTGATATGCAAGCCCTGACCAGGAAAAGAAGGCAACATGGTGAGTGGTCTGTGTTGGTAGTAGTATGTCACGCACACCCCTTATCAAGACCCCTTGCACGCCTGTGTATGCTAGTTTTGTAGAGCATATATAATACCCTTTTTTCTATTATTATTTTGTTTATAACTGAAAGAGCATGTGTTAAAATATGGAAAGATACTTAATTTTCAATGGCACTTAAGCTCATGTTATACCATGTTGCAGCGTTTTAGGAGACTTATTAAACACGGGATAGCAGGCAAACATCTGGTTGTGACAACATGTACTCCTCCATGTACGTGTAATGGGGCCCATACATCTAGCCATTAGCATGGCAACTCACCACTCTGTCGACGGCGAGGTCGGAGAATCGGGACTATTCAACAGGTTGAAATATCTCCATTCCCCGATCCCAACCCAAAAATGGTAGGATCGATGAGTCTGGGATTTTTTTTAAAGTTAAATTTCCCTGATCTGTCGTTGGATCGCCGATCATCGATGCCCGCCAATCCGAGGATCCAATCGCATATTGTGTCAGATCAGTGGAACGGGATGGGGAAACAGAGCCTCAGATGTATGGGCCCCTTAAGTCTGTCCGCCATGTAAAATATAGCTTTCGCAAACAGAGCACAATATTTTGGGAAAGTAAAAGTCAGGAACCATTTGAAAGAAAATGAGGTTGGAGGACTAAAAGCATACCTCCCAACATCTTTGGTTGTTAATTCGGGTCTGGAAAGGGGCATGACTTCATGAGAAAGGCGTGTGGCCTCACAACACTCCCCAGTTTTCATTACTCTGGTAGCGTGCCCAGCACTTCCAGAGATGCTGGGCCGTCCCCAGGCTCTCCCCGCACTGTGAACAGATGCTGTGCTCCCCTCAACTTGTCCGACACTGCGGCCAGTGAGTGGGACGGCGGGACTGTCCCACTGAAAGAAGGACAGTTGGGAGGTATGCTAAAACCAGAGTCTATCTGTGACAGGCCAGTTTCTGTGTGTAAGTAAGACAGAAAAAGATCCCAATATTGTATACAGGAAATGTGGGACTGAGAGCTGGGCCTTAATGTAAGAAAGCCCCACATGCTCATGTGTTATACTGTCTCAAATTAGTTAAAAATTACAGACCAGACCCACATATTACACAAAGCCCCTTCATCCCAACGCTCTCTGACGTGATTTATCACAATATAATAGTAAGATATATTTAGAAAAATTTGGAAAAGTTGTTATTATTTATGGATGGATCATCAGTACCAGGTATTTGGTTCTTAGACATTTCTTTGCACATATAGACCTAGATACCATATTTTTTGTGATACTATCTTAGGGCCTGATTCAGCTTGGATTACAGTTGCTAATACGCACGCAATAGGCTGATTTTTGCTGTCTGCGCATGCATCGCAGTGCGCGTGCCGGCCACTGCGATCGGGACTGCGATCGCAGCGACTACACAGACCCATCACGGAATAGTTGACAGGAAGTGCCGTTTGTGGGAGGTGATAGGGGGGCTGTCAGAGAAACGCAGGCGTGCCAATGCGTTTGGACGCCGTTGTAGGCGTGCATAAATTAGCCACTACAATGCCATACTCAGCATGAGGACTCATAGCGTGCGATGAAGTTAGCAATTCTTGAGTAAGGTCAGAGCTTGTGCAAGTGACGCATACTATCGCAGATGAATTGCGTGCGTAATCGCTATTGCAATCGCAGTTGCGATTGGTAGTGAATCAGGCCCTTAGACAAGACCATGAATATATATGTAGATATAGGCGTGCATGTACCTAGAACCCAGATGTAAATCACAAATGTAGATGCACATTTTAAAAGATCTTTTTACATCTGCGAAATGTACCTTCTCCATATTACCTTACAACTCAGTTGGTATCAGCAGGGGGTATAAGTGATGAACACTGCACAGAAACATGTTACAAATTCATAATCATAACAAAATCTTAATCGTTGCACATGTATTATTATTATTTTTTATTTTTTTTCTAGAGTGGAAATGTCCCCAGGTGTGATGTGAATGAATCTTCCTGCTGGAGAAACATGATTGACAACTTCCTATACTGAAGCTGAGAGCAAATAACGCTGGCAGCGGATCAAAGGAAAGTGTGCGCCTACAAAGACAACAGATCTACAGAGGAAAAGAAAGAGAAAATTAGAGAGTGTGACTATTGTGGGGTTACAGGGCAATCTAGCAACTAATTGTCTTGTGTATGTGGTTTGCAGACTATACTCCACATCTCGCTCATTCTAGGCAAGATAGACTGAAATGTCACACAACCAGTAAAGGACTTCCACAGTACGTACTGCAAGGATGACATTTTTCTATAGCCATTGCCTAACAAATGCAAAGTAAAGCTGAACAGTTTTCTTACATTTAGATTGGATCATTATTACATCTAGCAAGCATTTTTCTCATCCAATAAAAGTAATCAGTGAATAAAGCACACATTGAAGAAGAAAAATCTATTACTTTTGTCATACACAGTGTAAATCCATCCTGTAAGCCATCTATATACAAGGTGTGTTCTGATCATTTGGTCCGATAATCCATATGGAGAGTCACTGACCCGGCATGGGTGGGTGTGCATCAGCAGCCAACTGCACTTTCTATCCTACATTACATTGGACCTATCTTTGATCAAACCAATGGTCGTCTGATTAACCATAATTGCTATGGTGCATTTGTAACTCTAAACTCACATAATATGTGAGAACATAGCCATCATTTATTGGAAAGGTTTTGAGCATAAAGCAGCGGGATGGCAGTAGATGGTGGGAGTAAAACCAATATGATCTTCAAACATATAATACTTTCCCTTTCTATGGCACGGGAACTAATCAATTAAGGTGTTAAATTAGGCACATAAGACTCAGTACTTTTACCTATAACCCAAAGCACGCCCACTTTCTCAGTGACCTTTTACTGGCCAATTCAATTATCTGCAGCATCAATGATTTTACCTTTCACCCATAATAGGGTTAAACACATATAGTACAGTGTAAATCCATCCCTACCAGTGACAGAATAAATGCCAGCGCTATCAATGTTCTAGGCTCTAAAGTGGAAGTAGTTCTCTCTTAATGAAAATAAACTCCATATGGTGATGAGTGCTTTATAAGGGAAATAAATGAGTCTGTGGACATAAAAGGACATCATGCATGCAAAATAGAACAGAAAGATTCATCAGAGTGGAAAAAAACAACAAAGAAGCTCTCAATGATGTCTATAACCAGAGTATTTGGAAATCTGAAAATCTACATGTTAGAGATCACGTCAATGAAGGCAACATTTACTATGCTCAATTCAGATTATCAATAACATCCATGTCTACTTTTGTGCTTGGTTATTCTCATCCCCAAAGCAGATGCAACTGCACAGTAGTTTATGGCATGTGATATGGAATTGTGGCCCATAGGCAAGCCCTGCCTGTGAGCGAGTTATGTGATCTTGGTACAAAAGTGCCATCATAAGCACTGCCAACCTGTATTCATATGTTTCACCGGTGATTAAACAGCTCAGTGTAATAAGTGGACAAAAGGACCATGATCCATTCATGTGCCTATCAGTTTTAATATCACACTTGCTCACTAAGTGATTTGCTTGCACGGTTGCACCTTGAACCCAAGGCTTGATTAAAGCTTGTTGGGGTCCCCAAGGCAACTAAATTGTGGGGGGCCCCTCCAAGACACACGGAGCCTACACCCCACCCCTAGGCCACATAAAGACAGGCAAAACTCAAGATTTTCTTGGAGGGGGGGTTCTACATATGAATATACATATATAAACACATATATATTAAATATATATATATATATATATCATACACTCACACATAAACAGTATACACACACTAACACATACATACACACTAACACATATACACCATAACACATATATACACAGAAATACATATACATGCACACTAAAACAGTACACATACATACTTACACTTAATGCAATTCACAGGGATTTGGAGGCGGGACTTGCCATTTTGGCTCCGACCCCGAAGCGGTCAGTGTAGGGGGAACCGGTGTGACGGGGGGATTCTAGTTACTCAGAAACCCCCCCGGTATCTGCTAATGTAAGTGTAAAGCAGCTGATGCAGCAGCACTAACAGCCGCATCTGCTTGAGGTTCCACCTGGGAACAGGTGCCGCTGGGCACCTGTTCTCGGCAGTGTCACATCTATCCTGTGTGGGGGCCCCGGGACGACCGCCCCTCTCGCCCCTGCTTGAGCCACACAAACCTCCCCATCTACTATCTCAGTTTATACATCATCTTAACACATGTAAACTCCAGGCAGATTGTACTCTGAAATAGCTCAATGGCCCTGTGTAGCTGAGTAGCACACCACCAAGATTGCATGCAGATAGCAAGGTGCACTAAAACAAAGAAAAACACGTGAGAGAACACATTCATACCTACTGACTTTTCTATTTCTGGGATCAGGACAGTGGGTCTGATTCAGAGATGTAAGCAATGACGATATTTACGCAGATCGAGATTGCCATTGCGCATGCGTGCAAGCTGCACTGCGTACGCGCAGCAATTGTTTGGCGACTACGTCCGCACAGAGGATTCAGTTGCAAAGTGAGTGACAGGTAGTCAGCATTTGGGGGAGGTAACAGGGGGGCTTAGTTAAATGCAGTCGTATCTGACCATTTAAACACAGTTTCATGGGCGTGCATAAATTAGCCATAGTGTTCTCCTTTGCAGCATGAGAGCTCTCAGCATCTCAGGAGAGACGCAGTGTTTGAGACAGGGCAGACTTGCCGCATATGTCGCATTGCGTCAATGTTACTGATATTTACGCTGGTGCGCAATGTCGGACGGATATTAGAAGGCAGCAGTGGGCGTCTCTATGCTCGGGCAATTGTGGACCGGGTGAAATCGCAGCTGCTACTGCATTAGCGTACATCACTGAATCTAGCTCAGTGTACCATGCCATGGTCAAAATACGGTCTGTTTTGACTAAATTGGGAAAGTTGATAAGTATGAATTCTAGAAAGAAGACAAATTGAACTGGAGGGAAGCGCTCTGTGGAGTCTATATCTGTAAATATAACCGGTGTACATTGCATCTGGATGTACTCAAATGTATATATCTAGTCAATAGTGTCTCTGATGGTATGGTGACTTATTATACTCGAGTCACCAAATGTATGTCCTAGTATGTTGTGGACCAGGAAAAAGTTCAGGTGGGCAATAACTTGTTGCTGGGAGTTGGGGATTGTTGTTCAAGCAGTCTGAATACTTAAATGAGTAATAGCCACTGGTTAGAGCTTGATTAATCACAGTAAAAAGGGTCAGACCCATATATTAATTAATCAGGTGGGCAAAAACTGTAGGCAGAGTTTTGCATGGGTATAATGCAGCCCTTTCTTAATGATGTGAAAGGTAACCACCTCCGTCACAGCTCTCACCACCTCAGGAATAAGGAACGCAGTATCAGGGTGATATGGACACTATGTGGCAGTGTTAGGTAAGAAAGACTTACTTACCAAAACGTAGTATCTGCTGGTCCATCTCCTTTCTGCATCCTCATTCGACGTGTGCATGTGAGTAAGGGGCCCAATATATACAATATCACTGAGTCTTAACAGATCAATTGATAAATAAGCTATTTTAATATGAAGCAAGGAAATGAAAATATTTCCGATTAAAATGAAAACACAAGTATAGAACATAAGTCATTAGCAAATCGTCCCTTGAATTCTAGAAAGTAAAAAAAAAAAATAGAATATACTGCAAGCATTTACCAAGGGTATGTATTGAAATGTATTGGCCCTCTACAGAAATATTGGATGGACCCACACATTCTGTGAGAAACAACTTATTTTGTGAGGTTTGCTTTCATTGTTAGCATAATAAAAGTAATGGCTATTTGTGTGATCCCAAATATCACACAGAAGCAGAGACTACACACACATATGTCAAATTACTCATTATTTTTCTTCTTGGATCATAGAGAAACATAACACTTGGGTCATATCAAATCCGTCTAATGGTGACAGCAAGTTTTGCAGTCAGAATCCTGCATTATTACTTTGAAGCAGAATTACACAAACTGCTGATCTAATTTACAAACGCACTTTGGCTTTGCACCTATAACTTTATATGATCTGCCAATGCAAGGTGCATGCCTACTCTGCAGTCTTTGAAGATACCTCTTCAAACTAGAACTGCGTCTATAGCTGGGTACACACTAAGGGGTCTATTTACTAAGCCTTGGATGGAGATAAAGTCGACGGAGATAAGGTACCAGCCAATCAGCTCCTAACTGCCATGTCACAGGCTGTGTTTGCAAACTGACAGTTGGGAGCTGGTTGGTTGGTGCCTTATCTCTGTCACCTTTATCTCCATCCAAGGGTTAGTAAATAGACCCCTATATGATGTGTGTACCCAGAGACGAGATGAAGCAATTGAACTATATATATCGCACCGGCCATACACACTACACAATCCTGTGTACGACTACGCAATATATCATTCCATGCTGCATATAGCAGCATAGCCTCGTTTAATACTTTGTCCCATATGTGTGCCTCACAGCAGATGGGACAAAGCAATGAATGTCCAGCGTGCTCGTGCAATAGAGTGTACACTCTATACGATCCGCACAATATATCAATCCAATCCCAGTCGGAATGATATATCGTACGATATGTCTTATAGTTGCTGCTTACATTTGTAGCCCCCTACTGTAAAGTACATTGTATCTTGGTGCTATATTATAAATACATGTTAATAGTGTCAATACAGGGAGGCAAAAAATTGGGAAGAGGTACAATTTGCAATACTATATAATTCACATAAAACATTCCAACCTTCTTGCACTTAAATTAAAATTGTTTGTAAATCTTCTAAAATACCAGTTTTATTTTAATAAAACTGACATCAATCATTAGAGAGAGCAGACATCGGGACTGTATTTCGAATGCTGTCATCATACTACACAAACCATTACACATTGGCGACATTTTTGCGCATCAGGTATATTGAGGTCTGAGACAATAACGAAAAGGAGTTTGTGCCTTGGCCATTTTGAGTTTTTTAAATGTGGTTCAGTGACTGCTCTACTGGTAAATCCTTCAGATACATGTTCACAAACTTCAGTATCACTGTTAACGTGTGTTCAACAAGCACAGGCTCCAGTGTGGTGATACACAGGGAGTAAATACTACTGGGTACAGCATGCAGCAGTCCAGTATGCGCAGTGACACGCTAAGTACTAGTACGTGCTGAGTTACTGTAGTGCATTAAGGCACAGGTATGTCATCTCTCCCTTTCTCAGTCTGTAATGTGTTAACTGTCAAATTCTCTTCACTTAATCCCAATCAAAGTTAATAAAATGGAGTTGGGGTGAGGGAAGTCGATGGCAGTAGAACAGTCCATCAATAATGACACCTATTATATTGGCCTAAGTAAAGAGCACCTATATTTCCAATAGCAGCCACTAGTTTATGACACTGAAATCTTTTCAAAACAGTATTATCCCTCAAAGCATATGAATGAATTTGATTAACTGACTAGCGGCTAGCTGTATCAAAATGATGACATTTCTGTATCTGTGCTCTTAACTCTAGTGTCTCCAACAAGCCAGCTTTGGAGGTGCTGGTAACTATACAAAGCGTATCAATCGAATAAACTGGAGAAAAAAGGAGCCTCTGAAACGTGGTCTGTTTGGGGCACTAGAGGACAGAGCTGTACATGTCGTGAACAACTAAGAAGCAGCTGCCTGAAGATACTAAGCATAAGCCATTCTCTAACCTAACAGACACTTTAGTAATAGTCAAGCTGATTGTCCTTTCTCTAGAAATCATCTTGTCAGCATTTATTTTGTGTCTTAGCTCATGCTCACAAATGCCATTCCATTCCCTTAATGATCCAGCGGGTTGAATCACAATATGCACAGCCATGAATGCATATCCGCGTATACACGGCACAAAACTGGCTGAAGGTGACATATCAGCGTCCATGTACAACATGATTTAACTTACCAGATAATAAGCAGGGCGAAAAGTCACTCATGTGCATAAGCCATTAGCTGTCCATGCACACAGGGACATCCACATCTAAATATGCAGTTTTAGACCAAACTGACCCGGATATATGCAGTATATGTCAAATTTGGGTACTCACCTGCAGAGCTAAACTGGACTTATATCTGGATCTGTATGAGCAGCATAACTCTATAGATAAGGAATGCAAGTGTTTCTTTGACCTGCCATACTAGACATATATTTTGGGGATGACAGCACATGCAGAAATTGTGGTGATGTTTGGAGCACTTAAGCAAAAAAGAGATGGGGATAAGAGTTTAACTGCATGATTTAAAGATAACAAAGCCAGATTACACCGTACACACTACCCAATAATTATTTAGTTCCAAAAAATATTTTCCAAATTCTCGTCTCCCTAGGGGAATGCTAATAAGTAGACATCGGCCAAGGTCGGTACACAGGGCTTGATTCAGCAACTAACGCAGTTGCTGATACGAAAGCAATCGACTGATTGTTGCATTCTGCGCATGCATATGCATCGCAGTGTGCGAACCGGCTACTACAATCGGGACTGCGAGTGCAGTGACTACGCAAACCCATCGCAGAGTGATTGACAGGAGGTGCCTTTTGTCTGTGGTGATGGGGGGTGGTCGGTGAAACGCAGGCGTGCCAGTGCATTTCAACGCCATTGCAGGAGCGTGCATAAATTATCCACTGTGATGGCCTACGCAGCCTGAGGACTCATAGCGTGCGTGGAAGTTAGGAATTTCTGAGTAAGGTCAGACCTTGTGCAAGTGTGTGTGAGGCTGTGAGGGTACTCGATTGTACCAATGGTTTTGCAGTCTTGCTAAACATTACGAATGTGTGCTAAGTAAAGTGGGTGTCCTTGTGTAGTGCTGCGACGGGATATCGATCGCAATGAATTAGCATACTATTGCAGATGAACTGCGTGCGTAATGGCTATTGCATTCGCAGTTGCGAATCAGGTCCACACTGCACTTTTTGAACGATACCAAAATGACGTGAACAACATAACGTGTGGAGCACACACGATATCGAGAGACGATCCAACTGGTTTTTGACCAACCATCAGGCCCTGGTGCTGCATGCGCACTACACAATTATCGGGCCTATCTGTCAGATATAGCCATGTCAGGCCGAGATCGCATAGTGTGTACCCAGCTTTACACATGGCACTCATGGTGTCTCTACATTCAGCGCACACAATGGATATATCATGAACTCAATATATATACATGAGTGTATAAACTATTAATCTGAAGTGCTAGATTTTAAAACTATTACCCAGTTATGTAATTACAATCATACAAATAGCCCAGTATTTAGAAAACCTTAGAGCAGGGATAGTTGGACTGGATTAAGGAGGTCCCACCAGCAAGGTAAAATGTCCTTCTATACAGTTGAAAAGCTAATATTTTTGCTAGTACATACAGTCTAACTATAGAATCACATACTGTATAAATATGTTGTGAATAGTTTAACCAACGAGAGGGAAATTTAGTAATTTTACCATGTTTTCTTGTGTCAAACATGCTTCAGGGTTTACTGTCCATGAGACCTGGCAACGGGTTACCTGGAGTCTGAAGGTGCGTATGCACTTGCCGACTAAGAAGAACAGTACAATTGCGATATCGTAATCGTACAGTGGTCCCTCATTCTCTGTAGTGCCTACACTGAATGATATGTCGTTCAGTGCAGGCACCCTCCCTCATCCCTGAACATGGGCGATCTGTTATCGGCAGATTGACTGGCACGTTCAGGCGATGATTGATGTCGGAAACAACCAACAGGAGCGTACATCGCTGGTCGTTTTCAACATTAAACTGCCCGATTTATACGCGATTAATGGACAACTGAACGATAACGATGACGTTATCGTTCAGTCGTCCATTAATATCGGCATGTGGATACGCGGCTTTAGGTTACCAGCAAAAAGAAAACGGCGCATAAATTGATAAATTATAGTTTTGAAGGTTATGGTATGTATCTTAGATTCTGAGTGTAGAAGTAATTTACAACTATATACTAATATTAACAAATAGCACTGTCAAATAACGTTCACATTTACCAACTGTTGTAGCTCTATTGTAAACAAAATATACATTGTGCATTATTTTATATTAATGAAGATTATGCAGAAATGTCCGTTCAACATCACATTGGTAAGAAAAGGATGCTTATGACCTTGAGACTATTGGCAGTATTTTTCTTTGCAGGCTCAAATGTGTGCAATACTTGAGTCCTCATACACCAAGCCTCTATACGCTAAACGGCGCGAGATGTCTGACATGACTGAGCCGCAACGAGCCGTGTAGAATAGCGACTTTTTCTTTACATTTCTGTTTTATTCGCACCGCAGACGCAGCAAAACACCACTCAGTCTGTAGCAGAGACACCAGGCTGCGACTTTAACTGCATAGGAATTTGTTTTAAATATGTACAAAGTCACAGGCGAACTTGGCGTGAAAAACAGCAGTGGCCGCTGCATCATAGCACTTCGTATACAGATTCAGACTAATTCGCACACAGATGTACGGTACAAGTGTTGAATATCAAATTAGTCAGTGCAGTCTCGTTAAGCGGTTTTGTCGCATCCAATTGTTTAATTTTTGTGAATAAAGTGCACATTTGAGCGAAAAAGAGACTCTGCGCAAGCGAAGTGACACAGGACCTGTGAGCTGAGGGCTGTTTGGCGCGACTGCGACAATAGTGTGAACACATCTGTATACAACATACTTACTTGGTTTCCCTAAGACTCTCTCTGTATGTATATAAACATACATATACACACACTCACTCATATTCTTGAATATTTCACAAAGAGGCAAATCTATAGTTGCACATAAAATAATAAATTAACAATACAATTTTCCCATGCACTCCTAGGTACACATATGTTTCAAGCAACTTTCAGATACAAATTATAGTAATTCATGGCACAGCTATAAACACCACACAGCACTAAAAGACACAATACACAGGGTGGATTCAATTATGAACTATAATACCAAATTCAACAGAGTTTCTTTGTAATAATCTATACATCAGACCCAACAGATGGACAATACGGAAGGACAGAAGGAGGGCTAAGAGAGGGTGTATAAGCATCCATGTATATATATACATGTGTGTATATATATATATATATATATATATATATATAATATTTGGATAGCGCAATATAGATATATTATATAGATATATAACATTTGGGTGGCGCAATATATATATCTGTATATGTATATATATATATATATATAGTACATAACAAAAAAATTATGTCTGTAATGTTTATAATGTTAAATAGGCAACAATTTGGCGCTTATGTCTTCTATCACAATAACAGTAATGTTGCACAATTGTAAGTGTTGAGCATTGTTTGCAGTTCTTTATGAAATTTATAATTTCAAAGTAATATAATAATAAGGGCCTATGAACAGTAAGCAACATGTAATATATAAAACAAGGTGTGCAAAAAAGCATAACGTGACTTTGATCTCAAAATTCTCCATCTCAGCCATTCAATTTTATTAGAGATAAGAAACCAGTTGTTCTCAATGTGTAGTGCACATTCTTTATGAAATGTAAGTATACTTACGTAATGGAGGCCAAAATGTTTAAATAAGTATTTCAGCCAAACCGTGTTATAATCAGAAGTCTGATTATAAGGAGAAACAATAACAAGTAAAAGCATGAAATGTATAAAAAATATAGTACAAATACATCCTAAATACATATATTTAAAATTGTAGGAATTTTTTATACAGGGAACAAAAATTGCCTAAACATTTTAAATGTATTTTACAAATGATACACTTAGAAATTACAAATGTAATCAACTATTACACAAAGCAATCTACGTCTTCTAGCAATTACAAATCACAGTGGTGCAGGATTTTTTTTTTTTTCAGAATTTCCCCATGAAAATCTGAGTTGTAATGAAGGGCTGTAGAAAAAAATAACAGTTTAGGATGAAATGTTCCTTTTTTGTCTGATTTATTGGATTTTTTCCTGAAAACTTGTGCAGAACACTCTGAGTAAGTAAGCAGTGCTATTTTTACAGATCGCTATCAGTGTGTTAAATTATGTGAGGTGCTTAATCCTCTCAGACTGTTCTCTTTCATTTAATAACTCAGGCGCATGGAAAGAAGCCGGTCGGGTCTGGAAACGCTGAGCAAAAAAAAAAAATTAAAAAAATGTCGATCCGCACCAGACTAGGGGTCCTTTAAGAATTTTACCATATGTTGATCATTTAACCGAACAAAAGAAATATCTTAGGCCAGAAACAGAATTGCAGGCAGAAACCCAAAACTGGGGAAAAGGAACTGAAAAATGTGGAGTAATGCATGTAATAAAATCCATATGTAGAGTAATCAAGAGTGGAAGGGGACTGCGTGGACAAAAAGGCAGAGACCACAGTCTCTCAACTGGAACATCATATTATTCCGACCTGAGCGATTTATGTATTTTATATAATTCATTCAGAGATTTATAGAACATGCCCAGAGACTTATATATCGAGAATACATTTTGGAAAGTTAATCTCTCTACTGTAGTTTTACAACAGCTGGAAGTGTTTATGTAGCAAAGGTACAGTATATGCAATATGGCCTATGTTAGGCCAAAAAAGTTGAGTGTATAACAATGAATTTTAACGATTTTATAAATATATTTATATATTTTTATACACCTACATGAAGTGCAAATCTACTTATCTGTTACAAGACATAAATTACGTTGTATAGATTTTATGAATATATTTATATATTTTTATACACCTACATGAAGCGCAAATCTACTTATCTGTTACAAGACATAAATTACGTTGTATAGATTTTATGAATATATTTATATATTTTTATACACCTACATGAAGCGCAAATCTACTTATCTGTTACAAGACATAAATGACGTTGTATAGATTTTATGAATATATTTATATATTTTTATACACCTACATAAAGCGCAAATCTACTTATCTGTTACAAGACATAAATGACGTTGTATAGAAATAGACTAGTAAAGTAAAAAGAAAATGCACTGGTGGCCAAAGAATTTTGCTTACAAAAAAAGCAATTTTATCAAAATAATGAGTTAATATTTACTGTCTATGGATTTGAGCATTTAAGGTGCTGGATTTCCAGAAAACAATGAAGCTTGTCTACTAATTTGAAATTTGAATAGCTTCTGGTGTTGTTGAATAAAGCCTTTGGATGTTAGCGTTTACTGCACAATTAGTTGAAGGTACACAGGTAGAGTTTGACATAGCTTTTGAAAATAAGAGTCTCTGCAGTTCAGAGATTTTCAGAAATGACAGCTGCATTTTAATTTTTGGTCTGTATGTACTTACTCAGGAATCATTCATCCTGCCTCTATTTTTATAGAATAGTTTGATAGATTGGTGATTAGATGACATTGTGCTCTTCCTTCTACTGATTTAAAAGAAAGAATTTTACTCATGTTCTAATTGCATGCTAGAAAAATAATAACATTATCTCTGCCCATAGAATCATCGCACCCCTCCAAATAATGCCATAATGGATTACTCACCTTGTGCTGGCTGAAAATTGGGCACCGTCAGCAAGCAGACATTCTTAGTAGCACTTTATTTTCTTTAAAGTTCTCATTATTGGGATGAAGAATAAATTACAGCTCTTACTTTGGACCATATCTTTTTTATATTTTCTCATGTAATCTCATCAATATAAAACTTTAAATTGATAACAGTTATATGGTAGAGGCCACAGTAAACATATCAAGCATTTCAACATATTACACAACATACAGTAAGCTAGGCAATCAGTTCTACACAATACACACAAGTGAGGATGTAAATGAACATGCCAAGTTACTAAGAACGACTGATGCTGAAAAAAATCAGCCTTGTCCACGAAATACACAAAAATGGTCCTGATAACATATTCTAAACAACATATTATAGGCATTCTAAGATATTACATGCATATTATGTTTTCAATTGTACCGGTGACGTGCGGTGAGGTTAATGGCTGGGGAGGCATTGGCCAGAGCCAGATTCAAAGACAGATATATAAACCCGAGGGTTCATGTGGGCATTATACCAAGGTGCAGCAGTATATAGTGCTGGAAATTTGGTGTGTTTTGATCAGGGATGTGCGCAAAAGGTAGACAGGGGAGGCAGTGCCTCACCTGCCATACACTTTTTGCTTTCAAGTTTTGACTATAAAAATGATTAGAATAATACAAAGACAATATTTATAATATTTCCTTTACATTTTTCTTATAATTTTTATAGTAAAAACTGGGGAGTATACCTAAGTATGACAGGAAAGGCTCTGCATCACCTGACTGCACATCACTGAATAGTACATACTTTAATCACAGCTTGAATCAGCAAAAAGCCAACTTGTTCTGGTCACTAGTTGCCATTATTTTCTAACCTGGCATGTAAGGCACTTAAATGTATACAACAAATTCATGCACAATAATCATGCCACTTCTTAGTGCATGGCAGCGACAATTAGCCACACTTCAAGATCTAGAAATGTTGTAGTATAAAATAGATAGACACTAGTTGTGTCATCTAAAGTACATAATTCACATACAGTGACCATACAATGACCATGCCATGTTGTGTCATACATACATACACAAAAATTAAGCACGTTGCCAGCCATCTATTATACATACAAAATACATGCTAACTGCTATTGCATTATTCATACAATGTCAGACAGAGCTAAATCATACCTACAACTATTATACCAAAAACTGGTGTACCGTAAAATGAACACTTCAGGTTACTGATTATACTAATATGTACTATTACATTGTAAATGCAACAACCAATTGTGTACACTGTACATACACCAAATATACCAACATGTGTACATATAAAAATAACAATAAATATGTGTGTACATATAAAATAACAATAAATGTGCACTGGTCTGTATATACAAACTAGTCACACTAACACATACTGTGCAGTGTATACTACATTATTAGACAAATGTGTACCGCATGGTGGATTAACTTAACACTGCAAACATTCGGCCCATTGTTAATACTCTGATTATGCCAACCTTCCACTTGTACACAAATTAATACACTTACCACACAATTAGCTAATATACCAATTTGTACTACAATGTGCATGCAGTTATCACTCCAAACCATGACACACATACAGTGATCATGCCAACTTGTACATAGTGTGTGTACAATGCTCAAACTCACCTCTAATCATGCCAGACCATACAGCACCATACTGTACATTCACTGATCATTCAGAATTGTTCTGTAGTATGCACATAGCAACTCATATTGCACTCTACTAATGTTTATGTCAGATAGTACTTAGCCATACAGTAAATGTCCTGAGAATGCCATCCTATAATATAGTAACCATGCACTGATTGTGTCATGCCTACTACTGTACATACATGTGTCACACTGATGTGTGCTAAATTACTCATGCAATAATCATGTAAAAATGTACTCCACTAAACATATACATATCATGCTAACCAAAAGTGCAGTATATAGTAATCAGAATGCCAATCAGTATTTTATTATGCACAGACTTTCCATACGAGCACTATGCAGAACATGCTAACCTGACTCCGCTATACATACAAATGTCATGCAAACTCTTTTTTTGCACAAGACAATTACACTGTAAAAGCACCTACTAAAAATGACAATTTAGATTTCAATATGCAAACTTGCCATTACTACATCAACACAATTCAATCCAACCCAACCCATACTGATATTACAGATGCCAACCTTAACTGCAACAATACACCAAGCATGCCAACAAGTAATAAACAATGTATATAATTAATGCCATCAAATTCTACACATTATAGTAATTAAGCCATCTTGCAAAATAAAAGAAAACGACAAAGCAATGAAGTACACATATGCCAAACTAAGCTGCCCTACAGACATGCACATTGAAACCATGTTACATTTTTCATGCACAATATATCTACTATTACCAATGTGTGGTTGTGACACTCATATCTACCAGATACAGTACATACACTTACACTAAAGCACATCATTATACATATAGTTCTATTTATTTCATAATTCAAACAGTTTTTTATGATGCCTTTCTATTGGCTGGTACAAGTTTATGACGACTGTATTTTAGCCCATTGTACTTAGTAAGACCACCATGACAGCTTCTGTCTTACTTATTGTTACACTTGAAAAAAATGTTTTTTTTGTTTGTTTTTTTTTGTCATAAAATAACTGATTTACAATTTACACTATACACTCACGCTGTCCCTTGTAGCAAGGAATATACATACACACTGACCATGAGTACTTCTTCACACTACTTACACTGATAATACAGTAACTATAGTACACCACACAAATTAAGCATGCCTAATTCTAGTATGACATGAGCCCACAATAACAATGTAACTATATACAATATGAAGCAAACATGATGGAAATGACAGTTTGAACATTAAACAGATTTATTGGAAACTTGTACAATTCAATACAAATACATTAGACATGCCAAGCAATACTGTAATATACAGTATATTGTGCAAGAAGCCAACCAGTCAAATATAATATGCCCCAAGCATGCCTTCCAAGTACACATAATATATAAGACATACGCCAACCAATATTTCATAATATGCACTGTGCATGTCATCCTATACTACATAAGATGCACTAAGCATGACAAACAATACTACATAATATGCAGTGAGCATGCCAATTAATATTACATAGTATGCACTGTGCATGTCAACCAATACTACATAAGATGTACTAAGCATGCCAACCAATTACTAGAAAATATGCACTGAGCATGCCAACCAATACTACATAAGAGGTACTAAGCATGCCAACCAATACTACATAATAAGCAGTGAGCATGTAAATCAATATTACATAATATGCACTGTGCATGCCAACCAATACGACATAAGATGCACTGTGTTTGCCAACCAATACTACACAAGATGTACAAAACATGCTAAACACTACTGTATAAGATGCACTAAGCATGCCAATACTAAATATGCACTGTGCATGCCAAACAATACTACTTAATATGCAGTGAGCATGCAAACCAATATTACATAATATGCACTGTGCATGCCAACCAATAATACATAATATGCACTGTGTATGCCAACCAATACTACATAATGTGCACTGTGTATGCCAGCCACTACATAATAAGCACTGTACATGCCAACCAATACTACATAAGATGCAATAAGCATGCCAACCAATACTACATGATATGCACTGTACATGCCAACCAATACTACATAATATGCACTGTGCATGCTAACCAATACTACATAATTTGCACTGTGTACGCCAACCAATACTACATAATATGCACTGTGTATGCCAACCACTACATAGTATTCACTGTGCATGCCAACCTTTACTACATAAGTTGCACTAAGCATGCCAACCTACTACATAATATGCACTGTACATGCCAACCAATACTACATAAGATGCACTGTGCATGCCAACCAATACTACATGATAAGCACTGTGCATGCCAACCAATACTACGTAAGATGCACTAAGCATGCCAACCAATACTACATGATATGCACTGTGCATGCCAACCAATACTACATAATATGCACTAAGCATGCCAACCAATACTACATAAGATGGTGTAAAGTGTAAACATGCCAACTACTACTGTATAAGATGCACTAAGCATGCCAATACTAAATATGTAGTGAGCATGCCAACCAATACTACATAATATGCAGTGAACATGCCAACCAATATTACATAGTATGCACTGTACATGCCAACCAATACTACATAAGATGGACTAAACATGCCAATACTAAATATTCAGTGAGCATGTCAACCAATACTACATAATATGCAGTGAGCATGCAAACCAATATTACATAGTATGCACTGTGCATGCCAACCAATACTACATAAGATGCACTAAGCATGCCAACCAATTTAACATAATACTCACAATGCTTGCCAACCAATACAACATAATACGCACTATGCTTGCCAACCAATGCAACATAATACGCACTATGCATGCTAACCAATAGTAGAAAATCTGCACTAGCATGCCAGCGATGCTTCAAACACAGACCACCATGTATTAAAAAAGGTCTTTGTGTTACAACAGAACATTATTAAAGAGCAGGCAGAATAACTGCTGAGATAAATCACTTTCAGTTTACTTGTTTTGTAAAATGTCTTTGTTTGTGCTCAAGTCACTTAAACCAAAGAGCTGAATGGATAGTTTATTGGTGAGCCCATTTCTGATCATCAGATCCACTTGTAGCCCATACTGATCCAGTGCATTAGGAGGAGCGTCAGGTCCCTGGAGTTTCTGCTTGCAGCATCTGGAGCTGCTCAGGAAAGCAAATACTCTGCCCAAGTGCAATACAGCATGTCACATACAGAAAACCAACAGAGCTGGTATTTAGACACAGTGCTGAAGCAGATAACATAAAATAAATAAAATGTAGTTTGATGAACATAGCATACTTGAGATAAGTTGAAGTGTAAATAGTTTATAAGCACAATTTCCAACAGCCATGAAGTATATACTGTATATCAGTTTGCCCATTGATTCTCTATCAGTTACATGACTACCTGCAGATTGATTAATTGAAAATGACAATATACTGTACAGTAGAATTGACTGTTGATACACTTTGTAATTGGTCTCTGCCTGAGTTCACACCCTCATATTATATATTAAGACACCTCACTTTAAAATATTTATAGAAGATAGTTACAGTACTTTAAAAAACAATGCCTCAAAGGTGCATGAGAGTTCCTGACAGTACAAAGTGCCCCATGTATGGCTAAGTACTTACCATGCAACTGTATAGTTCTGGCTTATCTTCCCATACCCCACACCATACACACACTGGCCTCTGCTACCCAGCAGCTCTCACCACGTCCCTCATAGGCAGCATGCTGCTGTGGCCGCTGACTTACCAGAAACTTTCTGCATGTACACTATAACCCACCTTCTCAGTTAGAGGGCATATTTTTATTTTTTCCCATTTTCAAACATTGCAGGCCCTTACCTGGGGTTACTCTTGTTCCAGTAGACTGCATAACGATCTGATATTACTTTGCTGGGGTCATCTGTCCAGACACAGACCCAAATCAGGGCCCCCAGGAGCAATGGGACCAGGGGCCCCATACTCGGGGTCCTAATTTTGTTGTTCCACTTACAGCGGACACCGTGGTCCCATGTCCGGACACTATCCTGGGTAAGTGTTCAATTAGGAAGAGCTCGGCAGCAGTGCTATAGGAAGCTGTCACTTTGTGGCTGTCACTTTCTCTCTTTCTCTCTGGCCACTTCCAGAACAGCTCTCAGCTCCATGCCATGCGGGGTCTGACTTGTGCCCCAGTAGCGGATCTGGCTCTCTCCCTTGCAGGACAACGTTGGCTCTCTCTTAGCCCAGGTGCAAGGAGCAGGCTCCGGCTCAGCTCAGTCTCTCTCTCCGCTTTCATGGTCCAGAGCCCAGGAGGTGACAACTCCTGAGCCCGGGGTAAGGGACCAGTCAGGACATCCTGAGGGCCAGGGAGGAAACAGATCCTGAGGCAGAGACAGACTGCAAACAACAGGTATGAAGAAGAAGGCTGAGTCCAAACTACGAAATAGACTGATATAGGTAATTATGACTGCAACGGATACAAAGCCCCACTACTGCCAAATCCCCCTCTCCTCACTCCATCCACACACCTCCCTCCCTCCTCCCTCTCACTGCTATCACTCCGGCCAGCCCTCCTCACTCCTCCCTTACGCTCATTGCTGCATCACTCCCTAGTTCCAGCTCTCTGCCGAAATCTGAATGGTGTATCTTGTTAGAATCCATGCGCCATCTACTGGCGGCGTCCACTCTGTCCAACACTCGAATGGTTCACCCTGTCAGGAGTAAATTCATTTTTTTTTAATTTCTATAATGTCACTAAGCACAAAGTACATTTTACAATAAAAAATTATATATTTTTTTTCCATACAGTATAATGGTAGTGTGATGTAATGACTAACTGAACATAACATAGGAAGGAAGATAAATAAATAAAATAAATACAGAAAGGCTTTTGGTCTTGCAGGGATAGCTACAAAATGCAGTCTCATAATAAAAGAAAAAAGTAAAAATAATAATAGAAGTAACATTCTTGAACAAATCTTGTTAGCAGACAGAAATAAACTTAACACCACTTTTCCAAACATGGACTATAGGATGGGTTCACCTTGGCCTGGTCCAGTAAGCATGTTATGGGAAAAAATAGCCTTTTTTATTTATATTATTTTCTCACTGCACCTGAGTAGTGAAATGGATGTAGGTAAACTCAGATCTGCCAAGATGTTGAAGGTTTCTGTATAGTACTCTCTGGTTTAGGGTCTAATCTATCAATGCCATAATTGTTATTTTATTACTTGTATTTATCATTAACAGTATAGAGTTGCATAGATATTGCATTTTGTTAATATGGTCACATATAAAACATAGTTCAAAATGATGATTTTCAAGGACAGTAAAAGATCTCTCCTTTTAACAACTGGTACAATTTGAATCATACTATATGCAATTTCTAGTATCTGCTATACTGATTTATTTATTGAAAGCAGACCTTTACAATATAGTAACTATGTATTATATTCATGGCTAGTGCTGGTGTGATGTGGGACTGTGTAGTGTTCTCAGCTCAGCAGCAGTGCATTGCGTGTGACTTGTAGGAGCACCTGTATAGATGTTAAGTTAAGTGTTATTATGAATTATACCAAAATACTGACAGCTCTATTTGTGCACATTTTATTACTTGTCAGCACTATTTGTCCAGAGATAAGCAGACTTTATAGGAACATCAATAGCCAGGTCATGATAGATAATCAGTGGGGTGTAAAAATGTTTCTCTCATCAACCAAAACAGCAAAATTTGCCCTGATGACATTGAAGGTAATATACAAAACATCCGATGCAGGGTGAAAAATCAACTTTGGTTCTGTCGGGCTTCTCTGTGGAAGTGGGTCTAGATTTCCACCAAAGCAGTTTTACACAGCAGCATGGTGGTGTTTGGTTTGCAGTGGAGCAGAAACATTTTTGCAGTCAAAATGGTTGAGTTGGATACAAAAACAAGGTTTCCTAATGTTTGGTGTGATTAATGAACCACAGTAAAGTAGGGAGAGGGCACATTTTTTGGCCCATTCCTTGCTATGTGGAGTTGTTTCAATGCATTTTCACTTCAGAAAGGGACTGGAATTTTGAATAGGCCTCCAGTCACATCCTATAATCTTAAGGAGACCTGTTTTGTGCCTTCATGTTGCTTTGTGGTTGAGAAACACCTCACTAGGATACTCTGAGCAATGTAATAAAAATGTTCACACTCACACTGTGCCACAAGAAAATAAAAACAGTCCTTTCACTAAATCAATTCATTTACGTCATAGGGCTCTATTCCAGCGTTTTTCAACTGCTGTGCCGCGGGCACACTAGTAGCTACACACCACTGACTGCTGAGTGCCGGTTTGTCACCTGTGACTGAGGTAGAGGGACAACTGGGCGCTCCTATCTATGCGACCATCAGGTCAGGTAAGTACTTTGTGGGGGACTGGGGCAATAATTGAGTTTTATTTTTTGTTTTCTGTGGGGCCAATGTCTTACTTTTTTTTACTGTTTGAGGCAATGTCTGATTTTTTTTCCCTGTGGGGGACAATGTCTTTGATTTTTTTTCTACGGGGGCAAATGTCTTTGATTTTTCTGTGAGGGCCAATGTCTTTGATTTTTTTCTGTGGGGTCCAATGTCTTTGATTTTTTCCTGTGGGGGCCAATGTGTGTATGTGTTTTTTTCCCCGTGGGGACCTATGTTTGTGGGGTTTTTTTCCTGTGGGGACCTATGTTTGTTTGTTTTTTTCTTGTCGGGACCTATGTTTGTTTTTTTTCCATGAGGGACAATGTGTGGTTTTTTTTTTCAGTGGAGGACTGATGGTATGCCTTGGCAATTTTAAAATCGTGTTCGGTGTGCCGGGAGTTGAAAAACATTGAAAATCATTGCTCTATTCATTAATAATTGTCAAGCTAAGTAGCAGCTTTGGACACTAATGTTAGAGGAGTGCGCCACTGCGCTGTCTCCTCCTGTGTACAGTGATGCGCCGGCAGAATGATGTCACTGCTGTGCTAGTAAGCATGCATAAACCTAGTTTGCACCACTGTGTAGAGTGCTGTTATATAGCATGGACGTGCAGTACTTAGTTCCTTTGTAGTGACCTATTACTGCTTCCACAGCCAATACCTGCATTAACGCTGTTAATGACATCTGTGTGGCCTAACCTGCATTTCACATTCTGCTAACACCTATTGGAACTAAACCGGCGCTACCAATAGGTTATACAAATAGGTTATGGGCCAAGTACGATGAGTGTGAAGAATACAGTAAAGTCCTTTTTTTGGATCAAGACAAAAAATGCACAGTGCAGGGGCCAGCATGAGCTTATTAAAACTGAGAGGGTCAGAGAATTAGGTCACATGGAAATTCAACATGGAGATGCAGCTAAAGCGAGAAAAGTTGTGGAAGATCACAAAAAATCCAAGTGACAATACAAATGTTGATGATGTAATAACCATGGGAACCACTGGCCTATCGGTTGAACAGTACATGTATTCCATAATTCACCGGAAAGCGTCAGCACATAACATGGATAGCCCTGCAGGCAGCGTATGAAGATAAAGGTCTGATGAGGAGGATAAACCTGATGCATACCCTATATGGTACCAAAGTGCATGCAAAGACATGAATGAGTATATTGACAAAATGTTGTCCATATCTCAGTAATTGACATATGTAGGAGTCCAGGTGAACGAGGAGGAGGTTGAAATGGTGATGCTGCAATAGTAGTGGTTGAATCAGAGGTCTACTCAAGGGTGAGACTCATGTGGTTAATGCCTGGTGACTTCAGAGAGATCAGTGACACCTGGAAGGCCCATTCCGTTACAAGCGGAGGCTTGAACCAAAATCAGAGCAGACACAACAGCAGCTTAGCCATAGTGGACCCGGAGGCTTGAACCAGACTGGGACCAGTGCTTGAACTCAGGCTTACACTATGTGGTGCAGACTGGAAGCTGGACACAGCACAATGCTGCAGAGTTGATGGAGCAGACTCAGATGCAGAGTCGTGTAGGAAACCAGTAGACTGCATCGCAGGTACAGACAGTGGATCGGACTACGTACTCATAGTGAGTTAGATTACAGGGAGGTAAAACCACACACAGAGGAGTATTGAACCACATTGTTCCAAAAATGGTGCAGGTGCAGGCTGAAATAGGGTACTCTTGACAGGGATAGGAGGAGGTGTAATCTGCTGCAGTTTCAAGAAGGCATACCAGTTGAAATGAATGCTGAGAGTTTTGCTTACTCACAAAGGACACTAAACCCAAAAGGCAAGTGTTTCATTTGGGACATAAAACCTGTGTCAGGAATGTGGTCGCCAGGCTCCGACGCAAGGCCCACTAAGCGGCATTACGTACCTCCGGCCTTTGGTTCACTGGCACAAAGCCACTTGTACAAACCCAGAGCACCTATAGACACACTCCTGTGCATTATGTCCATATCTCTGTGACACATCTCAGTGTACTACATCTGGAGTTTGACGTACCATTGTGTACTCAAGACCCACATTCATCGCAAGCCAAAGACGTCACAGTCTAGCTGGGTATACCTCTATACCTTTGACCTAGGATCCCGATCTCATCTTACTGGATGAACCCCGGTGATTCCTGCATCCATCTATTGAGGATAACTCAGCTTCTTTTGGAGTTTATACACTAATACCAGTAATCTCACTCCTACCACGTTGCTACATATCCATCACAGATTCATGCTCTTATTGTTCTGGACTCTTAGTTCTGATTCTACCCATCGTTCCCAACATCCCTCTTCTTGTTCAAATAAAGCCTTTTATTCTTTCAAAATTTACTAAGATTCGAGTTGTATTTCTCCTATGAGGAAAAGCTATCTGAAACCTCCTCAGTTCTTGCTACCACGGTCTCAGCCCACAGAGTCTGATTAGTCATAGGAGGCCAACTTTCCTAGAGTCGTGACACTCTGAATGCAGATTGAAATACTCAAGTGGCGTGCAAAAAAAGAATAATAAAGAAGCAAGTCAGTTTTAAATGTCACAGACAGTCACGGGAATGAGACATTACAAACAGAAAGCTTATAAAATCCAAGGACGCAGTATTCTATGAAACAACGCCACCTATTGTGACACTGGAACAAGAACCCCAACATAAGTTTATTACACTGGATATGCCGATACATTTTTTATAAATAGAATGGGACCATGCCAACCAGGAAAACTTATCCAGCCACGGTGCAGTGTGTGCTATTGTGTAATTCCTTCTCCTTCTCGTGACAACACAAACTGCCGCAGTGTGCACCCAAAAGGAAGCCTGAAGGAGCTCTGTGCATTGAAGCTGCACAACAGAGGCACAGAGACCCCCTTCAATCAAGCGAGTCAAACTACTCTAAACCACTGAGGTTAAGAGACATTATGATTTTATTTCATGTAGGGCGCTCCTGTGCCCCAAAACTGTAATGGGAGGAGTTTGGTGTTGTGGAGAGGTGGTGAGGCAGGTGATGCACTCCTAAACTCTGTTCCCCTCATCCTCTTTGTGTACACCCATAGCACAAATAAATTGTGAGCTTTCCCAAGCGGGGCCCTCTCCTCTCTAAATTCACTATGTAACTAGGTAATCTGAGCTCTGCAATTATATAATTATGTATATATGTAATGTTATATTATCTGTACCATTTTCAATCTTTGTTCATTGTTGTATGTTTACCCCTATGTATGATGCTACTGAGATTATGTAGATCACAAAAAAGGATAATAATGAAAAAAAATTATAATTCTACTATTTATACTACTTTAACTTCTATTAGTACTGCTGCTACTACTACTACTACTACTACTACTACTACTACTACTACTACTACTACTACTTCTGAAATAATAATAATAATAATAATAATAATAATAATAATAATAATAATAATGAAAAAATAATTCCAAGGATACAAAAAATGCACACTGTAAAACATATACTTTTGGATTGTTTATTGATCAGAAGGGTTAGTTTACAGTATTAGCCTCTCATTGTCCCATTATAAACATTGGAATTTATGTTTCCAAATAACAACTGTTTTCGACATAATACTTTATGGAAGTGAATAGAATAAAAATGTATATGGCTAATAACAAACATTAATAATACCAACGATATTACAAATATAAAATAAAAAAAAGAACCAAGGCCATAAAACCAGTAGGATTATAAGATGTAGCCATGCTGCATAGTGAAAGTTGTAAATTACCAAATGAGTATATTCTACTATGGCTATGGCTGATAGTATAGCATCCCTCAGTGAGCCTCGTTCTGCTATACTGGGAAAGCTAAGCAGTGAAACATCTGGCAGTGCTTAGGATGGGAGACCTGTAGCTGTAGGATTTTCGAATTTACACACTGCACACTACACACCAGCAGGAAGCGCTGTTGTCTGTGGCCTAACAACATCACTTTTCAAACAATTTATTGGCTTGAGGGTGGTACTTGGAGGCGGCTACACTTTACATCAGATCGCAGGCCCACCTCCCACATAATAATTTTCCCAAAAAGACGAAACATCTAAATATTTGTGAAGGAGGTGGGAGATTTATGGCTGTGGTGCCATGGAGTCATCATCCCAAGAAAAAAGGTTGTTTAGGAAATCTGCTCAATATAATCTCCGCTCCTCGCCTGGACCCAGTGAGTAAAGCTGTCACTGCTGTTGCCATTTCTATTCCTCCTTTGATGATCTCTGCTGCCACCGGGGCCACCAAAATGAGGAGCAACTGTCCTGGCACTATATCCCGACTAAGGGGTAGATGTAATATGCCTTGGAGAGAGATCAAGTGGAGAGTGATAAAGTACCAACCAATCAACTCCTAGCAGTAATTTTTCAAACACAGCTTATAAAGTGACAGGAGCTGATTGGTTGGTACTTTATCACTCTCCAAGGCTTAGTACATCTCCCCCCGAGTCACAATGCTAAATGGTGAAGGACAGTTCTGGCTGAGAGCAGGTGACTATTGTAAAATTTCTACAGTGACTGGTTCATATTATATGTCTCTGCCTTCTGCTGCCTCTCTTCATTCCAACCATACCCACCACAAGCCAGTAGCTTAACTAAGGTATTTGGAACCCAGGGCAAGTTAAAAAAGGAGCCCACCTCCCAAGTAGGTGCATGCACCAAAAAAGTGGGCATGGTAACATGCCACAAAGGGTGTGGCCACTGGAATATGGGGGCAAGGCAACATGACACACCACCGTTTCTCGTCACTCTGGGAACATTCCTTTCCATTCCATATGCACCTTACTTCCTACTTGGGATATTTGAGTCCCCTCTTGCAATGCCCACTTTAGTAGTGCCCAATGTAGTAGTGCCCTATACAGTGTCCACAGTAGTGCCCCTTATACAGTGCCCCCAGGAGTACCACTTATACAGTGCCTCCAGTAATGCACCTTATACAGTGCCGCTAGTATTGGTCCCCCTATGTAGTGCCCCCAGTAATGGTCCGCCTTATGTCGTGCTCCCAGTGGTGCCCTTTATAAAGTGCCCCCAGGAGTGTTCCCCTATGCAGTGCCCCCAGTAGTGGTCACTCCTATGCAGTACTCCCAGAAGTGCCCCTTATACAGTGCCCCCAGTAGTTGTCCCCCCTATGTAGTGACCCTTATACAGTGCCCCAGTAGTAGTCCCCCCTATGCAGTGCCCCCAGCAGTGGTCTCCCCTATGCAGTGCTCCCAGTAGTGCCCCTTATACAGTGCCCGCAGTAGTGGTCTCCCTTATGCAGTGCTCCCAGTAGTGCCCCTTATACAGTGCCCGCAGCAGTGGTCTCCCCTATGCAGTGCTCCCAGTAGTGCCCCTTATACAGTGCCCGCAGTAGTGGTCTCCCTTATGCAGTGCTCCCAGTAGTGTCCCTTATACAGTGCCCCCAGTAGTGGTCCCCCCTATGCAGTGACCCCAGTAGTAGTCCTCCCTATGCAGTGCCCCCAGTCGTGCCCCTTATATAGTGTCCCCAGTCCCGCCTATGCAGTGCCCCCAGTAATGCCTCTTATATAGTGCACCCAGTAGTAGTCCCCCCCGATGCAGTGCCCAAGTAGTGGTCCTCCCTATGCAGTGCCCCCAGTAGTGCCCCTTAAATAGTGCCCCCAGTAGTAGTCCTCCCTATGCAGTGCCCCACGTACTGGTCCCCCCTATGCAGTGCCCCTAGTAGTTCCCCTTATATTGTGCCCCCAATAGTAGTCCCCCCCTGTGCAGTACCCCTTATATAGTGCCCCCAGAAGTGGTCCCCCTTCTGGAGCGCCCCTCATACAGTGCCCCAGTAGTAGTCTCCCCTATGCAGTGCCCCAAGTAGTGGTCCCCCCTATATAGTGCCTCCACTAGTAGTCCTTCTGTCACAAGCCGCCGCTGCATCTTGTTTAACAACAGTGCTCCAGTCAGTCCTCTCAGACCCGTTGCTAGGAGACTGGGATGCCGGGCTGCTAATTCATGAGGTCCTCCTACCTGGCTGCTCCATCATCTTTGCCTTCTCCTGATTGGAGCTCTCTCCTTTTTTACCTCTGCTGAATCCCTGCTCGGATTCCGGCTATAGCGTTTATGTGGCTTCCGGTTCCGTGTGTGGAGATCATTCTCCTGGTGTATCCAGTACCTCCTGTCAGCGTGTTTTCCTTCAGTTACAGTTGTACTGTGGCGTCTGTGGACTTCGATTATTTTCCTTCGCGGTAGTCTCACCCACACTGCAGTGTCAAAGTGGAATGTTCGTTACCAACTTTACAGCAGTCTCAGCCGCTCCGCTGCATCTGAGTGGATTATTAATTTTCAATCCTACTGCTGTCCCAGCTGCACTGTCTGCATCTGAGTGGACTTTCAGTTACCAATCTTACAGCAGTTTCAGCTGCACTTCTGTGTCTGATTGGACTCTTGTTCTCACTTCACGACTGACTAGGCCGCACCATAGCCAAGTAAACATCAGCCCTCCAGGCTGCAACTTGGCTACAAGGCCGCATCCTAGCCAAGTACACATCAGCCCTCAAGGCTACAACTTGGTCATAAGGCCCATCCTAGCTAAGTACTTATCAGCCCGCAAGGCTGCAACTTGGTCACAAGGCCCATCCCAGCCAAATATTTATCATCCCTCAAGGCTGCAACCTGGCCACAAGGCCCATCCCAGCCAAGTACTTATCAGCCCTCAAATCTGCAACTTGGCCACAAGGCCACATCCCAGCCAAATACATATCAGCTTTCAAGGCTGACCATCAAAACATTAATTATCAATTGACTCGTATCTCAAACCTTGTACTCATCAGCACTCAGGGCTGCAACTCGGCCACAAGGCCGCATACCAATCAAGTACACACCAACCATCAAGGTATCAATTATCAATTGACTTGCATCTCAAACCTTGTACAAATCAGCATTCAAGGTTGTGAACCAGCCACAGGTCGGCATCCTCTCCTTGATAAGCATCAGACTCTAGTAGGGGTATTCAATATGGGTGCGATAACATAATTTTTTGCGTTAATATCGCACTTTTTAACTTTTTTGCGTTAATATCACTGGTTTTAGTTTTACACCGTATTCAATTTCAAAGACTTATCGCAGTTTTGAAAAGTCTTTGATAAAAAACGGTGATAACTTTTCACCATTGAATAGGTGTGACAAAAAGTGCAGAATTGGGGTTTAGGGGTGCAGGCTTAAAAAAAATAGCCTGCACCCCTGAGATTGACATTTAAAAAAGAACTGTGTCAAAAAAATTTGAAAAAAAAATAGGGACACCCCAAAAAAATTATTTAAAAATTGGGGTGCAAAAAAAAAAATGGGAAAAAATTGTTAAACAATAGGGAAATAGGTTCAGGGCTATTCTGCAAGTATGCGGCAGATGTTTTCTAGAATAGAATTATAGCGGCAGGTGCACAAATGCAGAATTTTTAAAAACTGACTTTAGGGACTTAAAAATATGCTAGTACCCATTTTCATGTACCCCAAATTTGATGGGACCACTTAAAAAACGAAAAAAATAACCTAAGTGCTCTTCTGCATCACTTCTTCAATGTCGGAAAAAAAACACCTGCTGCGGCTATTTAAATCCCCGACTTTCAATTAAAGGCTAAAATGGGGGTACCCATAGTGTTCCCTCATGTTTTTACAACTTTAGGGGGTCTTACAATTATTTTAAGGAAAAATTCGTAACTTTACGCAAATCCAACTTCGGAGTTTCCCGTTTTCGTTAATTTTATTTTGAATACGGGGATAAGCGGGAGCGCGCACCATACCTTTACGCAGAAAAAAAACTCCGATATGAAACGTTAACTTCGCCAGGGAAGTTGACCTTTCATATTGAATACCCCTCTAGGACTATTACTGGCCTTTAGGCTGCTCTCTTACTCAGTCTTATTCTATTCTGTTGTGATCCTCATTTCTGATAGCCAAATCAATCTCACAGTGAATCTACCTAGGGATTCATAACATTATAGCCGGCACAAAAAAGATAATTACAGAGATAGAGGAGTCATCTGTCCTTACCATGGATTCCACTCAAATTCCATCCCGTCCTAGTTGCACAAATTCAAGCCTTAATCCAAAAGGTTCAAGAACTATCACTCTAAGTCAAGAACACTCAAGTTTCTTACGCTCAGGCCATTCAAGAGCCTAAATTAAATCTTTCAGACTGTTTCTCAGGGCATCGTAATGACTTCATGAACTTCAGAGATAGCTGCAAATTCTATTTCAAATTGTATCCCTAATACTCTGGTTTTGAAGTTCAACATGTGGGTATTGTTATATTTTTGCTCCAAGGTGATCCTCAAACCTGGGCATTTGGACTTCTATCTACCCATGCAGTGCTTCATTCCATTGACTCCTTCTTTTCCGCCTTTGGTCTTTTGTATGACGACCCAGACAAAGCAACCATGGCCGAAGCTAGTCTTCAATCCTTATGACAAGGGGCAGAAAACAGCAGAAGATTATTGCAAGGAGTTTCGGAAATGGTGTATAGATTGCGGGTGGAATGATCCCGCGTTGCGTAGTCAATTTTGTCTGAGTCTCTCTGACCAAATTAAAGACATCCTTGTACCCTGCTTCTGAAAATTTGGATGGATCATCGGCTTTGGAAGCATAGACTGGAGAAAGAATTGCCTACCATCTCTCCATGATCTCCAGTTTGGGTGACTCCTCCTGATCAAGAAGAGCCCATCACTAGGAGCTCTCCATCTTTCTTCCGAGGAGAAGCGCAGAAGACAATCACTTGGGTTATGTCTAAACTGTGATGGTAAGGGACATACTGCCTATGCTTGCCCAGTCAACTCGGGAAAAAGCAAGGTCTAGATGTACAGGGGGAGCTACATCTGGGCCTTGCATCTGTCTCTCCCAGTAATTCTCGGTTCTTATTCCTTCAGTTATCCAAGCTCGTGATTAAGAATTAAACATTTCTACCTTCCTGGACAGTGGTTCCGCAGACAATGTCATGTACATTTCCTTCTTTTAACATTTTTTTCGTTGGTCCCTGTGCCCTTATCGTAACCGGTCTCTGTGGTGGGTCTGGATGGTAACCTCATTACCAAATGAGTAGTCAACTCTCAATCACCTTCCATCCGTCTGTCTATTGGAGCTTTACATTCCAAAAGCATTACATTCCTGTTGTTTTATTGTCCTCTGGCACCTATAATTCTGGGGTTGCCATGGCTGAAGAACCATAATCCTGTTATCAACTGGCAGTCTGGTGAGATCTTCAGTGGGGGTCCACCTGTTCTTCATGATGTCTTACTCTACCAGTATGAATTGCTGCTGCCATTCGGTCTGAGTCTTCACCTGCTATTCCTGCTCCCTATCGTGATCTAACCAAAGTCTTTTTCAAGAAGAAAGCGGATACCCTACCTCCACACCGTCCATGGGACTGTGCCATTGAATTACAGCCTGGAGCCAAAGTTCTGAAAGGCAGATTGTATGCTTTGTCCCTACCGGAGAGTCAATCTATGCAGGTGTACATTCAAGAGGCTCTTCAGAAAGACTTCATCCATCCATCCAAATCACCAGTTGGGGCTGGATTCTTTTTTGTACAGAAGAAAGATGGGTCACTTATACCATGTATTGATTTACGGTGGTTGAATAATATCACCATAAAGAACCCTTATCCATTACAATTAATATCATTTCTTTTCGACCAACTTCGTGAGGCATCCATCTTTTCCAAGATCGATCTACGAGCGGCCTATAACCTGATCCAGTTTAAAGAGGGAGATGAGTGGAAGACGACCTTCAATACTCATTCTGGCCACTATGAGTACCTGGTCATGCCATTTGGTCTTTCTAATGCTCCCGCTGTCTTTCAAGACTTCATTAGAGAGAATTCCTTGGAGTTTTTGCCATCTTATACTCAGATGATATTCTCATCTATTCAAAATCCCTGGAACAACATCGCCAGCATGTCAGACAAGTGTTATGGAAACTCCAAGAGAGTACTCTGTACGCTAAATTGGAGAAGTGTGCGAGTTTGAAGTGAAGGAGGTCTCCTTTTTGGGATATGTCATCTCTTCCCGGAGATTCTCCATGGACCCAAGTAAAGTCAAAGCCATCTCAGATTGGCTCCAACCTTCAACTCTGCAAGCCATCCAACACTTTCTGGGTTTTGCAAACTATTATACCAGATTTATCAAGTAATTTTCCTCCATTGTCACACCTATTGTGAAACTGACTAAAAAAGGGGCAGATACAGTTAATTGGCCTGTCAAGGCGGTACAGGCCTTTGATTATCAGAAATCAGCTTTCATCACTGTATTGGGAGAGCAAAATGGCTACTGACAGCCATTTTCATTCATGGTTCTTATGTGTGTATCAGACATGAGGTGGTGTATCAGGCATGAAATGGTACAGGAATGTGGAAAGTAGACAAGCCATAAATCCTTTAGGCGTTGTCTTTTGCAATCAGTATTTAACCAATAGAGTAGTTTGAAGTAGGTTTATACCCATATTAGTAAAAGTTAGCTGGGTATGACAAGTAGGATGCTATATAAACAGAGACAAAGCAGCCTGCCCTTTGCCTGGATCAGTCTGCAGCTGGTGGCCAGGAAATTGTTTGTCCAGCTCTATTCTGTAGAGACAAGGCTCCTGGATCGTGTAACTATTTTATATTCCGAAGCTAAGTAACTATTATTCTTTTATATGTTGTTATTTGTTGTAATAAATGACATATTTTTTCAAAATACTGGTTTGTGTGGCGTAATTAACTTTTTGTATCCAAGAACCTTATTTTGTTCCACCGGGAACAATCACTGCACCTGTTCTCCGTTATCCTAATCCGGATCTTCCGTTTATTGTTGAGGTGGATGTCTCCGAAGTTGATGTTGGTGCTATCTTGTCTCAAAAAGACCCCGGGACAATAAGTTTCATCCATGTGCCCTCTTTTCTTGTAAATTTGCTGCTGCAGAAAGACATTATGATGTGGGTAATCAGGATTTGTTAACCATCAAGTGGGCTTTCGAAGACTGGAGGCACAGGTTAGAAGGAGCTAAACATCTGATCACAGTCTTGACCGACCGTAAGAACCTGTCTTATATTGAAACGGCTAAATGATTAAATGCTAGACAAGCACAATGGGCTTTATTCTTTACCTGCTTTAACTACATAATTTCTTTCCGGCCTGGCTCCAGAAATCTCAAGGCAGATGCTCTTTCTCGAAGCTTCCAACTCAACTGAAGAAACCATCACTCCGGCTTCCCATATTCATTTGGGCTTGACTAGGAATTTAGCTGATGTTATCCGTTCCTGTCAGTCTGAAGCTCCTTCTGGAAAGCCACCAGTATTACTCTTTGTCCCTGAGAGATTTCGGAAAGAAGTGCTATCAGACTTCCATTCTACCAGAGCTATTGGTCACCTGGGTATCTCCAAAACTGCTGAACTACTCTCCTGTTCAGTATAGTGGCAATCTTTATTCCATGACGTTCGTGAATTTGTCATAGCCTGTGAGGTTTGTGCCAGCAATAAATCTCCTTGTACTGCTCCTTCTGGTCTCCTTCTTCCCCTCATTATGCTGTCTAAACCCTGGACTCATATTGTGATGGATTTTATTGTGGATCTTCCTCTCGCTGCTCGGTCATTTAGACTGTTGTTGACCATTTCAGTAAAGTGGCTCATTTCATTACACTTTCCAAACTGCCTTCTGCCAAAGAATTATCTGTTTTGTTCATTCAACATATTTTCCGACTTCATGGATTACCTATGGACATTGTTCGGATTGAGGAACTCAGTTTGTTGCTCGTTTTTGGAAAATCTTTTGTTCTTCTCTTGGCATCAGTCTCAGCTTGTCGTTCGGATACCATCCTCAGTCCAACGGACAGACTGAATGAGTCAATCAGTCCTTGGAGCAATATCTCCAAATATCAGAATGCTTGGTTTTCTCATTTACCACTGGCAGAATTTGCTTTCAATAACTCTTGTCATTCATCTTCTACCATTCCAAATTCTTTTGGAACCATCTCTGGAAGAACTTATTTTTCTACGCCAGTATCCAGGCTTCGTTTGGTTTGGAAGAAGGTTTTTCAGTGTCTTCTTAAAGCATGTTTTTGCTCCAAGACATTGGCTGATAGACACCGCAAGCCATGCAAGTTCAAGGTTGGAGATCTGGTCTGGCTGTCTTCAAAAAAAATCAACATCCATCAACGTTCAAAGAAATTGGGTCCTAGATTCATTGGTCATTTTAGAATCTTCTCTCAGATCAATCCTGTTGCCTTTCAGCTGAAATTACCCTAGTCACTTAGGATTAACAATACATTCCATTGATCTCTTCTCAAACCGTTTTTTCTTCTGCCAAGTTCAGTAAAAGATGTCCAGTAAGGACTTCTGTTCTCATCCAGGGCCATCAAGAATTCATAGTGGAGAAGATTTTAGAATCCAGAGTCTCACGAGATGGTTTGCAATTCTTGGTTCACTGGAAGGAGTATGGTCCGAAGGAGCATTCCTGGGTCTCTGAAAAATCTTTGCATGCTCCCGCCTTAAAAATAAGGTTTTTTGAGAACTTCTCTGATAAGCCAGGTTTTAGGGGTTCCTTAACCCCTCATTAAGGGGGAGTACTGTCACAAGCCACCACCGCATATTGTTTAACAACAGTGCTTAGGTCAGTTCTCTCAGACCCATTGCTACCTACCTGGTTGCTCCATCATCTTTTCCCTCTCCTGATTGGAGCTCTCTCCTTTTTTACCTCTGCTGAATCCCTGCTTGGACACCAGCTATAGCGTTTGTTATGTGGCTTCTGGTTCCGTGTGTGGAGATCATTCTCCTGGTGTATCCAGTACCTCCTGTCAGCGTGTTTTCCTTCAGTTACAGTCATACTGCGGCGTCTGATTGGACTTCAATTATTTGAATTCGCGGTAGTCTCACCCGCACTGCAGTGTCAAAGTGGACTGTACGTTACCCACTTTACAGCCATCTCAGCCGCACTGCTGCATCTGAGTGGATTATTAATTTTCAATCCTACTGCTGTTTCAGCCGCACTGTCTGCGTCTGAGTGGACTTTCAGTTATCAGTCTTACAGCAGTTTCAGCTGCACTTCCGCATCTGATTGGACTCTCGTTATCACTTCACTGCTGACTAGGCCGTACCATAGCCAAGTAAGCATCATCCCTCCAGGTTGCAGCTAGGCTACAAGGCCGCATCCTAGCCAAGTACTTATCAGCCCTCAAGGCTGCATCTTGGTCACAAGACCCATCCCTAGCCCAGTACACATCAGCCCTCAAGGCTCCAACTTGGCTACAAGGCCCATCCCAGTCAAGTACTTATCAGCCCTTAAGGCTGCAACGTGGCCACAAGGCCTATCCCAGCCAAGTATTTATCAGAAATAATATAATGCAACAATTGCGCAAAATATGTAATCATGTAGCCATAAAAAGGGTAATCACCATTAATAGTCCTGAGTCATGGTAAATGTGTAAATCCTTTTCTCTACACTCTTTAATAATTTTTGGGTCAATCAATATGGATCCTCCTCGTTCAGATAGATTGTGTAGTAATGGATAATTCCAGCATATGTATACCAATAAAGACAAGTATGCAAAAGAAAAGAGAACCAATAGAGCAGACACCTTTTACACCAAAAAAAGGATTTCAATTCTTTAAAAATGCACTCACAAGTATATAATTAAAAACAAGCATATAACACATCAGCATGTGTATGGGGACAACGTATACTCATCAGGCCAGGTCTTATGGCAGGGTTGTAAGTTCCGGATACTCCTCAATACTTGGGCCAAAAGAGGTAAGGTGTCTCCCCCCACAGCGTCCAGTAGTTAGTGAAGCCACACCGCTTAATGCGTTCTGAACCTAGGCCCTCATTCAGAGCCGTACGCTCTGAGCAGAGCGCACGCTCTGAATGAGGGCTGCCCTCCATAAAAATGGAGCGTCCTCCTGGACGCTCGTATAGCTGTGGGTCACCACCCACAGCCTATACGAGCGTGCAGTTTGATGGCCGCGATGGTCGTGACCATCGCGACCATCGAAACTGCGAGCCGGAGCCTGCGGTTGAGGTTTTCAACCGCAAGGCCCGGAGTGATTTTGGCTCTATCAGAACCAAAATCACTCCCACTGACATCACTAGTGATGTCAGTGGGCCAGCTTCTGACGGTAGGCGTTCCCATGGGAACGCCCCCGTCAGGGAGGCACGCCCCCGGCACGCCCACCAAAGGGGGCGTGCTGTCAATCAACATCGACAGCACGCCCCCTTTGATCAGACACAACGAGCGAAGGACTTCCTTCGCTCGTCGCGTCTGGCGCATGCGCACGACGGAGCTCCCTCCGTCGTGCGCATGCTCAGTGCAGACCATTGACCCACTTGCGAGTGGACAGCTGCTTGCGAGTGGGTCTGAATCAGGGCCTTAGACTACTTCTTCCTCAGAAGCGTTTGTGGTATTTATCAGCCCTCAAAGCTGCAACTTGGCCACAAGGCCAATCCCAGCCAAGTACTTATCAGCCCTCAAGGCTGCAACTTGGCCACAAGGCCACATCCAGCCAAATACATATCAGGCCGACCATCAAAGCATTAATTATCAATTGACTCGTATCTCAAACCTTGTACTCATCAGCACTCAGGGCTGCAACTCGGCCACAAGGCCGCATACCAATCAAGTACACACCCACCATCAAGGTATCAATTATCAATTGACTTGCATCTCAAACCTTGTACAAATCAGCATTCAAGGTTGTGAACCGGCCACAGGTCGGAATCCTCTCCTTGATAGGCATCAGACTCTAGGACTATTACTGGCCTTTAGGCTGCTCTCTTACTCAGTCTTATTCTATTCTGTTGTGATCCTCATTTCTGATAGTCAAATCAATCTCAAATTGAATCTATCCAGGGATTCATAACACCTCCCTATGCAGTGCCCCCAGTAGTGCCCCTTATATAGTGCCTCCAGTTCCCCCTATGCAGAGCCCCCAATAGTGCCCAATATATAGTGGTCCCAGAAGTAGTACCCCCTATGCAGTGCCCCCAGTAGTGGTCCCCCATATGCAGCGCCCCTTATATAGTGCCCCCCAGTAGTAGTCCTCCCTATGCAGTGCCCCCAGTAGTGCCCCTTATGTTGGAAAACTTGAAAACGCTAATTTTTTGGGGAGGAAAAGAAAGAAAACTTATTTATTTGTTTGTATAAGACTTATTGCATTGTAAAATATAGTGTTTGCATTTATTAAGTGAATATCCCATCCCCTTGTGTAACAATTATTATTGTGTAACATTCTCTGTTGTCCAGCGTGTACAGTAGATAGCATTGTATAATACAAACTGTTTCTTTCTAGGGCCAATACTGTATCATCAGGGCCGGATTAAAGCCCACATGGGCATGGAGCTGAAAATGTTCAAGGGCCTGTACTGAGAAGGGGAAGAGCTGTGATCGGTGCTGTGTGGGTGTGGTCAGAGTGACCTTGGTGTATACATGTGTATACACCCCCTAAACTATACCACAATGTCTTCCTAACTACATAGAAATAGAAAAATTGCATAATTTTATTTTTTGGGGGGGACGGGGGACTAGAAAAACTATTTAAATAGTTAAGATTTATGGCCAGTTAGGCAGCTGGTAATCATGCTGTCATGTTGATGGGCCTATTTTTATGTGGAGGCCTGGAGCTGTAGCTCCATCCGCCCCATTGTTAACCTGGCCCTGTGTATCATTGTATCTCGTCTTCTGAGCTTGCCAGACACATAACAATAATTAATTATTTATTTAAGTTATTTATACAGCGCATATATATATTCTGCAGCGCTTTACAGTGAATATTTCAGTCTCTGCCCCAATACAGTTTATAATCTATATTCCCTATCATCACCAGCGGTGTAGTGAGGGTGATTCCAGTAGAGCTCCTGCTCCATCCAAGGCGTCCGATGCAGCCATCCGATGCAGCCATCCGATGAAAGGCAGCACCTGCTGAGCTGAGCCTGAAGCACATAAAGAGATCAGTGCCTCCAAACAGGGGGCATGGTGTATCCCTGCCCACACCATGCCCCCAGTATGGAGGCACTAATATCTTTATGTGCTTCAGGCTCAGCTCAGCAGCTGGTGATCTGCCCACCATTGGCTGACTAATCTCCGGTGAGAGGGGGGGGGGGAGATCTGAGTATGGTGGAATATCTGTGTATGTTAAGGGGAAGAGCTGTGTGTGTATGAGTGTGTGTGGGGATTGATCTGTGTGAGGAGGGGAGTTCTTTGTGAGGGGGAGATCTGTGTGTGAAGAAGGCCACGAGCCAAAACGCATTGGAGACATCTCATACTGTATAACACTTTGCTACCCCCAGCCACAAGGACCCGGCCTGTTCCAGCAACCCACTCTCGTCCAGTGACCGGAGTCACTCCCCCGCGCCTAGATATGCGCCTACATAGCCACAGCAAGCACCGCAACTGCCCTCATCTGTCGCCCCCCCACACACACTTGCTGCACAGGAGTGCTGTCAGTCCAGGCAGCCGCAAGCACCATCAGCAAACGGCACCCTGTCCTGGACTGCGACTCACTCCCATCCCCCGGCAGCACCTTACTGCACATACCATCGACTTCCCAGTCAGCACACAGAGGCACACAGACTGATCCTCCAGACCGCATCACGGCACCACTCACTGCCATCCGCCAAGGCACGGACAGAAGCCACCTACAGACTGCAACGCAGCATCACCTACCATAGGGGTTTCCACTTACCTCAGGCATGTTGCAGAGCCCAGCACCGCCCACCCGGCGCCGCACCAACCGTCCTAACCAGGACAAGACTTCCATCACCCCAATGCTACCACACCCCATCTGGAATGCCATATCGAAGGCAACCTACTGGTAGGTAAGTTGCATGCTTGCTAGACAGCGTAGGACATCGCCACAGCAGCACACATGCCCATATCATCACCACATCCCCCTGGCGGCTACCAAGACTGTAGACGATAGGTCCAGCAGGGAAGATGTGCCGGTCCAGAACCGCACGGAAAGGAGCCCCCTAAAAGGATCCACCCACCTTCCCCCCGAGCCAGCCACACCACCTCACACCCCCTGAGACCAATCCGGAGCAGCACTGTGCCTTCTCAATAAACAGTTTGGCCCCTCCCCAGGTTGTTTGTCTTTTATTCTACACTAGCACCAGACAATACGCACTCATCCCAATCCCGCATATCTAGAGAGCGCACCTGACCCACCACTTTTCCAGTTCACAATCCCGGTAGGAATAGGTACTCCTACCACAGGTGCAGCACTCCCCCCTTCCCCCCTACCCGCACCACCACACAAACACATACAAACATACATACATACACATTCCCCACCCCAACTCCCCCCTCCTCCCATCACCATTCACCACCCACCTCCCCAAACCCCATCCCACTCACCCACTCAACCCCCTTCACCTTAAGCCCGACATCCCTCTCACACCCCTCCCGACCCACCCCCCCATCCTCCCACCCTTCCAACCCCCCTCCCCACACCCCTTCAACCCAGCAACCTCCCCATCCTAGAACACCCCCACCCACCCACCATATACACACTGCATGAGCACGGTTCACAAAATAATTGCCTTTAACCGGAGATCTGTGTGTGTGTGTGTGTGTGTGTGTGTGTGTGTGTGTGTGTGAAGGGGAGGATTTGAGCGACGGGGAGAGAGCTTAGTTGGGGGATCTCAGTGAGTAAAAAAAGCTGTGTGTGTGAGGGGGTGGCTGAGTGAGTGAGAAAAGCTGTGTGAGGGGAGCTGAGGGAGGGGGAGAGCTGTGGGGTGGGTGGGTTCCGAGTGAGGGGGAGATCCTCTGAGTGATGGGGGAGCACTGTGTGTGTGAGGGGATGCTGAGTGTGGGGGGAGAGCTGTGTAAGGGGAGGTGAGCTGAGTGAGGGGGAGAGCTGCGGAGGGGAATGAGTGAGGGGAGAGCATTGTTTGTATTTGTGGGAAGGATAGCTGAGTGGGGGGGAAGAGCTGTGTGGGGGGGATATGTGTGAGGCGGGAAATCTGAATGAGGTGGGAGAGCTGTGTGAGAAATGTATATACATACAATATATATATGTATATATACATTTATATGGAGCCCCGAGGTGGTATTTTGCATAGGGCCCTGTGGGGTCTTAATCCAGCTCTGGGACTGAGCAGAAGGGAGGAAGGGTTGAGCCATGGGCAATAACAAAGAAGGATGAGGAGGTGGTCCCCTCCCATCATCAACCCCGGGTTCTCCTCTTTTACACCTCTGAGGTGGGTCTCACCTACCACCCTGTCCCTGATGTCAGCTGGCCCAGTTCGCACGGAGGACAGAACATGGCGGCTGTGTCTCTGCTGGGAGGAGGTCTGACCCAAGTGCTATTGCTGAGAGAAGGGGTCGTGGCACCCGGCACTGGGAGGAGCCTGAGCAGTGAATCAGGTGTGGTCATTTCTGACTGCTCTGACGCCACGTACCAATAAGAGGCACTACTATGGAATGTGTATAAGGGGCACTACTATGGCATGTGTATAAGAGGCACTACTGTGGCATATGGTGTGAGAGATGCACTACAGTGGCATATTGTGTATAAGGGACACTACTGTGGCATAACGTCAATAAGGGGCACTAGTGTTAGGCATAACGTGAATAAATGGGCACTACTGTGTTACATAATGTGCATTGTGGGCATTAGGGTTTGACCGGAGATAATAACCATTTGGCCCAATCTCCCCCCTTTTTGTTTTAACCGTATGATAACCTTAAACCCTATTTGATCCTTGTGGTGGGTAAAAGATATCATATCACAATTATATTTAATTGCTATACTGTATTCGCCCCAACCACCTCCGATGGTAGGCTATTCTTGTCCACTATCCTTTCTATGACATGTTTTTCTTTCCCTTCTCTGCTCCACACAGTGGGCCTGATTCAGAGGCGCTTGCAAAAAGCGAGCGCTCGCTCTGAATCAGGGCGGGCGCAAATTTTTTTAGTTGCGGCCTCTTGTCCGCTAGCATAGCTGTGGGGTAACTCCCACAGCTATTGCGAGCGGCCATGATGGCGACCATCGGGCTTGCGACGAGACCCTTGTGGTAGGGTCTCGTGGCCGCAAGCCCCAGAGAGATTCTGGCTCAAATAGAGCCGGAAGCTCTCTCACTGACATCACTGGTGATGTCAGTGGGGCCGCCCAGAAACGGCAGGCGTTCGCATGGGAACGCCTCCGTTTGGAAGCCACCCCCCGCCACGCCTACTAAATGGGGCGAGCTGTCGATCAACATTGACAGCCTCCCCTTTTTGCGCTTGCTCCGGGGCTTGCGCACGTGCCGCGCGTGTGCACTGGGCCAGGACTGACCCGCTTGCGAGCGCAATGCGCTTGTGAGCGGGTCTGAATCAGGCCCAGTGTGTGCAGCCTGTATGCATGCTGGAGCTGGTGATATTACTGGTGTTGAGCCGCTGTATGTATAGTACCTTAGCTATGTCACTATTTCCTGTAACTGATAGGCTGTGAGTGTGTGTGTATATGTGTGTGTAGTATGTGATTCATATCTGTCATTGCCAAAAGGGAGTTTATACAAATATATGAAAAAAAAATATTCAAAAATAAAACAAAGAACCGAGGCCATAAAATCACTAGGAGTATCAGCTGTAGCCATGCTGTGCTGCATAGTGAAAGTTGAAAATTACCAAATTAGACTATGTTACTACCAACAGCTCAGGTGCCCTCAGACTGAATCAGGCCCTACCTGTATAATAATATATATAAAAGTTCCAGGTAGTGATCATGGTGGGAGATGAATAAATATTACACTGTTCTGGGAAAACTTGAACATGTAGCAACCCACCTAGTTCCCCAACCAGGCACTGCCTTAAATGACTATATCGTTTTCTATATATAATAGGTCACATATAAATGAAGATGCAGATTACATATATAATGAAGTACCTAACTGTTGATATCATTCATGTATGTCATATTAACCTATTTAAAGCATTGATTATATTTCTGTCAGGTCTTCAAGCAGATGTCCTGAATCATAATAATACGTTCCTCGTGCATTTAATTCTGATGTTACAATGTGGTCCCTGATCTTCAGAGCCTTCAACCTAATTTAGCAGAGAGAGGATGTATTTGAAGGGCTGACACAAAGGTAAAGATTCCCAAAATTGTGAAAAAATTTCTGTCTTCTTGTGATAATCAATTAATCACCTTCACAGCAGATGCTGTTCACTTTTTGATTAAGCTATACTGGAAAAAAATGGATATAATAGGATTCCCTTAAAGTGGAAATAAATAAAGTATAAAAAAATTGGCATAGGATGATTATCTCTAGTGTCCTTGAATGTCAGAATGCATCTGTTTACTTTGGAAGTCACTTGGGTAGGTAATCTGATTTGTCAGCAACAATGAATGCTTCAGTAGTCTTTTTTATTCCCTTTAAATGTTTTATAGAATTTTTTCTGCTTACACTTTTATACATACAGCATACAGTAAATTGCATGTATAGAGATTGAGAGAGACACAGCTTACTTTGGGCTTGATTCTGAGTTTCACATCCTGTGAATTAAAGTACCATGTGTACATTTGCCTGTATTCTGGGTAGAATTCATCTATGTGACCGCACCAGCTCCAGCCATCATCACTATTATCAGCATGTGCACCAGCCCTATCCTTGACGGATATCAGGAAGCTCTCTCTATATGCACAGTTCAGAATAGAATTCAAGTCTATGTAAACGCCCACAGCAACTAAATTATATGTGTGACTGCCCTGTTACTGCCCCGTTACCATCCAGTAATAAAATGCCCATCCAGCCACAGGTAAGAAGATACGTACAACTGATTTGTTTGTACTTTAAGATGCATATGCAGCATGCACAATGCAGCATGCACAGTTTGCTGAATTTCACTCAGTCTGTCCACATTAGGAGATGCGTGCAACTCAGGATAATGCCCTTTGTCAGCAAAAGTTGTGTTTGTAGAACTCATCTATGTCCTTATACAAGGGTAGAAAAAGGAAAGGGGGCTGAAGGACAATAGTCAATGTTTAACATTTATTTTATAGATGAGGGCATTTACGGAATGAAGGTGCAGAGAGCTACAGTTAATAGGCTAAGTGGAATCGGTATGTAGCCGCCGGATCAAATGTCGACAGTGGAACACCGATGGATCACAATCCCGACGGGCTGGTAAGCACTCTAACCCTCCCTTAGTTGTGCCTAACCCTAACCTCCCCTCGTTGGTGCCTAACCCTACCCCCCCCTTCCCGCACCCTAACCCTCCTGAGTGGGTACCTAAACCTAACCTCACCCTAGTGGTGCCTAACCCTCCCTTTTCCTAGCCTAGCCCTAACCCTCCTGGGGGGTGCCTAACCTCCCCTGGGGTTCTTAAACCTAACCCTCCCCCCCACGTCCATAACCTAAGACACCCGGCTTACCTTTGTTCGGTATGCGGCGTTAGGATTTCATTTTGGGTCTAATGATAGGCGTTGGGTGTTCAACGCCTATCTTTAGTCCCATGTGGGGCTTTCAGTGTCGGGATTACGGGGCCTGGATGCCGGACGTCGGTAAATCTGACTACATTCCGGCTAAGCCAGCGGTTCCCAAAGTGCACCACAGTTCCCAGGTGTGCTGCGACGCTGATGTAGGGGTACCGCGGGTGGATGGTCCTTCAGCAAGTCAGCTGATCGTGTTGCATGCTGCCTCCTTAGCAGCCCGCAGTCATTTACACGGCACAGCCAGCCCCATGCTGTGCTGCTGGCTGTCACTGTCAGAGCTGTGCGTCCCCGTCACCTCCTACTCTTCCCGGCTTTCTTCTACTTCTGCACTTCACGGCTCACAGTGCGACTACTGGACTCCCCTCTATTTAGGTTAGTGATAGGCTGCGACACAGTGTCTGAAGTGTAGAGGTAGTGTGGCTGGTATTATTAATTAAAATTGCACATATGGAATTTAATAATAATTTTACCCCTTTTCTTTATCAATGTTTTTGATTGTTAAGCTGTATTTTTAGCACTGGTGTGGGGTGGAAGGGTGTATTTCAGACCATGGTAAAGTTATTATTACATGGTTATAGATATTATAAATAGAGATAAAGTGCATAAAGCTTATACTCTGTATTCTTATGCACTTTATCTTTAGTTAAAATTAGAGATGAGCGGGTTCGGTTCTCAGAGAACCGAGGCCAATTGAATTTAGCATATCCGAGCCGAATCCAAGCAGGCTCAGGAGGTTCCCGCCTCACTCGATTCTCGAAACCGAGGCAAAAGCATAGAGACGTAAATCTTGCGGTTCGCAAGCTTTCGTCTCTATGATCAATGTAGTATATAAGGGACTACGCGACAGACGCCATTTCCACTCCGGCTGTGTAAAGTGAACAGGGAGGGTGGGTAGTGTAGGGCTGGAAGAGGTACTGGTGCTATCTGCTGTGTCCTGGGCTGGTGACTGCTGATCCATTCTGGTCTCTCTGGTCACAGTGCTGTCACTGTCACTGTGCTGTCCGCTGATCCATTCTGGTCTCTGGTCACGGTGCTGTCACTATCACTGTGCTGTCTGCTGATCCATAAACTCACTAACGTGTATTATCGTGTTACCATATAATACCTTCTTAAATACAATGTAACTTATTTTCTAAAATGAAGACACAGACAACAGTGTTGGCGTTTAAATATTTTGTCAAATTTATTTTTGACAAGTCATTAAATTTTAGACTGTAAGTTAATACTAATAATGGTGACAGCACAAAAGAATGCACAGAACAATAACAACCACAGCGCCATACAAACACACACACACACACAAGCCAAGCATTGGTGATCAACTCTCTTTTACCTTCAAACCACCGGTCCAGGTGGTATAGCTATTTCCCGTCCAGGACAATTGGCTGTCGCCTTACTCCACTTTAATGAGAGCGCACCCACTAAGCCTAATTATTAACATAAAGTAACTCCAAGTGTCGTTCTTTTTCGCAACCAACAAAACAACCATCATACATTCAACAAACGAAAAACAAAAAGAGGGAGGGAGGGTGGGAAAAAAACTCTAACAAAGAGGCAGATTTGCATACATCACTCCATTAAATACTCTTAGACCACTCCCCATGAAACATTCATTGGCTGCATAAGACCAGCTAAACTTAAAGGGGCAATATCCAACACGTTATTAAACTGGCAACACTCAAAACACTCGTGGTTTAATGTCCCTTAGGCTTAAATTGACAGCCTTCGGTCTTACTAAACTCACTAACGTGTATTATCGTGTTACCATATAATACCTTCTTAAATACAATGTAACTTATCTTCTAAAATAAAGACACAGACAACAGTGTTGGCGTTTAAATATTTTGTCATATTTATTTTTGACAAGTCATTAAATTTTAGACTATAAGTTAATACTAATAATGGTGACCGCACAAAAGAACGCACAGAACAATAACAACCAAACGGCTCCATACAAACACACACACACAAGCCAAGCATTGGTGATCAACTCTCCTTTAACTTCAACCACCGGTCCAGGTGGTATAGCCATTTCCCATCCAGGACAATTGGCTGTCGCCTTACTCCACTTCAATGAGAGCGCACCCACTAAGCCTACCTAGTAACATAAACTATCTCCATGTGTCGTTCTTTTCCGCCAAGCGAGGCCTAAACCGATAAGCCGCCACCATAACTCAACCCTGTAACAAGACACCCTTAATCAGCAGAAAATCAGGGAATCCTGCAGGACTAAAATGCATGCCATCCACACGAAACAAGTGTGCATCGCGAAATTGAATAAACACAAGCTCCACTATACCACCACCATTCTCCACTACACCACCATCATTCTCCACCATACCTCCACCATTCTCCACTATACCACCAACATTCTCCACCATACTACCACCATTCTCCACTATACCACCAACATTCTCCACAACACCACCATCATTCTCCAACATGTATCTCACCACTACAGTATTTTACCTTCCTCCTAGCCACCTCCAACTGCACCAGAACCAACATTCCTCCACACACTCCTGCAGACAATGAAAGAACACACAGCTGGCAGGAAGGCAGGGCATCTGCTATCTATCAAATGGATCTAATGACAATAGAGCGCAAATACAATGCAGTTTGCTGACTTAAATCATTCCCAATGAAGGGTAGAAAGGAAAAATTGTCTGCAATTGATGCACAGAATTAATTATAACTTTGATTAATCTTGAAAATATGTATAGAAATTATACAGTCCGTGAAATATTAAAAGAAATTAAAGTGTTATATAGGTAAGAAAAACGTGTAATTAAACTAGTGTCTCTGCACAAAACCGGTGTTTCCAATATTTTTCTGAAATATATGGTAGTATCCTGGATATCTATATATTATTATCATTCATTAAATCTATTACAATAAATAGTTATTTAAACCAAATGCCACTCTGTCAGTATTATTTCAAACATAATTATAACACTGCTTTGAATGGCATTCATATGTACACATAGCATAACCTAAGTGGATATGGTTATTCCAGGACAGATGCAGCACCTTAGAATACAGAAAGAAAAAAGACACAAACAAAGCAGTCGAACCACAGACACAACATACCAAGAAGACATGGAAACGTAACAAAGACAGGGGAAGGGGGAGGGGAACAACGTAGCTAACCAGACTTGAGGCAAAAAACTAAAACCCCCCGGAGTAAACTAACCATCACGCCATATCATATAATTCAGAAGCCAATTGGGCCCCGGGGGGAAAATAAAAAAATCCTCATAGACACCAGCAGTAGGTCGGCGAGTGGTTAGGCCTCTGGTGAGCTACGTTGGAGCAAAAATAGCTAAACCCGGACGAATATAACGTCAGAACGCATCAGAACGCCAATGACCAAGGGTTTGGATATCCCCGTCGGATAGGCCAGCAGAAGCCGCAGATGAAGCAGCACTTATTCCAAATGAGTGAGTACCAAACTTGCCCGGCTTGAACTCTGAAAAAAAAAAAAAACAACGCTGCAAAAACATGACAAAAACTATTATTTCGTAACCGGGGATACCTCCTTGTGCATCAACCATGTCCCATCCCATCGCCATGCATCTGCCCAAAAGCGCACGCCAGCGCCGCCGGACATACTGGAGGAATGGGATATGGTTGGAGTGAAGCTAGCGCTTTGTACCAGCCTGGTCCACACTGGAACGCTGTATAATTCCTAGCATTGCTTCCAGGCATATAAATTACATCCCCAATAGTGAGTGGTGGGTCAGCCCTTTTAAAGGGGGCAACTAATTTGCAGACCCAGAAAAACGCTACATGAAGCGTCATGGCAAAAACCTAATTGAAACAGCAACCATACAAAGCTGAAAAATAAAACAAACTGAAGGGACCGCTGCCAGCAAGGAAAGCAATCAACATGGACATATCAATGGAACACCTGCAGTTAATCACTTTAGGGGTCGACCTGGACCAACCCCGGCAGGCCCCCAAAATTATGAAGGACCTGAAGGGGCCGAGCCCGTCATACAACGCAGAGAAAATAGACACGCCTGCCAAATTAAGCCGTACTACAGTGAGCAGGCCCCCTTGCATTACAGATCCCAAATAAATGTCTGTATGACTCTGCAAGCTCTTACGTGCCTGAGCCACCGAAAAACAGAAAAAAAACGCTCTCATTCCAGCCAACTCACCTACTAACAGCGCAAAGTCCTGGGGCAATGGCCCTCAAAGCTAATTCCTAAAATACCGGCATGCTGAACTGCCAAACATTAGGAGGACACTGGTCAACGGCCAAAACGGCCTGAGGGGCTAAATACTTGAACTGCAACAGGGTATACGCAATCCCCAACCGTATACCAGGCATATGACGGGCAACAAAATGGACATTAAGCAGCAGGTAACCAGAACAATTAATTCTAGCAAACGAACAACCGGAAGAGAGGACGAACTCTGAGGTCAAGCGCATGCAACGCGCCTAGGTTGTCGCAACAAAATCATACTCACGTTACCTAAGCAGTCCCCCTAGAGTTCTAAAGCAACCACAATGGGGCACAGCTAAAGCAACAGCATGTTCTTAGTGAGGCCCTACGCAACCCATGTGAACGGCCAAGGTGAAGCGCACCACAGACCGTTGAGTTAAGCCAAAAACCAATCGCAACAGCAGCGTCAGTAAAATTGGAGCTGAGTGTTACTGCAGGAGTACCTAGCCACTTCCCTATGGGGATACAGCTGAAGGGTGAGTTTCAGGGTAGCACCCCGCAAATATAATGAAAAAACCCGCCTGCCAATTATGATAGGAGCAATTGGCTGCCTCACCCGGCGCCCAAGCGTCAACCCCCCGGCACAATAAGCACTGGCCAACAAATGGGCCCAGCTGCATCTGAACATGAGGAAGCAATGGGGAAGCAGCAACTGCTGATGACTGATCAATTGATGACCCAGGCGCGGAAGACTTGGAAGCTATCTAAGGGTCAAAAAACGCTGGCCCGAGATAACAGCGTATGGAGGGCAGCAATAGCAGCAGCTGGGTCAGAGGGTGGGTGGGGGGGTGCGCCACAGCCACGGGAAACAATCCATCCGGCGTGGGTGTAACAAACCAGGGGAGTAGCAAAGGTGGGTACAGAGGAGCATGAAATGGACAGAGGGCGCCATCCAGGGTTCCATAATGCGCTACCTAGTATGACGGCCGCCTGTTTTATCTTGGTTAGTTTGCACTATACCCTAAATAAGTTACAGATATTTTAGGAGACATGAAATAATGGTGGTAGACAGAACATAATTAGTAGTACTCACATTAATATAGGTGCAATGTATATTTGTGAAGTAGGAGCTTAGCTGAGAATGGAGCTTCCTGTAGGTGTTTCCACTCCCGTGATAGCAGCTTGGGGCAGTAATTGTAGTAATAATCTGTGCACCATGTGGGATCTCACTGTAGAACATGTATTCTGTAAATTTAAGTTAAGTGCTCAGAATATATCATACAATCTCCTTTATTGACTGATAATGATTCAAAGTAGATCAAAATCAGATCCTATGTGCTATACATAAATAAAACAGTGCCAAAACAGCTACCCCTTAATGTCATATAGTGCATCACTAAGCATTCTATTCCCGCAATGGGATCTCAATGCCCAGCATAAAAACTGCCACTGTGCTGGGTTTCTCTTCACTCTAGTATTCCCCCACAGGCTGGCCATATCCCACTAGCACAGAACAGTATAGCACCCTGGATTGGCGGAGCCAGGACTGCCTAGCACTATACATGGAAGACTACATAACTGCTGGCATAACAGCAGGGGAGTTGGCACCCTGGACCCGAGCACCCACAGCAGCTGATGCACTTGCCGCTGCTGCAGTAGTGGAGAGTCCCACCACTACCGGACTCGTACGCGACCTCTTCGCTATAAAGGAGGGGGGGGCTGTCTGCTTTCCCCTTTGGACAATCCTAACAGGCCTAGTTGTAAAGGAACAGGGCTCAGTGGAAAATGCAGAATATCTACAGAGGGGCTTACAAATGCTTGATTTGTACATTTACCAGTAAGAGGGCATAATCAGCACTTAAAACAGCTATGACCGACATCATACGAATGTACGGAATTAAATAATTTTGGCCTATACAGGACAAGCAGACACAGTAAGCAATTATATGCAGAAGTCAAGAAATCCTGTCCGAGCTGAATCTTTTTTCTCATATGTGGGTTCTATTACAGATTATTAGAACAGGTTGGGGAATCGGGGGGGGGGGGTTGGGCAGAAAATTAAACCTGGTAATGCCCTGGACATAGATGTACAGATTGGACTCATTATGTACTGTATAGTGTATTATTCAGTATTAATAATCGATCCTATAGACACTCTATCTTAGTGCACCCCTAACAGTGCATGTTTTCCAGATCACCTAGTCGGTTCACAACTATATTCATTACTGTCTTCCATCTTTAACTACTGGCTGACAATTTTAAAAGCTCAACAGGGACAGTAGTGCTTGTTATTTAATTTGTGACACTGAGGGGATCCAAATTTGGCTGGTCCCTTATAAACTGGGGCACTAATAGGGAATCCCAGGTACCTGGGAGGGCTGCCTGCCACGCCTAGAGCAGACAGCAGCAGTCCTCCAATATAAAAATGGCGGCAGCACTAGGGGCAAAACCACGAGCCTTTCGCGGCCCCAATTGCAGGCGCGCAATCCGACCGTTCACCGGGCCAACTAGCAGGGCTGCCACCGCTGGCTGCCGCCGGCAAACCACTCAGAGGCGGAGTCAGTGGCAACATGCCTTGCAGCGCTCTGCCCGACAGCAAGGTCGCGGCCGCCTCTTCCGGCTAGGCCGAGCCAGGCGCATGGCCACGACGGGCACCCCATGGAGAGGCAGGATCGGAGGTGGCGGATAGCGCCGCCCGCCTCCGTACTAAGGGGTCTATGTACTAAGCAGTGATAAGAGACAGAGTAAAACGTGATAAGTCAGTGATAAGGTGCCAGCCAATCAGCTCCCAACTGTCATTTTTCAAACACAGCCTGTGAGATGGCAGTTGGGAGCTGATTGGCTGGCACCTTATCACTTACTTATCACTTTTCACTCTGTCTCTTATCACTGCTTAGTACATAGACCCCTATAAGCTAAAGAGGCAGGGGCCGGCAGCCGCCGTCATAGCTGCTGCCCTGCCCTACTACGCCAGCACAGCCTCAGGCCCAGAGCGTGATAAGCGCGGTGGCCTGCTCGGGTGGGGGGGGTCTGCTGGGGCAGCAGCACAGGAGCCTGTAATATATATATAGCCCAGCAGCACCTGCAGAGAGCAGGCATTGGAAACGGAGATGTGATAGGGGGGACATTATGAAGGGCAAGAGATAGAGACAAGGAAGGAGTCACAGTGGGAAAGAATACAGGGAAAGCATGAAAGAATAAGGGAATAGAATTAAAGTATAGGGGAAGAGAACAAAAGAATAGCAGGAGGGAAGAGAACAGGAGAAAGATAAAAGCAAAAGGAGGTTCATACAGGAGATTTAAGTGACAAAGTGTACTTCTCTGTCCTGGGAAAAAACTGTAACAAAGAGGCAGATTTGCATACATCACTCCATTAAATACTCTTAGACCACTCCCCATGAAACATTCATTGGCTGTATAAGACCAGCTAAACTTAAAGGGGCAATATCCAACACGTTATTAAACTGGCAACACTCAAAACACTCGTGGTTTAATGTCCCTTAGGCTTAAATTGACAGCCTTCGGTCTTACTAAACTCACTAACGTGTATTATCGGTCTTACTTCTGGTCTCTGGTCATGGTGCTGTCACTGTGCTGTCTGGTGATCCATCTGGGCTGTCTGCTGTGTCCTGGGCTTGTGCTGTGTCCATCTATGGGCCCAAGTTCTGGACTCCAAAAAAAAGTGTATTTTTATATTTTTCTGTGTGTGCATGCATGTTAGGCTTAATCACAGTAGCGCACAAGAGCCAGCCAGCAACGCACGTTGCACTTGCAACCTTGTGCTGCCCGACTCCGGTCATTCTTAAAAAAAAAAACAATAAAAGTGTCACTGTCTTATATATTTTTTTCTTCTGTGTGTGCGTGGGTGTTACCACAGTAGCGCACAAGATCAAGCAACTACAGTGGTGTTCAATCAAAAAAAAACCAATACAAGTGTCACTGTCTTATATATTTATTTCTTCTGTGTGTGCGTGGCTGTTAGGCTGAACCACAGTAGCGCACAAGATCAAACGACTACAGTGGTGTTCAATCAAAAATAAAACAATACAAGTGTCACTGTCTTATATATTTTTTTCTTCTGTGTGTGCGTGGGTGTTAGACTTAACCACATTAGCGCACAAGATCAAGCGACTACAGTCGTGTTCAATAAAAAAAACAATAAAAGAGTCACTGTCTTATATATTTTTTTCTTCTGTTTGTGCCTGTGTGTTAGGCTTAACCACAGTAGCGCACAAGATCAAGCGACTACAGTCGTGTTCAATAAAAAAAAACAATAAAAGAGTCACTCATATATTTTTTCTTCTGTGTGTACGTGGGTGTTACCACAGCACACAAGATCCATCGACTACAGTCCTGTTCAATCAAAAAAAACATTTAAAGTGTCACTGTCTTATATATTTTTTTCTTCTGTTTGTGCCTGTGTGTTAGGCTTAACCACAGTAGCGCACAAGATACAGCAACTACAGTCATGCTCAATAAAAAAAAAACAATTAAAGTGTCACTGTCTTATATATTTTTTTCTTCTGTGTGTGCGTGTGGCTGTTAGGCTGAACCACAGTAGCGCACAAGATCCAGTGACTACAGTCGTGTTCAATAAAAAAAAAAAAACAATTAAAGTGTCATATTTTTTTCTTGTTTGTGTGGGTGGGTTTTCGGCTTAACCGTAGTAGTGGACAAGATCCAGAAAGTAATGCAAGTTGCAAACTTGTACTGTCAGTTTTCCTGGAGCTGACAAACATATAAATCATCATTTGTCATTTTTTCTAATATTTTTGTGTGTGCGCACGACTGCACATGTGTTAATTTTGTAACCGCACCTTGGCTACACTATTGGTGATTGTGACACTGCTTCTAGACTGCAGAAAAAATATAGAGGGCTGTCACGTGACAGGAGAGCAAGGCCAAGAACCACATGTTGTAGCTGCCGGCAGCAGTGCAAGGCCATCAACTTCCTTGACCTCTAGGAAGGCCCATGCCCCAGGGCTTAAGTCACGCCATCGATATGGTAGTAATAGTAAAGCAGGTTTTACTGAAATTAAGAAAAAAAAATTGAAAGGATATTTGACTTTAGATAAACAAAAAATTGGCAATATGCCATTCACTACACAAAGAAAAGGAAAGGATAAGGCCTTGGCCTGCTTACTTTATGAAGAAGACTGCTGATTCTGATAGCCCTTCTGCTTGTAGTAGTAGTGGTGGTGGTCCAATTAAAAATGTGAAAGTTGTTAAGACAGCTCCGGAAAAACCAACTGTGTGCTCTGAGAAATTTAAATCACAAATCCCCGAGGACAGTGCAAGTGTGTCCACGGTTGCCATGTGTGAGCCCGGCCTAAATACTAGTGTACTGGAGGATCCTCCAAGTTCCAACATTTGTGTGCCCTCTGTAAATGTGGGGAAGGGCAGTCAACATCTTGCACATGTAGTCATTGAGGATGCTTCTTTTGCCCTTCTGCTCCACGGGAGGTTTCTGTCCTCCCTGAGCTCGCCTTAGGACACCTGCGTTACGGTTTGACAGGTGTACCGCATGGAGGAGGAGGAGGATATTTTGGTGGATGAAGGCGCTAAGGATGATGAGGATGTTGGTGTTGGTGATGAGGATGTCCTTTGTGTAAGTAAGGCAACAGCTGTTGCCCATGGTTTGAAAAAGCCAAAGCCCATTGTTGTCATGCCGGGACAAAAGACAAAAAAATCTACTCCTAACGTGTGGCATTATATCCATCCCGATCCGGACAACAGTTGTCAAGCCAAATGTGCCCATTGCCATGCAAGAGTGAGTAGAGGGAGGGACCTAAACTACCTAGGAACCTCCTCCTTGTTACATCACTTGGAGCGCATTCATCAAATATCAAGGTGTACGTTGCCAAGTTCCAAAACTCAAAATGTAACAAGTCCAGTGTCACCTACCTGCTCCCTCTCTGTGAGATCCAAGCGCCTTCGATCTCCACCACCAACACCTGCATCATCAACATCCTCATTCGTCATCTGGAGTAGTCCTGCTGCATCCAATGTTGGTATTCCAAACATGATTGACTCCTCTCCTATCCGTGAATCCTCAGAAGGATCCTTGATGACTTCGCCTGTTGCTGCTGCTGCTGTTGCTGTCAGTGGATCTTCATCCCAGAAGGGGACCAGGAGGAAGACTACTTGTAGCCTATCCTACAAAATGCAATTAACTGTTAAACAATCGTTTGCAAGGGCAAACAAGTATGACAGCAATCTCACAGTTGCACAGCAGATTACTGATGCCATAACAGCTATGCTGGTATTAGATGTGCATCCAGTATCCGCCATTACTGCAGTGGGTTTTCAACAGTTAATTCAGGTCCTGTGTCCTCGCTACCAGATCCCTTCTAGATTTCACTTCGCTAGAAGAGCAATTCCAAATCTGTACAAGGACATTAAAAAAAACCTTATTAATGTCCTCAGAAATGCCGTTGTACCCACTGTCCACTTGACCACTGATATGTGGACAAGTGGGACAGGGCAAACTAAGAATTACATGACTGACAGCCCACTGGGTAGGTGTATTGCCTACAACAGCAACATCAGCAGCAGCAGCAACATCTCCCAAAAGACAGCTGATACAGAGGCAGGCTACTGTTTGTATAACTGGTTTCACTAAGAGACATACCACTGAGAACCTCTTAGAAAAACTCAGGGAAATCATTGCTAAATGGCTTACCCCACTTGGACTCTCCTCGGGATTTGTGATTTCAGACAATGCCACCAGTATTGTGAGAGCATTACATCTGGGCGAATTCCAACATGTCTCATGTTTTGCTCACACAATTTGGTGGTACAACATTTTTTTTAAAATGACAGGGGCGTGCAGGAGATGCTCTCGGTGGCACGCAAAATATCTGGTCATTTTAGACATTTGGCGACCGCTTGTCGAAGATTGCATGACCAGCAGGTACAGTTAAATTTGCCCTTCCATCAGCTGAAGCAAGAGGTAGTAACTTGGTGGAATTCTACCCTCTATATGCTTCAGCGGATGGAGGAACAGCAGAAGGCCATCCAGGCCTATACAGCGGACTATGACATAGGCCGTGGAGGGGGAATGCACCTTTCTCAAGCGCAGTGGAGAATAATTTCCGTGTTGTGCAAGGTCCTCAAACCCTTTGAACTTGCCATACGTGAAGTTAGTTCAGACACTGCCAGCTTGAGTCAGGTCATTCCCCTCATCAGACTTTTGCAAAAACAGCTGGAGAAACTGAAGGAGGAACTGAAACGGAGCGATTGCGCAAAGTACTGGTGGATCAAGCCCTTGATTCACTTCACCAGGATCCAAGAGTCATCAATCTATTGAAATCTGAAAAATATATTTTGGCAACCATTCTGGATCCTAAGTTTAAGTCCTACCTTTTCAGTTTTTTTCCAAAAGACCAAAATCTAAAACTATACAAAGAGCTGTTGGTCAAAAAATTGTCAGCTGCAGCCACATGTGAAACGCCTTGATCGCCTCTCTCAGTTTCAATAGCTGCCAGGAAAAAACTACATTTTCCTTACAGAATGCCTACTGGTCATGCAGATCAGTCACCAAAAAATTATATCTGGTCGGGCCTGAGAGAACTGCCTACTAGTGACATGTCTTCTACCGTGACTATGTGTGATATGGTCTCCATTCACAGAATGCTGGACGACTATTTCAGAGATAACATCCTAATAGACATGTCAGACAGTCCCTTTCAGTACTGGCAGGAAAAAGAGGCAATTTGGAGTCCCATACACAAACTGGCTTTGCAGTACTTAAGTTGCCCACCTTCAAGTGTGTACTCCGAAAGAGTTTTCAGTGCAGCTGGCAACCTTGTCAGTGATCGGCGTAGGAGGTTACTTCCTCAAAATGTGGAAAAGATGATGTTCATTAAAATGAATTACAAATTCCACGAGGAAGACCTCGACCAACAATTACATAAAAAAATGACAGAGGCGCCTATGGTGGAATCCAGCGGGGATGAATTGATATTGTGTGAAGAAGAGGATGTACACACTGATGGGGAGGACGAGGATGAGGATGATGACAACTTGTAATGTAAAGCCAGTTTGTGTTTGGGATTATTTTCTTTTCCATGTCCAAAGCACATTGGCAACTTGTTTTATGGGGGTCCAAACAAACCAATAATTTCAGCCACAATTGGCAGTCCATGTCGCTGAAATGATTGATTTGTTAAACTGTCCTGTTGTGTATACAACCTAAGGGTGGGTGGGAGGGCCCAAGGACTATTCCATCTTGCACCTTTTTCCATTCCATTACGTGCTGATTGGGGCATTGCTGCCTGACATTTTAAATTAATGTTATGGTTGGTTTGTGAACCAATGATTTTTTCAAATTTATTTCATGATCAATTTAATAGCCAGGGGCTGCAACCAATGAATTGTTTTTTAATTAATTTATAATCAATTTAACAGCCAGGGGTTGCAACCAATGAATTGGTTTTTTTTTTATTAATTTATGATCAAGTTAACAGCCAGGGGCTGCAACCAATGAGTTGTTTTTTAATTAATTTATGATCAATTTAACAGCCAGGGGCTGCAACCAATGAATTGTTTTTTAATTAATTTATGATCAATTTAACAGACGGGCTGCAACCAATTAATTGTTTTTTTATTAATTTATGATCAATTTAACAGCCAGGGGCTGCAACCAATGAATTGTTTTTTTAATTAATTTATGATCAATTTAACAGCCAGGGGCTGCAACCAATGAATTGTTTTTTAATTAATTTATGATCTATTTAACAGCCAGGAGCTGCAACCAATGAATTGTTTTTAAATTAATTTATTATCAATTTTACACCTGGCTGTCACTGTCATCGACATAGTTGTGCAGGGGTGCTATGCTCCTGTCTTTCGAGGGGCTGCTGCCCAAAATAATAAATAAACAATTTTTTTATGTGTGTGTCAGCCACACCTGTCATCGGCATAGCTGCACAGGGTTGCTGTGCTGCTGTCTGGAAAGGGGCTGCATGAATATTGCAATGAAAACTTTTTTTTAAGTTATTGGGTTACAAAAAGTTTTTTTTGTTTTAATCTTAAACATAGCAGAAATGTTATCCTAACAGCTTATAAAGTTATATGCTCTAAAAAACTAAAGCCTATATTTATAATATTTGTAAAATCCTAAAGCCTAATTCTGCCAAAAGAGAGACTGACACCATGGCTAAACATAAGAGTCACCTTCTGGATGTGAATTGTATCATTTGCATGGAGAAAACATAACCCTCAGATGAAATGGATCTCAGCCAGTGGACAACATTGAAATCACCATTAAAAAGTCACAATGGAAGACTACAGGACCTCATTCAGAGTCAGTCGTTGCGGCCGCACGGTCATACGCCACCGATGTTCGCTAAACTGCGCATGCATAAAATTCGCAATGCACGTGCGCAAACTAGCTATTACAATCAGAAATTGCTTTCCCCTTCAACTTGGCCAGGTCGTTAGTTTGAGTGACAGGATGAGGCGTTTGTGGGTGGTAACAGGGGAAGGTGCTTGTGAACGGGGGAGTGGAGATCCGAATGCAGGCGTGCCTGACTATGCAAACGGCTTTTTATGGGAGTGCATAATTAACTAAGTAGTGTCATGGCACATGTGACATGGGAGGTTTTTACGCTGACTTGATCGTAGTGCTTAAGAGAGGGCATGGTCAACCTTAAGGTCTACGACCAGCTCCGATGGTTCCTGATGGTCTCGATTAATCCTTATATGCTCGGAGATGATGTGTAATGGGAACGAGAAGGGGGCGTATTTTTAGTCTTACGGCCGCATCCTCCCCTCGCTCGTCCAGCTAACGACCCCATCTTAACGAAGCAACTTACGAGCGCTTCATTTGCATATCCAGCCCCTCTTACCTTACGACCGTGCGGTCGCAACGACCGACTCTGAATGAGGTCCACAGTGTGAAGAATCTTTCTTCACAGTCAGGAGAGGCCTCAGAGAACATGAATAAAGATGCTCTAGGTGCTGAACTTCAAGGGATCTCTCCATCATGTTCTGCAGTATGTAAAAGTTTCATTCTTATGTTTTCTATAAAGCAGTTCAAAGTTACAGCCTTCAAAGTGTCTGGTAATTCCTGGCAAAGGTGGATGTTATAGATAGCCAAAGATTATTACAAGCAAAGGATTCATCTGTCTGGAAACTGTCTGGGAATTCATGGATCGTATTTGGCCTGAATGCACTAAGACATCCAGTGATTCTGTCACTGTGTTCTGTAGCCCACTGGTTTATTCCTACCTGAATGGCAAAATGAAATATAGAATAGTAAGCACAGACAACAGGGTGGCCTTTGTTATTCCGCTGCCTGCATGCCAACCAATACCTCCCAGATTACACCCACTGGGGGGACCATGTCTTGATAATGACCATCCCCATCTGTTGCTAGGCCTTCCAAACCATCCATGCTGGACTTACTGTCCAAAAAGGGTAAGCAGGGTACTGAAAGAGGAGCTAGATGTCCCCAATGACATTTTTTTTCTACTATCATAGAAGATGCGGACAGAATAAGAGCTTCAAATGTTTGACTTGGAACAGGGGCTCCCACCTATTTGGCTTCCATCCAGAGAACAGAGCTCTGTTTCTCAAGAACTGTCTATGCCTGAGCTGATAGGCAGGTAGTCTCTGTCTGTTGGTAAACACCCTTCAGGGAGATGGCAACCCAGAATAACAACAACTATAATAATGTGTCAACTGATAACCAGCCTGATCCCTTAACAGCAACATACCCCATATGGCCAACTCATAACATGACACCCAGTTTGCAGCCTCCTCTTCCTTATGACACTAATTCAGTCGCCATGGTCCAAGACAGTGGGAACAATGGCAATTTGAAGGCCACTAACTAACTCTGTTTTTTTTTAATGTCCCTTTACAGATTGGGAAACAGAACAGAAGATTTATTTTTGGAAAACATGCTTGCTGGTCCCCTTCTGGGATGAAAAAAAAATGCCAGCAAGCAGGCATGGTGCAGCCACACAACGTAATACTTAAACCTTAGGTCTGAAATTTTGCATTTGCTGCTCAGTTCCGCTTCTTCACAATATATCTCATATGGTTCAGTGGACAGTGGGAACAATGGCAGTTTGAGCTAACTATGTTTTTTTTATGTCCCTCTACAGGTTCGGAAATTCCACTTTATAGAAGATTTGAAAAGCATTATTTAAGTCATTTGTTTATTTATTTTTGGAAAGCACACTTCCTGGTCCCCTTGTGAGCTGTGAGGTGGTCAAAATTGACTGGAAACGAGTGGAAATAAATGTTATTGAGGTTATTAATACTGTAGGAACAAAAAAAGGCCAATTTTATGTGATTTTAGCTGTTTTGTTGATTTTTTTAAGAAAAAATCGAGAACCAAAACAAAACACGGAGGTGAGGTTTTGGCAAAACCAATCCAGATCCAAAACCAGGGGAGATCAGATCCAAAACCAAAACCAAAACACGGGGGTCGGCGCACATCTCTAGTTAAAATATCTATAACAATGCAATAATATTATTACCATGGTACTCAATACTACCTTCCACCCCACACCAATGCTAAATATAATCCATAACAGTGGGGGAGAGGTAAGAAGAGGTGGTAAGTGCCAAATGCACTATAACCAGTGCTCTTTGACACTTACAACCAACATCAGTATGTGTGAAAGCAGATAATGTAGAGAAAATCACTTCTCTATGTTATCTGCAAACATCTAATGATTTTGACATCGCCATACCATTCAGATGTTATTAAAAAAAACGATAAGCACACTTTTGTGGATTATCATTTTATCACATATCGGCAGGATTACCTCTTGCTTTTTGTTTTTAAATTTATTTATGCAATTCTTTACAACAGCTACTTAGTTAGAATATAAAGTTAAGTACTTTTGGCCTAGGGGTGCCACGAAAAAGCGATGAGACATTAAGAGTGCCGTGAAGTAAAAAAGTTTGGGAACCACTGGGCTAAGCAGAATATACTGTAGTCATTGAATTATCTCTCCCAAACCAGCAGCAAGTGTCACAATAGACTTTGCAGATATGGCGTCAACATTGAAGCATTAATATTGATAAAAATGTATTGTTTAAAGAAGCAGTCCCACATGTTTTTTTTTGTAGAGCACAGTCCAATTATCCGGAGATTTACGTGCAGATGTACCTCACATATGGTCCTGCTGGATTCATGTTTTTTTTTTGTTCATGTACAATTCATTTTATTTTATGTGAGATTTATCGATGACCTATTCATGCTGTGGACGGATGGTGAGGCAGCTCTCATAGAGCTCATAGAGGGCTTGAACCAACTACCAGGATCTATTAGGTTTACTTACGCTTATAGTGCAAAAAAAAATGATTAACTTGATGTCTGTGTTAAAATTGATCAGGGACGGTTTTCTATTTAGGAAACCCACCGATAAGAACACTCTTTTGGCAGCTACAAGTTTTCATCCAAAACCCTTGAAAAGGGGATTACCCTACTCTCAATTAATTAGAGGGTGCGAGTTACTTCTGACATGAGATCTCTTCTGGCAGCATTGGAAGTTATGGGGCACAAATTTATTGAGAGGGGATATAATCCCAGAGAGGTTAAGGATGCAATACAAAAATGTCTGGCACTGAACAGAGAGGACCTATTTAAGCACGATCTGAGGATACTGATGACATGCGACTGGTATTTTCAAGTACATATTTGATTACCTCCGGGATAATCAAAAACGTCACTGGCACATAGTCCAAACAGACGCCATTCTAAAGGACATTTGCAAAAATAAGTCTCTATTTTGTTATTGCATGTGCTGTGCACCAGATTTGTTACATATGTCATTATGTGCCCATGCAGTAAACTATACAGTACGTGGGAAAGACTATTCACATGTTAAAGGAGTGGATTGCGATGCATCGGTCCTCAATCAAAAAAGCATTTGTTAAAATAGAACCAAGCACACCACCAGTGGCCAAAAATTTTGTTATGCATGGTCATACTATGAAGGACCTTTTTTTCATTCCCATTGATCATGTGCCTCCCCTTTGTAGAGGTGGAGATAGGCACAGGCTGTTGCTTAAACAAGAGTGTCAATGAATTTATCAGCTTGGGACCATGGTTGCCCATGGACTGAATGAGGACCTTCATTCCCTTTGTGGGCGATTAGAGAGTAGTATGGGTTCTGATAATACAGTAGTTGTAACCCAATATTGGTTCAGCTATCTATGTAATGTATAATGTTACATTGTAATCGTTCAATCGCTCATTAATCGTTCAGTAATTGTGCAGTATAATGTCCAAAATGACCAGCGATGTGCGCTCCCACTGGTCGTTTTCGACAACAATCATCGCCTGAACATGCAGGCCAACCCGCCGATAATGACAGGATGGGCATGTTCGGGGATGAGGGAGGGTGCCTGCACTGAACGACATATCGTTATGCACATTATCACACTGCACAGGAAGATAAACGATTGTATGATTGCAATGTCATAATCGTACAGTTGTTCCTCTATCATCTAGTATGTACGCACCTTAAGTGTCTCCTTTAAGCACATATCTGATTTTTGTTAGCTCTCACAATCTCAGTATGTTATGCGGTGGCAGGAGAGGGAAAGAACACATTGGGGCAGATATATGAAGCTCTGGGAAGTGATAAAGTGGAGAGTGATAAACGACCAACCAATCAGCTACCAACTGTCATTTTTCAATCATAGCCTGTAACAAGGCAGTTGGGAGCTGAGTGGTTGGTCATTTATCACTCTCCACTTAATCACTTTTTTCCAGAGCTTCATACATCTGCCCGATTGTCTGGCTGCAAGACACAGGCACATGCAAGGGTGTTTTTAGAAATTAGTGGGCCTGTGTGCAAAGTTCAGTGGTGGGCCCCCCTCCCCCATCAATCAATATACTGTATATTTAATATATGTAATACAGTACATTGCATATTAGCTTTAGTGCTATTTACCAAAGTAGTTAGCTTAGAATTATATTTAATTAGAATGTGCATTTTTATTTTGAGGTTTCCAATGTATATTTTTTATTACACATATAAATTAGTTCATTAGAATTGCCAAAGTTAAAAATGCTTTTTTTTTGTGGAATCAGATGATGGGATGGGTAATTCATGTATGAATATAGCATTAGAAGTATGAGGGTTTTCTGTTATAAATTATTATGCATATAGTTCTAATTTTAAATTTGTCCAAACTAACCTTTATGACCAAAAGTGTAGTACAGAATAGGTAATGAACTGAGGCTGATCCTTGAGTGTGACGCTGCAGGTTCTGTCAGGTCACTGTCCTGTTAAGGCTGGTACCAGCAGAAAATGGTCACTACCCATCAGGCAGGTAACAAGGATGAACAGCCCTCAGGTCATGAACTGTGGATCATCCAATCAGGCTGCATGTGTGACAGTGTGCAGCCTAACCCTCAATTCAATCACTGCTGTTCAGGAGAAAGTGAGGAACCGCTCAAAGGAGCTGTAAGCTTTATTGTTACTTCATATAGTTATGTAATATAATAAATATAACCCTGTCACTCTAACCCAGGACAGCTGGCATCAGTTCTCTGCTGTCTGTGGTACTATAGTGTGTAAACTATAATACATATCCATACTGTAAAACACAAATAAGACAAGACAAAAACATATTTTTATTATTTACATTTTTTCCCCAAAGTACAGTTGCAGGGTCAGGCTGTCACACACAGTGTAAAAACACTAATAGTAGCATTAATGCAATTGTGTATTGTCATCTGCAGTCAGCAGAGGAAGAGACAAAGTGAGTGATAAGTTGATGGAGGCGGGGGGAGGGGCGGAGCTAAACACCAGCTAGTCAGAGCCTGCAGAGTGAGTGAGATAACCTGTTGGAGTCGGTGGGCGGAGCCAAATACCAGCCAGCCGGAGCTTTAAGGTGCCTACACACTAGGAGATTTTTCCCACAATTCTGCTGATTTTTGACGCCTCAGTACGACAAATCATGTAAAATATGGCCAAAGTGTGAGTGCCCACTCACGATCGCGATGCGCGTATCCGCTGGTCGTACATCTGTCAAAGTCAGATATAAATTAAATATATTAAATAATAATAATGACTTATATCCGAAATCTTATGCATTAAACTGGCATAGTTTCATAGAATCATGTTTGCTGGCCCAGGTTGGAACAAACAACAATGGTGTCATAAAATGTGCAATTTCTAGTCACTAACATTCCTACGCAAACATTGGATGAACTAGTTTAATGACCTCCACAGGTCTGCTGTACTGAGATATGATCTTAATTATACGTATCGTATACACACACCTGAGCACACGAATGCCCAAATCCATTGTTTTGTGAGATAGATAGCTTAACAATTATGTAAGGAACAGGTTTCCCTATGGTCACACAGCGGAGAAAAATGCATCTGCAGGAATAAATATCTAAACATATAACATATATATATGTTATATCTAAATGAATGTATTTATTTCTTTGAAATATATTTATATATTACCGTGTGTCTAAAATGACGATTGGTGATGTTTTATTTTTGACGTTGTTTTTAAAATATTCCTAAAGAAATATTTAACTTTGCAAGTGATAAGTGATATACCAGCAAGTTGCAGTAACAATGCTCATTCTTGTGGCTGTGAGAGATTGATTTTATTAGTCGCAACTAACTTTCTTTGAGACATTTCTTCAAACCAAACCAAACTCTATTTTATCTTATTTTTTAGAAAATTCAGTATGTATGTATATAGGAAGAATTAGACATTTATATTACATGTCCAATGTATTATTATATATCCCAGTGTTTGTAGTTCACACAATACATATAGTTCAGGGATACAACCACATATTAATATCATGTTTAATATCATATTGTGCAGAATTGTGGTAGCAGTATTCCGGTGATTGCGAATAGATTGTCGCACATAGTGGTAAGCAGATATTAGCAATACCGGATTTATGTTTAATAATAGCACATAACAATTGATGATTTGAGCTAGCTTTTTGGAGGGACCCCAGAGGAAATTCCTGTCATAGCATCCTAAAGCCTAAGCATCACCCACTGCTTGAATCAGCCAATGACCCCCAGTGAACTGGAAACATCCCGCCCCTGGAGCAATGTAAGGAGACACAACTTGTCATTAGGCACACCCATATTTAACATTATAAGAGTGGGCTCCCCAGATTCCGAAAGTAGTAGCTGTATTTCTACCAGTCATCAGGTGATGACTGAGCTCTGGATTCCAGGGGGGCGCATGCCAATGTAAGTTATCAGGGGTGCCAAGAGGGGGGGGAGTGGGTACTGATTACCCGGGCCCGGCCATGCCAGGGGGACCGGGCCACAGCACACCGGTAACTGTTTTGCCATTTATTTAATAAAACAAAACAAAAACAATCAGCTTTACTACACCTCCGCCGTGAGGGGCGGCAGTGATAGTGGTGTTGGGAAGAAGGGGGTGTAGTGAGCCATCAGACTATCCCAGCGTGCATGACACACTTGCTCCTTGCTCACAGCTGCCGTGCCGCTGCGGAGCTAATGGTATCTCGCAAGGCTCTCACTACAAAGCTCCGGAAGATGGGTGGGGATTGGGAGGCACAACAGGAGGCAGGCATCAAGCTGGATGACCCTGGGGCTGGGCTCAGAGTGTGACTGAGGGGAAGAGCCGAGGAGAGTGCCCAGCTGAATACTGTGAGTGACTTTGATACTGCCTATATTAATTTATAAATGCATCCTTCCTTTAGTTTATTAGTTATGCATTATATATATATACACATATGTGTGTGTATATATATATATATATATTCACACACACACACACATACAGGTGTGTGTGTCTATATATATATATATATATATATATATATATTTAGAGGTGTGTGTACAGGTGTGTGTCTGACACGCCGCCAGGCCACACCCCTTTACATATATGCCACACCCAATTTTAGGCACGCGCGCGCCGAAGGCACGCGGATATCTCAAGTGCAGTTCATTCAATGTTGGGAGGTATGATATTGTTTTATACATATATATATATATATATATATATAATTTTTTTTTTTTTTTTCATGTGCAGCCCTGCCCCTAACATGATATGACCACACACCCTCCATGGGGGGCCCTGGGAAGTTACTGTACCGGGGCCCAGGATTTCTCTTGGCAACCCTGTAAGTTATACTGGTATTGTAACTCTAACTCTTTCTTGAACTATATTGTACCGCTGAATTGCTTGTAATATCAATGTTATATATTCTTTCAATACAATAATTACTTTTTGTGTGTTTGGACCACAGAAACTGGTGTGTGTGTATTTTTCACTTGCTTTCACATAAAGGTTATTATATTGTGAGATATATATATATATATATATATATATATATATATATATATATATGTTGCACTGTAATTTACATTATAATTTGATATGAAGATAGTAATTGTTATGCATACTAGTGGTGTTACAATAAGGGAAAGTATTGCGTATGCATCACACCGTGCATTCACATTTGCGTATCACAATATGCAAGGTGCGTCCACATAGCGTCAACAGCCGTAGAGAGATATAAATATAATTTCATAATTGGGGGCTCATAGTTTGGAGGTCATGCTACCCGATTTTACATGGTAACACGGCTCTCGCTTTCTCAACAAAGTGTGGAAGGCACCATACGCAGGAAGAACGCACTGGGTTCGAAACCTGCTACCATCTAGTGTTGAGAAACCGATGGCCATTATTGTGTGATTTCAAAGGGGCGCTGACTAGGACCTGGGGATGGGAGAAAAAGAAAAATCTGTTTCTTTCTTTGTTAGGTTTGACGCTAAAGTGTGACTTGCACAATAGCGTATACGTGTTTCTTATATTGCTTCCATGTGTTTAAACAATCAGTAAGAAAACATTGTTGTATTGATAGCATGATTGCATTGTTTAAGGTCTCTGAATCATACTGCCATACTGGGGAAAGGTTTATTTTTCTGCCCAGAAAAGGTGTTTGAAAGTGAACGTGTGCTTGTTATGTGAATAGGAGTACTGTGTGTTTCCTATTGGACTAGGTACCGTGTGTTGGTCCTTAAGACTTGGTAGGTGTCTGATGAGGCAGAAAGCTACTTGGTGTGTACACATAGCAGGTGTTTTGCAGCAAGGACAGGGATTTTGTATCTTGGAAAAAACAAGTAGATTTTCAAAATTCAGCCCTGAAATATTGGTCGCAAAGGTCCATTGATCAGTTAGGTTCTCTGGGCATTGCGGTTGGACCTAACGGTTGGGCAGACCATGATTGTGACCGGGGGTAGTGGACGAAATCACTGGAAAGGGTGAGAGTTCTTGGAACTCTTAAATGCTAACAGTGGAAAGTACTCAAAAAGGAAGCTTAGACGAAAATTGTGTGGATTCGTCTGGAGTCAGCGCTTTTGAGCAGATCTGTCTGAAAGCAGGATAATCACATAGGAATATCCTGCTCCTCCTGTGCATGCTGTCCGCAATGATTATCGGGCCGGTTGTGCACAAGAGAAGGAGTGCGTGAATGTAGCTCTCGGGAATCGTTCACCGTCCACATGCTAGCGAAAAGTGCTTAGCGTTTTCCCAAATGGGTGCCAGGCTGGCACTGGGTATGGTGGACGATGTGCTGCTTTTGGCAGGTCCGACAGGTTCGGCAAGGCATATAATGTATACAAAATATGGTGCGTATGCAACTGCGTACTGTGATTTATGGGTTAAGATGACCAGAATGTGTGTGTGAAACCTTTTTCCTAAAATTGGCAGTTTTGATATGGAGGTGTTGCATAATGTTAGGGATGGCATCTGTATGGTGAAATCTCTAAAGAAACGAGTATAACTAAAAAAAAAATACAAACAAACTGTAACCTATACCCTGTACTAGCAAATTTGGAAAGTTTTTATTCAGGAAGCAATGATGATCCTACACTGATCCCAGCCATTTCTCATGCACTCAGCATCCAAGAGGGGCTGCATCAGATGCTGGAGAGGTGGTTGGGACCAGTGAAACTGGTAAGTATGGTACCATCCATAGTAACAAGACTGTAAGTATCCAGGCTCTAGAAAACACACACACACATGACCACTACAAAGTGGCACATATAGGGAACAGAGATGGTAAGATATGTTCCATCCCTTTTATGGTGTTTATTCCTATGGATATATATTAGTTATGTAATTCATATACCAGGTAAACTTCAATCTCTCATATACCCCATAATATTGTTTTGTTTCATACCTGTATGTACTCATTTATGAATTAATTATCCAATTGATTTAAAAGGTATACATAGTATTCTTGAATAAACTTGCAAGTAGCTTATTAAATGGTTTATAATTAGTTATTAATTATGATCTGTTATTTTAATGATAATATCGAAATATAGCCAGATATTAGAATCATACCCCTAGACACATCATTTGTTTCTAAAAAAAACTTTGCTTAAGTTTGTTGAACCCAGAGATATTATATGTATATGTTTGATGTCTATACACTATTTATGCTACTACTGGAATTAAGTTTAAGGTATTTTCAAAGTTACCTATATTTATGATGTATTTAAAAGCTCCAATGGAGCGTTATAACCGTAAGCGCTTGTTTGCAGTCTGTCAGAGAGACAACATGTAGAGTGTCATTCTGAAAACCCCGTACCAAACTGCAACAATAACAAAAAAAATCACCATTTACTGTTCCTGTGCTGGTTTACTGAAAAGGTTAATTAGGACATTAAAAGCTCTGAGGCAGTCACACTGATGAACAGAATCTGTGGCCTCAGACTAACTCATAGTTTTATTTATTTTTTCTTAAGTCAATACATGTTTAATAGAAATATCTGAATTTAGGGTACCAACAAAAGGAGTTGTGTTAACAAAATTATATGCTTGATGTGTATGTATGTCATTCAAACCACCATATAAATAGGAAATTGTCCTTGATGAAGGTAATCGCACTAAATATGCAGTTTTTGGTATATGCGAGTGCCCTCAGCAAGTGATTTTATAGATAGGGTAAATTAGTGTTAGGGACTGCATAAAAGGGAGCAAAATACTGCACCCCAATTTGCAACATTTTATAAGCTTAAAAGGTCAAAGCAAGAGAAGCGAAAGGATCACATTTCAGGAGCGGCATTTAAGTGCGAGACTACAATAATTCAATAAGCACAATAGCGAATATCGGGAAGTGAATGAGCCTGTACCACTTCTAGTTTAAACGATACTTAGTGAATGCATTATTGTGAATAGACAACTCATTAGGACAATAGATTTGACATGGGTTGCACCATTAGGACAAGAAGTCGGTCATGGTGGGGCTTCGCTGATGAGCAGCTGGGGATGTGTCTGTATTGGCATTGTCATACCTACATGTGTGTCCAGGAAACTGTTTGGACATAAAATTGAGGGACGGGATAGACAGCATGGGAGTCGGGCAGTCACAGTTTGGAGCCAATAATGTATGGAAAGGGGGGTCGGGAATGGTCAATAGACAGTCAACAACGATTTCCTGTACAGTGCCGACAGGTTCGGCTAGGTTTATTGTAGGGATTAAATATGGTGTGGACGCAACTAAATATTGTGAGAAGTGGTAAAAAAATTACCCAGGAGTTTGTGAGATCTTTTTACATTGTTGGTACATTTCACAAAGTTGTTTTGAAAAAATGTTAATGATAAAATCTGTAGAATAAGCTTACACAAATTGCGGCTTAAGTACTGTAAATGTTTAGAAATTTGGCAACATGAACCATGAGGTAGAGAGATAATCCCTAGGGTGTTAGAAGACCAGGGTAATATAGGGTTACATCCAGTGAGTACTATTGTGGTCCCTAGTGGTAAAATCAGATAGGGATGAGATTGTACCTGTATGTGATATCACAATGCAATGCCTTTGGAGTAGAACAGAATTATTATTTATTAAAGGTATGGAAATGTGCACTACAGAGAAGTAACAGTAGCAGTGTTAATGGTTGGACTCAGAGAGCTGTTAAAGGCCAGAGTCTAAATTAAAGGGGTATGGCAGTGATCACTCCTAAAGATTCTGCCACTGATCACACTTATGTACAGAAAAATAGGGGAGGGATACACATACAACACACATAGTCAGAACCAAAGTGGTGTTGGAACTGATCACACATGTAGATAAGGATACCGCATAGCATGACATATAACCATCTATTAGCAGTTTAAACTACCTTTTGTATTAGGACTGGTAGAACAGTTTACTGTTGATCTTGTATGACTGCTAAAAATACCTTATAGTTTGTGTGCCTTGTAATGCACAAAGGGTGGAAGGTGCTGTAACATTTAGGAAAATGCACAGGGTATTTTCTTGCTTTTGGGCCACAACCATGTTATTGCAGTTGGAACCATCAAATGATATATGGCCTAGTCTAACAAGTTTTTCTCCACATGAGAATATTTTTACAGGATATCAAAGAATTGTCTTGGCTAAGGAGTCCCACTGACGAGGAAAATCTACGATTGAAGAAATGCTGGACCCAGGCAATATCTCACGGAAGTTCAATATCTCACGGATGATCTCAAGCCAAGATGGTAGTATCACCTCTTTACTTGACTTACCTTTTTAGATCAAATGCAGCCACCATGGGGATTGAAATTAGAGATAGAAATCCCACATGGTAAAATAACCCTTTATTCCTTGATTGAATCCAACCCGCAGCTCAATTTGTGTTGTCGATAACATACTGTCACAAGCCTTGGCAGCAGCTTGTTTCCCACCGGCTCGGGACCTACACTGACTCAGAATCCGGTTCCGCTGATTACCAAGCACCGGGGATGCTGCAGAAAGTGACTCATACTCCATATGCTGCTAATTGGCTGCTCCTCCTATTTGTAGCTTCCAGATTCATTCCCCCTCGCCGGTTATAGAGTTTCCTCCTACAGCTCGGTCTGGTTGTTCCAGCTATCCTTCGTGATTGTCTACACTTCAGCCGCTGCTTCTATTTACCACTCTCCGTCTCCCTCCACGCTGCCTTCCAGGCTTCAGCAGGTAGCTCAATTATTCAAGACTGTTGTTCCACTGTGCTCTGATTGCTGTTAGCTTGCTGTCTGTTTTCACCATCCACATGCTGTGCTCAGTGTATGCAGGCCCAAGCCTTTGGGTCCGTGCTTCCTCTGTATAATCAGCAACTACAGCTTTCTCAGCCCTACTATGTGTAATCAAACTGTACATTTACACCTGAACTATTCACCATCAACATGCTGTGCTCAGTGTATGCAGGCCCAAGCCTTTGGGTCCGTGCTTCCTCTGTATAATCAGCAGCTACAGTTTTCTCAGCCCTACTGTGTGTAATCAAACTGTACATTTACACCTGAACTATTTTCAGCCTGTGTTATCCTGCCCTCCTGGCAGGTAACTCATCTAGCCAAGAAATCCTGCCCTCCTGGCAGGCAACTCATCTAGCCAAGTAATCCTGCCCTCCTGGCAGGCAACTCATCTAGCCAAGAAATCCTGCACTCCTGGCAGGCAACTCATCTAGCCAAGAAATCCTGCCCTCCTGGCAGGCAACTCGTCTAGCCAAGAAATCCTGCCTTCCTGGCAGGCAACTCATCTAGCCAAGTTATCCTGCCTGCCTGGCAGGCTACTCTACAAGCCAAGTTTTCCTGCCTTATCTGGTGAGACACTTTCCCATAACATTATAACCGGCCAACTTGTATTTAAGTTTGTGCATTCTGTGTCCTTCATTATGGAGCAGGCTCAAAACCCTGCACAAATCCTTGCCACAGAGATCCAAGTGCTTACCCAAAAAGTTCAGGAGCTCTCTATAAGATTTGAGGATGTTCGGGCATCCACTCCTGGAGCCGTTCCCAAGGAACCTAAAATGAATCTCCCTGATAGGTTTTCTGGAGACTGTACTCGCTCTTACAAGGAGATCCACAGACTTGGGCATTTGGTCTCGCTTCAACACATTCTGCGCTTTTATCAGTAGATGCCTTTTTTAATGCTCTTGGATTATTATATGCAGATCCTGACCATAGTTCTTTGGCCGAATCCAAGCTGTGGGCTCTTTGGCAGGGAAAGAATCCCGCAGAGGATTATTCCTCAGAGTTTTCGGAGATGGGCAGTGGATTCAGGATGGAATGACCCGGCATTGCATGGCCAATTCCACTTGGGTCTTTCGGATGCCATCAAGGACATTTTGGTCCAACATGCCTCACCTGAGTCCCTTGACAACATAATCTCTTCAGCCATCCATATTGACCGTCGCCTCTGAGAATGCAAATGAGAACGCAGTCTTTCTGTACAGTCGCCTCAGTCACCTTCCTGGCTGGTGGCAGAGGACTCTGAGGAACCCATGCAACTGGGAGCTTTCTGGCTATCGCCCAAGGAGAGACAAAGATGATGATCTCAAGGCCTCTGCCTATATTGTGGAGCTAGAGGTCATCCGTTGAAATCTTGCCCACATAGGCCAGTAAAAGATCGGGTCTGAATGTAAAAGAGGAGTAACATTTAGGCCTGGCATCTGTTTCCTCAAAAAAATTGTTGCTAGTTCCTGCGGTGGTACATCTGTTGCAATCTGTCCATTCCGTATCGGCGTTTGTAGACAGCGGTGCTGCTGGGAACTTCATGGACTTATCATTTTTTCATTTCTTAGGTTTAGCTGCAGTTCCTTTACCTCAAGAGGTTCCTATTTGTGGGTTAGATGGTGGTCTGGTGGCTAATGGTCTTATCAAATTCAAGACACCACCTCTTCGTCTCTCAGTTTGAATTTGGCATTCGGAGATGATTTCTTTTTTGCTATTCCAGTGTCCTTTTGCTCCCGTCATTTTGGGGTTTCCATGGTTAATGACCCATAATCGCGTCATTGATTGGATTATGGGGGATATTGTCAAATGGAGTCCAGCGTGTCAAAATTGCTGTTTATCTACACCCATCCAGACGGCTATCTCTGCTGTCTCAGAATCTCTTCCAGGACTTCCTGCTCAATACCATCTTTTTGCAGATGTTTTTTCTAAATCAAAGGCCAATTCTCTACCACCTCATCGTCCGTATGATTGTGCCATTCAGCTGTTACCAGGAGCCAAGTTACCGAAGGGTCATCTCTATTCTCTTTCTATACCTGAGAATAAGGCCATGGAGGAGTATATTGTGGATGCCTTGGCTAAAGGATTCATCCGTCCTTCTAAATCTCCGGTTGGGGCTGGTTTCTTCTTCGTCCAGAAGAAGGATGGGTCATTATGTCCTTGCATTGACTTTAGGGCATTGAACGAAATCACCATCAAAAACTCGTACCCTTTGCCCTTGATCTCGGTACTTTTTGATCAGCTCCGGCAAGCTTCCATTTTTTCCAAGATTGATCCACGTGGAGCTTATAATTTGATCCGGATCAAGACCGGAGATGAATGGAAAACGGCGTTCAATACGCATACGGGGCACTATGAAAATTTAGTTATGCTGTTTGGATTGGCAAATGCTCCAGCAGTCTTTCAAGACTTTATCAATGATGTACTCCGGGAGTTTCTTGGCATTTTTGTGGTTGTTTATCTCGATGACATCCTCATTTACTCTCACTCCATGCACCAGCATGTCCAGCATGTCAGTCAGGTCCTATCTAAATTGAGAGAGAATTCGTTATTTGCCAAGTTGGAGAAGTGTGAGTTTCAAGTGGAGCAAGTATCTTTTCTTGGATATATTATTTCTCCTCATGGCTTCTCCATGGATCCTGGAAAGGTTAAAGCAGTATTGGACTGGGTTCAGCCTGCTACATTGAAAGGCATTCAACGTTTCCTTGGTTTTTCCAATTACTATCGGAGATTTATTTGCTCGTTTTCCTCCATTGTTGCTCCCGTAGTAGAGTTAACCAAGAAAGGTGCAGATGCTTCTAACTGGCCTAGTCAGGCAGTTTGGGCCTTTGAACATCTCAAACTTGCTTTCACCAGCGCCCCTGTTCTCAAACATCCGGATCCAGATCTGCCTTTTGTGATTGAGGTGGACGCCTCTGAGATTGGGGCAGGAGCTATTCTCTCTCAGAATAATCTATTGGATGGCAAACTCCATCCATGTGCATTTTTTTCACGTAAATTTTCTTCAGCCGAGTGTAATTATGACGTTGGGAACAGGGAGCTGCTTGCCATTAAGTTTGCTTTTGAGGATTGGAGACATTGCCTTGAAGGAGCCAAACACCGAATGTCTGTCCTCACTGACCACAAAAATTTGGCATACATTGAATCGGCCAAGATGCTTAACTCCATGCAAGCACGATGGGCACTATTTTTTACCAGATTTAATTTTCTCATTTCTTTTCGACCCGGATCTACTAACATCAAGGCTGATGCATTGTCCAGGAGTTTCACTCCTGTCCAACAGGATACTGTGATCAAAGAATCCATCATTCCCAGATCTTGTATCCAGGTGGCTTTATCTCAAAATTTGGCTGAGGATCTGTCTGTGTTTCAAGAGGATTCGCCTGCTGGTAGACCGTCCAATCGCCTGTTTGTTCCTGTAAATTTGAGAAAAGCTGTCCTACAGGACTTCCATGTGAGACGGGATTTCGGACATCCAGGCATCAATAAGACCATTGAATTAATGTCTCGTGTGGTTTGGTGGCCGTCTTTGGCTTTGGACATTCGGGAGTTTGTTTTGGCATGTGAGGTTTGTGCTCGTAACAAGACTCCTCATACCCCACATCAGGATTACTGCTTCCTCTTTCCACACCAAAAAGACCCTGGACACACATTGCGATAGACTTCATTGTGGACCTTCCTCGCTTTGCTGGCTGTTCAGTTATTTGGACTATCGTGGACCGCTTTAGCAAAATGACACACTTTATTCCTCTGCCCAAATTGCCATCTGCCAAAGAACTTTCTGTCCTCTTCTTGGAACATATTTTTTATTGGCATGTGACATCGTTTCTGACCGTGGGACGCAATTTGTTGCATGGTTTTGGAGATGTTTCTGCACTGCACTGGGTATCAGTCTCAGCTTGTCTTCAGGATATCACCCACAGTCTAATGGGCAGACAGAACATGCTAATCAAACCCTAGAGCAATATTTACGGTGTTACGTCTCAAAATTCCAGAATGATTGGGTGTTTCATCTTCCCATGGCTGAATTTGCTTTTAACAATTCCTGTCACTCTGCATCTTCAGTTTCACCCTTCTATTGTGTGATGGGCCAACATCCTCGGGCCAATTCATTTGATTTATCATTCGCCAGATCCTCTGATGCAGGGACTGTTTCTAGACTCTGTGGTATTTGGGCCAAGGTGCATCATAATCTCCTCAATGCATTTCTCCATTCTAAGAAATTGGCAGATAGACATCGGAGGCCTTGCATGTTCAAAAGAGGGGACTTAGTGTGGCTGTGCACTAGAAATATCAAACTCCGGCAACCCTCTCACAAATTGGGTCCTCGGTTTATTGGTCCTTTCCGGATCATTTCTCAAGATAACCCAGTTGCTTTCAAACTCCAACTACCAAATTCGTTAAAGATTAACAACACTTTTCATGCCTCTTTATTAAAGCCAGTCCATAAGTCAGAACTGGAGTTGTTTCAGGCCTGCTCCAGTGGTGGTCCACGGTCAACAGGAGTTTGTGGTTGAGAAAGTGCTGGATTCTAGAGTATCTAGAGGTCGGTTGCAGTTTCTGGTCCATTGGAAGGGCTATGGTCTGGAAGTATGTTCCTGGATTCCAGAAGATGCCTTATATGCTCCCAGGTTGAAGAGGATGTTTTTTCAGGAATTTCCCTTTAATCCAGGCTCTGGGGGTTCTTCAACCCCACGTCAAGGGGGGGGTACTGTCACAAGCCGTGGCAGCGGCTTGTTTCCCACCGGCTCGGGACCTACACTGACTCAGAATCCAGTTCCGCTGATTACCAAGCACCGGGGATGCTGCAGAAAGTGACTCATACTCCATATGCTGCTGATTGGCTGCTCCTCCTATTTGTAGCTTCCAAATTCATTCCCCCTCGCCGGTTATAGAGTTTCCTCCTACAGCTCGGTCTGGTTGTTCCAGCTATCCTTCATGATTGTCTACACTTCAGCCGCTGCTTCTATTTACCACTCTCCGTCTCCCTCCACGCTGCCTTCCAGGCTTCAGCAGGTAGCTCAATTATTCAAGACTGTTGTTCCACTGTGCTCTGATTGCTGTTAGCTTGCTGTCTGTTTTCACCATCCACATGCTGTGCTCAGTGTATGCAGGCCCAAGCCTTTGGGTCCGTGCTTCCTCTGTATAATCAGCAGCTACAGTTTTCTCAGCCCTACTGTGTGTAATCAAACTGTACATTTACACCTGAACTATTTTCAGCCTGTGTTATCCTGCCCTCCTGGCAGGTAACTCATCTAGCCAAGAAATCCTGCCCTCCTGGCAGGCAACTCATCTAGCCAAGAAATCCTGCCCTCCTGGCAGGCAACTCATCTAGCCAAGAAATCCTGCCCTCCTGGCAGGCAACTCATCTAGCCAAGTAATCCTGCCCTCCTGGCAGGCAACTCATCTAGCCAAGAAATCCTGCCCTCCTGGCAGGCAACTCATCTAGCCAAGAAATCCTGCCCTCCTGGCAGGCAACTCATCTACCCAAGAAATCCTGCCCTCCTGGCAGGCAACTCATCTAGCCAAGAAATCCTGCCCTCCTGGCAGGCAACTCATCTAGCCAAAAAATCCTGCCTTCCTTGCAGGCAACTCGTCTAGCCAAGAAATCCTGCCCTCCTGGCAGGCAACTCATCTAGTCAAGTAATCCTGCTCTCCTGGCAGGCAACTCATCTAGCCAAGAAATCCTGCCCTCCTGGCAGGCAACTCATCTAACCTAGTTATCCTGCCTTCCTCACTGGCTACTCTACAAACCAAGTTTTCCTGCCTTATCTGGTAAGACACTTTTCCATAACACATACAATATTGCAGAGAAAAAAAAAAGTTCTGCATAGCCCAGAAAAAGTTGTTGTTATTAAATTTGCATACTAAAGACCAAGATATGTTCTGTACCTCATATAAAATGCAGGAGACAGAACAGAACGCAAGCAATGCTAAATCACTCTGTAAATAGCCATTATATTCATTGTATTTCTTTGTTTGAATTTTAGTTTACAAATTCAGCTTCGCTGCAGAACCCATGATGTCGGTGATTGGCGACACAACAGAAGATCATTAGCACAGCAGTCGATACCTGCCATAAATACTGACACATGGACAAATCCCAAAAGCAGATTTCAGTTCCAGGAAGGGGAAGTTTCCGTTAACCCTTTCATCACTACAATCATTTGAAATTGTCTGTGTCAAATTGTTTTCAACTCATACATGTACACACCAATTACAGTGTACATTTCATCATTCACACCAATTACAGTGTACATTTCATCACTGCAATTATACAAAATTGTTTTATTTTTACATATACCTTTGAAATCACATGCCAGTATACATGTCCAATGTGCATTTTATATCAGAACATACTGTGTAAATAGTTTATTTTGTTTTATTTTGTGTATTACACAGTAGGATATTTATACTTCCATCTTAAAGGTTTCAAACATATATCAAATATTTAATAAGAATGGTCTACCCCATTGGGCCAAATTATATATCGGGAGAAATTATATTTCTCTTAATACAGATGTCATGGAGTTTAAGAAAATTGAAATTTAGCACAAAAAGGGTAATTGTAATTGTATGCACATTGCGGCATATGGCATAATGCTGAATGTGGTTACACCTATAGAAAGCCATTCCTGGAAGATATTTGATGCCTGTATGAAGCATATATGTATAGTCATTTATATTATTGATAGGATGTTATGATGAATATATCAAAACATTCCAAATAGTATTGCTAATTTTATTGTAGGTTAATTATAGGAAGCCATTAAATAGGATTATTTTGGTGTAGGGTTATTTTACTTTAAAGTTAGAGAATATATATTATATAGGAACATGTGACCTAACTGTATGGAAGTTTATTCACATGTGACCTAACTGTATGGAAGTTTATTCAGTGAGGAAAATTAAATAGAAATTTTGGTAGACATTCTCTACCCCAGTCATTTCGAATACCATTGGCCGAAGAAAATTGAGATTATGTACAAGCAAGAAAGGAGAAGAGATTTTGTTTCATATATATATACTTGCTCTCTATTCAACCTCAAAGACTATTATATGGACACTTTTGATAACTGCATCATTGGATAATCGTAAAGGATGCACAATGCACATCTGCAAAAGACTATATTACCAAGAGGGACACTGAAGGTACTGAGTGTTACAGCATTGTGGTGAAGAAGAAAAAATGAATAAAGACCGCAGCACTCAAAGTACACAGCCCCCTGCGCAGCAATCAAAATGGCAGCTTCCACAAATTCTACTGCCTCCATACTGCAAAGGTAAAGCGTCTCCAATGGCAAGCAAGACACCACAGATGCCAGGCCTAACAGGAGCAAATTGTTGTTGACACAGGACAGAAGATGTTTCTTAAAGACTTCAGCACAGATGGAATATCTAGCTTTGCTATGGTATTTGAAATGACTGATCAAATATTTTCCTCATGAATACTGAATAAAAACCTCAGTAATGATCATAATTAAATTACAAAAGGGTAAATAGAGTAGTTCAGGTATTTTTAAAGACTATAAGAAGAAATATGCAACCATCACAATGGTTATTACTGTTATCTCTATGGTTTAAATCAAGTGATAGAAATATGAATAAGTTTAGTCAAAGTTTAATTATATGTATTGTAAATATTGCATCAGACATCATAGAATAGATAGTCCTAAATTCCCCAAGCATTCTTTATAGGTTAGATGAGTTCCCACATCCTACCAATGATCCCCTAAGGACCCATTGATTGCATATAAAGTTTGTCTTACCCTTACCCCTGTACTCCCCAACCCAAAATTTAATAGTCGATGTCTGACTTGCAATATAGATATGTATACATATCCCTAAGGTATCAATTAGTGTTTGAAAATATTTAATATGTTTTTCATTGAGGTATGATAGTTTATGGAGACTATCAAAGGGTGGCCTGTTAAAGTCAGATATAAATTAAATATATTAAATAATAATAATGACCTATATCCCAAATCTTATGCATTAAACTGGCATAGTTTCATAGAATCATGTTTGCTGGCCCAGGTTGGAACAAACAACAATGGTGTCATAAAATGTGCAATTTCTATTCACTAACATTCCCTGTGTTTAATGTACAAATAAGCTGACCCTCACTGGGCAATGGATGAACTAGTTTAATGACCTCCACAGGGCTGCTGTGGTGAGATATGATTTAATTATATGTATCATATACACACACCTGAGCACACGAATGCCCAAATCCATTGTTTTGTGAGATAGATAGCTTAACAATTATGTAAGGAACAGGTTTCCCTATGGTCACACAGTGGAGAAAAATGCATCTGCAGGAATAAATATCTAAACATATAACATATATATATGTTATATCTAAATTAATGTATTTCTTTCTTTGAAATATATGTATATATTACCGTGTGTCTAAAATGACAATTGGTGATGTTTTATTTCTGACGTTGTTTTTAAAATATTCCTAAAGAAATATTTAACTTTGCAAGTGATAAGTGATATACCAGCAAGTTGCAGTAACAATGCTCATTCTTGTGGCTGTGAGAGATTGATTTTATTAGTCGCAACTAACTTTCTTTGAGACATTTCTTCAAACCAAACCAAACTCTTTTTTATCTTATTTTTTAGAAAATTCAGTATGTATGTATGTATGTAGGAAGGATCAGACATTTATATTACATGTCCAATGCATTATTATATATCCCAGTGTTTGTAGTTCACAAAATACATATAGTTCAGGGATACAACTACATATTAATATCATGTTTAATATCATATTGTGCAGAATTGTGGTAGCAGTATTCCGGTGATTGCGAATAGATTGTTGCATATAGTGGTAAGCAGATATTAGCAATACCGGATTTATGCTTAATAATAGCACATAACAATGGATGATTTAAGCTAGCTTTTGGAGGGACCCCAGAGGAAATTCCTGTCATAGCATCCTGTCATAGCATCACCCACTGCCTTGAATCAGCCAACGACCCCCAGTGAACTGGAAACATCCCGCCCCTGGACCAATGTAAGGAGACACAACTTGTCATTAGGCACACCCATATTTTAACATTATAAGAGTGGACTCCCCAGATCCAGAAAGTAGTAGCTGTATTTCTAATAGTCATCTGGGGAAGACTGAGCTCTGGATTCCAGGGGGGCGCATGCAAATGTAAGTTATACTGGTATTGTAACTCTGACTCTTTCTTGAACTATATTGTACAACTGAAATGCTTGTAATATCAATGTTATATATTCTTTCAATACAATAATTACTTTTTGTGTGTTGGACCACAGAAACTGGTGTTTATGTATTTTTCACTTGCTTTCACATAAAGGTTATTGTACTGTGATATATATATGTTGCACTGTAATTTACAATATAATTTTATATGAAGATAGTAATTGTTATACATACTAGTGATGTTACAAAAAGGGAAAGTATTCACACCGTGCATTCACATTTGCGTATCACCACACGCAAGGTGCGTCCACATAGCATCAACAGCCATAGAGAGATATAAATAGGATTTCATACATCATATCTGGAGATCTTGCCTGCTGCAGGCAAGATTTGCCAATCTCGGACCCGATGTGGTACGGATCGTATGTGTGTTTGTACTCCATCGCACGATCTATCGTCCATTCTGTCACTTGACTGACATACACCTGTACACGCCCAGTCTCCATTTTGTGCAGCATTGTGACATTGGATGAGACAGACGCGATTCCCTCTTCTGCACACCTGATCGCGCAATCTGCTAATTTGGTGTGTATATTTGTAATATACATTGCTGAGCAGCAATGTATATGCAGACCCTGTCCACCAATGAATATGCCAGACCCACTGTCCACCAATGTGACCCACCCACTGATCACACATGTGTATAATGCATTGCCCACTGACCACCTGTGTATAATGCATAGCCCACCAACCCACTGACCACCATGTGTATAATGCATCACCCACTGACTACCTATGTGTATAATGCATCGGCCACCCACCCACTGACCACCATGTGCATAATGCATTGCCCAATGACCACCTACTGTTTGTGTATAATGTATTGCCCACTGACTACCTATGGGTATAATGCATTGCCCACTGACCACCTATGTGTATAATGCTTTGCCCACCCACCCACTGACCACCATGTGTAAAATGCATCGCCCACCCACCCACTGACCACTGTAATAAAGTAAAGTAAATGACAAAAATGTAAAAAAATTATTTTCAAATGCAATCAGGCTTAAAATTATTTCAAATACCATAAGAACATAACCAAACCAAAAACAGAACCAAACCAAAAACAACTTTAAAAATGTATAACTATATATATACTGTATATATATTTATATTCCAAAGTATTGAAAATTAGGACAATATTGTATGCGTCCATATTTTTCTAAAGCTTTTTTTTTCCACCAGGAATGTCTTTGGATAAGGAACGTGAGTTCATCACTGGCTTCCTGGAGCATTAGGAGGCAAAGGAGTGTCTATGGAGGGTTAGTTGTAGCGACTACTCCAATAAGTCCAGGAAACTTCTGGCATTAGAGGAATTGGTGGAATATAGCCGCCAATACTGCCATGATGCATCTGTGAAGTGGGTGCAGGTTTATGCTGGTGTGGAAAATGCGGAACCGGTTACTGAGGATCCCAAAAGTATTTTCTACAATCCTGCATGCCCGAGAAAGATGATAGTTGTAGATCCTCTTTTCAGATGTCAAGCCCCTTTGCACATATGGCTTCATCACATTTTCATATAATGCAAAAGCTTCACTAGCCACAAAAATGAAGTTTAGGCTGTGCTACGTCTCCTCCACTGATGGCAAGTTGAGAGTTTTGGAGGTGAGCCTCTCACAGAATGCTGTCTGTTTGAACGACCCACCATCCAAAGCACGGCCATTCTTTCCAACATCCACAAACTCATAGTTGGCATTCACCATCACCATGAGAATGATGCTGAAGTACCCCTTGTAGTTGAAATAGTATGATCCGCTGTTGGCAGGTGGGGTGATGTGGATGTGTTTCCCATCGATTGCTTCCCCGCAGTTATGGAAATTCCAACACCGTTCGAAGTCTTCAACAATGGTTTTCCACTCTTCAACTGTATTAGGAAACTAGGGAAAAAAAAACAAATTTTAAAACATTAACAATTTTATTCTTTTACTTTTATTTCAATACAGACTCCGAAACAAGAACTGTAATTGGCGTCTACACCTGATTTAAGCTGCATTGCTGACAGTGAGGGGGATGTGTCTTTAGCCCAATGCACACCACCAACTGCACCACCCCAGCACCTACCCAGCAAAAACTAAAACGCCCTGGGAAAAAAAACCAAAGCAGGGAGCTTGCAGACACATTTCTTCAACAGACAGAAGAGCTTTTAAGAAGGGCCCCAGACCACCTAGATAATTTTACCACTCATATTAACAGCACCACGTGGCAGATGTGTGCTGAAACTCAAAGCGAATTCCAGCGTCTTGTCTATGAGTTGGTCATCAGGGCGCTGTGTAACAACCTATAGCCAGCTACCTATATTGGTGACCCTGTACCCTTCCCACCTGCCCCAACTGCCTCTGTGATGCCTCCATCCCAGGTGCAGCCTACTCCACCATCAACTAACCCTCCCGCAGCAAGCTAGGCTATATATAGTGCCCTTTTAGATGTGGATGATGAAAATCCGGGGTTTTACCAAATGTAAACTTTGATTGTTGTTGTTGTCTGCAGTATCCCCAAATTTTAACACTCCCAATACCTGCCCTATGGTATACGGTAGTGATGATGCTGATTGGACACGATCAATACACACATGGCGCAAGGACAGATTGTTGGAAGCTGGGGCCACAATCTGTCTTTGCGCTATGTGGGTATTGGCCTATTCAATCTGACCCACCGTATATCATAGAACAGATTAGGTAATGGGACTGTTAAAATTTGGGGATAATGTAGTTTTACATTATAAATGCTTTTACATTATAAATATATATAGGAGCTTTCTTCAAGACCACAATTGCTATGTTATTTATTCCATGTTTAGAATGCCAATGTTTATATTGCTGTCATAAAGACAGTTTTATCACTTGCAGCCATATTGGCTGAAATTTTGACCCAGTTTTTTAAACTGTAATTTTCTACATTTTCAAGAAAAAAAACAAAAAAAACAAATGTGTAGTGTTTTTTTTCCTTACTTTGCAAAACTGGTACTGCAGCACTCTCACAATAGCCTTGCAGGTCTCCGGAATGATGACGCTCAAAGTCTGAGGGGATATGAGGGTACCAAACTTCAGATCTTCCAGTGGCCGTCCTGTAGCCAGGTAGCTCAGGTAGCCACAGCCTCTCCTCAGCAGAGATGGCCCTTCGCAGCTTTGTATCCTGCTTCTGGATAAATGGGGTCACCAGACGCAGCAACTCCTGGAATATGGTGTTGGGAAGCTCACAACCTGCCCCACCACTGCACATGTGCCAGACTCTAGTCAGCGCTATATACTCTACATATGAAAAATAGCGCTGACATGACTCAATTTCAGTTGCGCTCGCATCGGACCGGGGCATTATTAAATACTGACGGCAAAATGAAAAATACCACAGAGAATGAAAAGACAATTAGCACTATGCTACAGAGTCGTTTGTAAATGGAGCCCATTGTCTGGCTTCCAGATACAGACACATGCTGTTTGCTACATATACAACCTCACAGCACTCAGCATGTCATGTTAGGCCAGAGGGAGAGGATGCACTGGCGTGATCGCGGCCCCGCCCCGCTTTATAATGCCGATATTACTGGGGGCGGGGTTAAGATGGCGCGATTCTGTGTGAATTGCGCCATCGAACCCCAGAACGCCCACTTTTGCGGGGAGCCAGCGGCCATTCCGGGAGACGACAGTCCCGGGAGAGTAGGCAAGTATGGTCTGAAGAAACAAACTCTTCTTATGGCCTGCCATAGTAATATATATTCAAAAACACACCTCATTTTTTCATATGAGTGCTGCTTTTTAATGCACTTTTTCAGGGCAGCTTTTAGCTAATGAAGCAGCTCAGATCAGCTCTTTCCACCTCTGCACTATACTTGCGTATATTTTTGAAAAAGTCCCGAAAGAAGTTAAAATTGAATGGTGCATTGGTTTAGAAATCCTCTGCACTTCTAGTGTCATACTTAGGAGGATTGGTTATGTAGAGGTTGGAACTTCCTGATGAAGTGCGAGCAGGGAGACTTTGCTGAGACTCCTCCTGTTTCTCTATACGAGTATATAAATGACCAGGGAAGGGGGGAATAGGGGGATATAGTTTGAGCACAGGATATAATATATTGGATATAATTAGTCAAAAGAATAATGAAAATCCACAATTATAAATATCAAACCCTAGTATAGGTGTCAAGCAAAAATATTGTAAAGTGTGGAGGTGCTCCCCATGAGAGTATAGATAAACGTAGTATGGGGGAGAAGAAGAAAACTCTCTTGTTGGGGGCACTCGAATGTAAAGGTTATAATAAGAATAATATATAAAAAATAACTTTTATTAGATATATTTTAAAATACCAAAAACAAGTCTGAGCCTGTTACTTATTGGCATTACTGTTGGAATAACAGCTATAAATTATCACAAGCAGAACACGAACATACATAGAACATAAGACAACATATAATACAATACTTATCACAATTATGTGAAGCTAAGTGAAATATTACAAATAGGTCTATAATTCTCTGTCTCATACAATATTGAGACCTATATAAAACATATACTAGTTCAATGACCTCATAATGTCATCATAGCACAATGGCTAATCAGAATTACGGCAGAAGCATACAAGGAAATCTTCTAGAAAAGAATGTGATAATAACCATACAATATTCAATATAGGTTACGTGAGATATCACAACACAATAACACTGAACAGTAATCAGAGAAATACAATGATAAGGGGGTCAGATGAAATAATAGCTGACCCTGCAAATATCAAAATGAATATAAGTAAATCACAGGTTGTAATGAGAGGCAGATCACACGTAGGTCGCCTGTGATGCCACCCAGGTACTTGTAGACAGTAAGGTTATAGGAAAAAGTAAAGCTACTCCTTTATGTGGAGTTTACAAAATAGCAGCTGCTGCATGCCATTGTATAACCTCACATGCCATTCAATGGTTATACAATGGCATGCAGCATGACCCCCTTATCATTGTATTTCTCTGATTACTGTTCAGTGTTATTGTGCTGTGATATCTCTCTATACGAGTAATCAGATGCTGTAATACTAATAAGTCTTTTGGTAAGCGACTCCCAGCGCCATTCATACTTTTGGCCAGAGTATACGGTCACACTTCTGGGAAATTGAATGCTCTCAGACCAGGGTTAGCGCTGGTAGAATACAGGTGCTGAGTCTAAAGGATACCCAAAAACTGCTGCAAAGTGGGATGGACTTCGCTGTCTGGGGTTCGCAGGTTGCAGCCATCTAAACTGCCCATCGGAGGTGACAAGTGGGCAGGGCCGCCGAGAGGGGGGGGGCAGGTACAAATTACCTGGGCCCAGGCTTGCTGGAGGGGCCCGGCGGGGGCCCTGGTCCGGCACCGCCCCCCCCTCCCTCCTACATCACAGCAGCCCAGCACATGCTGCTGTGTGCTGGTTTTCAGTGGGAGACTGCTCGCAGTAGCTGGAGCAGTCTCCTATACCTTAGAGGGGGAGCGATCATGCTGATCGTGACCCCCATTGGCTGTGCACCAGGCTGAGGGGCTCACAGTGCCCCCTTCCCAGTGAAGCAGCGCTGCTAAAATGTTTTTTTTTCTGTGTTTTTTTCCTAAGGGGATGTGGCCACGCCTCCCCTGATTATGCCACGTCCCCTGTCACCCGGGCCCGTCGCGGCTCTTGGCGGCCCTGTAAGTGGGTGTCAGCATCAGTGGACTGTTCGCCATGAGCAGGCTGCTGTTCCCGTCTGTACCCTGCATGCGAAATTCAATGCCGTTGGGGCAGTGTTGGGGCAGTGTTGCTTAGGAGAGATTTGACAAGTGTGAGTGTCTGCGCAACAATCGCTAACTTTCAATCCATCTAGCATTATTTAAGGATGCTTCACCTACTGGTAATTGCTAGGTGACTGGTCTACATGCAGACGCTGACCTCCTGATTCTGAGCCTACGATCTTTGCCTCTGCCTTGCCCCTGTATATTGGATACCTGTGCTGCCAGACCTTGGAACCAGATTATCACCTGCCTCTGCCTTGCCCCTGTTTATTGGACACCTGTGCTGCCACACTTTGGAACTAAACTGTTTTGCGCCTGTATATTGGATACCTTGTTGCCAGACCTTGGAACCAGACTTGACCAGCTTCTGCTTCTATCATTATAAGATTACCTGTATCTAAACAGGAATTATCATCATGCACTCAAGGCTGCATTCATCTGCTGTGCAGGACTACCCTGTAATTTGGACTGTTTGTCTTCACCTCCAGCTGTGGTGTGGGTTTCACAGAATGCATCAAGAGCAGGTAAGAAACTTTAAATATTGTTTCCAGATGTTAATTATCTTAGACCAATTGTGCATATCAGGAATCAGTTTTGTATATATATATATATATATATATACTGTATATATATATATATATATATATATTATACAGTCAGGTGCATAAATATTGGGACATTGACAGAATTTTCATATTTTGGCCTCTATTCACCACCACAATGGCTTTGAAATGAAACAAACAAGATGTGCTTTAACTGCAGACTTTCAGATTTAATTTGAGGGTAATTACATCCAAATCAGGTGAACGGTGTAGGAATTACAACGGTTTCTATATGTGCCTCCCACTTTTTAAGGGACCAAAAGTAATGGGACAAACTTAACAATCCTAAATCTAACTTTCACTTTTTAATACTTTGTTGCAAATCCTTTGCAGACAATTACAGCCTGAAGTCTGGAAAGCATAAACATCACCAGACGCTGGATTTCATACCTGGTGATGCTCTGCCAGGCCTCTACTGCAAATGTTTTCAGTTCCTGCTTGTTCTTGGGGCATTTTCCCTTCAGTTTTGTCTTCATCAAGTGAAATGCATGCTCAATCGGATTCAGGTCAGGGGATTGACGTGGCCATTGCATAACATTCCACTTTTTAACCTTAAAAAACTCTTTGGTTGCTTTTGCAGTATGCTTCGGGTCATTGTCCATCTGCACTGTGAAGCGCCGTCCGATGAGTCCTGAAGCATTTGACTGAATATGAGCATATAATATTGCCCAAAACACTTCAGAATTCATTCTGCTGCTTTTGTCAGCAGTCACATCATCAATAAATACAAGGGAACCAGTTCCATTGGCAGCCATACATGCACACCATGACACTACCACCACCATGCTTCACTGATGAGGTGGTATGTTTTGGATCATGAGCAGTTCCTTTCCTTCTCCATACTCTTCTCTTCCCATCACTCTGGTACAAGTTGATCTTTGTCTCATCTGTCCATAGGATGTTGTTCCAGAACTATAATGGCTTTTTTAGATGTTGATTGGCAAACTCTAATCTGGTCTTCCTGTTTTTGTGGCTCACCAATGGTTTACATCTTGCGGTAAACCCTCTATTTTCACTCTTGTGAAGTCTTCTCTTGATTGTTGACTTTGACACATATACACCTACCTCCTGGAGAGTGTTCTTGATTTGGCCAACTGTGAAGGGGTTTTTCTTCACCAGGGAAATAATTCTTCTGTCATCCACCACAGTTGTTTTCCATGGTCTTCCGGGTATTTTGGTGTTGCTGAGCTCTCCGGTGTGTTCTTTCTTTTTAAGAATGTTCCAAACAATTGATTTGGCCACACCTAATGTTTTTGCTATCTCTCTGATGGGTTTGTTTTGATTTTTCAGCCTAAGGATGGCTTGCTTCACTGATAGTGACAGCTCCTTGGATCTCATATTGAGAGTCGACAGCAACTGATTCCAAATGCAAATGTCACACCTAGAATCAACTCCAGACCTTTTACCTGCTTAATTGATAATGAAATAATGAGGGAATAGCCCACACCTGTCCATGAAATAGCTTTTGAGTTGATAGTCCCATTACTTTTGGCCCCTTAAAAAGTGGGAGGCACATGTAGAAACCGTTGTAATTCCTACACCGTTCACCTGATTTGGGTGTAATTACCCTCAAATTAAATCTGAAAGTCTGCAGTTAAAGCACATCTTGTTTGTTTCATTCCAAAGCCATTGTGGTGGTGAATAGAGGCCAAAATATGAAAATTCTGTCAATGTCCCAATATTTATGCACCTGACTGTATATATATATATATATACTAGTTAAATGTGACAGTGGAAGTGCAGGTGTGTTACAATATCAGTAGACAGAAGAATGGTCAAGCAGGCAAAAATGAGAGTCACAGTATCACACACTGCCAGACTTCAGCCACTGCATACCAGGTCCAGGCGACAGTAGGTTCCTTGCAGTTGTGGGCTTCCCCACTGGTCTGGGGCACCGTAGCCCTTACAACCCTGCCTGCCAGCATGGCATCTGCTAAGACAGCATACTGCTCACACCATAGGATTGGTCATGCAAATACACTGGTCCCCAGGGAAAGACTGCATCTCCGGGACCCCCCGGAGAGACTAAAACGGGGAGTTCGGGCCACGCCCCTTTTCACGAGGCCATGCCCTTGCTGCAAGGCCACACTCCTTTACTACAAGGCCACACCTCTTTTTTACGGCGTGTGACTCAGCGGCGCGCACTTCACTGCTCGCCGCACCGGGTTTCAACCAGTGATATCCTCCATCTAAATAGATGGGGCGATATTCAATTGCTTTTTTTTGTTGCACTTGTTGCACCCAATGAACAGTTTGGGTGCCCAAACTACTGACTTATAGCACTTTTCTGCTTGCCACCTCAGGAGGGTGCGGGTAGTAACGTGTGTTCCTGCGGCAATTGACAGACATCCCTTAGGTAGACTCTCCATTTGTTTGGGCTACACTTGATATTTACATGTCATTGTGTTACTTTTACAGTATATGACAGGGGAACTAAACAATAAAAACTGACTGTGTACATTTTTAATTACACGATAGGAATGTTGAAATTGTTTTAATGCATTATTTTTTATATAACTTACTATAGTATTTTGTGACATGGTTGCTTTAACCTGGATGGTTTAACCTTTGATTGTAGAATAAAAAACAGTATATTTTTACAAAATAAAAAATAAGCAATTATGATTTAAATACAATAGTCTCTCAGCAACCTACAGTAGCCGACAACTGGAATATTATACACCTGCTACTCTGGCATTCATCACTCCATCTTGCCCACAGTATTTGGGAAAGGGATTAAAGTAACCTGGCAGAGTTCCGAGAGAAGATAGAAGCCAGAATGCTAACAGGTTACTGGGTGCCCTGCTGGCCAGATAGAGAGTGCTGATGGCAAAATTGGAGCCTCAGCATAGTGCATATCAAGGTCTAGGGGCAGAGGGCAGAATGTGGATGACAGCCCTGGGGACTCCAGTGACGGATTCCTGGAGATAAGCTGCCGTGCTTATTCCTATGGCCAGCATTTGCCTCTTTGCTGCTAGTGGTGTCACCCAGCTCATTCTCTAAATGCCCGCCCACAATAATTCAATGTGGTGCCTAGGACTGTAGGACATGATACATTGGAGAACGTAGAGATAGAGCCTCGACAGGAGAGAGGATGTGCTGGAGATGGTCGCCAGGTGCTCCTCCTCCTCCCCATCTGCTTCCAGAGTCTCTCACCACACAGAGGAGCTGGGCATACCACCAGCAACATGCAGCGTAGCAGGCATCCTGCAATAGGAATTGAGCCGATGGGTTGCGGTGAGTGAGCATGGCTATTCCGCCACCAGGGTATCCCGCTTGGTGGGACGACATTGGCTGTACCACCTTCCTTACAGCCTGGGCAGAATAAGCAAAAAGTCAGGGGTCACTAGCGAAGGTGCAAAATGGAGAGACAAGCTGAATTTGGGGTCACAGGCATAGATCCACAACTATAAGACAAGCTGGGGTCAGTTTATGGAAGTTCAACAACAAACAACAGAATGCAATATTAAACGCCGTAGCACAGACTGGAGATGTGATACTCTGGCACCAATATGATGCAAAGAGTGATTTTAAATAGACTGAACAATCAAATCTGACACCAGGCAGACATCTTGGATCAGCTGAAAACGAAACATAAATTGCCTGTAGTGCTGCTCGCCCAACTCTAGAGAGTGCTCTTAAAGGGTAACAGTTTGGAGCTGCCATGGCTGTTAGCAGCACCAGGAAGCTAAATGAAGAGCCTCTCATACCGGCCACAGACCACCGCTGGAGTGAGGACGGAAGTCCCGCCTCTGCATCGGGTGAGTGACTACCCGGCCACACATTTTGACAGCCATCCACCAATAAGTGTTTAGAGAACTCCCACCACTGTGATTGGTGATTGGGCAGTGGCATCAAGCAATCATAATGCTAGCAGCAGGGTCTGAAAGAAATTGATCAAGCTCTGGCTGAAATGGTGACCGCACACTATATGAATGTCGCTGGAGGCCAGGAGGCAGGTAAAGAATACTGCCTATCCACTCTGATTGTATTATAACACAATCTGAGTAGTCAGTGTGCATCCTCAGCGCAGTTGCTGGCGGCCTCAAATTCCCAAAATTGTACCAGGCTGGGGGGAAGATGACACTTTGGGCCCGAGCCTGTTCCTGTGTATTGTGGTTTGTTTTGGAGTGATACAGCATCTGGTCTGGAAGCAAGACAATAATGGCAAAGCATTAAACAGACACTGGGGATTCGAGGATCAAATACCTTGGGGGGGTTAAATTGTTTTCTAACTCCTAATCTCCCATCTAAAGTGAGAGGGTGATATTCAAATGTTTGTGTCGGCGGGCGCAAGTTAATGGCCCAAATGCACCGGGTTTAGAGTTAGACACGTAAAGTGATTAAACCCGTGCAAAGTACTGGGTGTACTGCGCCTGGGCATCCAAATGTCTGACTTTGCAGATTTCTGCTCCACCGTCTCATTGGCACAAACAATTGAATTGCTCCCATCACTTTAGATGGCACTGCGGGCAGCCAAGACAATTGTATCCCCCCCTTGACTGTATATGAAAGATGTGGTGCATTTGTTAGATATCGGTTTGGGCATCTGTAATATACATATTACAAGAAGCAGTGGAGAGGGCCAATTAGTGAATTTGAGGCCAAGAAGGGCAAAATAAGGTGTGAAATGGCCCCTGTGGAAATTAAGATGTGGGGGTTTATTAGTTGTCACTTGAACATGTGTAATAGTACATTTATATGTTGGGGCTCTCATACCAAGGTGTCTTGTTATTATACCACAGTTTTGATTGTCACCAGAGGAAGCATTGGGTATCCAGTCAAAAGGCATTGTGAACATGACCATTGGATTTTCATTTATCAGGCACATCATGCATGTGGAGGTAATTGTTTGCTCAGTACGCTCCTAACATAATTTATAAATTGTACAATAGACACAAAATACATACATAAATGTTTAACATGATACAATATAAATAAATATTGTTAAAGTGGGCTAAACCTCTATTTACAAGATCCAGACACCCCTCTTTTATCAGAACATTATTGTAATGTATAAAAATTAAGATTCAACTCTAAACAAAAAACTTGTTTACTATGTTTTTGTTTTTAACTTTTAACAAATAAATCAAAATCAGTAGCCAAACAAAATGTTTGGCCCCCATTTGGTCTCAGGGAGTCTGACCCTAAGGGAGCAGAGGCCTCAACAGATGACTCTGGTCCTGCAGCACCCAATGCTCAGGCCACACAGAGATTGTGTTTGATCAACCATTAGGCTGGTTAGGGTGCCAAGACTTGGAGGTGCGCCAAGCAGTTAGCATCTGGGTATTAAACTGAAGACCCAATTCATTTTATGTTGGTGGTATCTGAATAGATTAATTACCCCAACAAACCCTACCATTTTAATAACTAGACAACCAACCGCATTAAATGAGGGATCACTAAGCACTAAAGGAGAACATTACATCAAAGAGGAAACTCCCCTCCTTCAAGACAGGGTACCCCATGTGTTTGCAGACCAGTTTAGGGGAGATAGAGCACAATGTGCCCTTTCCCCATATATGGAAAACTATTTTTTCCGTAGTGCTGGGCAATATTGTCTGGTGATTATAGGTCATTTACAAATGTAATTGCGATCATGATAGGGCACACAGTATCCTCCCTCCTATATATGGTGAGAAATCTGATATTAAGCTATCTACATTAGACTCCATCTTGTTACAAGATGGTGTGTGCCTTTAAGGTTATTCATAGCTTTAAATGCAGAATATTACAGAGAATGATTTTTGCTAATCTTTGAGTTTCAGAAACCTTAGAATGTGCAGATAGTTTCAGACTAGATAATCTTATGAATAGACTGTGTATTCTAAGCTCCCTAACAGTTCACTCCCTCATGTATAGATAATAATGTAATGAATACTAACAATGACTGCTGTATTAAGATGTAGGGCTCTATTTATTAACATTATTTTGACTAAAATAAAGTGAAAAAGGGTGTTTCACACCCTTTTCACATTATTTTAGTATCACCTAGAGTTATTACAGGGCAATTGGAGTAGAATTCGTAAAATTCTACTCCAACCCCTAATTATCACTTATTTTTAGTAAGCAGATCGCATTTCCCATAATTGTAATGGGAAATGTGATCTGGCCAAAGTTACTAAAAATAAATTGTGAAAAAATATTGGGGAAAGCCCTGTGATAATAACGCCACCTGGAGGTGGCGTTATCCATGGTCTTCCCCGGTTACTGGCCTCCTACTCTACTCTAACGGGGAGAGCAGAGCTGGGAGTCGGTCCTAGTAATCAGCTGTGTGGTCTAAACAGACCGCAAGCTGATTACTGTTAAAAAAAAGAAAAAATAATTGTCAAATTTTTTTTTTACTTACCTGACTCCAGGGGCTGGTGATCGGGCCTTCGGTGATGTCTCCCCTCTGGTCAGCTGGTCTCCCATAGTGCACTGCGGCCCAGTCATCAGGTGATCGGGTCCCAGTTCAGTACGGGAGATCACCTAACCGAAGGCATGGAGGACATCACCGGAGGCCCGGATCATGCAGGTAAGTGCTATTAAGGGAGGGGGGTTGCAGGGGGGGAGAGGGGGTCGTGGGGGGTCCGCGATTGCAGGGGCAGGGCTTAGCACCAGGGTGCGGGCTTAGCGCTGGGGGGGTATCAGCGGCGGTCGGTCGGCGCATTTGTGGGCACTTTGTTACGGTATTTTTTGCGAAAATACCGTGACTAGTGTGCGGAGAGGATTCGCAGGGACAGAGCTTTCTCGCAAGCTCTGTCCCTGCAAGGGATTTGTAGTAAATCCCTGTGATATTGACTGCATTCACAATGCGAATTCAGTCGTTAATACCACACTACAATCTGCATTCAATATGCGGATTGTAGTAAATAGAGCCCGTAGTGTGAAAATACTAATATGTTGCAATGTGAGAACACTATGCTTTATTTTATTGTAGGACACGTAATTATAGTCAGAAGAATCTTTGAACACTATTCTGGTGGTTGTGTGTTGATTCACCTCTCCAGAGTACTCTGCAACACAAGGGTCTGACATACAATAAATGAGCTTTGGTTGGTGATTAACCACAGAAGATTTATTGATCGATCCATCAATGGAAAACATCTGTTGTAATGCAGGGTAATATTGTCTAGTGATCACAGGTGATCACCAGACAACAGAAGCAGGATCACATAATTTGAAAATTGGGGTTCTAAGCTTTCAAATATGGGTGCCCACTTGGTTGCAGCTGTCATTATGGGTGGTAGTGCGCTCCCCCATATGCAGAAAACTTTTGTTTTCTGTAGTGTGGGGTAACATCATACGGGTTGGGTATGGGATGCCGGAGCTCAGGATCCCGGTGGCCAGAATCACAACGCCAGCATCCTGACAGGGTTAGAATACCGACACCTGTTGGTAAGTATCCTAACCCTACCCCTGAACCTAACCCTACCCCCCCCCCCCCACAGCCTACACCTAACCCCCCCTGTAGCCTAACCCCAACCATCCCCCTAGTGCCTAGCCCTAATTTTTGTTCTGCCCCTCACTGCGGTGGGCAAGTGGGGGTTGTCCTCCTCAGTCTATTGTATCTCTGATGGATAAACTCCACTGGTCTTCTACAGCAAAGGGGTAAAACAGGCCATGCACAGAGACAAGTGCCAATTGCTGCATGTGACATCGGCCCTGGAGGAAAGACTATTCAAGAAAAAATAAAGGCGCATTAACAATATGTAACATTTTTGGGCAGCATCAAGCTTTGCAAACAGAGATTGCAGCTCTCAGAGACAAAGTCAGCGACTTGGAAGAAGGGTCCTGTCACAATAACCTTAAACTGTGTGGTGTTCCCGAGTCTATCCCCAATCTTGGCCTTAAAGACATTGTGGCTGATGTGTTTTGGAAACTTCTGACAGATATGCAACAGCCTAAGATCCTGAACCACAGAAAAAAAGATTCCCTCCAGCTCACTGTAGCAATGTCAACAAAAAATTCTTAAATCCTATATGATAATAGAGATTCAGAGGTATTAGTTAGATACATTTGCAAATATATGAATAAGCGCCAGGCCATCGTCAAGGCTCCTCTATACTGGCGTCCCTAACATTAAGGCCAGTGTTGACATTGCTGCAGTGAGCTGTAGGGAATCTTTTTTTCTGGGGTTCAGTGTAAACCCCGCCCTTTACAAGCACCTGTGCTATGTCATTATGCTGATATGAGCGACCACCATACTTTTTGTTTGCAACCCTAAGATCCTGATTGAACACATACATCGCATTTCAAAAGCCAGGAATGCTCTGGAGGGGGCCTCTAGAAGCACTCTTATGAGAATACATTCATTCCATATCCTTAGAGCAGCTAGGTCCTCATCAGATTCAGGAAAAATATTGGGCGATCTTCAGGTTTTCGGGGATGTTTTTCTTTGACTGCTCCTGCCAAACGCCAGTTGTTTCAGCCTATCACAAGTGTCTTGAGAGCACTAACATCCTCTACAGATACAGGGTTTCAGACAAAGTTGACTGTCTCTATTAATGGTACCCACTGTAGCTATCGCAACACTCGAAGAAAGCTAAAAGTTGCTGGCCTCATGGAACCTGTCTGGGATGTCTTCTCAGACCCATTCTAGCCCTAAGATTTAGCAGGACTGGACCACAGTGGAACTAATGGTATAAGTCCATGTTCCCTACTGCGGATAAAGTCTAAAACTTAGTTTCACCTGTCCTTGCATCTCTCTATTGCATTTTTTCTAACCTCCTCTCTTTGCAGGTCTTAAGATTGTATTGCTGCTGACTAAATGGTTGAGTGTTATTGTTATTTAATATTTTTATGCCTTAAAATTATATCTAGAGATCTGAAGCTCATCTCTCATTGGTAGATGCATAAGATATCTAATTTGATAAATTTAGTATTGCTTGTTTATGAGTACTTTTCTTCTCTGCCTCCAGCTAGGTTATTATTATACTGTTTTCTTGTGTGACCACTGTGACTTTGCTTTTTTTATTGTGATGCTGTATTTGTTCATTAGGTAGTTCTGTAAAGGTGGGAGATAGACCCCTACCCCCTAATACACATGTAGTGCCGCCATGGTTGGACAGTCTTCCCTAGCTTCTAGAAAGGCTATTGCAGTTATGTTCTTTGTGTTTTCAATATTTTTTTCCCCTGTTTTTGTATTTTCCTTTCTATATTTTTACTTTTCTATTTTGGATTACGTAGCATCTTAGCTTTAATTATGACTCAGGTTTGATATGTATAGCACTACACATCCTTTCTTATGGTTAACATAATCTCCATTAACACTAAGGAACTTAGGGCCTGATTCAGAGGTGGACGCTAATGCGTACGCAGCCACCCTTTCCCGCGCTCGCAGCTGTGAAAATATGCTAATGTTAGCAAAGATGACCCGAGCTTAAAGACGCCCACTGCTGCCTTCATACTTGTATGCGCGATAATATTCATAAATATCGGTAACATCGAAAGATATCAGAGACCATTTTAACCTTGCAGAAGGCCTGACCTGCCGCAGCCTAAGAAGCTCTTCTGCCACACAGGGCTGCGTATGCACTTGCAGTGGCTAATTTATGCACACCCAAGTAACAGCGTTTCCTTAACCACCCCCCGTCAACACCCCCAAATGGTCACTTCCTGTCAATCAATCTGCAGTGGGCCTCCGTGGCCTGCGAGCTCACACGGCGATCGCTGCGGGATCGCACAGCTGCCTTTGCGCACCCGCACTGTGAAGCATATGCATGCACAATGGCAAACGATCGCTCAGTCTGCGATAGCGATAGCGTCCACCTCTGAATCAGGCCCCTAATTCACCACATAAAAGGAGGCTTGCTTTAAACTACTTTGCTAAACCTAAAGCTCAAATTATGGCTTTACAGGAAACTAATTTTATGCAGGACTGCATCCTCGTCATTCAGAAGCCCTACCTTCTCTCATTGTCATATGGCCTATGGACCACATAAAAAAGCTGGGGTAGCTATACTTATATCCTGAGACTGCCCTAGAATGTACCTCATCCCAGACAGGCAACATATAATTTGACCATCTGTATCCAAATATTGTTGGAGAAATTGTGGTCAGGTGGGAGGTTTTCCATGCTTGTCAACTCTCCCGAAAGTTGCGGGAGGCACCCTCGACAGAGTAGGCAGATCTCCCGCATCCCACCCACTTCCTAGTGAAGTTGGCAGGATGGGGAGATTGTACGGGAAATTTGTGAGTCCGTAGGGAGGGACCATGGCTAAATTACATGAATCACGCCATTTAGCCCCACTCCCTCTTCGTGGACACGCTTTTCCTGTAAAGGGGTTGATGCCTAATGATGGCTATAGTTTGGCCCCACCCCCCAAAGCTGAGTGCAGCATCTTCTCTATGTGCTGCTCCCGGAGAGGATTCGTGAAAAGTAGGTAAGTATAAGGTATTCTCTTCTGTTTTGGAACTGCCCACTCCCCAGACCTATCTGGGTGGCCCTTAGGCTGGTCTTAGCCTTGATTAGGAAAGTCACGGGAGTGTTGGCACCCTTTGACCCATTGTTAACCCTTTTTCAATACCACTCGGAGACATGTCATTCGGAGATCGATATATCATGGGCCATATACTTGTAGCCGCCAAAGCGGCTATTTCACAGCTGTGGAGAACGGCTTAACTATGATTGAGAGTAAAGCTGGCCACACACTAGACCAACTTACATCCAACCAGCCAACTAGTTGATTGGTTGGAATGAAAATCTGGTAAGGGATGAAGCAAATGACAATCAGCAATTTCCTCCCAAATGCCGGAAAATAGACGAAAAACTGTTGTTTGAACAAATTGTTTTGATCAAACATTTAACAAACTTGTCTGACTACCATTTTCATCTGTTTTCTGGCATTTAGGAGCAAATTGCTGATCATAAGTTACTCCCATACGTTACCAGATTTTCCTTCTAACCAATCAACTAGTTGGCTGGTTTGATGAAAGTTGGTCTAGTGTGTGGCCAGCTTTAGGCGCATAAGCACTTTGAATTTGAGACGGCAAACTGTAGAAATTCTATATCTGCCTCTCCCCAGTTATGAGATGGTTTGGCTGGTGTGAACATCGGGAGAACCAGCGAGGTAACTGCAGTTCTGCTTCAGCAGTAAATTTGGGTCTTTTGGACTCCGCTCACTCTGACTACAGTGATGAGGGTGCCGATAGTTACTATACCAGTTATATGATTTGTATTGTACGTCCCAATGCTTAATGTCATCCCAAATACTGGATTTTTGTTTCATGCTGTGTGTTTTTCTTTGTGAATTTTGTAACCCCCCCCTTATTATACATATCCCCCTTGTTTCCTCTTTTCATTGCTGTATCCCAAATTTTTCCGGTATAAAATCAATGTTTTTTTTTTTTCTTTAAAAAGCACTGAAAAAAGATCTGAGGTGGAAAAATTTCAAGACAGAGTAGTGTCTTTACAAATCTATTTAAAAAAAATGTAAGAGCCAGTACACAAACCAACCAACCTAGCCAAATATATTTGTAATACAATGCCCTAGGCAGAGACATTTGTTGCATACTTGCCTATCTTCCCAGAATGGCCAGGGGGCTCCCAAAAATCGGGTGGCGCTCTTGGCCACCTGGAAAGGGCGACAAGTATCCTGGAGGCTGTGGCTACCCACTTCCCGAGTGAAGTGGGTGGCACAGTTGACCGATAACTAGGGGTGTGCACCGGCCACTTTTCGTGTTTTGTGTTTTGGTTTTGGATCTGGATCTTTCTTCGTGTTTTGGATCTGGATTGGTTTTGCCAAAACCACCCTTCCGTGTTTTGGGTTCTGGGTTTTGTGTTTTGGATCTGTATTTTTTTTTAAAAAAGCATAAAAACAGCTAAAATCACAGAATTTGTAGGTTTTTCTGCTCCTATGCTATTATTAACCTCAATAACCTTAATTTCCACTCATTTCCAGTCTATTCTGAACACCTCACACCTCACAATAGTGTTTTTATGTCCAAAACGTTGCACCGAGGTAGCTGGATGACTATGCTAAGCGACACGAGTGGGCGGCACAAACACGTGACCCATCTAGGCGTGAAACTGCAGTGGCAGACAGGATGGCAGTTTGAAAAACTAGGCCCCAAACTGTACATAATGCAAAGAAAAAAAAGAGGTGCAAGATGGAATTGTCCTTGGGCCCTCCCACCCACCCTTATGTTGTATAAACAGGACATGCACACTTTAACAAACCAATCATTTCAGCGCCAGGGTCTGCCACACAACTGTGGCTGAAATGATTGGTTCGTTTGGGCCCCCACAAAACAAGCTGGCAATTAATGTGTCCCTGCACAAACTGGCTCTATGGAGGCAAGATGTCATCCTCATCCTCCTCATCCACCGATTCCTCACCCTCTTCAGTGTGTACATCCTCATCCTCACAAAGTATTAACTCGTCCCCACTTGAATCCACCACCACAGGTCCCTCTGTACCTTCTGGAGGCTGGTTTCCCTGGAAGAGCTGATAATTCATTTTGATGAACATCATCTTCTCCACATTCTGTGGAAGCAACCTCCTACGCCTTTCGCTGACAAGGTTCCCGGCTGCACTAAACACTCTTTCGGAGTACACACTGGAGGGGGGGCAACTCAGGTAAAATAGAGCCAGTTTGTACAGGGGCCTCCAAATTGCCTCTTTTTCCTGCCAGTACAGGTATGGACTGTCTGCCATGCCTACTTGGATGCTGTCACCGATGTAATCCTCCACCATTCTGTCAATGGTGACAGTATCATATGCAGTGACAGTAGACATGTCAGAAATTGTTGCCAGGTCCTTCAGTCCGGACCAGATGTCCAAACTTGGTCCTGCCTGCCCTGCATCACCGCCAGCGGGTTGCTTAGGATACCTAAGTTTTTTCCTGGCAGCCCCAGTTGCAGGAGAAAATGAAGAAGGAGCCGTTGACGTGTCACGTTCCGCTTCAGCTGACAGTGTGTTCACCAGCAGGTCTTTGCACCTCTGCAGGCTTGTGTCGGCCGGAAAGAGAGACACCACATAGGCTTTAAACCTAGGATCGAGCACGGTGGCCAAAACGTAGTGGTCTGATTTCAACAGATTGACCACCCTGGAATCCTGGCAAAGCGAATGAAGGGCTTCATCCACAAGTCCCACATGCCGAGCGGAATCGCTCCGTCTTAGCTCCTCCTTCACTTTCTCCAGCTGCTTCTGCAAAAGCCTGATGAGGGGAATGACCTGACTCAAGCTGGCAGTGTCTGAACTGACTTCACGTGTGGCAAGTTCGAAGGGCTGGAGAACCTTGCACAACACGGAAATCATTCTCCACTGCGCTTGAGTCAGGTGCATACCCCCTCCTTTGCCTATGTCATAGGTGGATGTATAGGCTTGTATGGCCTTTTGCTGCTCCTCCATCCTCTGAAGCATATAGAGGGTTGAGTTCCACCGCGTCACAACCTCTTGCTTCAGGTGATGGCGGGGCAGGTTGAAGAGTGTTTGCTGGCGCTCCAGTCTTCGGCACGCAGTCGCTGAATGGCGAAAGTGGCCAGAAATTTTTCGGGCCACCCAAAGCGTCTCCTGCACGCCCCTGTCGCTTTTCAGAAAATTCTGCACCACCAAGTTTATTGTGTGAGCAAAACATGGGACATGCTGGAATTTGCCCAGATGTAATGCCCGCACAATATTGGTGGCGTTGTCAGATATCACAAATCCCCAGGAGAGTCTAAGTGGGGTAAGCCACTGGGCGATGATTTCCCTCAGTTTCTCTAAGAGGTTGTCGGCGGTGTGCCTCTTACTGAAACCGGTGATACACAGCGTAGCCTGCCTTGTAACGAGCTGGCATTTCTGAGATGCTGCTACTGGTGACGCTGCTGCTGTTGCTGCGTAAGGTGATACATCTACCCAGTGGGCTGTCACAGTCATATAGTCCTTAGTCTGCCCTGTTCCACTTGTCCACATGTCCGTGGTTAAGTGGACATTGTGTACAACGGCATTTTTCAGGACACTGAGGACACTTTTTCTGACGTTTCTGTACAGTCTCGGTATCGCCTGCCTAGTGAAGTGGAATCTAGACGGGATTTGGAACCGGGGACACACTACCTCCATCAATTGTCTAAATCCCACTGCACTAATGGTGGATACCGGACGCACGTCTAACACCAACATAGCAGTCAAGGCCTCAGTTATACGTTTTGCTTCAGGATGACTGCTGTCGTACTTCATCCTCCTCGCTAAGGACTGTTGGAGGGTCAATTGTTTAGTAAAAGTAGTGGTGTTCCTACTTCCTCTCTGGGATGATGAACGACTCCCAGCAGCAGCAACAGCAGCAGCGGCAGCAGTAGGCGTAGCAATGCAGGATCCTCCGGAGGAATCCCGGATAGGAGAGTCAGTCATGCCAGTGACATGGCCTGCAGGACTACTTCCGATCCTAACTAAGGAGGAAATTGACGAGGAGGGAGTTGACGGTGTGGTTTGCAGGCGCTTGGATACAACAGGACAACGGGATTTAGGTGTCCCTGGACTGCTTACGGTCTTAGCCAAAGTTTCTGAACTTGACAGTAACTTTTTATGAACGCGCTGCAGGTGCCGTATAAGGGAGGATGTTCCTAGGTGGTTGACGTCCCTACCCCTACTTATTTCACCTTTACATATGGTACATATGGCAAGACAGTTGTTGTCCGGATTTGGATAGAAATATTGCCAGACCAAAGAGGTGGAATGTTTGGTCTTCTGCCCAGGCATGACCGTGATGGGCTTTTTCATCCCACGGACAACAACTGTCTCCCCCGGAGCCTGATTTAAACAAACCACATCACCATCAGAATCCTCCTCGCCAACTTCCTCCTCAGCGCCAGCTACACCAGTATCCTCATCCTGTTGTACTTCAACAGTGACATCTTCAATTTGCATATCAGCAAGTGGACTGTGGGTGCTCCTTTCAGCACTTGCAGGGGGCGTGCAAATGGTGGAAAGAGCCACCTCTTCCCGTCCAGTGCTGGGAAGGTCAGGCATCGCAACCACCACCACACTTGGACTCTCCTTGGGGATTTGTGATATCTTCTTAGAAAGCACAGTTCTTCGCTGTGCTTTTGCCAGCTTAACTCTTTTGATTTTTTTAGTGGGAGGAGGGCTTCCATCGTCATGTGAAGCTGAACCACTAGTCATGAACATACTAGGGATCGACCTTAGCCGTTCCTTGCCACTCCGTGTCGTAAATGGCATATTGGCAAGTTTACGTTTCTCTTCAGCTGATTTAAATGTCTTTTTCAAGGTCATTTTCCTGAACTTTGCCATTTGGGATTGTATGTGCCCTCTACTATGACATTGGGCATCGGCCTTGGCAGACGACGTTGATGGCATGTTATCGTCTATGTCATGACTAGTGGCAGCAGCTTCAGCACTAGGAGGAAGTGGTTCTTGATCTTTCTCTATTTTATTTTTATCGGAGAAAGTTTGGTCCTCCATTTATGTTATATCGATTTGATATATACGTGCGGCTAAACACAGAAAATAATTTTTTTTGGGGTTTGGACTGGAGTGTACTTTGTGGGTTACAGCACCCTTTAACGGTCAAGCCAGCCGGCCCTTTACTTATGACACAGGCGCACGCTTGGCACTACTTTGTTGATGCACGTGCGGCTACTGCGCACACAATTCACAAACACAGAAAATAATTTTTTTTTTGGTTTGGACTGGAGTGTACTTTGGGGGTTACAGCATCCTTTAACGGTCAAGCCAGCCGGCCCTTTACTTATGACACAGGCGCACGCTTGGCACTACTTTGTTGATGCACGTGCGGCTACTGCGCACACAATTCACAAACACAGAAAATAATTTTTTTTTTGGTTTGGACTGGAGTGTACTTTCGGGGGTTACAGCACCCTTAACGGTCAAGCCAGCCGGCCCTTTACTTATGACACAGGTGCACGCTTGGCACTACTTTGTTGATGCACGTGCGGCTACTGCGCACACAATTCACAAACACAGAAAATAATTTTTTTTTTGGTTTGGACTGGAGTGTACTTTCGGGGGTTACAGCACCCTTAACGGTCAAGCCAGCCGGCCCTTTACTTATGACACAGGCGCACGCTTGGCACTACTTTGTTGATGCACGTGCGGCTACTGCGCACACAATTCACAAACACAGAAAATAATTTTTTTTGGGGTTTGGACTGGAGTGTACTTTCGGGGGTTACAGCACCCTTAACGGTCAAGCCAGCCGGCCCTTTACTTATGACACAGGCGCACGCTTGGCACTACTTTGTTGATGCACGTGCGGCTACTGCGCACACAATTCACAAACACAGAAAATAATTTTTTTTTGGTTTGGACTGGAGTGTACTTTCGGGGGTTACAGCACCCTTTAACGGTCAAGCCAGCCGGCCCTTTACTTATGACACAGGCGCACGCTTGGCACTACTTTGTTGATGCACGTGCGGCTACTGCGCACACAATTCACAAACACAGAAAATAATTTTTTTTTTGGTTTGGACTGGAGTGTACTTTGGGGGTTACAGCACCCTTTAACGGTCAAGCCAGCCGGCCCTTTACTTATGACACAGGCGCACGCTTGGCACTACTTTGTTGATGCACGTGCGGCTACTGCGCACACAATTCACAAACACAGAAAATAATTTTTTTTTTGGTTTGGACTGGAGTGTACTTTCGGGGGTTACAGCACCCTTAACGGTCAAGCCAGCCGGCCCTTTACTTATGACACAGGTGCACGCTTGGCACTACTTTGTTGATGCACGTGCGGCTACTGCGCACACAATTCACAAACACAGAAAATAATTTTTTTTTTGGTTTGGACTGGAGTGTACTTTCGGGGGTTACAGCACCCTTAACGGTCAAGCCAGCCGGCCCTTTACTTATGACACAGGCGCACGCTTGGCACTACTTTGTTGATGCACGTGCGGCTACTGCGCACACAATTCACAAACACAGAAAATATATTATTTTTTTAGCACTTGGGGGGAGCACCCCTGATGGACAGAGCACCCCCTGGACAACACTACAGCACTCCTTTAGGACTGGGACACTGCACAGGACTTTGGAGTGGACACAGCCCCTATGGAGAACTGACTGCACAACACAGTCCAGCCAGCCCCTATGGACTTTGAAGTAGTGGACACAGCCCCTATTAACAACAGCAGCACAGCACAACACAGCCAGCCCCTATGGACTTTGAAGTAGTGGACAACAGCAGCACTACACTACACTACACTACACTACACTACACAGCCCTAACTCCCACCCTCCCTCTTCACTGTCCACAGCCGAGTGAGAAAATGGCGCCGACGCGGGTACCTTATATAGGATCCAAAACCCGCGAGACTCGGAAGGCGGGATGATGACGTTTTGCCTCGATTTCAGATCCGAGTCAGGCGGGAAAAGTCGAGCCTGACTCGGATCGGACTCGGATCGGGGGGGCTCGGGGGGGTTCGGATTTCAGAAATCCGAACCCGCTCACCCCTACCGATAACGCAATTCACATTGAATTGTGCAATCGTGGCTCCGCCCCCTGCTTCCCAATGACAGTAATCGTGGCATTGTATAGCGAGTGGCAAGGCTACAATGAGCGATCATGTCACCATGCCCCAAGACCCGCTCACTTTTGCTGCACCCTACCCCCCACAGGTCGCCAACTATAATTTGTTGATATTAGATTTCATAGAGTAACACGCATTTGCTTTTCAGTGTAATATTAAGTAAATATAAATAACATACTTATACAGAACTCCAGTGCTGTGTTGGTATGACAGCAACAGACAAAAATAACACACCCTAACAAATGGCTGCTAAATCAGCTAATATAGGGCCTGATTCAGACCCACTCGCGAGCGGCTGTCCGCTCGCAAGTGGGTCGATGTTATGGACTGAGCATGCGCACGACGGAGGGAGCTCCGTCGTGCGCATGCGCCAGACGCGACGAGCGAAGGAAAGTCCTTCGCTCGTTGTGTCCGATCAAAGGGGGCGTGCTGTCAATGTCGATTGACAGCACGCCCCCTTTGGTGGGCGTGCCGGGGGCGTGCCTCCCTGACGGGGGCGTTCCCACGGGAACGCCTCCCATCAGAAGCCGGCCCACTGACATCACTAGTGATGTCAGTGGGAGTGATTTTGGCTCTGATAGAGCCAAAATCACTCCGGAGCTTGCGGTTGAAAACCTCAACCGCAGGCTCCGGCTCGCAAATTCGATGGTCGTGATGGTCTCGACCATCGCGACCATCACGATGCACGCTCGTATAGCCTGTGGGTGGTGACCCACAGCTATACGAGCGTCCAGGAGGACGCTCCATGAAAATGGAGGCCGGCCCTCATTCAGAGCGTGCGCTCTGCTCAGAGCGTACGGCTCTGAATGAGGGCCATAGTCACTGCCACATGCAATGAATGATTCACTATCAGTTGGATAGGCAAATCTGTATTGTCCAATTAGAAATAATTAGCTAGAGTTGGCAATTGTCATCATCATCATCATCATCATCATCATCATTATCAGAGTATATTTGCATTTGTCCATACAGCTACTGACCTGAGATGCAGGTTTACAAATATGCAAACACATTTGCTGTACACAGGCTATGTTAGTCCCTTCCCCTCCAAGTGTAAGGAAGTGCAAGTGTCATATTTGCATATGGACACTTTTTTTTGTTAGAATGTTTTGTATAAATCTGCGTATTTTATGCTATGCAATTGCAAACGGGTATCAATAGCATTGAAAAGTTTATATACCTGTTAGTTTTAAACACAATTTTAATAATATCCTTAATATGGTGAAGTGGGGGTGACAAGTTTCCCAGCTCATTAAAAACTTGTCAGTGTAAATTGCTCCGTGGATACCAAGAGAATGCGTAAAGTAGTGGGATCTCAAAAGAACTCATCAACAAGTAACGATAATTGCTAATAGACAAATCTGCATACAAACTAATGTCCTTGTTTTAAGTAATGTCATGCATCCCATTATCAACCTGAAGCAAAAGTAAAGCAGTTTGAAAAACTTGTTAATTTGGTAAATTAATTTTCTTCATAGGCAGCAATATAGCACATGCGTAAGAAACAATCTACAAAAAAAAAACATATAACTATGTAACAGTAATTATTAAACAAAATTCAATAGTCCAGTGCACAAATATGGGTGGAACTCAGTAAGCAACATAATTGATGAAGATAAACAATAAGATAAGAAGTTCTGCAAAGTGTTGAGTTGAATATCGCTATGAGGAAGGGTTCAGTTGGAATTACTATGATAAAGTAAAGCTAGGTACACACCTGACAGATTTGCCAAAGACTAGACAAATTTGGACGACCAAAATGATCCTGATAACATCAGATGTGGAGCGTACACACTATACAACAATTGCTTAAATTCAAATGATCACCTGGACTTCAAATTGTTGAAGTTACTTTTTTAATTCAGGATTGGGCTGATCTCTGTACAAATTCCAAACGTTGCCTTTCCAACGGGACCGACATAGTATGTGCAGTACACGCTATATCGAGAGCCAATCCAATGAGTTTTAGAACAACTTTTGGCTCTGGTAGTGCATACACAATACACAATTATCGTCCCTTTCTGACAGATATAGCCATGTGCAGCATAGTGTGTACCCAGCTTAAGTTAAGGTTTCACAGTAGATCTCTGCCTTCAACGTGGCCCAAATGTTTATTTGGCTACTTCCTACTGTACATCCACTAATCACTTGAAGGAAAATTCCATCTCTATATACAGTTTATCTGTAGCTATGGTCTCCTAGAGTTCTAGCGACCTTTCATAGATTTCACCATTTGCTTATTGTTGAGGGGACCAGGTTCCGGAATATTTAAATTATTTGCTCCTCAAAGAAGAAGTATTGCCTACAACAGTGGTTTAAAAACTGTGCGCTGTGGCACCCTGGGGTGCCTCAGGACACTTGCAGGGGTGCCTCAAGTTGGTGGTCCAGCACCAATCCAAATTAGTTATGGTCAATGTAATGTAAATATGTGGACTAATAGAAGTGCAAACCTGTCCACCACCACATAACTGAACCTAAGGATGACAGGTAAGGACAATTTACTTCACTTTACTACTATACTACATTTTTTTCTGAATTTCTCAATAACAAACTTTTGGCTTAGGGGTGCAGTGAATTCAATGCTCATACTCTAGGGTGCCGTGGTTCAAAAAAGTTTGTGAACCACTGGTCTACAGGGTTGGACTGCCAAGTAGGGGGGGGGCGGGGAGATCCATCAGGTGGGCCTTACTGTTTGAGCACCCTGCCCACTCCCCTAAGGGTGCAGGACTGGCATTTACTGTATACTGGTCACCCCTGGGTCTTAAGGGCCCCCCTGTGTCCACAAATTATCCGGGCCTGGGCTTCCTCAGGGGCCCGGTGGGGCCCCGGGTCCGACGCCGCCCCCCCTCCCTCACAGCAGCCCAGCGTGTGCTGAAGTGCAGTGGGAGACTGCTAGTGGCTGCTGAGCAGCAGCCACAGCAGTCTCCTATGCCTGTGGGGGGAGCGATCACAATGATCATGCCCCCCCTGGCTTTGTGCCGGGCTGAGGGGGATCAGAGCGCCCCCATCGCCAGCGTGCATCGAAAATGTAATATTTTTTTCCCCGAAGGGGGTGTGGCCACACCTCCCGCGATTTGGCCATACCCCCTGTTACCCGGGCCCGCCGCGGCTCTTGGCGGGCCTGCCTGTCTCTACCAGATAACAGGGGTTGGGTCACTTACTGTGCTTATGATTACCTCCAAGTGATCGTGACACTGATCCCATTATAACATATATCTCAGCCCTTCTGTAAGAACAGAAAATGTGTTTTGGTTGTTTATAGCGTTTAGCTAGGAAAGAATGCAGAACTCTAGGCAGCATGTTCAGCAGGGATTTAGTGTAGACATTAGATCATTAGAACTCCGTTCAACTAGCACAATAAGTGGTCAGTCCTCTCCAGTGTGCGGTAGCAAACCACATATAGGGATCCCAGCTGCATTTATATTATAATGGACAAACCTTAATGTGATCAGCTATATCAGTGTGGATAGGTATACGAACTATCAATGGACACTACGCATTTCAATTTGAGATCTGTTTGTTTCAGATTTAAGATCTGTTTGTTTCAATTATGCTCAATGATTATAGAGCTGTCCTTAAACATAGAGAGATATGGTGTGTACACACGGTACGATCAGTCAGCGATAACGATATAGCTGACTAATCGTCCTGCACCTTCCCGGAGTGCTGGATGAGCGCTAGCGATCATCCAGCACACCACCAACCCACCAACGACCCGCAATCAACGATCGCGGATCCCTATGTAACCTGGTCAGTATCGACCAATCCGGCCTGCATGCACGGGCGATGGACGATATCTTTATCGTCCATGCGTGCCCGCGCATCGCAGGTCATTGGTGGGTTGGAAGGGACCAAAAAATGCACGATATGAACGATAACGATATGATCGATATCGTTATCATTATCGTTCATATCGAGCATTTTAATCGTCCCATGTGTACGCACCAATAAACAGTTGTGAATAGTATTTATGAACTAAGGGCCTGATTCAGAGCCGCTCGTAAGCGGCCGCTCGTTCGTTCCGAGCGATGTTAGCCCAACTGCGCATGCGTACGGATCGTTATACGCATGTGCTAACCAGTCAGTGCGGCCGAAATTCATGTGCTCGCAAAATAGCGAATGCCTGCTATTTTGAGTGACAGAAAGAGGCGTATGTGGGTGGTAACAGGGGAAGGTGCTTGAAAATGGGGAGTGGAGATCCGATCGCAGGCGTGCTTAAAGGTCAAAACGGGCGTTTTATGGGTGTGCATATTTAAAACAGCAGCGTCATTGACCACGTCACTGGGTTATTTTATAGTCAGAACTGCTCGCAAACTTGTGGTAGCAAACACCAACCACAAGAATAGCGAGCAGTTCATACCCTTGTCGATGTACTCGATTAATCTAATAAATAGCGGACATGACGTAGGATGCGAGCGGCCAGGGGGCGTATTTTTCCAAAAAACGAACGCAAGTTTTGTTCGCTCGTTCAGACATAGAGGCGTGAACAGACCGCAAACAGCGAACGGTTCATTTGAATAGCCACCCCTTGTTTTAGAACGAACGGCCGCAAATAGCGAGTGGCTCTGAATGAGGGCCTAAAACTATACAACCATTCTAACTGACAAATATTATTCAACAGAGTTGTGCCTTAGGGGGAGATGTACTAAGCCTTGGAGAGTGATAGAGAGATAGAGGGCCTGATTCAGACCCGAGCGCTTGCAACTGGGTCGTTGGTGGTCTGTGCGCATGCGCGAGACCCGGATAGCGACGGGCAATCCGTCGCTCCGGGCCTCGCACCAAAGGGGGCGTGCTGTCAATGTTGAGTGACAGCACGCCCCCTTTGGTGGGCGGGCCGGGGGGGTGGCTGCCCAGACGGAGGTGTTCCCATGAGAACGCCTACCGTTTGGGGGCGGCCCCACTGACATCACAAGTGATGTCAGTGGGAGAGCTTTCGGCTCTATTTTAGCCGAAAGCTCTCTGGGGCTTGCGGCCACGAGACCCTACCACAAGGGTCTCGTCGCAAGCCCGATGGTCGCGATGGTCTTGACCATCGTGACCATCATCCTGGCCGCTCGCATTAGCTGTGGGTGGCAACCAACCAATCAGCTCCTAACTGTCACTTTACAGGCTTAGTATATCTGCCCCATACACTTTAATTAAAAAAAAAAGTTACATAACCATAATCTGTGGTGAACATTCTGATCGCTGACAGTTTCCTAGTGGTCCCTGTCAATACAAACTATCAAATTAAGGGGCAAATTCAATTAGCCGCAAAAAGTGCTGTTTGGCGCTATATGGATGAGACAGGTGTTTTTGAGATTGCAGGAGGCTGCAGCAGGTGTATTTTTTAAATTTTTTACATCTTCGTTTTAGAGACATCAAAATATACTAGTACCCATTTTCATGTACCCCAAATTTAACTATGGTACTTATTTTTCAGAAATAAAACATTGCTTTCTATAATTTTTCCACACATATGCATTGCAAATATGCATATAACAGAACTTTGCCTCAATATAAGTTCACTAAATACTTTTATTAAGGCTACTACTACTATCCTATATTTTATTCCCAGGGTCACTGTAGCTTTTTATGGGGTACAGACTGCTTTCACCCCCAAAAAATGTCCTTTTCGCTAGTTTCGCTCTGTAAAACACTCGCCTATCCGCGTTTTTTGCATGTTTTACAATTGAATATGGCAAAAAGCAGGGACGCGCATGGAGAAAACATTACGATCAAAACAGGAGAATGAGGCGAATTCAATCCGCTTTTCACCAAATGACACTTTTCACAGCTAACTGAATTCAGCCCTAATTGTATTTCTCCAGAAGTACTTTCAAAGGGTTAACGCTTTTTCCCTATTCTTATTGATGTGGAAACATTTAAGGTAGCGTTATACTCCCACAAATAACGTTATAGGTCTAATGGGGGAGGGTCGGGTGGCCCTTAGTTGAGCTTTTGTGGTCTCTCAGGATAGGGGAGGAGACAGATTACTTGGAGCTGGTGTTCTTGGTGCACTCGGACACGGCATGCTGCGCCAGATAGGCTAGGATAGATAGAGATACACAGTAAAATTACTTAAATCAGAATAATCTGGCAAATTTATTAAGTGGATAAGAGGATTTAAGTCCAGGGGAAAAGTATGCAGATATAGCTATCAGCATACAGATGACAGGGGAATTCACATAATCAACAATAAGTAGTAAACAAGTAGAAAATAATTACTGCTATGCAAATGACATTCAATACAACACAAAGGGCCTGATTCAGAGGTGGTCTCAGTTGCAGCCATTACTGCATCTTTATGCTAATACCACAATCGATGGTCTTTCTACTGTGATGCCCACCGACTGCAGAGATAATTTGATGCTGTGCATATTAAAACACATCATTGGTCGCAACATCGGTCACACCATCGTGAATGCACTAGCCCTATGGAGGCACAGAATTTACATCCGAAAATGGACACCTGTGTCAGTGCAACTGTGCCTTTAGACTAGGGATGTGCAGGCTCGGATATGTTCGAGTTTGCATGCCGAGTTCGGATTTTTCCCCTCAAAAAAACGGAACTCAGAAAGAGGCAAAACGTCATCTTGCATGGACAAACATCATCATTCCTGGACTTTTTCTTTTGAGGTGCATCACCAAGTGGGACACTTGCATATGAATGCAGACTTTTTGTCCTGAATAGGGCTGGAGGGTCAGGTTTCCACCACTGGTACTTTAGAATCACCCTTTAATGTGGAAAGAATGCGGTAGGATGCAAATCTCCTACATTTGAAGAATGGGTTAACCTGTGGTTCAGGAAAGAATCACACCCTTTCTTCAATTAATAAAAGTTTAGTTAGCAAATAATATATACAATGTGTGCGCAATAAGTATTAGTATTGTATGATGGATTAAAACAATCAAATATACGGCTCATATGGTTCCCAAAGTTTCTTGAATCACAGCGCCCTAGAAAATCAACATTTTTTCACGGCACTCCAAGGCCAAATGCTTCTTATTAAGAGATTCAGAAAAAGATTTACATTAAGTTTATTGTGCTTACCTGTCACCATTAGGTTCAGTAATGTGGTGGCGGACAGGGTTTTGATTCTGTTTTTCTACATATTTTATGACTGGCAGCCACCAGCACTAATTATGCTTATCACATTGACCAGAAATAATTTTATTTGGTCCTGAAGTATCAACCCATGGCACCCCTGCAAGTGCACTGTGGTCCTGATTCAGAGGCACTCGCTATTTGCGAGCGTTTGCTCTGAATCACGGCGGATTTTTTATTTTTTTTTTAAATCTACCTCCAGGCCGCTTGCATAGCTGTGCCACCCACAGCTTGTGCGGGCATCCTGGCGGTGGTCACGATTATCACGACCATCGTGCTTGCGACGAGACCCTTGTGGTAGGGTTTTGTCCACCGCAAGCCCCAGTGAACTTCCTGCTCTAATAGAGCAGGAAGTCCACTACTGACATCACGTGTGATGTCAGTAGGGCCGCCCACAAAGGGCAGGCTTACCTAAGGAAATGCCTGCGTTTGTGCAGCCACCCCCCCAACGCGCCTACAAAACGGGGTGAGCTGTCGATCAACATATGTAAATGTGTGTGTGCAGTATGAACAAGCAGATAATGTCTACATTACAGAGAGGTTTCTTTGCCCATAGCGGAGATTCTATATATAGTTACACCAATGGTGGAGGTATATACACTGTTACATTTTTTCTCCTTTCACAAGGCAGCTGCTCAGCATCAGGGTTGCCAAGGCAACAGGATGCAGTCGGAGCTGTGACATCACTACTCGGGACACAATGGTGGTCGGAACTCCCTGAACCTCCGGTGTTTTCCACACATGGCGGGCTTCTTCACCCTTCTTAAGCTCAGTTTGCTTATTTCACTTGTTTCTCGCCCTGATAAAGGGACTGGTGTATCCTGAAACGTTGGTTTTACAAATGTACTTTGTGTGAATACACTTATTTGATACTGGAGAAAGCTTCCGAGTGCCGCTGCTTGTTTGTACTGCACATATCGATTGATTGTTCCAGAGGGCACCGGAGTCACTAAGACTAAGGTGGTGAGTGCTGGTCCGATTGGAGCCTTTATATTATATATATATATATATAATATATACTGTATACATATATATTCTGTATATACTGTGTATATATATATATATATATATATATATAATATGCAAACAGTAGCGGCACTCACAGGACTGGATGATGAAGACTCATGACATGTTACAGTTCGATGTTTCAGTCAGACGACTTTTATCAAGAACGTTCTTGATAAAAGTCGTCTGACTGAAACGTCGAACGGTGACATATTGGAGTCATGAGTCTTCATTATCCAGTCCTGTGAGTGCCGCTACTGTTTGCATATTGTACTTTGGTTTATACACTTTTTGAGGGCACCAAGGCCAGTTTACTCTTTACAGCGGAGTACCGGCGTGAACTTTGTATATATATATATATATATATATATATATACTGTGTGTATATATATATATATATATATATATATATATAGTGAGGTGCATAAATATTGGGACATGACAGAATTTTCATATTTTGGCCTCTATTCACCACCACAATGACTTTGAAATGAAACAAACAAGATGTGCTTTAACTGCAGACTTTCAGATTTAATTTGAGGGTAATTACATCCAAATCAGGTGAACGGTGTAGGAATTACAACGGTTTCTATATGTGCCTCCCACTTTTTAAGGGGCCAAAAGTAATGGGACTATCAACTCAAAAGCTATTTCATGGACAGGTGTGGGCTATTCTCTCGTTATTTCATTATCAATTAAGCAGGTAAAAGGTCTGGAGTTGATTCTAGGTGTGACATTTGCATTTGGAATCAGTTGCTGTCGACTCTCAATATGAGATCCAAAGAGCTGTCACTATCAGTGAAGCAAGCCATCATTAGGCTGAAAAATCAAAACAAACCCATCAGAGAGATAGCAAAAACATTAGGTGTGGCCAAATCAACTGTTTGGAACATTCTTAAAAAGAAAGAACGCACCGGAGAGCTCAGCAACATCAAAAGACACGGAAGACCACGGAAAACAACTGTGGTGGATGACAGAAGAATTATTTCCCTGGTGAAGAAAAACCCCTTCACAACAGTTGGCCAAATCAAAAAAGCTCTCCAGGAGGTAGGCGTATATGTGTCAAAGTTAACAATCAAGAGAAGACTTCACAAGAGTGAATATAGAGGGTTCACCACAAGATGTAAACCATTGGTGAGCCACAAAAACAGGAAGACCAGATTAGAGTTTGCCAAATAACATCTAAAAAAGCCATTACAGTTCTGGAACATCTTATGGACAGATGAGACAAAGATCAACTTGTACCAGAGTGATGGGAAGAGAAGAGTATGGAGAAGGAAAGGAACTGCTCATGATCCAAAACATACCACCTCATCAGTGAAGCATGGTGGTGGTAGTGTCATGGCTTGGGCATGTATGGCTGCCAATGGAACTGGTTCCCTTATATTTATTGATGATGTGACTGCTGACAAAAGCAGCAGAATGAATTCTGAAGTGTTTCGGGCAATATTATATGGTCATATTCAGTCAAATGCTTCAGAACTCATTGGACGACGCTTCACAGTGCAGATGGCAATGACCCGAAGCATACTGCAAAAGCAACCAAAGAGTTTTTTAAGGCTAAAAAGTGGGATGTTATGCAATGGCCAAGTCAATCCCCTGACCTGAATCCGATTGAGCATGCATTTCACTTGATGAAGACAAAACTGAAGGGAAAATGCCCCAAGAACAAGCAGGAACAGAAGACATTTGCAGTAGAGGCCTGGCAGAGCATCCCCACGGATGAAACCCATCGTCTGGTGATGTGTATGCGTTCCAGACTTCAGGCTGTAATTGCCTGCAAAGGATTTGCAACAAAGTATTAAAAAGTGAAAGTTAGATTTAGGATTGTTTAGTTTGCCCCATTACTTTTGGCCCCTTAAAAAGTGGGAGGCACATATAGAAACCATTGTAATTCCTACACCGTTCACCTGATTTGGATGTAATTACCCTCAAATTAAATCTGAAAGTCTACAGTTAAAGCACATCTTGTTTGTTTCATTTCAAAGCCATTGGTGGTGAATAGAGGCCAAAATATGAAAATTCTGTCAATGTCCCAATATTTATGCACCTGACTATATATATATATATATATGTTCTGTGGCCGAAGATGAATAAAATATATATTCGGAGAGAATACTGCACAACAGAAAGCTTAGGAAAATTGTATATTCCACTAGCCCTAGCCAGTTGGCACCAGGTTGGTTCCCCAGGAGAGTGGGGACCGCTCATACACAGAGTTTAAAGCTGGAGAAGCACCGGAACTACCCATCCCTAGATTTAGAAATTATGTCATTGTAGTGGTGCGAACATGCACGCGGAACCTTACATGTATTGTCACACCAATAGACTGTAAACTTTAAAGCAGGGGTGGGGAACCTTTTATCTGCCGAGGGCCATTTTGACATATATAACATTATTTGCGGCCCGGTGCAGGCCACGCCCCCTCTGTGTGACATCACACGGGGGCAGGGGCACAATAGCTGGTGACACAGAGAATGCTCCGGGGAGCTGTAAGGGCAGACCATCTGGAGCATCCTAAGGACACTTCAGGCAGCACTGCTGCATACATTCTGGTTGCAGGGTGCCATTCTAGCCAGATGAGGCTTGCAGAAAAAAGCTCAGATGGCCAGACCAAATGGTTCCAAGGGCCTTATACGGCTCCGGGCCTGAGGTTCCCCATCCCTGCTGTAAAGCATCCCAGAGACTGACGATTCCAAAGAGAACAGTCTCTGTGAGGACCCAACCATGAGAGATGCATGGGGAAGGGAACAGGGAAAGAGAGACAGAGAAAGTCGAGGAGAAAGGAATGAGGGGAGAGACATTGAGACCTCGAAAGTGAAAAGAAAGAGAGAAACAGGGAGGAGAGAAATAAAATTTAAAGAATAAGAAAAAAAAACAGGCAATTCCATGGCCTAAAGCTAGTATACAACAAAGTAACTGGTCAGATGCACATGAGGAACTGATACATACAGTTCAAATAGAGTGGTGGTCAAATGTAATCCAAATTCTGGTATACGGTATTTCAGCAGAATGGTAGTCAGGAATAAATTCAGGGTCTGGTATATATTTTAATTAAATAGACACTGAATAAACACTAGAAACTGATCAATGATATTCAAACTGGCAATATGAAAATCTCTTTGCCAGGTAATTATAGCCACTAATGTGTGTCAGATGCTCCTGATGGCATCACAGTCTATGTAATAAAAGTCTATTTTCTCTGGTCTGCCACCCTTTCAATGGTGCAAAGATCTATCAACAACTGTAGTGTGCCTTTCTTTAGTCATTGCACCCCACTCTGGATGTAAATAATGCAAGCATATGTGATTTGTAATTACCAGACAATAGTTATAAAAGCTATTTAATAACAGCATACAGCCATAGATAGGACACTATTTTTGTCCTGATTTATGATACTTGCTGATCCTAAAATGTTGCAGTTGACAGTTTTGACTGTGCACTGCCACCTGTCATCTGTAGGTGGTATTGCAGTGTATTTTCATCTAGTGTAGAAAGCTGTGCTCCTCAATGTCTGTTATAGGTATCGGTTATACTTGTCACCTGTGCGTTTCTGTTCCTACTGCCCGTGGCCTGTTTTGCTGTCCTCGCCTCTGTCTGAGCACTGACCACTCTAATTATTGCTGCCTGCCCTGACCTGAAGTTACAGAGTAGCTGTTATAAGGAGTTGGAAATGCTGCAGATGGAAATGAGGGCAAGGATGTGCTGCTGTCAAGGAAACCAAACACTGGCATTTAAACAACACTGGAAGAAACCTATATTGGAAAGTATAGTTCTGGAGCGGAAGCACCTATGTAGAACTCAATAGATACTCAGGCACTGGAGGAGTTCACTGGGTGGGATCTTATTGTGGCTGGCTAATGGGTAATTCCCCGCATGAGTCATCAGTGTTGGAGGTTAGTGGTAACACCTGAGAGAGGTGTTTTGTCATCTCTAGCCTAAGCCCAGCTGGGTTCCATTAAGGATTCTAACTGGGAAGGTTAGCAATCAGTAGCCTGGTGAGTACTGGAGGCAGGCCAGTGGTGTCCATGGCTGCTGGTACTAACATTTTACTTCTGTGGAGCTTTGATTGATTATTATATCTTTGGAGTTCAGCAGCCATATCTCATAGGTGTTTATGATCAGCCGCCAAACATACAGGCAATCAAGTGAGATATTTAGAGGTTTGCCAAGACTTGGGTAAGCCGAACTTTACACTGAACTTTTTATGTCATCTGCTTCTTACAAACTTCTGGCTCTTAATGGCTTAAAGCAATATAAAGAACACTTAATTATGTGAATGTATTCAATGCCGAAAATAATCAATACCTCAGTATGCGGCTAAAGTCCAGTTACGTCTCTGGTGTTTTGACTTCATATCACCTCACCTTCTTTCTGATGCCACCTCTCACTCCAATGTCCACAACTTCTCCCATGTTGCCCCCCACTTCTGGAACTCCATTCCCCATCTGGCCAGAATCTTTCCCATCCTTCAATATTTCAAGCGTTCTCTCAAAACCAACATCTTCACTAGGAGATATCCTACATTCACCTGCTTATACAGCCCCAACTCCACTCTGAGACACACTTATCTATTACAGTCTCAGCATTGTCCTCTCCCTCTCACAGGCAGGACCTTCTCTATCCTCTGTCTTATGTCTGCAAATACTTTGTCATCTTCATATGTATTTATTCTGTGTTCATGTATGATTCCATTTTGTAGGATTTGTCATAATGATGGTATGCAGTCACCTAATCAACAACCACTATGTCTCAATTCACAATGTTGATGCCAGAATGTCAACAGTTATTATGTCAATATGGTTAAAATGTCGACATCATACATATTCATTATCTGGAAAATGTTGACACGGACAAAAAAGTAGACATATGACATGTTGACATAGTGCACATGGCTAAATTAGCGTTCGAGTTAGTGGATGCACATGGCTAAATTAGCGTTCGAGTTAGTGGGTGCACATGGCTAAATTAGCATTAGAGTTAGTGGAAGCACATGGCTAAATTAGCATTAGAGTTAGTGGGTGCACATGGCTAAATTAGCATTAGAGTTAATGGGTACACATGGCTAAATTAGCGTTAGAGTTAGTGGGTGCACATGGCTAAATTAGCGTTAGAGTTAGTGGGTGCACATGTATTGATTCCTAACAGTCGCTAGTCGCTATTTAGTGCTGCAAGTCGCTTAAGAAAGAATAGCTTTCCAGTCCAATCGTGTGGTTCCAAAGCAAAAAAATTATTTATGTAAAAAAGTAACACGATGTAAGATTTAACAATTAGAGTAAAAAGCAAATGAAAATAGTACAGCCAGATACATACACGTGCGCACTGGTCCCAGTATACAGTCATCAATCCAGAAGTCTGTGGTCGCAAGAAGATGTCTGTGCACTGAGGTCAGGTCACAGCCTATATACCTTACAGGTTGTGAACAAAGGGACAAATTGACAGGTTCTCATTGGTTCTTGCTTCTGGTCAATCTGTCATTGGTCAGTTCATATGGCGTCATCAGGGGTATGGATCATTCTTCCAACAGTCACTTTGTGTAGCTTCCCACCAAAGAACTGGTTAATACTGGCCACAACACTGCATACAAGTAAAAACATTCTATTCAATAACTCCCTATCATCCATAACTAGCGGACGCATGATGCGATTTCTTTGCCGATAGAAACGGATGTCTGCAAATAAACAGGGATTTAGTAAGATACCAACCATGACATGTCCACTGTATTCTGAACCTTAGATCCAATGGGAATGCCTCCATTTGGGCTGCCACCCACCCCGGCCCACCTTCCAAACGGGGCAAGCTGTCAATCAACATCGACAGCTCGCCCCCTTTGGAAAGAGACCCTCTACGACCGGCGCTGTCGGTCGTAGTGGGTCTCACGCATGCGCATGAAGGAGCCGGCTCCTGCACACTGGACAAACATCGAGGCGGCCATGCGGTCGTAGACCGTATGGCCGCCTCTGAATGAAGCCCATAGTCCTTAGTCTGCCCTGTTCCACTTGTCCACATGTCCGTGGCTAAGTGGACATTGGGTACAACCGCATTTTTTAGGACACTGAGGACACTTTTTCTGACGTTTCTGTCTCGGTATCGCCTGCCTAGTGAAGTGGAATCTAGATGGGATTTGGAACCGGGGACACACTACCTCCATCAATTGTCTAAATCCCACTGCACTAATGGCGGGTACCGGACACACGTCTAACACCAACATAGCAGTCAAGGCCTCAGTTATCCATTTTGCTTCAGGATGACTGCTGTCCTACTTCATCCTGCTTGCTAAGGACTGTTGGAGGGTCAATTGTTTAGTAAAAGTAGTGGCGTTCCTACTTCCTCTCTGGGATGATGAACAACTCCCAGCAGCAACAGCAGCAGTGGCAGCAGTAGGCGTAGCAATGCAGGATCCTCCAGAGGAATCCCGGATAGGAGAGTCAGTCATGCCAGTTACATGGCCTGCAGGACTACTTCTGATCCTGACTAGGGAGGAAATTGACGAGGAGGGAGTTGACGGTGTGGTTTGAAGGCGCTTCGATACAACAGGACAAAGGGATTTAGGTGTCCCTGGACTGCTTACGGTCTTAGCCAAAGTTTCTGAACTTGACAGTAACTGTTTATGAATGCACTGCAGGTGACGTATAAGGGAGGATGTTCCTAGGTGGTTAACGTCCCTACCTTTACTTATTTCACCTTTACATATGGTACATATGGAAAGACAGTTGTTGTCCGGATTTGGATAGAAATATTGCCAGACCAAAGAGGTGGAATGTTTGGTCCTCTGCCCAGGCATGACCGTGATGGGCTTTTTCATCCCACGGACACCAACTGTCTCCCCTGGAGCCTGATTTAAACAAACCACATCACCTTCAGAATCCTCTTCGCCAACTTCCTCCTCAGCGCCAGCTACACCAGTATCCTCATCCTGTTGTACTTCAACAGTGACATCTTCAATTTGCATATCAGCAAGTGGACTGTGGGTGCTCCTTCCAGCACTTCCAGAGGGTGTGCAAATGGTGGAAATAGCCACCTCTTCCCATCCAGTGCTGGGAAGGTCAGGCATCGCAACCGCCACCACAGTTGGACTCTGCTTGGGGATTTGTGATATCTTCTTAGAATGCACAGTTCTTCGCTGTGCTTTTGCCAGCTTAACTCGTTTGATTTTTGTAGCGGGCTTCCATCATCATGTGAAGCTGAACCACTAGTCATGAACATAGGGAAAGACCTTAGCCGTTCCTTGCCACTTCGTGTCGTAAATGGCATATTGGCAAGTTTACGTTTCTTCTCAGATGATTTAAATGTTTTTTTTAAGGTCATTTTCCTGAACTTTGTCATTTCGGGTTTTATATGCCCTCTACTATGACATTGGACATCGACCTTGGCAGACAACGTTGATGGCATTTTATCGTCTATGTCATGACTAGTGGCAGCAGCTTCAGCACTAGGAAGTGGTTCTTGCTCTTTCCCTATTTTATTTTTATTGGACGAAGTTTTGTCATCCATTTATGTTATATTGATATATACGTGCGGCTAAGGCACACACAAACACAGAGTGCACTTTGCGGGTTACACCACCCTTTAACAGACTTATGACACAGGCACACGCTTGATGCTGCTCCTTTGTTGATGCACGTGCAGCTACAGCGCACACAATTCACAACACAGAAAAGAAGAATTGTTGTTTTTTTTTGGAGTGCACTTTGAGGGTTACACCACCCTTTAACAGACGAGCCAGCTGGCCCTTTACTTATGACACAGGCGCACGCTTGGCGCTGCTCCTTTGTTGATGCATGTGCGGCTACTGCGCATACATTTCACACACAAACAAAAAAAAAGAAGAATTGTTTATTTTTTGTGGAGCGAACTTTGGGGGTTACACCACCCTTTAACAGACTTATGACACAGGCGCACGCTTGGCGCTGCTCCTTTGTTGATGCATGTGCGGCTACAGCCGCACACAATTCACAACACAGAAAAGAAGAATTTTTTATTTTTTTGGGGGTGCACTTTGGGGTTTACACCATCCTTTAACAGACTAGCCAGCCGGCCTTTTAATTATGACACAGGCGCATGCTTGGCGTTGCTCCTTTGTTGATGCACGTGTGGCTACAGCGCACACAATTCACAACACAGAAAAGAAGAATTTTTTATTTTTTTTGGAGTGCACTTTGGGGGTTACACCACCCTTTAACAGATGAGCCAGATGGCCCTTTACTTCATACACCACCTTTAACAGACTTATGACACAGGCGCACACTTGGCGCTGCTCCTTTGTTGATGCACATGCGGCTACAGTGCACACAATTCACAACACAGAAAAGAAGAATTTTTTATTTTTTTTGGAGTGCACTTTGGGGGTTACACCACCCTTTAACAGACGAGCCAGCTGGCCCTTTACTTCTGACACAGGCGCACGCTTGGTGCTGCTCCTTTGTTGATGCACGTGCGGCTACTGCGCATACATTTCACACACAAACACAGAAAAAAAAGAATTGTTTATTTTTTGTGGTGTGCACTTTTTCTGTGTTACACCACCCTTTAACAGACTTATGACACAGGCGCACGCTTGGCGCTGCTCCCTTGTTGATGCACGTGTGGCTACAGCGCACACAATTCACAGCACAGAAAAGAAGATTTTTTTATTTTTTTTCCAATGCACTTTGGGGGTTACACCACCCTTTAACAGACTTATGACACAGGTGCACACTTGGCGCTGCTCCTTTGTTGATGGACGTGCGGCTACAGCGCACACAATTCACAACACAGAAAAGAAGAATTTAAAAACATTTTTGGAGTGCACTTTGGGGGTTACACCACTCTTTAACAGACTTATGACACAGGTGCATGCTACGCTTGGCGCTGCTCCTTTGTTGATGCACATGCAGCTACAGCGCACACAATTCACAACACAGAAAAGAAGAATTTTTTTTTTTTGGAGTGCACTTTGGGGGTTACACCACCTTTTAACAGACGAGCCAGCCGGCCCTTTACTTATGACACAGGCGCACGATTGCCGCTGCACCTTTGTTGATGCACGTGCGGCTACTGCACATACATTTCATACACAAACACAGAAAAAAAAGAAGAATTGTTCATTTTTTGTGGAGCGCACTTTGAGAGTTACACCACCCTTTAACAGACTTATGACACAGGCGCACACTTGGTGCTGCTCCTTTGTTGATTCACAACACAGAACAGATTCACAACACAGAAAATAATTATTTTTTTTTGGAGTGCACTTTGGGGGTTACACCACCCTTTAACAGACTTATGACACAGGTGCACGCTTGGCGCTGCTCCTTTGTTGATGGACATGTGGCTACAGTGCACACAATTCACAACACAGAAAAGAAGAATTTAAAAAAAAATTTGGAGTGTACTTTGGGGGTTACACCACCCTTTAAGAGATGAGCCAGCCGGCCTTTTACTTATGACATAGGCGCACACTTGGCGCTGCTCCTTTGTTGATGCACATGCAGCTACAGTGCACACAATTCACAAACACAGAAATAAATGTTTTTTTTGCACTTGGGGGGAGCACCCCTGATGGACAGATCACCCCCCTGGACAACACTACAGCACCCCTTTAGTTCTACAGCCTTTATGGGACACTGCACAACACAGCCCAGCCAGCCCCTATAGACTTTTGGAGTGGACACAGCCCCTATGGACAACTGACTGCACAACACAGCCCAGCCAGCCCCTATGGATAACAGCAGCATAACACAGCCCAGCCAGCCCCTATGGACTTTGGAGGAGTGGACACAACCCCTCTGGACAACAGCAGCACAACACAACACAGCCCAGCCAGCCCTAACTCCCACCCTCCCTCTTCACTCTCCACAGCCGGAGTGAGAAATGGTGCCAACGCGGAGACCTTTTATAGATACCAAAACTCGCGAGATCCAGAAGGCAGGATGATGACGTTTTGCCTCGATTTCAGTTCCGAGTCAGGCAGGAAAACCCGAGCCGGACTCGGTTACCGACTCAGATCGGGGGAGCTCGGGGGGGTTCGGATTTCAGAAATCCGAACCCGCTCATCTCTAATATATATATATATATATATATATATACATATGTGTGAGTCATGTGCGTCAGTGTATGTGTGTTGTGGATTCGCATTTGTGTGCATTGGATTGCTCGACGCAAAGCAGCTTCCTGGTAACACATCGTCGGACTATAGATGACTATATCGTCAGATAATAATTGTAAGCGATCATATCCAATTATTTGACTTTGACACATAGCTAAATTAGCGTTAGAGTTATTGGAGGCACATGGCTAAATTAGCGTTAGAGTTAGTGGAAGCACATGGCTAAATTAGTGTTAGTGGAAGCACATGGCTAAATTAGAGTTAGAGTTAGTGGGTGCACATGGCTAAATTAGCGTTAGAGTTAGTGGGTGCACATGGCGAAATTAGCGTTAGAGTTAGTCAGTGTACATGGCTAAATTAGCGTTAGAGTTTGTGGAAGTACATGTCTAAATTAGCATTAGAGTTTGTGGGTGCACATGGCTAAGTTAGCGTTAGAGTTAGTGGGTGCACATGGCTAAATTAGCGTTAGTTAGTGGGTGCACATGGCTAAGTTAGCGTTAGAGTTAGTGGGTGCACATGGCTAAATTAGCGTTAGTTAGTGGGTGCACATGGCTAAATTAGCGTTAGAGTTAGTGGGTGTACATGGCTAAATTAGCGTTAGAGTTAGTGGGTGTACATGGCTAAATTAGCGTTAGAGTTAGTGGGTGCACATGCTAAATTAGCGTTAGTGTTAGTGGGTGTACATGATTAAATTAGCGTTAGAGTTAGTGGATGTACATGGTTAAATTAGCGTTAGAGTTAGTGGGTGTACATGGCTAAATTAGCGTTAGAGTTAGTGGAAGCATTTGAATGTCAACATTATAAATATCGGAATGATTACTGTTGACATACAGTAATATACCAAACCCACCATGGTTACCTGCTTTTGCGGAGAGTTGTAGTGCCTACAAGTAAAGATAATGACATTCAAATTTCTTAGAGACACCCTAACAGTCCAGGTTTTAAGGATAACCATGCTTGAACACAGGTGACTTATAGAATACCTCAGTCTTTTGATTTAATCATCTGTGCTCAGCCATGGATATCCTTAAAACTTGGCTGTTACAGTGCCTTGAGGACTGAGTTTGGGAACCTCTGGACTAAGGTAAATCTCAGCAAGTTTTAAACGTTTATAAAACACTTAAAACCCAATGATTGATTTGTGGTATATGATATTGATTCCTGTCACTCTTCCTTCATGCTTTATTATTTTACATGAACAGTTCTTACTTATTTTTTTTTGTTTCCCATTGTGTATATCAGTAGTCTCATTGTCTCTGGATTACCCCCTCCCCTCCTTTTTTTTCATTGTCTGTTGTTACTGTTATTATTATTTTCTATGTATGTCTGTTATTCATTATTTCTTTGTATCACAGCCAATGTTTGTTATGTTTCAAAAATATTAATAAAAACTTTCTAGTTAAAAAAAACTCCATGAACCAACGCAGTTCATGAGCTGCGTATAGACACGTTGGCTTTTAAATTCTGCATCCAGGATGCATTTCTAGCATGAGTTATGGGCATCTAAGCGGATGTAAAAATATTTTTTTTTTAAATAAAATTATACATAATAATATAGATACTAATATGCTGTTTAATCTTTGTACAGTAGTAAATTGAGTTTGGATTGTATTTGTTACATAACCAGTGGGAATTCCCTATCAGATCTTCCTTAGAGAAAGGTTTATAAGCACAAACATCCTCCTGATTTGCTGAAGGTGGCACTATAGTTCCCTTAATAACCAAACAAATAACATATTATATTACATTGGAAAAACAAAAATAACAACATGCAGTAGCTACAATAAGAATCAAATATTCCTTTTCTTTACTTGGGTGCCCAAGCAAAGAAAATAATTTAATATCGCCCCATTAGTTTGGACAGACAATTGGGCGAGCAAAAAAAAATTAAATTTCCGCCTGAGAATTCAGACGAGAACTCTAATGAAGAGAATATAGATGGAGACCTACACATGCAAAACAGATTGTGTGACTCAATATTATAGGCGCCAGGTGGCAAATGATCCCGATAAATCACCAATGACTATGTGTAAGAGTGGGGCATTGATGACATGTGATGATGAAACTGCTTGTGTTGATTTGCAGGTACCCAAGGAGAGTGCACCAGGTCAGGCTAATGGGGTTAAAGCTGATACTGTTGGGGAAGATGTGTCTATACGTGGGAGCGACCAGGGGAAGGCTGTAGGGGGTAATGATATGTCTGCTGAGGATGGTGCCATACATGTGTGAGAGTGCATTAGGGAACTTAACTTTTCAAGCAGAGCACTAGGCTGACTTTGGACAAGTGATGTCACACTGTGTGCCTGCTATCTCTAAGTCTGTTGAACCATGTGACTTATCTCAGGTGTTATGTGATGGTGTTAAATCTTGCCAGGATGTGACTCTATAGGGACTTATGCAAGGAACCCGATATAGTGTGGAATGATGAAGAAACCCTTAATAGTGATATATTTAGGGAGAGTACTGTCACACCTGCGATGGGGTTAGAAGGTAAAACTGTTTTTCCTCTGGTTCAAGAGTATATGGACTTGGAAGCAGGGCAAAGCATTAGAGAGGTGAGCTTGCCTACTAATGTTTTGCCGGGGACAGATCTGGGGAAAGCGTTGAATGTTCAAGATGTATGTGCTTTTACCATGATGTCTGCTAACACTACTTCTGCACAGGTGCCCGTGGATGCTCATCCAGGCATGAGTAATGATACTAAGGGGAATGATAATGGGTCTATGTTGAAACCGTTATGCTGAACTGAACTTTCCCCTGAGCTGGCAAATAATTCTGTGAATATCTGTGGTATAGGTGGCAGTGTGTTTGCTGGTAAAAATGTATCAGAGCCAGGCAGTCAGAGTATGAGTCAGGACTCTGGTGATGTGATGCTGGGGGAGGTGTCAGTGGCCACTGAGGTCACACAGCCTCCCAGGGCGAGTGAGGGAGACCTGGCTGACTTCGTAGATGTCCCCCTGACCCCCCCTCTTGCCATTAGCTCACTCACACACCCAAAAGCAGATCTCTACCCACCTCTTGAGCCCTCTGTGAAAAGCCTAGCTATTCAGATGGAACAGGGGTCTGTATGCAACACAGCACAGGGACAGGATAGGATTGGGTGTGAAACAGAGGTTGCTGTATGTCCCACTGTATGGGATGGTACAGAACCTTCTTTCACCTTTGTGGCAGTCATCGCTAGAGGAATGAACAGGAGTTTGTTAGCAGCCATGGATGTGCCAAAATTTGTGGCTGCTGACACACTGAAGGTAGTGTCCCTGCCCCACAGAGTGGAGCTCGTTAGACGGGTTACCATGGGCCATGTGGGGCATGGTATGGTAAGTCATGTACTAGAATCTACTCTTGCGGGCTAGTCTAATAATAGGGTCAGAGGAGTCTGGTCCCCAAGACATAATGTCTAACCCCATGGTGAACAAGTCATGGTTCCCATATGTGCCTGACGGGGCATGGATGAATCATGGATTGTCAGAAACAGCAGGCTGGCAAATGCTGCCTTATGCGGAGATGAATCTTGAGGGTAGAGACTTGTCCAGCCCCCTGTAGCTGCTAGAACATGGCATGAAGGTAATGCCAGATAAAGCCTTAGCTGACACTGCAAAGAAGAAGGGTGTGTCACTGCCTGCACTTCTAAAACCCCTATCCCCTGAGCCAACAGAGTGATGACCACATTTTGAAAAATATGGTGTATGGGTGTGCTCTCTATCCTGATATAGGTCCCAGGGGACTAGACAGGGGCAATGTTTGTTCTCGGGTGCTAGGTAGTGAAGCAGGGAGCCTCAGTCCTGTGGAGACAGAACCGAGAGACGAAGGCACCAGGCATGGGTGGGCTACAGGAGACTGTGGGCTCTATTTATTAACATTATTTTTACTAAAATAAAGTGAAAAAGGGTGTTTTCACAACCTTTATCACAAGCTCTGTCCCTGCAAGGGATTTGTAGTAAACCTCTGTGATATTGCCTGAATTTGCAATACAAATTCAGGCGATATTATCACACTACAATCTGCATTACAAATGCGGATTGTGGTAAATAGAACCCTAAGTAAGTACACCTTGTGTGATGCCTACCCCCTGCCCAGGATGGAGGTACTGTTAGCTCAGCCCATCCAGGCATTATAATGACAGCTGTCATTGTACAGCATGGGAGACTGTGGCATGAGGTGCCAACTGTTCCCCTGCTGATCTTAAAGGGGGAGGTGTTGAAGCCGGATAATTGGTTGAGACAGGATCGGTTTAAAATTAGATTGGGGTGACGCCATTTTGCGAATGGCAATGAGATGCCATTTTGCGACTGGCCGCCCAGCGCCATTTTAGTGAAACTCACCATTATAAGTACATACAGCAATGCTATTATTTAGCTTTGTGCAATTCCCACGCAATAGAAAGAAGTTTTACATTACAACCCTGAACTAAAAGGTACCATTATATAATGTACAAGATTTAGACATGCATAAAATGTGTTATTAAATGTTATTTTTAAATAAAGTAAGTCCCTATTCCCCCTCAAGACTTCCTTTATAGGATTGGTGCATCCCCACATCTTTCCCATGATCTCCCAAGATCCGCGGTGTGCATATAGGGGTAGTTTTATGTCCCCTCCTAGAGACACATTATTGATGGATTAAGAACCACCTTGTGCCATCCCATAATATAACATTAAATAATATGTAATAATGTAAGCCTAAATTTATTTTCAGATCAGAGTATGATAGCATGTTGTTTGCTATCAAAGGGTGGACTGTTGAAGCCGGATAATTTGCTGAGACAGGATCGGTTTAAAATTAGATCGGGGCGACGCCATTTTGCAAATGGCAATGAGACGCCATTTTGCGACTGGCCGCCCAGTGCCATTTTAGTGAAACTCGCCATTATAAGTACATAAGAGTATATATGTGTGCTCTCTGACCCCAGTCTTAAGTCTTCTTGCTGTGCTGTTGATGGAGGTTTCTAATGCTGATGCCGGTATCTGGGCCCAGAGCGCATGCGTATATAACAACTGTACCTTGAGTCTGTATGATTTAATTGAGCTAATTGTCTTTAGATCACAGCATGTAACCATCTGTTTTTATATTGAATAATAACTTTTTGTGCTTTGGAACCACATTCAAAGTCTGAAAGCATTTATTTACTGTGCGACTCATTACGCTAAATAGCGACAATTTTAGAAGGTATAGGCAGGATTTTAGAAGGTATAGACAGGATTGCATAGAGGTTTTAATTAGGTATCCATAGTTGGGGGCTCTCAGTGTTAATCATGCTACCGGTCACTTGGTAACACTCGGTAGCGATCTCTCAGCAAAAGGGTGGAGGTGCTTAGCAGGAGAGTGCATTGTGCCTTTGAAATCTGCTACCACTTTGTTGCTGAGAGTCTGCTACCTGTTATTGTGGCTTTAGGAGCGCTGATTGAGAATCCAGGGACGAGGGAGGAAAAAGTTTGTTTTCCTTCATCAATAGTTTTTTTGTGCTAAAAAGGGGAAGTCGCATTATTGTTTATGCGAGCAGTCGCACTATAGCATAAAAATCATAATACATGTTGTGTAGTAGTCACATTATTGTGTATGCGACTAGTCACACAATAGCGTATAAGTATTTCCTGTATTGCTGCCACGTGTTTTAAACAAAGCCGTTGAGAGTGCACGGTGATATTGATAGATAGCATTGTTGTAAATACATTGATCAGTATTGCCATAGTCTGGGAAAACATGTATTTTTCTGCGCAGGAAAATGGTGTGTAACAGTGAGTATTTGTTGGTAGGGACAACAGTTCCCTAGTTAAGGGTATCGTAGAACCCTTAAGGACTAGGCACAAGGGTCGACCTAGTAGCTCGGTAGTAGATACCGTTGTAACACATAAGCAGGTGTAGTTGTTGTCTTTGTTGTAGGTTCGGCTCCCAGTGTGATTACAGTAATCAGTGATCAGTTAGCGTTATTTGAGCATTGTAATTGAACCGCACAGTTTTGGCTAAATTTTGATTGTGAACTGGGTAGAGGGTGGACGAAATCACTGAAAAGGGTAGATGTTATTGGAATACCTACATGCTAGCAGTTGAAAGGTAGTCAAAAAGGGATTAGGAGCATGGAAGCAGCCTGGTTATTCTTCCATAGGTTTGTGGGCGCTTCCTGTTAAGACGTCCACAGGTAAGTGAAAGTATCTTGATTGTCTTTCACCAGTTTAAATCTCCATTGAAAAGCTTAGGGTTCTCCCAGATGGGGGCCAAGCAAACGGTAGAGATGTTAGATGATGTGCTGCTGTTGGAAGCGCTGCTTGGGTCGGCACACCATATTATGCATTCTAAGTACGGTGCTTATGCAATTAGGTACTGTGATGTATGGTTTAAAATGACAATGAAGAGTGTTAGACCGTTTCCTAGAATTGGCAACTTTGATAAGGAGGTATTGAACAATGTCCGAGATAGCATCTGTATGGTGCGCTCTCGAATGAAAAAGGTAATATACAACAAGCGTTTAAAATTATGGCAGCATGAGGGGGATGCTTGGCTTAAAGGTGTGCACACAACACAAATTAGCATTGTGAGCACGTTACAGAAGAGTACACACGCAGCGCTAAACTGCAGTGTGTGCGCGCCGTGAGATAGCGCGCACGTGCAGCAAGGTAGCATTGCGGAAGGTATTGCCAGTGGTTCACGCGCACAACACCGCCGCCCTATGCGGATGGGGGTGCAGGTACAGTTGTTGAAAAAGCCCATAAAAATGTAACACGTAACTTGTACCCTCTCTTAAGTAATCATAAAGAAAATGTTTATGATGCGGATGATGAGCCTATTGTTATGTCTGCCATTTCCCATGCTGTACACATGTTAGATGCTCCACCACAACAAGCACAAGTGGTACCGCCATCTTCATCAGTGATAGTACAGGAAGTGTTAACATCCACTGCACCCGTAGAGGAAGTTGTTTACCCTCTACATAGCAGTAACAGACTAAATCCTCAGCCAGGTAACAAGGTCAAAAGTAACAGTGCGGCCGGCCTGCATCCCATCCGGACAATAACTGTTCCAAATGGGAATGCGGATGCGAACGGGGTAGTGCCCACAAGGGAAGTAGCAATGCATTGTCCTTGGACAAGAGTGGAGCTAAATTCCATAATGAATGATTTCCCTGACCCTAAAAAGGAATTAGCCAAATGCCAAAGATTTTTAAAGAATTTGGGTAGTGCTCACGAGCCAACCAATAAAGATTGGCGAGTGGTGTTAAGGGCTTGTCTTCCATGCAATACCAACTTTACAAAGTTTATCACGGATTGTGTATTGGATGGAGATGTTCCCTTAACAGACGAAATTAACCAAGGTAACAGTTCCCACATTATAACTCAATTGGGTGTATATTTTCCAGTAGTAGTTACCTGGAGCAAAATTTTCACCATAAAACAAAAAGAGAGTGACTTTGCAGAGGATTATTGTAACGGGGCTCTGCAGGCTATCACCCAGTACACTGGGTTAGAGGATATTAAAGATAGCACTCATCACAGGGGAACGATCATCACTGTACTTATGGATTGTCTAAAAGAGAACCTAAAGACCTGAGTTCAGACCTCACAACCTGGCTGGAGGGGAGTCACTGTAGACACCCTCATAGAATCCACTATTAAACACGATAAGAACATCCTTAAAAAGAGAGAGACCCAGAGCAAGAAGCTAATGGCTGTTAGTATTCAAGCTCTAGAAGGAATGACTATAACATCACAGCCAACAGACACACATGCACCTGCGCAGCTACACGTCCTCACCAATCCTGCACCACCTCAAACACAACCCTACCCCACTTATCACATACAGCCACAAAACCCATACTATCCACAACCACCATATTTCCCTCAATATCCTTACCCACAACCACCATCTTTCCCTTCCGCTCAACACTCACAGCAATCCTTTGACCCACCCCACTCACGAAAGTGCTTTAACTGCAACCAAGTGGGACATGTAAGTAGGAACTATAGGGTGAAGAAGGTAGGACCCCCTAACCAGGGAGTACCTGGATATCCCCATAAGGGATATACACAGAGTACAGGAAACCTACAACAGTCACCAGCTCCAATTGTGCCCGTAAATGCTGTATTGGAGAGCGAGAGTCAACGCTAGGGGTCAGGTCATACCTGTAGTCTACAGATAGTCAGGTTAACGGAAAGTACTAGGGAAGAACTGGTGATGATGGTTGATGTAGCTGGTACTAAATATCCTTTTCTTGTAGACACAGGGGCGACCAGGTCAGTGATAAAACCTCCCACTAACTTACAGGTAACCAGCGAGACGGTACCAGCAATGAATGTAACGGTTAAAGTGCAACATTATCCTTTAACTAAATCCACAGAGGTCACTATCGGGCCATTGCATACCAGGCATTCTTTCCTCCTGGCAGCAGCGGCTCCTACTAACCTACTGGGAAGGGATTTGTTATGTAAGATGGGATGTGTCATATATTATACCCCTGATGGTGTATTTCTAGATATCCCAGAGAGAGTTGCGCACGAGGTGAGGGATATGTTGGACACTCCCCAAAGGATAATGTATCACTCTATTGTTTTAAGTAAAAATTCATCTCAGGTAGATCAAATGTTATCCCAAATTCCAGATTCACTTTGGACCAAGGATGGACAGTACACTGGATTAATGGCAAACGTAAGTCCCGTAATGGTAAATCTAAAAAGTGGTAGGTAAGCTCCTAAAATTCCTCAGTACCCATTAAAACAGGAGGTAGAATTAGGGGTTTATCCCATAATTGAGTGATTGTTACAGCAGGGAATTTTAGTTCGTACAGCAAGTGTAGCCAACAGTCCCATCTTTCCTGTAAAGAAGAGTGGTGGGAAGGTTTATAGGCTGGTACAAGACCTTAGAGGGGTTAATAAGGTGGTAGAGAGCCAATTTCCCGTAGTGCCAAATCCATCTGTCATTCTTATGCAGATCCCACCCAATGCAACCCATTTCACTGTCATCGACCTCTGTTCTGCTTGCTTCTCTGTACCTCTTCATCCTGACTGTCAGTACCTATTCGCCTTCACATACAGGGGTGTACAATACACATGGACACGATTGCCCCAGGGTTTCATAGACAGCCCCAGTATATTCTCCCAGGCCTTACACGACTGTTTACAATCTTTTCAACCTCCCAATGGATCTGTTCTAATACAATATGTGGACGATTTATTGTTATGTTCTGATTCGTATATGTCATGTTTAAATGATACTAAACTTTTGTTGCTTCCTCTCTTGCAAACAAGACACAAGGTTGCTAAGGACAAACTACAGCCATGCCAGTCCAGGGTTAAATATTTGGGACACTGCCTAACTCAGGGGTTACGACATCTCACAAATGACAGAATCCAGGCCATACAGAACATGACACTGCCGCAGAACCAACAGCAAATTCATACCTTCTTGGGAATGTGTGGATACTGCAGAATGTGTATCCCAGGTTTTTCTATTTTGGCCTTGCCATTACAGGACTTAGGACCTCATTCAGAGTCGGTCGTTGCGGCCGCACGCTCGTACGACCACGACCACAAAATCTGATCGTACGGCAGGGCGATCGTAAACAAAGTGACGCCCATTCATTAGCACTGCACCTCCTCTAGCTACCGACTGATCTGAACGAATGAACGAGTCAATCGTAGGCAGGCACTGTCAGTTGCTGTATGCTAATTATGTTCTGATGTTTGCGGCCGTATGTGCTGTTTTGATGGTCACATATCATGTTTACATGGACTATCAATCAGCTTGTTATTAGCTTGTTGTCAATTATCAAATTAAGTGTTTAACTCTTGCTGTTCTTTAAAACGAGTTTTTTATCATATGTCAATAAACTTTATTGTTCATTTCGTGGTTGTTTTTTCCGTTTGTTTTTTTTCACACAATTTTAAAAACAAAGTAAGGTTTATTAACTGTGAATGTACGTTTGCTAATTGTGTTAACTTTATAAATGCATGTGCATTTTGCGTTAGGATCATTTGCACTCTTATGTTTGCAATTGCACACTGCGTGTTGTAGCCAATCAAATGTGACCTTATTTTTCGGGACACATGATTAAAGGATTGGCCAATAGTGTTTTTTTTGAGGAAAGTGTAAATATTTTAGCCAATCATATTTTTTGTACCCCATGTATATTTCATGTTTTCTGTAAAATTGGCCATTGCCATCATGAGAGCCGCAGCCTTTACCAGGAGAGAGTTGCTTGTCCTGGTAAACATCCTGGACAAGCGGATTACCTACGCTGTGCTGCCCATTTCCGACCGCATAAAGCGGGCGGCCTATGCGGAGGTGAGGCGGGCCCTCCGATCAGCGGGGTACAGGCGCAATATTGCCCAATTAGAGAGGCGCTGGTCGGACCTGTGCTACTCATGAATTTGCGGGCGCAAATATGCAGACGTAAGTATGCGTTTGTTTTAAAGTAATAATTAGTGGACTGTTAAAAATGTATATTCCTTTGCCAATTTTTTTAGTCAATGTTAAAAAACCCTCCTGTATGTTGTCCCTATTGTCCAGAATGTGTAAAGTGTACTTGTATTGTGTAGCCAAAATTCTAAACTAATTTTTTTTTAATTTTATGTTTACATTTTAGAAGCACAGCGGAGACAGAGAAGGGCACGCAGAATGCAAAGACATGCTGTTGTAAACTTGCAGCCCTCACCTGCATCTCCTCAACCCAGCCCTCCCTCCCGACCACCATACTCCCCCAGTAACCCTCCCTCCCTCTTCCAATCCTCCCCAAGTATTCCTCCCTCCCCTGCCCACTCATCCCAAATGTCTCAAATCTCCCCTCCCCTGGATCATTCCTGCCCCATTTCCCCTTCAACCATTCCCCCCACTCCCGAATATTCTCCTTCACCGGAAGGATCTCCACCCACATCTGTTGCTGTGTCTGAGCACTCTGAGGGTATGTTTTTTTTTTCAAAATTATATTTGGGTGTTGTTGTTATCCATGTTTTTGTACAAATTTATGACCTTTTTTTTTTCTTTTAAAAATTTTCTATATGGGGTGCCAAATCATTGCGCAGTAATGCTATTTTTCAGAATTACGACCTTAGGTTTTGTGGCTGGGCCTTTTTTTATTGTGGACCCCAAAAATATAGGTTTAGTGGTTTATTAAAAATGTTTTGTATTTTTAGGAAATAATGATTACATTCGGAATAGTATTTTACAATGTAAAAAAACATGTCACCAAACTTGGCAAGGTGCTAGGAACCAGACTACCCTTGTTGATGTTGTGTACACTGTGTTTAAAATGTACTAATGTACTTAGGCAAAGTGATGTTTTCCATAGTAAACAAACACATTGTATTTTAGGTTTATCCACAACATTCTAGAAGTGAATACATGCATTGTGTTTTAAGGATATGCCCATCATGACTTAAGAATACACCTCCCATTATTTGTAACATCATCATAGTGGTTTTTGGCTTATGCCACATAGTTAGGGTTTCCAATTAGTTTAACAACATAAAATTCAAAACCTATTAATAATGTTGTGTGGCTGATACTTTCAAACACACCGTAACATCATTGTGTTTAAACACTTTTTGGTACATTGAATAATGTGTAATTTTCAAATGTTTGTAATTTTAATGAAGTATTTAATCCTCAAAATTTTTACATTTTCACACATCCTGAGGGAAATTCGGGAGGACCTCAGAGAGACCTCAGGATTTTTAATGCAGGCCTACTGCTGCCTCCAACGAATAGTGGGGCATTTGGAGGATGTTTAGTTTTTTTGTTTTCATATTTTTTCATTTTTCTGACACAAAAAAATAAAATAAAGTTTTTGTATTTCAAACATTTGTCCTCTTTTTGCCACACATTAAAGGGTGTAATTCTGCATGTAAACAAATTTGTGAACAATGGTGGGTGCCTTTCCATAGTGTAAGAACTTAAAAAATGTATTAGTAAACCTTAAGAACATTTGCAGTAATGTTGTATATTTTTAAATTATGGGTTGACATACATTATCCATCTCTAAATGGCTATCTTTTTTTTAAAACAAAAATCAACATTTGTATTTAATTGAAAACATTTACTAAATAACAAATATGTTGCCAACAGGCTTTTACTGGTAATAATAATTTCATAACAGATTCACACATAACAAATGTCCTCATGGTTTGGGCAAATAAAACATCTGGCTTAGTCAAACATAAACAACTATAGTAAAAAACAAACAGATTTTTGAATGGGAAACATACAAATTACTAAAACAAAAGGCGAATTAACTAAACATGTTGGGGGATATCCGTACAAAATGTGTTAGTTGTCCAAAAACATACAGGGTATGGCCAATGGGTTCCTTTTTTTGCAGGTTTTGGAAAGTGTTGTGATTTGGTTGGTAGGAAAAGAAAACAAAATAAAAAGGTACACATTAAAATACATTTGCAAAAAGTGTTTTTTTTTAAATAAAAATGTAAATATGCCTACCTAAAAAAATGAGAAACAACATAAGCCCCCCCCCCGACAGCATCACAACACCTTCCTCCGGGGGGCCATCCTCTGGCAAGGCCTCCTCTGGCTGCATGGGTACTTGACTCCTTATTGCAATGTTGTGTAAAATCCCACACAGACCCACAATGCGAGAAACCATATCCGGCAAGTACATGAGTGCACCACCAGAGTGATGGAGACACCGGAACCAGCCCTTTAAAAGGCCGATACAGCGCTCCACCACCTGCCTGGTGGCAGTAAAGGTGGCATTATAGTGAGTTTGGCGCCCTGGTGTGGGAGTCAAATAAGGAGTCAGCAGCCAGGGTGTGCAAGGATATCCACTATCACCTGATGGAAATGGGACACCAAAAGAAACATACATTTACCATGAGAACCTGTTTACACTATTACTAGAAATACATACTGGATTTTTACTTACCAAGAATCCACACGTCACCAGCTTGCAGTGTGCTTAATTTGGGCCAAATCCCTGAATGCTGGATCACATACGCATCATGGCTGCAGCCTGGGAATTTGGCATTCAGGGAGAGGATCTGGAGGGAGGCATCACATAGCACCATTACATTTAGGGAATGGTAATGTTTTCGGTTCCTATATATTTGTTCCCTGCATGCAGGGGACTGATGTGCTATGTGAGTGCCATCCACTACCCCTATGACGTGTGGAAAGCCTGCAATTTAAAAAAACTTCGTTACCACATCAGGGGCTTCCGTATCCAAAGGCATACTAATAAAATGTGCTAGATGATTGAAAAATGCATCTAGCACATGCCTCAGGATCCGTGAAAATGAGGGCTGGGAGAGGCCACCCACCAGCCCCACAGTGGTTTGGAAGGACCCTGAGGTGCAGAAATGTAACACCGCCAACAACTGTGTAAGTGGTGAGATTGCTGTAGGAATGTTAATCTGACTCTTTCTAGATCATTCTTTAATATTGAAAGAGTGTCTAGGATAATATTTGGAGGCAGGCGATAAGTGGTTACAACCACATCATCAGGCATTCCAAAAAGGGTAACACGTGTTCTACATATCTTGGCCCTTGCATGCCTCCTATGCCTACACCCAGGAGGAGGCTGAGGAAGGTTGGTGGGGGGGCAACATGGCCACTATTAGCTGTCCAACATCGCTCTGTAAAGTTACATTTATATTTTAAATTCGTTCTACAGAGTGTTTTTTGAATATTTGTGCAAAAATACTTAGCTTTATAATAATGGTGCATATTCTTACAAGGTCGGGCAGTGCCATCTTCGGAAATCACTACATGTGTATTTGTTGTACGTTTTTAAAATTAGAGGGAATAAAAAAATTATTTAGTTTTTTGGAGTAAAAAACAATATTATACTATTATTGTTAAAACCATTCTTAATTTTTACAATCGCAAATATGAATTGTTGTTAATTGTACAAATTTACATTTACCAAATAGATCAATAAACAATATTAAAAGTAATATTTGTAATTATTTTAAAAATAAATTTAAAAATAAGTGTAGGTTTGAATAAATAGACACTTACCTGATTCAAGTCGAAAATGTACTGTTAAACACCTTCAATAATAAAAAAAAAAAATTTGTACCAAAAAATGTAAGTTTTTTAGGATTGTTGATCCAAAAAAAAAAAAATGAAATGCAGTAGGCTGGCATACTTACTTAATTCTTCAAATAACGTTGGCTTTTTAAAGGAGACAAAAGCCCGGCCAACCAAACCGAACAAGTAACCGGCTCAAGCACAACAATTAACGGGGTTTGTTAAATGTCAGACCCAATCAAATTTGACAAACAAAAACCACCACCAAAAATAAAACACTAAAAAAAACCAAAAACCAAAAATAATGGAACACAAAAAACAACCACCAAAAAGAAAGGAAAAAAAACCTACAAAAATAAAGGAAGACAAAAAACAAACACCAAAAAAAAAATTAAACAAAAAAAACCACCCAAAAATAAAGTAACACAAAAAACAACCACCAAAAAGAAAGGAACACAAAAAAACCACCCAAAAAAAAGAACACAAAAAAAAACCAACACCAAAATAAAAACAACAAAAAAAAAAAACACAAACAACTCACACAAGCACCTCTCAAACAACATACACAAGCACCTCTCAATCAACACACACAAGCACCTCTCAAACAACACACACAAGCACCTCTCAATCAACACACACAAGCACCTCTCAAACAACACACACAAACACCTCTCAAACAACTCACACAAGCACCTCTCAAACAACTTCAAACAATTTAACTACTATCAAAAACCTCCTACACCACCAAACACTCCAACTACAACCCACAAGTAAGGGAACATTTGGCTTTGCCTTAAATAAAGAAACCAACCCCCAATTATTGAAACATGCAGGAAAAGTGTGCATTTGTAGTTAGGGAAATAAGGATGCACGGGTAACCAATCTAGGGATGCGCTCACATCCAGCACAACCCACGCAGTAATTACGGAATGCAGGAAAGGTGTGCATGTGTAGTTAGGGAAATAAGGATGCATGGGTAACCAATCCAGGGATGCGATCACATCTAGCACAACCCACGCAGTAATTACGGAATGCAGGAAAGGTGTGCATTTATAATTAGTGAAATAAGGATGCATGGGTAACCAATCCAGGGATGCGCTCACATCTAGCACAACCCACGCAGTAATTACGAAATGCAGGAAAGGTGTGCATTTGTAGTTAGGGAAATAAGGATGCACAGGTAACCAATCCAGGGATGCGCTCACATCTAGCACAACCCACGCAGTAATTACAGAATGCAGGAAAGGTGTGCATTTGTAGTTAGGGAAATAAGGATGCACGGGTAACCAATCCAGGGATGCGATCACATCTAGTACAACCCACGCAGTAATTACGGAATGCAGGAAAGGTGTGCATTTGTAGTTAGGGAAATAAGGATGCACGGGTAACCAATCCAGGGATGCGCTCACATCTAGCACAACCCACGCAGTAATTACGGAATGCAGGAAAGGTGTGCATTTGTAGTTAGGGAAATAAGGATGCACGCGTAACCAATCCAGGGATGCGATCAAATCTATAAAAAAGTCTGCACAAGCAGTATTCTTCATGCTCTCTCACAGGTTAGCAGAATGTCAAGCGAGGAGCATGATGAGCAGAGGCCAACTGAGCCAGGTAAGTGCAAATCACATTTTTTACACAACACAAGAACTGGTCATATTTCCCTTAAAAAATTAAAAAAATTTTTACTATTTTATAAATTGTTGTAGGTGCTGGGAATCAAAGTCCACCAGTAGAGGAGGAGGAGGCGGGCCCAAGCAGGCCAAGGCCAAGAAACCCTCCGTTTTCACGGATCGAGCTTGAGACATTGGTGACCATGACAATGGAGAACCTAGTCAATGCACCAAGAAATATGGGTGCTGGAGCCAAAGACAGGATTTGGGAGGAGATATCCAGGGCTGTTAATGCTGTGGGGACAACCTACAGAACACAGAAAGTCGTTAAAAACGGTAAGAAAATGATATTGTGAGTGTACTGAAGTCCAAAGCTTGATCTTATTTAAATAAAGTAACACTTAAAATATCCAAAATAACATTGACAGCTGGACGGATTTCAGGTAACCAACTGAAGAGGAGGCTATGGAGTAGGGTGGACCATGCTGCGGGGACAGGTGGTGGTCCCATCCCTGAGGAGCTGGCCTTGACAAGGTTGGAGACGTTGGCTCAGGGATGAGTGATGATAGAGGAGATAGGTGGTGTGTCCACTATGGACACTGACATGGCCGACTTCAACGCTCCACATGTGCAAGAAGGTAATTTTATTTTGTTAGACAAAAAGTATAAATCTCAAACGTCTATGTTTTTTTTTTTGGCCAAAACAAATAACAATTTTTTTTATTATATTCCAGACTCAGAGGAGGTAGTGCCTGCTCCTGAGGTCAGGTCTGGGTCCAGCACAGATGGAGACTCTGCAGGGGAGGATCCAAGTACTCCATCTGTGGACCCTGTGGAGTCTACTCCAGGGCAACCATCAGACCGAGCAGTGCCTCTCCTCACCAGGTTGGTCTCCCAAACTCAGGAGAACACATGTGGTCTTCTGAGGATGGAGACCACTCTGGTGAGGGTGGCGGTGGCCCTGGAGACCATTGCTGGGGCCCTAGATCGTTTGGCCAATACCCAGGAGCAGGCCAACCCACCTGCCATGATGCAGCGAGACTCCATTCCTCCCAGGACCAACACCTCTGGCAGCCCAACAGCCATCCCCAAAAGTATGGAGAGCCCTATACCTAGGCCAGAGGAAATCCCATCTACCTCTGGCCAGGCCAGTTGGCGTGTTACACACCAGTTGGCTGTCCGAAGCTTACCTCCTCCTCTAAACCGGCCCAAACGACACAAGTAGCCCTGGATATCTCCTCCCTCACCTGTTGTCCAGTCCCCATATTTCTTGTCACCAATGTCTCAAGCTCTTTTTTTTTTTTTTAAATAATTTTTTTTTATTATTATTATTAAAAAATTTTATTTTAATTATATGCAAATGTTGCCTAAACAATTATTATTTACATTGTGATGAAAGGCAAATTTAAAATTAATTAAAAAATGTAATACCAAAAATGTCTATCTTTAACTATATCAATGTATACAAGGTTTAAAAACTGTGGTATCTGAAAAGGCTGCTGCGCAATACACAATGCTAGATGTTTTAAAAACTGTTTTAGCAAAAAAATGTAAAAAGCACAAATAAACATTTGTGTTACGTATTCCTAATGCACGCAAGTGAAATGAGTTACAAGGTAATTAGCAGTGTTAATAGTTACAATGCAGCAATCTTAGCTGCTTGGTTTGTGTGGTTCCAAATGGAAACATCGCAGGTAACATCAGATTAACGTTTGTACTGTTGTGGCTTACGGACGCTTCTTGGCTACCATAGCGTGGATGAACATCTTGGTCGTAGAGTGAAGTTTTCATGCATCCGCAGTTCTTGGTAGTACGAAGCAGGAAATTTATGCACTCCCCTAAAACGCCTGGAAAAGCTGAAGAACACCTCCGATTGCAGACCACCACCCCCGTATACTCCCACAAACGGTCTTTCCTGTCAATCAACTTTAGCAATTCACTTCCGTGTTGGAAGCCCTACGACCGACAGTATTTTTGATCAGTAGAGCACGTACGCACATGCACACTGCTAGCCGTGAGCAGGTGCAGAAAGAAAAACATCGTATGCGTACGACCGTGCGGCCGCAACGACCGACTCTGAATGAGGTCCTTAGTCTCTTCCTCAAAGCCCGATCATGTCATACACCCAGAGGAATCTGAGCAGGCTTTCCTTAATCTTAAGGATAGTCTGACAAGAGCACCTACATTGGGAATACCTGATTATGAAAAACCTTTTGATTTGTATTGTACGGAAGCCGATGGTTGTGCAGCAGGTGCAATCACAAAAAAACATGGTGATGCCAGTAGGCCCCTAGCATACCACAGTGCACAATTGGACCCTGTGGCAAGATCACTCCCAACTTGTTTAAGAAGTGTAGCAGCAACTGCTCTATTGGTCAGTAAGAGTGAGGATGTGGTACTAGGCCATGATATGATTATCTATACTCCCCATGCTGTATCTGCTTTGCTAAACTCTGCCCAAACCAGACATGTCTCCTCAGCTAGGTTCACAAATTGGGAACTAGCCTTAATAGCAACTGCAAACATCACCATCAAAAGGTGCAGTACGTTAAATCCAGCTACGTATTTACCATACTGTATGTGCAACATGATGCACAAAGGGTGGAGAGAGGTGAGCCGCTGGCAACAGGTGAGTTCTGCAAGTATATTGATGCACATGATTGTATGGAATATCTGAATCAAACCGATACTGCAAGACCTGACATACAGGATACACCTTTAGAAAATGTAGATGTGACATTTTACAGGGGATGGGAGTTGTCATAGACAAACTGACACTGGAGCATTATGTACAGGTTATGCTTTGGTAAATGACGAGGACGTTATAGAAGCCGAACCTTTAGGCCCACCACACTCGGCCCAAGTTGCGGAACTGGTGGCACTAAAGAGAGCGTGTGAATTAGCGGAAGGTAAATCTGCTAATATCTACACTGACTCTAGGTACGCCTTCGGGGTAGTACACGATTTCGGTGCCTTATGGCATCTGAGAAAATTTATGACAGCAGCAGGCACACCAATTGCACATTCCAAACATATAAAAGGACTACTAACAGCAATCCAATTGCCAAAGGCAGTGGCAGTAATTAAGTGTAAAGCCCATACATGTGAGGATGATCTTGTGTCACTGGGCAACAACAGGGCAGACGAAGCTGCAAAATGGGCAGCAGGGTTAAAAATGAATGTACCAACTGAACAAATGATGACTTTCCAAACAATTGATATGCTGAAATTAATTGAGATGCAAAATTTGTATTCCATCCAGGAAAAGGCAGTCTGGAGGTCCAAGGGATGTGGGCAAGAGTCCTCTGGACTCTGGAGAGACGGACAAGGTAAGCCAGTGGCTCCCAAGGCATACTACCCAAGCCTGGTTGAGTCAGCGCACCGTCTGACTCATCTGGGAAACCAAGGTATGTGTAAATTGGTGAGAGCATACTGGTGTGCACTGGGTTTTTCTTCTCAAGCGGAAAAGAGAGCAATGTCCTGTCTGACCTGCTTGAGGAAAAACATTGGGAAAACGATCCCTACCGAACCATCCCACATTCCTCCGGCTGATGGACCTTTCCAGGGAATACAAATTGATTTCATAGAATTACCACTCTGCAGGAATCTCAAGTATGTATTAGTGTGCACTGATGTGTTTTCCAATTGGGTTGAGGCATACCCAGCTGCCACTAATACTGCTGCGTTCACTGCCAAGAAAATTGTTCAGGAATTTGTATGCAGATACGGTATCCCAAAATTATCGAGAGTGATAGGGGTACTCATTTCACAGGTGATGTTTTTCAAAATATGTATAAACTGATGGGTATTAATAGTCGACTTCATACCCCCTACTGACCGCAAGCCAGTGCCAAGGTGGAGAGGATGAACGGTACTATCAAAAATAAATTAAGTAAGATCATGGCAGAGACTGGACTAGGATGGCCAGAAGCATTACCATTGGTCCTACATAGCATAAGGACCACTCCTAGACCCCCTCTAAATCTGTCCCCCTTTGAAATACTGTTTGGTAGACAACCTCATTTGATTATAAGTCCGCAGGAAGACTTGAATGGTAACAACGAGGTAACTGTAAGGTATCTTATAACAATGAGTAAACAGTTAAAACAGCAACAGCAGAAACTGAAATAGTTGTCCCATGATATGCCTGAAACAAACTGTCATGATGTGGAACCTGGAGAATATGTTATGATCAGAAATTTCTTGCATTCAGGTTGTTTAACTGATCGGTGGGAAGGTCCGTATCAGGTGTTGCTGATGAGTACCACATCTTTGAAGGTGGCCGAGAGAGATACCTGGGTCCATTCCACTCACTGCAAGAAGGTCAACCAACCGGTGGAGATACAAGGTGGAGAGAAGGCAGATAACATGGACCTGTTGATTGCGAGCTTGTTGCCGGAGAGTTAAAAGGTTGCAGTGAGATATCTGAACTAAAGAAATTTGCAGGTCCTTGCTACAGCAATGGACTGGTCTGCTGTGTTCATTTTTGTATTCTCTTCCAGAGTTCCCATCATCCTGGTTTGTTCGGGGATCTCTGGTTTCTGTGATGGGGGACCGATAGAGGAAATGGGAGCTAATGGCAGTATTGATGGAGTGGAGTCGAGAGGAGGAGTGCTATGCCAATCAGGGGAGTGTCTGACCAATCTTAGTACTGTAATTGTTAAGAGATCTGCTATTTTGGATACTCGGAGACAGTGTGAAGGTCTATCGTCTGAGGATTATTGTATGTGTGAGTTCTGTGGGTCCATAGTCAACGAGAGATGCATCCAACAGTGTCAACCAGTATTGGGGTGGGTATACTTAAGAAGATTATCACACCATGGTGGGCAAAATTTTTAACCAAACCGACTGTTGGGTGTGCTCTCACGTTCCCCAAGGACAGCATAATGTAGGATTAGTGCCATTCCCATTAAATGTCTCTGAAATTATAGAATCACAAAGAGGGCATGCAGTAGATGGAAAATTTCTTAATACCAAACCACCCCATTTTAAACTCTACCAGTACCAAGTAGATAAATCACTTTTATGTTTAAACATCACCAACTCCAATGAACCAGGAAGTTGGGAGGTGACTGGGAATAATCAGGCGAAGACCTTCTCACGAAGATCTGATCGTGAGCCTATGAATTATGAACTGTTACGCACAATTAGGTCAAGTGGAAGACACTTCCGGTATAAATATACACTGAGTCCCACCAAAGAATTGGTTGGTAGGGTACCAGAAGGGTATTGTGCCAAGATATTACAACCCAAAACATGTATGAGTCAAATGGGAGGACCTGAAGTAGGATCATTTGCCAGGGAAATGTGTATGATGATAATGATGTTTACTATTCCGTATGTTCTCCCCGATGATGTATATTTTATATGTGGAAGGAAAGCGTATAAGTGGCTTGTGAAGGTTTGTGTTACCTGGGAAGAGTAGTCCCAGAGGTTATGACCCTTACTCATGGTGAAATGCTTAGTATTCATAAAGACACACCATCACCATATCTTCACACACACAGTATGAACACAGAGACAAAAGAAATATGATACCTGGTGATGTGCATAAAGCCACAGTAAATTAGTGAGACAACTGGTTTTCAAGTTTTGGTAGCATTGGATCCCACCAGGATCGCTTGGGGTACACTAAATTTTAGATATAGCCAAAATCTTGCTAAATTAATAGACAATATCACCGATATGTATGATGACACATTCATGTATACAGGTAGGGAATTGCAAGCGTACAAGAAAGAACTATTGCAACATAGACTAGTGCTAAATTATTTAACAGCTGTCACCGGAGGGTATTGCGTGACTTTGGCCACCCAATTTGGTGTAAAATGTTGCACTTATATTACAAACGATACCAGCGATCCCAAGGAGGTGATAGACCGGAAGATGGATGAAATTCTGCAGTTAAAATGGGAATTTCGAAAGAACCATAATGCTTCAGTGGCTGAAGTAGAGGAGAAGGTAGAGGAATGGGTTTCATGGTTGAACCCAGGGAAATGGTTCTCAGGCCTAGGAGAGTGGGTCCAGGAAATGATTGCGAGCATAGGTAAACACCTGATCCTCATACTGGTTGTCATCATAGTAATTGGAATATGTGTCAGGTGTGTTCCTACTGTGTTGAAATGTGGAAAATGTAAAGATAAGTTGAACCGGAAGAATGAAATTATGATGGTGGTCAGTAGTAACAATATGAATACTGAGGTAAATGTAGAACTGCATTACAACCCTGAACTAAAAGGTACCATCATATAATGTACAAGATTTAGACATGCATAAAATGTGTTATTAAAATGTTATTTTTAAATAAAGTAAGTCCCTATTCCCCCTCAAGACTTCCTTTATAGGATTGGTGCATCCCCACATCTTTCCCATGATCTCCCAAGATCCGCGGTGTGCGTATAGGGGTAGTTTTATGTCCCCTCCTAGAGACACATTATTGATGGATTAAGAACCACCTTGTGCCATCCCATAATAGAACATTAAATAATATGTCATAATGTAAGCCTAAATTAATTTTCAGATCAGAGTATGATAGCATGTTGTTTGCTATCAAAGGGTGGACTGTTGAAGCCGGATAATTTGCTGAGACACGATCAGTTTAAAATTAGATCGGGGTGACGCCATTTTGCAAATGGTAATGAGACACCATTTTGCGACTGGCCGCCCAGCGCCATTTTAGTGAAACTCGCCATTATAAGTACATACGGCAATGCTATTATTTAGCGTTGTGCAATTCCCACGCAATAGAAAGAAGTTAAAAGTCCTCACCATACAAATACAGACAGTCATTAAAACATATAAAATGATTATCCCTGCAAAACACGCACCATGGTGTACTTCACAAAACACATAGTTGCACAATGCTACCTAGCGTCTTTTCCCATTTCCCCAATACTTACACACTGCACACTTACATAAAATGTTCCCTAGCATTAAAGTGTAATATCCAAGGTTTATGCAGTAATTATTAATGTTGTGTAATAAAGGTTATTTGATATCTAAGGTTTAGTACATGGTAAGCAGACCGTGTTTGGTGTTGTACTGATCCACTGTGTCTCCACAGATTTCCTGTATCATCGGTGAGAAGATCGCAACATGCATCTGCAAACTATGGACTATAGAGAGTTAAAACACTAAAATGTACTCTGTAATGTTAGCAGCTTAGATTAGCATGCAGTGGGAAAAAGGTCACAAAGGGTTGTTAGAGGCTGTTTGTGTCCATTCGAATTGACCTATGATCTATCCTGTAACAGAAACACCTTTAAGAAGAACCAATGGAATCATGTCAAACTTGTCTATTGTATTGCCTATCCCTGTAAGAGTATATTTGTGTGCTCTCTGACCCCAGTCTTGAGTCTTCTCGCTGTGCTGTTGACGGAGGTTTCTAATGCTGATGCCGGTATCTGGGCCCAGAGCGCGTGCGTATATAACAACTGTACCTTGGGTCTGTATAATGTATTTGCGCTAATTGTCTTTAGATCACAGCGTGTAACCATCTGTTTTTATATTGAATAATAACTTTTTGTGCTTTGTAATAGGGGTGTGCGGGTTCGGATTTCTGAAATCCGAACCCCCCCCGAGCCCCCCTGATCCGAGGCCGATCCGAGTCAGGCTCGACTTTTCCCGCCTGACTCGGATCTGAAATCGAGGTAAAACGTCATCATCCCGCCTTCCGGGTCTCGCGGATTTTGGATCCTATATAAGGTACCCGCATCGGCGCCATTTTCTCACTCGGCTGTGGACAGTGAAGAGGGAGGGTGGGAGTTAGGGCTGGCTGGGCTGTGTAGTGTAGTGTAGTGCAGTGTAGTGTTGTGCTGTGCTGCTGTTGTCCATAGGGGCTGTGTCCACTCCTCCAAAGTCCATAGGGGCTAGCTGGACTGTGTTGTGCAGTCAGTTGTCCATAGGGGCTGTGTCTACTCCAAAGTCCTGTGCAGTGTCCCAGTCCTAAAGGGGTGCTGTAGTGTTGTCCAGGGGGTGCTCTGACCATCAGGGGTGCTCCCCCCCAAGTGCAAAAAAAATAATATTTTTTCTGTGTTTGTGAATTGTGTGCACAGTAGCCGCACGTGCATCAACAAAGTAGTGCCAAGTGTGCACCTGTGTCATAAGTAAAGGGCCGGCTGGCTTGACCGTTAAAGGGTGCTGTAACCCCTAAAGTACACTCCAAACAAAATAAAAAAATATTTTTTCTGTGTTTGTGAACTGTGTGCACTGTGGCTGCACGTGCATCAACAAAGGAGCAGCGCCAAGCGTGCTCCTGTGTCCCATTAGTAAAGGGCCGGCTGGCTTGTCCGTTAAACGGTGCTGTAACCCCTAAAGTACACTCCAAACAAAATAAAAAATATTTTCTGTGTTTGTGAATTGTGTGCACTGTGGCTGCACGTGCATCAACAGAGGAGCAGCGCCAAGCGCGCGCCTGTGTCCCATTAGTAAAGGGCCAGCTGGCTTGTCCATTAAAGGGTGCTGTAACCCCCAAAGTACACTCCAAACAAAAAAAATTATATTTTCTGTGTTTGTGAATTGTGTGCACTGTAGCCGCACGTGCATCAACAAAGTAGTGCCAAGTGTGCGCTTGTGTCATAAGTAAAGGGCCGTCTGGCTTGACCGTTAAAGGGTGCTGTAACCCCCAAAGTGCACACCAAACAAAATAAAAAATATTTTCTGTGTTTGTGAATTGTGTGCACTGTGGCTGCACGTTCAATCAACAAAGGAGCAGCGCCAAGCGTGCGCCTGTGTCCCATTAGTAAAGGGCCAGCTGGCTTGTCCGTTAAAGGGTGCAGTAACCCCCAAAGTACACTCCAAACAAACACACATGCTGAGATAACTTGTAAAAGTCACGGGCGGTGATTCTCAGATTGGCATATCTGGAGGGATCGGCAGGTGAACCGTGACAGTAAATACAGTAATAATGACTGTACATATCTCAAAATTTTATTTATGTTACATCTGCTACAAACACCATTGTCTTACACAAGATAATTTCCTTAACTGTTCATTCGCTGGACATTTCACCCTAAATCCTTTTATCATCACCTGTTGCAAAACCTGAGTTTCTGGATGACATGGCTGCTCACCCCTGGTGGCTGAGGGGATGTCCTTGGTAGCTACTCTGGTGACTGACCCCATGTCCATAATTTTTGGCTTCAGGTTAAAAGATATGATGAAGTTCATTTGGTAACCTACATCTCATTCACCCCTGAATGCGCGGTGTTGGGTATTCTTCACAGAGACCAGTGGATGACTAGGGGATGTAAAATATTATTGATTGACTGTCTTTAGTGCCGAGGCCAAAAAGACCATCCTCAAATAATGCATACTCCTTTTGTCTCCTGTCTTATGCCTGTTTAAGGAAAAGTTATTTTATTTATTCAGTATGGAGTGGATGATACTTTATTCCAAAAAGAGCAAAAGACTGAATTATTCTTTGAGGTCTGGGGAAGTTACAGTACATAGATACTCAGAATTTACCATGCCGTTCCCAGCTTCATCATACTTTTGAAATCACTACCTGATATGATCTCTGTTTCTTGGAGACCACCCTGTTACCCTTTCAGCATTGAAGTGATGGTTTAGTTTTTATTTATTTATTATTTTATTTTTTATATAATTTATTTTATTATTCTTTTCTGTTTGGTTCTTTCTATATTATATGTTGTATATTGGATTTACTGTCCATGTATGTCAGAATGGCAACTTGATGATTCTTTGCAATGGTTATACTTCCTTATTTTATGTCATTGTCTATATAATGTTGCTGTTTTACCTTGACAAGTTTATTGTCAAATACTGCATTCAGTTATATTCTGATGTTGTTTTACTGGTGCTTAGCTAATAAATAAAATATTTTGAAAACATGTTTTTGTTGCATTGAAGATGTTAAGTCGGGTACACACTAGACCAGTGATTTTCAACCTTTTTCAACTTGAGGCACACAGTGCAGGATTTGAAAACTGCCAAGGGACACCATCCGGCAATGCAGCGTGCGATACAGATGAAAAAACATACACATTGGCCTCCGCAGGAATAAAACACACATACATTGGCGTCCGTTGTCCTCCGCAGGAATAAACATACATACATTGTCCCCAGAAAAATAAAACACACATACTTTGGCCTCCGCAGGAATAAACTAGGGGTGAGCAGGTTCGGATTTCTGAAATCCGAACCCCCCCGAGCCCCCCCCGATCCGAGGCAGATCCGAGTCAGGCTCGACTTTTCCCGCCTGACTCAGATCTGAAATCGAGGCAAAACGTCATCATCCCGCCTTCCGGGTCTCGCGGGTTTTGGATCCTATATAAGGTACCCGCGTCGGCGCCATTTTCTCACTCGGCTGTGGACAGTGAAGAGGGAGGGTGGGAGTTAGGGCTGGCTGGGCTGTGTAGTGTAGTGTAGTGTAGTGCAGAGTAGTGTTGTGCTGTGCTGTGCTGTGCTGTGCTGCGCTGTGCTGCTGTTGTCCATAGGGGCTGTGTCCACTACTTCAAAGTCCATAGGGGCTGGCTGTGTTGTGCTGTGCTGCTGTTGTTAATAGGGGCTGTGTCCACTACTTCAAAGTCCATAGGGGCTGGCTGGACTGTGTTGTGCAGTCAGTTCTCCATAGGGGCTGTGTCCACTCCAAAGTCCTGTGCAGTGTCCCAGTCCTAAAGGTGTGCTGTAGTGTTGTCCAGGGGGTGCTCTGTCCATCAGGGGTGCTTCCCCCAAGTGCTAAAAAAATAATATTTTTTCTGTGTTTGTGAATTGTGTGCGCAGTAGCCGCACGTGCATCAACAAAGTAGTGCCAAGCCTGCGCCTGTGTCATAAGTAAAGGGCCGGCTGGCTTGACTGTTAAAGGGTGCTGTAACCCCCAAAGTACACTCCAGTCCAAACCAAAAAAAAAAATATTTTCTGTGTTTGGGAATTGTGTGCGCAGTAGCCGCACGTGCATCAACAAAGTAGTGCCAAGCGTGCGCCTGTTTCATAAGTAAAGGGCCGGCTGGCTTGACCGTTAAAGGGTGCTGTAACCCCCAAAGTACACTCCAAACCAAATAACAAATATTTTTTCTGTGTTTGTGAATTGTGTGCGCAGTAGCCGCACGTGCATCAACAAAGTAGTGCCAAGCGTGCGCCTGTGTCATAAGTAAAGGGCCGGCTGGCTTGACCGTTAAAGGGTGCTGTAACCCCCAAAGTACATTCCAAACCAAATAACAAAATATTTTCTGTGTTTGTGAATTGTGTGCGCAGTAGCCGCACGTGCATCAACAAAGTAGTGCCAAGCGTGCGCCTGTGTCATAAGTAAAGGGCCGGCAGGCTTGACCGTTAAAGGGTGCTGTAACCCCCAAAGTACACTCCAGTCCAAACCAAAAAAAAATATTTTCTGTGTTTGTGAATTGTGTGCGCAGTAGCCGCACGTGCATCAACAAAGTAGTGCCAAGCGTGCGCCTGTGTCATAAGTAAAGGGCCGGCTGGCTTGACCGTTAAAGGGTGCTGTAACCCCCAAAGTACACTCCAAACCAAATAACAAAATATTTTTTCTGTGTTTGTGAATTGTGTGCGCAGTAGCCGCACGTGCATCAACAAAGTATTGCCAAGCGTGCGCCTGTGTCATAAGTAAAGGGCCAGCTGGCTTGACCGTTAAAGGGTGCTGTAACCCCCAAAGTACACTCCAAACCCCCAAAAAAAATATTTTCTGTGTTTGTGAATTGTGTGCGCAGTAGCCGCACGTGCATCAACAAAGTAGTGCCAAGCGTGCGCCTGTGTCATAAGTAAAGGGCCGGCTGGCTTGACCGTTAAAGGGAGCTGTAACCCCCAAAGTACACTCCAAACCAAATAACAAAATATTTTTTCTGTGTTTGTGAATTGTGTGCGCAGTAGCCGCACGTGCATCAACAAAGTATTGCCAAGCGTGCGCCTGTGTCATAAGTAAAGGGCCGGCTGGCTTGACCGTTAAAGGGTGCTGTAACCCCCAAAGTACACTCCAAACCAAATAACAAAATATTTTTTCTGTGTTTGTGAATTGTGTGCGCAGTAGCCGCACGTGCATCAACAAAGTAGTGCCAAGCGTGCGCCTGTGTCATAAGTAAAGGGCCGGCTGGCTTGACCGTTAAAGGGTGCTGTAACCCCCAAAGTACACTCCAAACCAAAAAAAAAATATTTTCTGTGTTTGTGAATTGTGTGCGCAGTAGCCGCACGTGCATCAACAAAGTAGTGCCAAGCGTGCGCCTGTGTCATAAGTAAAGGGCTGGCAGGCTTGACCGTTAAAGGGTGCTGTAACCCCCAAAGTACACTCCAGTCCAAACCAAAAAAAAATATTTTCTGTGTTTGTGAATTGTGTGCGCAGTAGCCGCACGTGCATCAACAAAGTAGTGCCAAGCGTGCGCCTGTTTCATAAGTAAAGGGCTGGCTGGCTTGACCGTTAAAGGGTGCTGTAACCCCCAAAGTACACTCCAAACCAAATAACAAAATATTTTTTCTGTGTTTGTGAATTGTGTGCGCAGTAGCCGCACGTGCATCAACAAAGTAGTGCCAAGCGTGCGCCTGTGTCATAAGTAAAGGGCCGGCAGGCTTGACCGTTAAAGGGTGCTGTAACCACCAAAGTACACTCCAAACCAAATAACAAAATATTTTCTGTGTTTGTGAATTGTGTGCGCAGTAGCCGCACGTGCATCAACAAAGTAGTGCCAAGCGTGCGCCTGTGTCATAAGTAAAGGGCCGGCAGGCTTGACCGTTAAAGGGTGCTGTAACCCCCAAAGTACTCTCCAGTCCAAACCAAAAAAAAATATTTTCTGTGTTTGTGAATTGTGTGCGCAGTAGCCGCACGTGCATCAACAAAGTAGTGCCAAGCGTGCGCCTGTGTCATAAGTAAAGGGCCGGCTGGCTTGACCGTTAAAGGGTGCTGTAACCCCCAAAGTACACTCCAAACCAAATAACAAAATATTTTTCTGTGTTTGTGAATTGTGTGCGCAGTAGCCGCACGTGCATCAACAAAGTATTGCCAAGCGTGCGCCTGTGTCATAAGTAAAGGGCCGGCTGGCTTGACCGTTAAAGGGTGCTGTAACCCCCAAAGTACACTCCAAACCCAAAAAAAATATATTTTCTGTGTTTGGGAATTGTGTGCGCAGTAGCCGCACGTGCATCAACAAAGTAGTGCCAAGCGTGCGCCTGCGTCATAAGTAAAGGGCCGGCTGGCTTGACCGTTAAAGTGAGCTGTAACCCACCAAATAACCAAATATTTTTTCTGTGTTTGTGAATTGTGTGCGCACTAGCCGCACGTGCATCAACAAAGTATTGCCAAGCGTGCGCCAGTGTCATAAGTAAAGGGCCGGCTGGTTTGACCGTTAAAGGGTGCTGTAACCCCCAAAGTACACTCCAAACCAAATAACAAAATATTTTTTCTGTGTTTGTGAATTGCGTGCGCAGTAGCCGCACGTGCATCAACAAAGTAGTGCCAAGCGTGCGCCTGTGTCATAAGTAAAGGGCCGGCTGGCTTGACAATTAAAGGGTGCTGTAACCCCCAAAGTACACTCCAAACCAAATAAAAAAATATTTTCTGTGTTTGTGAATTGTGTGCGCAGTAGCCGCACGTGCATCAACAAAGGAGCAGCGCCAAGCGTGCGCCTGTGTCCCATAAGTAAAGAGCCGGCTGGCTCATTTCTTAAAGGGTGGTGTAACCCACAAAGTGCACTACTCTCCAGCAAAAATAAAAAAATATTTTCTGTGTTTGTGTGCGCCTTAGACGCACGTATATATCAAATCGATATAACATAAATGGAGGACCAAACTTTCTCCGATAAAAATAAAATAGAGAAAGATCAAGAACCACTTCCTCTTAGTGCTGAAGCTGCTGCCACTAGTCATGACATAGACGATAACATGCCATCAACGTCGTCTGCCAAGGCCGATGCCCAATGTCATAGTAGAAGCCACATACAATCCCAAATGACAAAGTTCAGGAAAATGACCTTAAAAAAAAACATTTAAATCATCTGAAGAGAAACGTAAACTTGCCAATATGCCATTTATGACACGGAGTGGCAAGGAACGGCTAAGGTCTTTCCCTATGTTCATGACTAGTGGTTCAGCTTCACATGACGATGGAAGCCCTCCTCCCACTAAAAAAATCAAACGAGTTGAGCTGGCAAAAGCACAGCGAAGAACTGTGCGTTCTAAGAAGATATCACAAATCCCCAAGGAGAGTCCAAGTGTGGTCGTGGTTGCGATGCCTGACCTTCCCAGCACTGGACGGGAAGAGGTGGCTCTTTCCAGCATTTGCACGCCCCCTGCAAGTGCTGAAAGGAGCACCCACAGTCCACTTGCTGATATGCAAATTGAAGATGTCACTGTTGAAGTACAACAGGATGAGGATACTGGTGTAGCTGGCGCTGAGGAGGAAGTTGGCGAGGAGGATTCTGATGGTGATGTGGTTTGTTTAAATCAGGCTCCGGGGGAGACAGTTGTTGTTTGTGGGATGAAAAAGCCCATCACGGTCATGCCTGGGCAGAAGACCAAACATTCCACCTCTTTGGTCTGGCAATATTTCTATCCAAATCCGGACAACAACTGTCTTGCCATATGTACCTTATGTAAAGGTGGAATAAGTAGGGGTAGGGACGTTAACCACCTAGGAACATCCTCCCTTATACGGCACCTGCAGCGCATTCATAATAAGTTACTCTCAAGTTCAGAAACTTTGGCTAAGACCGTAAGCAGTCCAGGGACACCTAAATCCCGTTGTCCTGTTGTTTCCAAGCGCCTGCAAACCACACCGTCAACTCCCTCCTCGTCAATTTCCTCCTTAGTCAGGATCGAAAGTAGTCCTGCAGGCCATGTCACTGGCATGACTGACTCTCCTATCCGGGATTCCTCCGGAGGATCCTGCATTGCTACGCCTCCTGCTGCCACTGCTGCTGTTGCTGCTGCTGGGAGTCGTTCATCATCCCAGAGAGGAAGTAGGAACACCACTACTTTTACTAAACAATTGACCCTCCAACAGTCCTTAGCGAGGAGGATGAAGTACGACAGCAGTCATCCTGAAGCAAAACGTATAACTGAGGCCTTGACTGCTATGTTGGTGTTAGACGTGCGTCCGGTATCCGCCATTAGTGCAGTGGGATTTAGACAATTGATGGAGGTAGTGTGTCCCCGGTTCCAAATCCTGTCTAGATTCCACTTCACTAGGCAGGCGATACCGAGACTGTACAGAAACTTCAGAAAAAGTGTCCTCAGTGTCCTGAAAAATGCCGTTGTACCCAATGTCCACTTAACCACGGAAATGTGGACAAGTGGAACAGGGCAGACTAAGGACTATATGACTGTGACAGCCCACTGGGTAGATGTATCACCTTACGCAGCAACAGCAGCAGCGTCACCAGTCGCAGCATCTCAGAAACGCCAGCTCGTTCCAAGGCAGGCTACGCTGTGTATCACCGGTTTCAGTAAGAGGCACACCACTGACAACCTCTTAGAGAAACTGAGGGAAATCATCGCCCAGTGGCTTACCCCACTTAGACTCTCCTGGGGATTTGTGATATCTGACAACGCCACCAATATTGTGCAGGCATTACATCTGGGCAAATTCCAGCATGTCACATGTTTTGCTCACACAATAAACTTGGTGGTGCAGAATTTTCTGAAAAGCGACAGGGGCATGCAGGAGACGCTTTGGGTGGCCCGAAAAATTTCTGGCCACTTTCGCCATTCAGCGACTGCGTGCCGAAGACTGGAGCGCCAGCAAACACTCTTGAACCTGCCCCGCCATCACCTGAAGCAAGAGGTTGTGACACGGTGGAACTCAACCCTCTATATGCTTCAGAGGATGGAGGAGCAGCAAAAGGCCATTCAAGCCTATACATCCACCTATGACATAGGCAAAGGAGGGGGTATGCACCTGACTCAAGCGCAGTGGAGAATGATTTCCGTGTTGTGCAAGGTTCTCCAGCCCTTCGAACTTGCCACACGTGAAGTCAGTTCAGACACTGCCAGCTTGAGTCAGGTCATTCCCCTCATCAGGCTTTTGCAGAAGCAGCTAGAGAAAGTGAAGGAGGAGCTAAGACGGAGCGATTCCGCTCGGCATGTGGGACTTGTGGATGAAGCCCTTCATTCGCTTTGCCAGGATTCCAGGGTGGTCAATCTGTTGAAATCAGACCACTACATTTTGGCCAACGTGCTCGATCCTAGGTTTAAAGCCTATGTGGTGTCTCTCTTTCCGGCCGACACAAGCCTGCAGAGGTGCAAAGACCTGCTGGTGAACACACTGTCAGCTGAAGCGGAACGTGACACGTCAACAGCTCCTTCTTCATTTTCTCCCGCAACTGGGGCTGCCAGGAAAAAACTTAGGTATCCTAAGCAACCCGCTGGCAGTGATGCAGGGCAGGCAGGACCAAGTTTGGACATCTGGTCCGGACTGAAGGACCTGGCAACAATTTCTGACATGTCTACTGTCACTGCATATGATACTGTCACCATTGACAGAATGGTGGAGGATTACATCGGTGACAGCATCCAAGTAGGCATGTTAGACAGTCCATACCTGTACTGGCAGGAAAAAGAGGCAATTTGGAGGCCCCTGTACAAACTGGCTCTATTTTACCTGAGTTGCCCCCCCTCCAGTGTGTACTCCGAAAGAGTGTTTAGTGCAGCCGGGAACCTTGTCAGCGAAAGGCATAGGAGGTTGCTTCCACAGAATGTGGAGAAGATGATGTTCATCAAAATGAATTATCAGCTCTTCCAGGGAGACCAGCCTCCAGAACGTACAGAGGGACCTGTGGTGGTGGATTCAAGTGGGGATGAGTTAATACTTTGTGAGGATGAGGATGTACACACTGAAGAGGGTGAGGAATCGGTGGATGAGGAGGATGAGGATGACATCTTGCCTCCGTAGAGCCAGTTTGTGCAGGGACAGATTAATTGCCAGCTTGTTTTGTGGGGGCCCAAACGAACCAATCATTTCAGCCACAGTTGTGTGGCAGACCCTGGTGCGGAAATGATTGGTTTGTTAAAGTGTGCATGTCCTGTTTATACAACATAAGGGTGGGTGGGAGGGCCCAAGGACAATTCCATCTTGCACCTCTTTTTTTTCTTTGCATTATGTACAGTTTTTCAAACTGCCATCCTGTCTGCCACTGCAGTATCATGCCTAGATGGGTCACGTGTTTGTGCTGCCCACTCGTGTCGCTTAGCATAGTCATCCAGCTACCTCGGTGCAACCTTTTGGACATAAAAACACTATTGTGAGGTGTGAGGTGTTCAGAATAGACTGGAAATGAGTGGAAATTAAGGTTATTGAGGTTAATAATAGCATAGGAGTAGAAAAACCTACAAATTCTGTGATTTTAGCTGTTTTTATGCTTTTTTTCAAAAAAATACAGATCCAAAACACAAAACCCAGAACCCAAAACACGGAAGGGTGGTTTTGGCAAAACCAATCCAGATCCAAAACACGAAGAAAGATCCAGATCCAAAACCAAAACACAAAACACGAAAAGTGGCCGGTGCACACCCCTAGAATAAACACACATACATTGGCCCCAGAAAAATAAAACACACATTCTTTGGCCCCCACAGGAATAAAACACATACATTGGCCCCCACAGAAACAAATAACATTGACTGGCCCCCACAGAAACAAAAAAATTCCCACAGAAACAAACAAAAAAAAGCACATTGCTCCCCACTAAAGAATGGCTGGTCCCAACTAAATTAAAAACATGGCTGGACCCCAAAGCATACTTGCCTACTTTTGAAAAAACATTTCAGGGAGATTGTGAAAGAAGCACCTATGAGCGTGGCGGTAAAGTGGGCGTGTACAGCTACATCTAAGAGGCGTGTCATAAAATGTATTTACATCCACATGTAAATGAGCCCCAAAGCAGTTAGTAAGATCTATTGTTGATGAAAACACACTGATACTTCTCAGAAAATACATGTAACCATAGGGATCATTGTGCCTGATAACCAATGCAGGGAAATTATACTAATGATCCCATTTGAATGTATATATCTCTGTTTTTTCTTTTATATAACTGTGTCATAATGGGTGTAAGGTGAAACGAGGGACATTGGTAGACTCTTCAGGGAGACAGGGAGATTGCTGCTACTTCAGGGAGTCTCCCTGACAATGAGGGAGAGTTGGCAAGTATGCCCCAAAGACACAAAAAAAACCACATTGCTCCCCACTAACACATAAAATATGGCTGGTCCCCACTAAGAAAAGAAAACATGACTGGCTCCCACAGACACAAACAAAAAAACACATTGCTCCCCACCTTGTCACTCACACAATGCAGCAGGCGGGCGGACGGGCTTCCAGGCAGGTGGCCGGGCAGGAGGTAAGAGAGAGAGAGCGCGGACTGGCTAATTGGTGCAGCCGCTGGTTGGATGGCTGGAGGAGCGTGCAGGAAGGCAGCAGAGTGCGGGACCTGTGATGTCACGCCGTCGCATCTTTTGCAGGTTACTGCCCGGGTGCGCCTGAGTCTCCCAGAGGAGCTCAGCGGCCCGGGCTGCTGCAGTACTGTAAAGTGTGTCCAGCGGCTCTGACCGCCGTGGCATACTTCACAACCGGCCACGGCACACTACACAGCGGTTGAAAACAGCTACACTAGACGATATGTTGTCCATTCTGGCCGGATTACATATCGGGCACATCGCCTAGTGTGTACCCGCTATGTCACTAATGATGCACGCTCTTGGGGTTCGTCAGTGACATCGTCAGTCGGACCTGCATTCAGGTCCATCGGGCGACATCGTTAATGAGGGCCATGCTGCCGGCACCGGGTCACTGCCGGCATTGGGTCCCGTAACTTATGAGGTCGGTACACACTAGACATTGTCTAGTGTGTACCGACCTTTAGTGGAGGTCACTTTTGCTCTTTGGCATTAGATATATAACAGAGCATCACAAAGCACATACAGTATGCAGAAAAACAGAAATGCAATAAATGTAAAGTATGACAGTTATATATTGTAATTTTAATTACATTTAAATAATACAGTGCATCCGGAAAGTATTCACAACGCTTCACTTTTTCCACATTTTGTTATGTTACAGCCTTATTCCAAAATGGAATAAATTCATTTTTGTCCTCAAAGTTCTACACACAATACAGGTTGAGTCTCCCATATCCAAATATTCCGAAATACGGAATATTCCGAAATACGGAATATTTTCAGCATGACTGAGATAATGAAACCTTTGATTTTTGATGGTTTAATGTACATAAACTTTGTCTAAGGCACAAATTATTAAAAAGATTGTATAAAATAACCTTCAGGCTGTGTGTATAAGGTGTATATGAAACATAAATGAATTTCATGTATGTACACAAACTTTTTTTGATGCACAAAATTATAAAAAATATTGCCTAAAATGACCTGCAGGCTGTGTGTATAAGGTGTATATAACACATAAATGCATTCTGTGTGTATATTTGGGTCCCATTTCCAAGACATTTCATTATAATATGCAATTATTCCAAAATATGGAATATTCCGATATCCAAAATACCCCTGGTCCCAAGCATTTTGGATATGGGAGACTCAACCTGTACCCCATAATGACAACGTGTAAAAAGTTTTTTGAGACTTTTGCAAATTTAATTTAAAAAAAACAACAACTAAGAAATCACACGTACATAAGTATTCACAACCTTTGTTCAATACTTTGGCAGTAGTTACAACCTCAAGTCTTTTTGAATATGATGCCACAAGCTTGGCACACCTATCTTTTTGGGCAGTTTCACCCATTCCTCTTTGCAGCACCTCTCAAGCTCCATCAGGTTGGATGGGAGGCATCGGTACACAGCCATTTTCAGATCTCTCCAGAGATGTTCAATCGGATTCAAGTCTGTGCTCTGGCTTGGCCACTCAAGGACATTCACAGAGTTGTCCTGAAGCAACTCCTTTGATGTCTTGGCTGTGTGCTTAGGGTCGTTGTCCTGCTGAAAGATGAACCGTCGCCCCAGTCTCAGGTCAAGAGCGCTCTGGAGCAGATTTTCATCCAGGATGTCTCTGTATGTATTGCTGCATTCATCTTTTCCTCTATCCTGACTAGTCTCCCAGTTTCTTCCGCTGAAAAACATCCCCACAGCATGATGCTGCCACCACCATGCTTCACTGTAGGGATGGTATTGGTCTGGTGATGAGCGGTGCCTGGTTTCCTCCAAACATGATGTCTGACATTCACACCAAAGAGTTCAATCTTTGTCTCATCAGACCAGAGAGTCCTTCAGGTGCATTTTGGCAAACTCCAGGTGGGCTGCCATGTGCTTTTTACTAAGGAGTGGCTTCCGTCTGGCCACTTTAATATACAGGTCTGATTGGTGGATTGCTGCAGAGATGGTTATCCTTCTGGAAGGGTCTCCTCTCTCCACAGAGAAATACTGTAGCTCTGACAGAGTGACCATCGGGATCTTGGTCACCTCCCTGGCTAGGGCCCTTCTCCCCTGATCACTCAGTTTAGACGGCCGGCCAACTCTAGGAAGAGTCCCGGTGGTTCCAAACTTCTTCCATTTACGGATGATGGAGGCCACTGTGCTCATTGGGACATTCAAAACAGGAGATATTTTTCTGTACCCTTCCCCAGATTTGTGCCTCGAGACAATCCTGTCTCGGAGGTCTACAGACAATTCCTTGGACTTCATGCTTGGTTTGTGCTCTGACATGCACTGTCAAGTGTGGGACCTTATATAGACAGGTGTATGCCGTTCAAAATCATGTCCAATCAACTGAAATTACCACAGGTGGACTCCAATTAAGCTGTAGGAATATCTCAAGGATGATCAGTGGAAACAGGATGCACATGAGTTCAATTTTGAGCTTCATGGCAAAGGCCGTGAATACTTATTATTAAATTTGCAAAAATCTCAATAAACTTTTTACACATTGTCATTATGGGGTATTGTGTGTAGAATTTTGAGGACAAAAATGAATTTATTCCATTTTGGAATAAGGCTGTAACATAACAAATGTGGACAAAGTGAAGTGTTGTGAATACTTTCCGGATGCACTGTGTGCTTGTTACTGGCTAGTGTAATCTGTTGAATATGATATGCTGGTCACTGCTGGGTAAAAGAAGCCATATTATAATATCATGCACTGCACATAAGTACTCTATAAATTAATATCTATATACATCAATGATGTGTGCCATACATGTTTCATATATGCTCTGCATTAAAATGGCTTCCTGGCTTTCCATCACAAGATAGTGATAAATAGTACCTGCAGGTGGAATTACAGGATCACTAAACTTATAGGGCTCTATTTACTACAATCCGTATTTTGAATGCAGATTGTAGTGTGGTATTACCGACTGAATTCGCTTTGCAAATTCAGGCAATATCACAGGGATTTACTAAAAATCCCTTGCAGGGCCAGAGCTTGCGATTCCATTTTTACAGTGATCAGCGTGTGGTCTGTTTAGACCACACAACTGATCATTGGGGCCAGCTCCAGGCTCTGCTCTGCCCGTTAGAGCAGAGCAGGAGTTCCGTAACCGGGGAAGACCCTGGATAACGCCACCTCCAGGTGGCGTTATTATCACAGGGCTTTCCCCGGTATTTTTTCACAATTTATTTTTAGTAACTTTGGCCAGATCACATTTCCCATTACAATTATGTGAAATGCGTTCTGCTTACTAAAAATAAGTGATACTTAGGGGTTGGAGTAGAATTTTATGAATTCTACTTCAATTGCCCTGTAGTAACTGTAGGTGATACTAAAATAATGTGAAAATGGTGTGAAAACACCCTTTTTCACTTTATTTTAGTCAAAATAATGTTAATAAAGAGAGCCCATAGGGCTCTATTTACTACAATCCGCATTGGTAATGCAGATTGTAGTGTGATATTACCGAGTGAATTCGCATTGCGAATTCAGGCAATATCACGGGGATTTACTACAAATCCCTTGCAGGGACAGAGCTTGCGATAAAGCTCTGTCCCTGCTAATCCCCTTCGGAGCCTTATCACGGTATTTTCGCAATAAATACAGTGATTAAGTGCCCGCGCGTGCGCCGACCGGTCACCGCTGCTACCCCCTCCGGCGCTAAGCCCCGCCCCTGGCGATAAGCCCCAACCCCGCGATCGCAGACCCCCCCGCGACCCCCCTCTCTCCCTTACTTACACTTACCTGCATGCTGCAGGCCTCCGGTGATGTTCTCCATTCCTCCGGTCAGGTGATCTCCCATACTGCACTGCTGCCCGATTACCTGATGACCGGGCAGCAGTGCACTGTGGGAGACCAGCTGACCGGAGGGGAGTCATCGCCGGAGGCCTGATCACTGGTCCCTGGAGTCAGGTAAGTACATTTTTTTTTTACTATTTTTTTTTTCTTTTTTTTTACAGTAATCAGCTTGCAGTCTGTTTAGACCACACAGCTGATTACAGGGACCGACTCCCGGCTCTGCTCTCCCCGTTAGAGCAGGGCAGGAGGCCGGTAACCGGGGGAGACCCTGGATAACGCCACCTTCAGGTGGCGTTATTATCACAGGGCTTCCCCCGATATTTTTTCACATTTATTTTTAGTAACTATGGTCAGATCACATTTCCCATTACAGTTATGGGAAATGCGATCTGCTTTACTAAAAATAAGTGATACTTAGGGGTTGGAGTAGAATTTTACGAATTCTACTCCAATTGCCCTGTAATAACTATAGGTGATACTAAAATAATGTGAAAAGGGTGTGAAAACACCCTTTTTCACATTATTTTTGTAAAAATAATGTTGATAAATAGAGCCCATAGTGTCTTTAAACATTGAATCAAATTGATGCACACTGCACAATTTGGACTTCTCTGTCTCTTAAACTGCCAGGAGTTTGAGAACCCCCCCTCCCCTCCTACTGACTCTTTTATTCTTATTGTTAATTAGTCTTTGAAAAATGCATTCCTGTAAGTTCAGAGCTTGAGTCCGCTGATAAGTAAAATTTTTTTTAATCACTGTGATCATCTCAAGACTTGCTCCACTAACCCGGCCTTGTTTCAGGTCTCCTGTTCCTGTGAGAAAATGGCAGTGAAATCGAGGGGGAGGATAACCCAATGCTGCTGATGGGGGAGGGAAAACCTTTCAGCTACATTTTGTTTGGAGTACTTTGGTAAAATGGGTTATGTTCAAAGTCGTATTAATCAGAAACTCCCAAGTCACAGCATGAGCAGAAAATAAATCTGTTCAGGTATGATGACCATGGCTATTTTTGGTCATTTGGACTTTTTGAGTAGAATTAAAATAGATATATACAATTCATGTATTATCAATTCCTGTGTTCCCAGTTCGGCTGTTGTCTCACACTGATAAACTGCAGGTATTACCCTACCAAAAGTACCAGCGACACATGAAGTACCCCACTATACAGTGTTAAAATATATATATATATATATATATATATATATATATATATATATATATATATATATTTGGGATGCTGAAGATTTACATGTATACATAATCAAATACAGTCTGTATAATATTATAGGGTGGCTGCTATTACAAATTTAATTTGAGTGCAAGTGAGGTTAAAATATTTAATTTAAGAAACACTAAAAGCATGTATGCACTATTACTCGGATGATCTTTCATGATATGTTAATACTGTTCTTTGCACTGCTCAATCCAATTCAACGCAACTTGCATAGCGCCGGAAGGGAGCTCCCGGAGCTATTCAACTCAGTGCGCTGTTATGTCAGAGAATGCCGGTTCTAGCGCCTTAAACATGGTGTTAAGTCGCGACAACCAGCATTCTCCGACTTAAGTGCCTGCTGCGATGATGTTTCTGCTGCGCTACGGGCAGAAAATGACAGTTTTGTCAGATTTCTGACAAATAGGACCAGGAGCTCCTTCCCGACGCTATTCAATTCGCGTTGAATTGAATTGAGCACTTTGATTCTGTTTTTTTTTTTAAGTTATCAATGTCTCTTTTTCACACTCATAGTAGGTAACAATTACAAAGTGTATTCTAAATATTATTGTTATGGGAGCTATGTTTTGTACATCTATTTTTCTGGCTATAAAGGTATTTGAAACAGTTATTTGTTATTTCAATCCAAATCTAGTCATAAAAAATATACTATTCCAGTATTTATACCCGTCATCAGGGGCGGATTGGGCCGCCGGGAAGCCGGGCCGTCCCTTATTTTATCTTTAGGGGCTGGCGGCGGCCCTTCCCTCACCCGCCCCTCTGCCGGCCCAGCTGCAAGCTGCCGCGATCGGAGCTCACCTCCGATCGTGCAGCATTACAGCTTCCGCACATGCCGGCAACTGCCCCATTCCCCACCCACCCTTCTGTTTAGACAGCCCAGCTGCCTTCCGATCGGGCAGCGTTACAGCTGTCTGTGTGCACTTAAACAAAAATGGCAGACGCCGGGGAGCTGCCACGCATGCCCAGCTCCTGCAGCTCCCCCATAAGCCCTTGCGGATGCCTGTCAGTCACTTCTGACGGCACCGCCTCCAGGCTGTCAGCGGGCCCAAATGGCCGCCTCCAGGACAAGTTATGTACACGCCGGCAGGGCAATGTGCACGGAACAGCAGCATCCTGCACACAGCTGCCTACAGACCAATTGTTATAGTAAGTAAACTATATTATTTATACCTAATATATGTCTGCCTGCCTAGATATATATATATATATATTATATATATATATATTATATATATATAAAATATACTGTGTGAGTGTATATGTGTGTGTGTATATATATATATATATATATACACACACACTGTGAGGGTCATTCAGACCCGGTCGTTAGCGCCGATGCGCTCGGACCGGGTCGATGGCCCCCCACAGGGCATGCGCACGACGGCGCCGTCGTGCGCATGCGTGAGACCCGCTACGACCGACAGCGCCTTTTGGAAGGCGGGCCGGGGGGGTGGCAGCCCAAACGGGGGCGTTCCCATGGGAACGCCTACCGTTTGGGGGCGGCCCCACTGACATTAGTGATGTCAGTGGAGAGCTTCCGGCTCAGACAGAGCCGAAAGCTCTCCGGGGCTTACGACAAGGGAGACCCTACCCTAGGGTCTCGTCGTAAGCCCCGATGGTCGCGATGGTCTTGACCATCGCGACCATCACCTTAGGCGGTCGTAAGGCTTTGGGTGTTAACCCACAGCCTTACCACCGCAAAGGAGGACGTCTTGAAAATTCAAGACGTCCTCCCCTCATTCAGACCGACCGCACACTGTGATGAAATGCAACTTGCATATGGTTGGGGCAAGTTTTGATGGCGTAAGCAATGGTGTCGTCTAAAGGTACACCAATCAGTATTGCAGCATTTGTAGCGTTAATGCTGCGTACACATTTAACGAGCATAGTCTCAGTGATGGGCCCAGCGGTGGTGTCGGGAGCAACATCGCCATGGCAGGTGCCATGCTGCATTCGCCAGCTTTGCCCTCGCTAACGATGTCACCTGTCGGACCTGCATGCAAGTCCAAGGAGCGATGTCGCTGACGATGCACGGGAGTGTGCATCGTCAGTTAAATTGAGGATACACACTAGACAATGTTCCCAATATGTCGTCCAATCCGTCCGGATCGGACAACATATCGTTTAGTGCACAGGTTCTCAAACTCGGTGCTCAGGACCCCAAACAGTGCATGTTTTCAAGGTCTCCTCAAAGAATTATTAGTGAAATGATTTGCTCCACCTGTGGATCTTTTAAAATGTGTCAGTGAGTAATGATTTCACCTATGCCCTTGAAAACGTGAACTGTGTGGGATCCTGAGGACCGAGTTTGAGAACCACTGGTTTAGTATGTACAGGTCATAAGACTATGTGTCTCAGTCCTTGCAGATTCAGATGCACCATGCAAGGGGTTAGTAGTAGCGGCAACTGCGTTCAATTTAGACTCAGGGCCTATAACGAGGGAGTATCCCATTCCCTCAGACCCTGCCTCTCAACAGAGCCAGCCCCCATCAGGGCTGCTTCCAAAAATTTCCCAGGCTGGTTTTCTGTCCCAATCCGCCCCTGCCCGTCATCCACATGTTGTTAGCTAAAGTTGCAGGAGTCACCCCCCATCCTTTCCCTCTATCTTCCCCCACCCCCCAGTTTTGTCTCTCCCCTTTCTCTACCTCTCTTACCTCACCCTTCGTTCTTTCTGTCTCCCCCCTATTGTATCTCTCTGCATCATCTCCCAACTCCCATTCCCTTGCTCTCTCTCTTCCACCCCACCATTCTTACTGTCTCTCTTACCCCCTTCTCTCGCTCTCTCTATTACCCCACCTCTATAAAATCTCTCTCTTGCCCCACCTTTCCCTATCTTTCTCTTTATCTGTGTTTTCCTGTCTATCTCTCCCCCTATTGCCCCATCTCTACTTTCTCTCACCCCACCATGTCCCTCCCCCACTCTTTTTTCTCTTCCCTGCTGTTTGTTTCCTTAATAACAGATATGCCATTTTTTTTATTATTATTTGATTTTTTTAAATGTCCTCAGAATCAGATATATTAAATCTGGATAACCGTGGATCATTGATACGATATACACCAGGATGTGGGCATCTGTCCGGAGTCACTGTCAGACAGCCTTGAAGCACTGGGAAGAGGAGAGGCTAGGGGGCTGGGCAGCTACCAATGAGAGCTGTGAGGGGAAGGAGGGGGCTGTGCCTCCATCCAGCGCTCTACTGTGCAGCTATTAGACAAATAATTAACAGCTTTGTATAATAGACAATATTTGTACTAATATTTCTAGTAGACACATGGCAAATACAGAGAAGATATATATTTTTGAAAATACCTATATTTATTGTATGTATAATTATACAACGGTAATATGTGATCAACCATAAACAATACACAACATGGAGATGTTTAAATAACTTATCCCCCTTTATTTTACCATTTCAGTCCTGTAACTGCTGGCCAGCTATATCTGTTCACCATGGTACAGCTCCTGGGCCATCTGCCTTTCTCCTTGATCTTTATTCATTGCCACCCTTCCTCTGGCCTGCTGTACTGTATTTACTTTATACAACCCTTGCCTGTTTTCACTTTGGTTTATTAGGCAGTGCAAGATTGGCTTAGTGATCAAAGTCCCCAGAATCCTTCCAAGGTGTTGCAGAAGGTACTCAGGATCTGGTAGACAGTTGAGCGATGGTAACCATACGTTTAGTGCTGATTTAGATTTATATATATATATTTTGTGAATCTTCATGAAATTTGAACCTATAGGAATAAGAAAAAAAAGAAAAGAAAATAGGAACTTTAACAACACAATTGTGTAATATTTGTTAGCCCTTAAAATATGACTACCACACTAAATGATGTGGTCCTATGATGTATTAGCTCAACAATATCATGCCAAATAGTTTTAGAGTGCAATACATAAATAACATAGCATATATTTATGACACAAAGTGGTATCGTGGGGATGCATTTATTGGATAATTTTTCTTTTTCATTCAGATAAATAGAGCAGCTTCAATTTATATCTTTTGGAATATGTGTGTACAACTGGTAGTGGTATGGTAAATTGTAGGAACACACCAGCGGATGCCATGAGTCAACTAACAACCCAGTACTTAACCAGTGTGATGGTTTAATCTGCAGCAATGTGAAATGTACAGTCGTACTCACAGTTATGCATCCATAGATTAATTACATGGAGCAAAGCTTTAGCCCAGCATACAGGTCACCAGCCTGTGACTATAAGTAGGTAGCAGTGCAGGATGCAAGCGGTAACAGCGTCTCTAAGCATTGTGGATCAACGGTAAAACCAGGTCTCTCTGAGCTAAGTGGAGTGATGCCCGGCCACGTTCACCTTCCACCACAACCTGCTCCCTGCTCCAACTCCTGGTTCCTGCACTGTGTGTGGAGAGACGTCAGTGCTGTTAGAGCTGTACTACCACTCGGAGCATCAGTAGGACGCTTCAAGCAGCACCCTAGTTACCTGCCCAACCACCCCCTGGGGTGCGACTTTATGACCGTATGCACGCCATCAAGGAGGTGGTTGCGGCACAGAGCACACTGTCACTCTGTTTCATGGCTGCTATAATAGGTATTGAGAGTTGACTGTTGAAGTTACGCTGCTCAACCTTCTCCTTTTCCACCTTTCATTCTTCTCTATCCTTCTTTATCCTTCTGCTTCCTCACACCTCCTTCCTTCTTTATCCTCCTGGTTCCTGTTCATCCATCCTTCTCTATACTACTTCTTCCTCCTCATCTATCCTTCTCCACCTTTATTATCAATCATTCTTCTTTATTATCCTCTTTTATTCTTCTTATTCCTGGTCCTTTGCCCTTTTTGACCATGATCCATACTCCTTTCTCCCTTTCCTGCCTCTTGGCTGTCTATCCTCATACCTCCACACCTGCTCTATTCTTGTTTTTTTACTTACAAAGCATCAGAGAGTGGCGTGCTGAGCTCCAATTGGAGAGCCTCAGCACATGTAGTTAGTGACTGAGTGACGGGGCAGGGTTTTAAAGTGCACTACACTATGGAGGTGGTGTTGTAAGTCCTGTTAATATGCTGCTAGCAGCTCTACCTAACCCTGCAATGTACACATGACGGTGTCAGGGAGCAGAGCATGAGAGGGAAAGTGGAGGAGCAGTCGGAGCACAATTTAGAACGTGGTTCTCTGGAGAGGGGCGGCCATAAGTTTTCAGAGGTCTATTCACCCTAGTGGTCCACCTCCAAGTCCTGGAACTGTAAGCTGCACCCTAATCAGCCTAATGGTTGATTAGGCACTGGTGTAAGCATACATTTTAATGCAACTGTATAGAAATATAAAGTTAAAAAACCCTTCCAAATTGCTTATATTTACCAATTCCAAATATGTCCTTGGAAGATTGTTCTCCTTGCAATGTATTATTAAATCATAATTTACAGTATCACTTTAACAAAGAGGACCGCAGGCAAACCCGGGGGGGGGGGGGGTGCAGGGGGATCCTACCGCCCCAGACTGGCAAGAGACCACAACATGCAGTGTAAGGGGAGGAATGGAGCTTTTGCGCATACCAAAGGCCGCAGTTTTCCTACCAACTCTGCTGTGTGTGGATCTAAGCAGACAATCATTGCACCAGACCAAAGAGCAGCTGCCAGCAAGAAGTGTCAGGCGTCTTAACATGAGATGAGGGAATATGCGCTTAAAAGCTCAGGGCCTGATTCAGAGCCGAACGCTCTGACCAGAGCGCTCGCTCTGAATCAGGGCCCTCCTCCATGAAAATGGAGCGTCCTCCTGGACACTCGCATAGCTGTGGATGACCACCCACAGCTTATGCGAGCATCCATGATGATGGTCGCGATGCATGTGCAGTTGGGCAACATCGACCCGCTTGCGAGCGTCCTGCGCTCGCGAGCGGGTCTGAATGACCCCCTCAGTTCTGTCTCCTACTGGTTATATGTATGTATGTATGTATTTTTTAACCACTTATATTATTTATTTGAGAAAAATATGCTTGGTACAGAAAGTTAACTTTTAACCTCTACCCTACAGCGAATACTATAAACAAGCAATTCGCCAAATTGGTCTTCAGGAACCTCTAACAGCGATATGCTTAGCATCACAATTGAAATAATTAGCACCACTGTGCTTTTAAATTTTATGTCTGCCAGTAAGGTCAGTCAGTTTGGGAATCATTGTTATAGACCATCTATAATGTTAATTTATTAATACTGTGTTACATACACTATCCAGAGACCAATGTGTACATATACATACCGTCCAATATATGAGATTCTAAAATAGGGACTCCTAACGGGGAAGGGGCATGGCTTTTAATTTTCATCACTCTGGGAGCATGGCTAGCACTCCTGGAAATATTGGGCTGTCCCCAAGCTCTCTCTCTTACTGTGTAGATGCGCACAGCATCTACTCGCTCACTGCTCTATGTAGAGCAGCGGTGAGAGAGTACTCCCCCACAACACCCTTTATACTTGCCTACAATTCCTGAAATGTGGCCCTCCTGGCCACCTGGAAAGTCTCCCACACCTCCCTTCATTGCCAGCAAAGTGGCCCGCGCGCACCAGCCCCCCCCCGCAAACGCCCTGCGCTGCTGGCCATTTATAGAGCACAAGTGGGGGGCCCGTGGGGCCATTACTCGATTCGTTGTGAATCGCGTAATTGTAGCCTTTCCCCCGCTATCGCTATGCAATGCCGTCTGCACTGTATGGTGGGAGGCGAGGCCACAATGAAGCGATCATGCCGCCACATCCCCTGTGCCACCCACTCTCCCGCCCACCACGCACCCTCTCTGCCAGCAAGTATGACTCCTTCCCCTCTCTCATACTTCCCCATGGGACACTGTGACTCATGGGTAGGACCTAGGACGGTGGAACAGTTCCCAAAAAGTGAGAAGTTGAGAGGTATGCATATATGTCCCAGGTCAACGGCAGTCCCCCAAATTTGTGGATTTCCTTGAATGCTTCGCAGTGGATTTAGACCTGATTCAGACCCGCTCGCGAGTGCTATGCGCTCGCAAGCAGGTCGATGGTGGCCCAGTGCGCATGCAAACCGTCGGTCCGAATTCAGAGCCGGACGCTATTTGCGCTCGCTCGTTCAGAAAAAGGGGCCGGCTATTTAAACTGAGCGCTCGCTCTTTGCGGTCTGTTGACGCCTCTATGTCTGAGCGAGCGAATGAAACATGCGCTCGCTATTTTGTAAAGACGCCCCCTGGCCGCTCGCATCATACGTCATCTCCGCAATTTATTAGATTAATCGAGTACATCGAAAGGCGTCTGAACTGCTCGCAGTGCTTGTGGTTGGATTTTCCTACCGCAATCATGCGAACAGTTCAGGCTAAGAAACAACCAAGTGACATGGTCGATGACGCTGCTTTGTTAATTATGCACACCCTTAAAACGCCCGTTTTGATCATTTGGCACGCCTGCGTTCGGATCTCCACTCCCCATTTTCAAGCACCTTCCCCTGTTACCACCCACAATCGCCTCATCCTGTCACTCAAATTAGCAGGCACTCGCAATTTTGCAAACACACATTTTCCGACCGCACTGACTGGTTGGCTCATGCGCATTATGACCTATACGCATGCGCAGATGTGCGAACATCGCTCGGAGCGAACGAGCAGCCGCTTACGAGTGGCTCTGAATCAGGCCCTTAGCCCCTTAAGCTGCATACACACACGATTTTGTTACCAACGATTTTATGAACGATTTTATGAACGATTTTCTGTCAGATTATCTGTCAGATGTTTTAAAGTGTAATGAACGATTTTTTGAACTACAGACGATTTTTGTAACTTCCCTTAATGAAAATCGTTCAGTTGGTCAGTCAGAACAAACTACTAATGGAAACGCTCATGAACGATAATCGTTCATCATTATAACTCAGAAACTGAATGATTTTTGCAATGATTGAACGATAACAACGTCGTTATAGTTGAATTGTTAAAAAAATCGTTACGTGTGTATGCACCTTTATGGAGCATACACACGGTCAGATTTGTCAGATTTTTCAGATCTGTCAGTTCTGTCAGATGAACGATTTGAACGATTTTACCAAAGATTTGAACTATGAACGATTTTTGACTGCATTAAAATGAATGGAATCGTCCAAGTCTGACTGCAAACACATCAGATGTCAGATATCATTATCTGACCATCGGGAATGCGTATCGTCCATCGTTCAGGCATGTCATATATGTCAGATTTTCCTTCAGATATGAACGATTTTTTAAATCGTTATCGTTCTGATCTGAAGAAAAATCTGACCGTGTGTATGCACCATTACTGAGATTGCTGGCCCTTACATACACTGCACTTTATATGAGACATGCATAGCTTGTTACACGCTAATTATGCCCTCATCATGGGCTGGCCACACTTGTTATAAAATCGAGCATGTAAGTCCAGAAAGCACTGGCTGCTGATAAGGTTTCTGCACAAAGAAAAATTGCTGACATTCATTTTTTACCAGCACTACATAAAATCTCTTTTTTTTTAATGAATCTGCTTGTATTTTACATACAGTTTTACATTTAATGATGATGCTGGTTAATCCATTCCCAAAATACTGTGATACACCCAGAGCTTCATGCTCAAGTGGTTTTCATATTAAACAATACACCCATCTAGTGGCCACCTTCCGCACAGCGCTCCCTTTCCTGGCACTACATTTCAACTTCTCTATAAGACAACGCTTGACTGAACGTGTTAATGGATTATCAGTGACTTATGATGTGAGGCTTTAGCAAAACTATTCAAAATCCCCCTGTGTTACCTAGCAGCACCTGTGTCCTGCACACCAGTTATCCACAAAAATTGCCTGGCAAAGGGAATCTGTTTTTTTTTTTTCCAAGGTCCAGACTCTAACTAGAGGAAACAAACGTATCATATGTTATGCAGGAGCGGGCTTGGAAGAAAGCAAATAGAAAGAGCTCCTAGGTTTTTGTCCATAACATGTCAGACATGGCATTGTACCAACAGCATCAAAGGTTGCCCTTTCACCTGGTCCAGGGGCATATAAGCCTGCTGTGTCCCTCAGGTCTTCATTACATAGAGCAGCTCATGCAGTGATTAGCACATTGTCCTCAGGGGATGTGCTACTTGCCACAAATAACACAGCTTTGTTTGTCCGAGCAGCTGCCAGTCTCTAAGGCCTTCATTATATTACATGCATCTGTGTTTAATATCACTCAGTGCTACAAACACTTCCTAAAATGTAGACTGAGCCTCACATATATGCATGTGCCATGAGGCTGACCCAGTCTACAGAACTTGATCTCTCTCCTGGGCACCAGTGTACAGCCAGAGAAACTGCTGTAAAAAAAAGTTAAAAACAGGGTAATGGTCTTTTCAAATGACCAAGAATTTACTACTGGGATCTGACATCCAGACAAATAGCATTAAAACATACAGTGCAACTGCAGGAGGTCCAACACATTTTACTCCATCAGGGGTTAAAGTGCAAAGATCTGAATACATTACTGTACAGCAGGAGAGAGAGGCAATACACAAACACTCAAACTTTGTATGTTGTGAATTTTGGGCTGATTATGAACATTTTACTGCAAACAGCTAAAGCTTATTTACAGTACCTGTGATCTATTCTGAGACACATGAAATTATTTTACACTTATAGCACAGAAAAACAGAAGATAAACTTGCCGCTTATATATAGACAACCTAGCAATGTAGTAGTAATTCATTCAAAATGCAAAGTGCAAAAAGTGCTACACATAGTGGTACAATGAAATGCGGAAAGGCTTAGCTTATTGTCTTCAGACCATTTTTAGGCCCATAACCATTTGATATAAGCAAGAAGACATAAAGGGAAAATAATCATAACATTGTGCGTATTTCTTTAAAACCAGTATCTTGCTATATGCGACACTTAAGACAAAGTAGTCATAGAGTGTTTAAAAGTATGTAGGGACCCTGTCCCAATATCAAAATGTACAGATACTTGTGGCTTTCCAACGCGTTTTGTCTGTGCTTCAGACCTCTTCAAGGGAATATTTGAGAATGGCCCTTGCCAGATATTTATAGGCTAATGGCTAATCATACTGGAAATTGGCTTATGTGTCACTTCCTGTGACATCATCAGTTAGCAAAACGTAAACATCTTATAAAACTACAATTAGACAAGCAGCATAACAAATGGTATAACAGCTACTGTATCAACTCAGTCCTTGTGGTGTCAAAGAAAATCCCACTTCTTATCTTCTAAGGCCAATCAGTTAGTTCTGATGTCACTGGGGTGAAGACAAGGGCAGAGTGACATCCATTGTCATCAGACATTATACCATAGGAGCATTGTTTTTTAGCAATAAGCGCTGAAAAACATAAAGACAATTCATTAGTAGCTGTCCTTAATACAGGTTAAGTCTCCCATATCCAAATATTCCAAAATACGGAATATTCCGAAATACAGAATATTTTTAGCATGATTGAGATAGTGAAACCTTTGCTTTCTGATGGTTCAATGTACACAAACTTTGTTTAAGGCACAACATTTTTAAAATAATTGTATAAAATTACATTCAGGCTGTGTGTATAAGGTGTATATGAAACATAAATGACTTTCATGTATGTACACAAACTTTATTTGAGCCACAAAATTATTGAAAATATTGTATAAAATTACCTGCAGACTGTGGGCCTGATTCAGACCCGCTCGCGAGCGCTGAGTGCTCGCAAGCGGGTCGATGTTGCCCAAGTGCGCATGCGCACGAGAGAGGTGGCTCCGTCGTGCGCATGCGCGGGACCCGAATAACGACGGCCAAGCCATTGTTATGGGTCTCGCACCAAAGGGGGCGTGCTGTCGATGGTGATTGACAGCACGTCCCCTTTGGTTGGGGGCGTGCCGGGGGCGTGGCTGCCCAGACGGAGGCGTTCCCATGGGAACGCCTACCGTCTGGGGCCGGCCCCACTGACATCACTAGTGATGTCAATGGGAGTGCTTTTGGCTCTGATAGAGCCAAAAGCACTCCAGGGCTTGCGGCAGACGAGACCCTACCACAAGGGTCTCGTCGCAAGCTCGATGGTCTTGACCATCGCGACCATCTTTTTGGCTGCTCGCTATAGCTGTGGGTGGTTACCCACAGCTATGCGAGCAGCCAGGAGGCCGCTCCAAAAAGTAGGAGGGACGGCCCTGATTCAGAGCGAGCGCTCTGTCAGAGCGTTCGGCTCTGAATCAGGGCCTGTGTGCATAAGGTGTATATAATATATAAATGCATTCTGTGTTTTGATTAGGGTCTTATTAACAAGATATCTCATTATAGTATGCAATTATTCCAAAATACGGAATATTCCAATATCCAAAATACCCCTGGACCCAAGCATTTTGGATATGGGAGACTCAACCTGTAATGCAAATCATATGCTACAGCCATGGATAACTTAGCGCTTAGTAACCAACAGACCAGATAAATGTGGAAGAGTGATACAAATCTTATTAAAATATGCAAATATTAAAATAACCTACCATATATATTGACTAATGGTTAAGAACTGAAGAGTATATTAAAACAAAGTAAATTATTATATGAATATGAAACAAAACAAAAAAATATGCAGTATAAATAAATACAAGTTTGACTAAAAAGTTTAGAGAAATGATGCTATCTCAGGGGTGTATTTACAATGGGTGCAGGGTGTGCGGTGTACATGGGCCCCCGGTTCCAGGGGGGGCCCACTCCACACCAATATCATCTAAAACTTACCTCTCCGAGGTCACGGGTCGGGTCTGTCAGCGCCGCCCAAAACGCGGGAAAATGGCCGCCGCGGTCATTTTTCCGGTGTTTTGCGCATGCGCTGTGAGGAAATCACCAGGAAAATGGTGACCACGGCAATTCCCTCATGGTCTGCGCATGTGCAGTATACTCTGGGCACACTCTAGTGCCCAGAGTCTACTGATTCTGCGGTGGCCGGCCAGCCCGTCAGTCGGCTGCCAGGGTTGTTGCTACGTTCTTGAAATACCCACGGGGGAACCTCCACAGTCAAACACACACATTCTTAGTTGAGATTCTATTATAGCTAAGATGGTATATCATGTTGGGTGAGGAGCTCTCCTGCACTGCCTCCATCCATAGTGACTATCAGGTAACTGAGCTCAGAAAGAGGCCTGACCTCCGAAATATGCTACTGCGCATGGGCGCTTTTTTTGCACATCTTTCCTCCATGGTGTTCTAATGGGCGCATCTCTGAGACATTCCCATGACAGCAGCATAGGAATGTCTCAGAGATGCTACACTGTATCACCATCACTATATTAGAGGGGCATAGCGCTACCTTATATTGGGGTGCATACCATCCAGACACCTGCCGCACTACAGCACCCTGCAATACACTAATGCTCAAAGCTGCCTCAGTACTATTGTTTACACACTTATTATATCCCTGTGTCATATGGTACATATTGTTTTACTTGGTTCAATAAACCTAAGATCTGGTTAAGATATATCACATGGACTAACCACCACCAGCACCAAACAACTGCACAGCACACCTTATGCACTCTCGTCAAGTTTAATGTATACTACTTAGGGTGAGAGATCTCACAACACTAATTCCACCCAATGTCATCCCACTGCACAATACTGCTACTTTGCTAATATATCAATCACATCGTGTGGTGAAATATGTAATGAGTACACTTTTTTCTTTCCTTTTTATTAAAGCTTGAGAAGATTTTATCAACATGTAATGGGATGCGATTAAATTACCACTGCCCGGAATGTTGGCCGGCGGAATCCTGACGGCTGAAGGCCAACCCAGGACTAAAGATAGGCGTCGAAATGTTGACACCTATCTTTAGCCCCATGCTGAAATCCTGATGCCCGACAGCCCGAACGAGGTAAGCCGGATATAGTTTGTTTGTAGCCGCGGTGTGGGGGGGGAGGGATAGGTTTAGACACCCCCGGGGGGACCTAGGGTTAGGCACCCCCAGGGGGAAAGTTATGGTTAGACACCCCCCCGGGAGGGTTAGGTTTTAGGGTGCGGGAAGGGGGGTTATGTTTAGACACCCCCGGGGGTTTAGGCATTCCTGGGGGAACTTAGGGTTAGGCACCACTGGGCGGAGGTTAGGGTCAGGCACCCCTAAGGGAGGGTTACGGGGGGGGAGAGGGGAGGGTTAGACTACTTACCAGCCGCTGTCGGGATGTCCTCCCTTTGGCCTTCCGGCATCGGTATGAGAACCGGCGGCTATTCAGCCATCTGTATTTCATACCAATTCCCATGTAAGCTCCCAGTTACTGCTATGTGCAGCTGTTTTTACTAGGGCTATGCTGCTTCTGTAAGAGTCATGTCAATTAAATTTGTACTAGCATTGTGCATACTGTAGTGGTCTATTCACTGTGCCATGGAGTGCAGTCTAAATTAACTCTAATTAGAGTAATGATTTCTTACCAGGCCCAATTTATATGATAGGGGACATAACACTAGTGGGCAAAAATATCACCAAATCTGAATGAAGTTATAAATCAAATAAGTAATCCTGTTGTTGCTATGGTCTGTGCTAAATCAGCAGCATATGGCTGAGGACTCTCTAAAGCAGATAGGGCTTTATTTACTATGAAGCGCTTTTCAAAGCCACCATATCTACAGGGTCATTGAAATGTCAGCTTTGAAAAGTGCCGCATAGTAAATTTAGCCCATGGTCTTGATTTTCCTTTTGGACCCAAGACACCACAAATCATACCCTTCATGGACACCACTGCTGATGTGGGCACCAGGGCACCACTTCTGATTAGTGTGTATGACCATTTAATTGTAACAGATACATAAACTCCATACAGCATACAATCACCATAGTTGAACATTTGCAGTAGCATTAGTCATACTGAAGAGCTCAGTGGCCTTCCACATGTCACTGCCATAAGTAGCAACCTTACCAGCAAGTCAGTTTGTCATCTTTCTGCCCTGCTAGGGCTACCCTGGTCAATTGTAAGAACTGTTATTGTGGAGTGGAAATGTCTAAGAGCAACAACAGCTCAGCAGCAAAGTGGGAGGCAGCACAATCTTATAGGCTAGGACCACAAAGTGCTGACAACGTAAAAAAAAAAAAAATCAACTGTCCTCAGTTGCATCACTCTATAACAAGTTACTTCTGGAAGTAACGCCAGCACATGACCTGTTATTCAGGAGATTCATGGATTGCGTCCCCATAGCCAAGCAGCTACACACAAGCCTCAGATCACCATGCACAATGCCTAATGTCAGTTGGACTTGTGTAAAGCACACCACCATTCAAGTCTGAAGCAGTGAAAACACATTCTCTGGAGTTACGAATCACGTGTTGCCATCTTGCAGTCTGGCGGATGAATCTGGTTTTGGTGGCTACAAAGAGAACACTTTCTCCCCAAATGTGTGCTGCCAACTGTATCATTTTGTGGAGGAGGAATAATGGTCTGGAACTGTTTTCATAGTTTAGTCGGGGTCCCTTAGTTCCAATGAAGGGAAATCTTAATGCTACAGTATACAATGACCTTCTATAGAATTGTGTGCTGAAAATATGGTTTGCTGAATTTGATGTAGAGAACATAACTGGACTACACATAGGCCCTGACCTCAACCCCATTGAAAACTGACTGCAAGTCAGGCCTTATCACCCAACATCAGTGCACGACCTTACTACTTATGGTTGAATGGATGTGATACCCCACAGTCATGTTCCAAATTCTAGTGGAAAGCCTTCTAAGAAGCGTGGATGATTTTATAGCAGCAAAGGGGGGACCAACTCCATATTAATGTAGCGCTGGCGCCGGTGGCCGGCAGCGCAAGTAAAAAGGATCACAGTGAAACTATGCAGAAACTACATCTCCCAGACTGCCTTGGAGTAAGACAGTGCTCAAAGAGACACGCAGAGGCTGTCAGGGGCGGGGAAGACTGGGCGTGGAGTGGGGGAAGCAAGGAATGGAATGCTTTTGTCCAGACAAGGAGAGAGGGAGGAAGCAGCTGCAATGACTGGAGAGTACGGTGAGGAGAGTCACAGCACAGACCCCAGCTGAAGGGGAGAATTCCAGTCTGATGGACCAGGGAGCCTAAAGAGGATAAAGCATTTCAAAACATCACTTTGGATCCACTGAAGAGAGTTTGCAGAGACAGACACACACTGTGGAGACATGTGAGATAAGTACCCTGAGTGGCAGCTATTTACAGTGTTATGTTTCCTGATAAAGACTGAGATTGCTAGTAGAGCGAAGACTAGGGAAACCTGGTGGACTAGCCCTGAAGAAATATTGTATTCTGGGCATGTGTTTAGCACTAAAGACTAAGGCCCTCATTCAGAGCCGTACGCTCTGAGCAGAGCGCACGCTCTGAATGAGGGCCGGGCTCCATTTTCATGGAGCGTCCTCCTGGACACTCGTATAGCTGTGGGTCACCACCCACAGGCTATACGAGCGTGCATTGTGATGGTCGCGATGGTCGAGACCATCGCGACCATCGAATTTGCGAGCCAGAGCCTGCGGTTGAGGTTTTCAACCGCAAGCTCCGGAGTGATTTTGGCTCTATCAGAGCCAAAATCACTCCCACTGACATCACTAGTGATGTCAGTGGGCCGGCTTTAGACGGGAGGCGTTCCCGTGGGAACGCCCCCGTCAGGGAGGCACGCCCCTGGCACGCCCACCAAAGGGGGCGTGCTGTCAATCAACATTGACAGCACGCCCCCTTTGATCGGACACAACGAGCGAAGGACTTTCCTTCGCTCGTCGCGTCTGGCGCATGCGCACGCTCAGTCCATAACATGCTCAGTCCATAACATCGACCCACTTGCGAGCGGACAGCCGCTCGCGAGTGGGTCTGAATCAGGCCCTAAGTAGAAAGGTGTGATTTCATCACCAATCAGCAGTGGCGTAACTAGGGTATTTGGAGCCCAGGGCAAATTTGAATAGGGAGCCCCCCCCCGGGCAAAAAAAAATGGCCGTGGTCACTTAAAAATGGGTTGTGTCAACATGACACACCCCTTTATTTTCACACTGAACATTCCTATCCATATGCACCTTAACCCCAGTAGTACCCCTTATACAGTACCCCCAGTATGCAGTTGTGGTCCCTCTTATGCAGGCCCATAGTAGTGCCCCTTATACAGTATCCCCAGTAGTGGTCCCCCTTATACAGCCCCCAATTAGTTCCCCTTACTCAGTAACCCCAGTAGTGCCCCCCCCAAATGCAGTGCCCCATGTAGTGTTCCCCCTTATGCAGTGCCCCCAGTAGCAGTCCCCACAATGCAGTGCGCCCAGTAGTGGTATCCCCTTATGCAGTGCCCTTTATATAGTGCCCCCAGTAGTAGTCCCCCCCCTATGCACTGCCCTTTATATAGTGCCCCCAGCAGTAGTCCCCCCCATGCAGTTTTCCCAGTAGTGGTCCCCCTTATGCAGGCACCCAGTAGTGATCCCCCCTATCCAGTGCCCCCTGTAGTGGCCTATTATTGCCCCCAGTAGTGGTCCCCCCACTGCAGTGCCTCTAGTAGTAGGCCCCTTTTATAATGCCCCCAGTGGTAGTTCCCCCCCCCCCCCCGCAAGTAGTAGTCCCCAGTAGAGGTTCCCCCTCCCGATTAAGTGCCCCCAGTAGTAGCCCCCCCCAGTAGAGGTTCTCCCAATAATGGTCCCCCCAGTAGTAGCCACCCCCCTCCCCCATTGTGCCCGAGTAGTGCAGATAGGTTTAAAAAAATATATATATATATAAAAATATACTTACCTGAATCCACGCTGCTGCTGCTCCAGTCTTCGACACCGCTCCCGCCGCCGCTGCCCGCCAGTCCTCCCGGGCTGGCGCGCTCAGCATTATGGGACAGACGTCATGATGTCATGACGTCCATCCCATTACACACTGCAGGAGCCGGACGGAAGCCCGGCTCTTGCAGTGGGTGCTGCAGCAGTCAATGAGAGTCTATCTGACTCTCATTGGCTGCTGTTTAACATACGCATCGCCACCAGCGCTGGCGGTGATGCGTGTGTTATGCACAGCCTGAGCCCGCCTCCTAGCGCTATTGGGCAAGCGCTCAGGGGGAGGGAACGGCTCAGCTGTGCAGCACAGGACCGGCGCTGGAAGCCTAGCGCCGGTCCTGTGTAAATGTGTAGCGCTGACCGTACTCATTGCGGTCGGCGCTACACTGGCTAACTAGGGTGGGCAGGCCGGTACCGTGGCCGGCGGCGCCCCCCCATGCCACCGGTCCCACGGCACCCAGGGCACGCACCCCACTCGCCCTGCACTAGTTACGCCACTGCCAATCAGTTTGTGGAACTACAAGTCCAAGCTTTGTTGGAAGTGACAAGAAGGAAGGAGGAACTTTGATAAAGTTATTTGTTCATGTGTTTGACATTCAAGTGGAAATCCTTAAGGTACAGCTTTCTCCAAGTATACAGCATGCAGAAGATAATGTGCTGCAACTCATTAGTGCACTATAGATAGTGGGGTCTAACGCTGAGTGTGCTATGTGTGATATTCCAGTGTGATGCTGCTTTTGATTGCATAGGCCTGTGTATTATTTGTACTCGGAAGGAAGGTTTTATAACCGAAAGACAGAAAAGACAATGTGTTATGTTTGTTTTTGATTAATGCTGTATATGCCCTTTAGATGTTTGGATACACAACTGACTGTACAATTTATCTTTATATGCCTATTTTGTATATGGTTATATTTGTTTATCTTACCAAATATTTTTTATATAAAACCACAAAAAGCAATAGCAATCCCAAACCCATTAATAAATGTGCCAGGGTGGCTTTTGCAACATATCTGTGATACATTACTGTGGTGTTGGTGGCCTAAGTACATGTTGGGCAGGGGGTTCCCCGAGTCTCCCCCTGGTGTTCCTGACCCTGAACACTCCCCAGAAGAGCACTTTCTATGAAGATTCGGGTGGAGGCACTGAAATTAAGAGAACCGCATGGAGTGAAGCATTGCAAGGAGAGTATCTTTAAATACAGCCCATTACCTAGGAGACCCAGGTAAAGGGGTGTTACATTAATGACCCTGATCTTTGTTCCAAAAAAACATTTGGTTTCGATGTTCGGTGTTTAAATAACTTTGATCATGTAGTATATTGTATATTTTCCTGTAAATATAGTTCTTGCATATTTCATGGCGCAGGAAAATTATGAATAATATTCATACAGGATGCAAAGAAACACTGAAAAATCCAGACTGGGTTGTCGATTACAGTGATTCCCTTCTCCCCGACACATTACACAAATATACCTTATAGCCGATAGGCAGAGAGGATCTAACTCACATGCTTCAATTGTGTACTAAACTCAAACTAAGCCACTGGGCAGCTTCCGCTACCTGCTTCTCAAATGCAGCCATGCAGTGTGCAGCTGCAGTAGCACACCGATTGGCTGATGGCCCTATATAATCTACAATCAGGATGCAGGAGATGATAACGTTCAGCTAAATTTCAGTGGGCCTGATTCAGACCCGCTCGCAAGCGCTTGAGCGCTCGCGAGCGGGTCGATGGTGCGCTCTGCGCATGCGCAGCACGCGCACCGCACGTGCGCAAGCCCCGGAGCGAGAGAGAAAATCTCTCGCTCCGTGGCTCACTACAAAAGGGGCGGCTGTCGATGTTGATCAACAGCTCACCCCGTTTTGTAGGCGTGGCGGGGGGGTGGCTTCACAAATGGAGGCGTTCCAAAGCGAACGCCTGCCGTTTGTGGGCGGCCCCACTGACATCACCAGTGATGTCAGTGAGAGAGCTTCCGGCTCTATTAGAGCCAGAAGCTCTCTGGGGCTTGCGGCCACGAGACCCTACCACAAGGGTCTCGTCGCAAGCCCGATGGTCGCGATGGTCTTGACCATCGCAACCATCATCCTGGCCGCTCGCAATAGCTGTGGGTGGTCACCCACAGCTATGCGAGCGGCCAGAAGGCCGCACAAAAATAAAAAAACCCACATTCAGAGCGAGCACTCGTTCAGAGCGTCTGTCTCTGAATCAGGGTCAGTGTTTTAAAAGTCTCTTTATACTGCACGGAACACTCATTTTACACATAATAAAGAATGCTTCACACTCGGGGTGTTGTCATAACATTATTATTTGTGCCTGGTTTGCTTTGGCCAGTGGGTGCAGGGGTAATGGGTTAAATTAAGTAGTAATATTGTTCTTCACTGTGGAACTACAGGTGCCAGCAAACCTGCCCTGCGGCACTTTTAGAACTAGAAGTGCCAGCAGGCCGGCAGCATCTGTACCCCCAATGTGAGAAAAATATTAAACAAAATACAGTACACACATACAACGAATTTTGTAATCCTTTATTACACATTCATGCACTGACTCACCCACACTCACAATACATACTTACCTACTACCTAAAGAAAATCGGTCCCCTTATCCAGGTAGTTCAAAGGTCTTGGTAAATTGACGATACCCCAAGGACATGAACCAGACTGTGCCCGGGGCCACCCGATATGAAGAAAGGTCAATCGGAGTCAGCTCCATTTACTTCAATGGAGAGGCGTTGAATGCCTGAGACAATCAACGGTTTCCATGGCTAATTGGCTGAGAGCGGCCGCTTCTCCTTTGAAGTGAATGGAGCTGATCGCGAATGACCATGACATTTCGGGTGACTTGCTGCATGTCCGTGGGATCTGGTTAATGTTTGGGAGGGGAGACCCAATTTTTTTTCAGGGGGGGATGTCCCCACTTTCTGAGGATTGCCAGCCCTGGGTTGACCAGTTTGTGGCTGGTTAATGCTTTGGCAGCAGGACCCCATGCTGTGTGTTCTCCTGCTTTGGCATTACCACCCGGGCTGGTTCAGCCTGGTGCTGGTTAATGGAAAATAAGAGGAATCCCACGCCAGTTTTTCTCCCGATTTCCCATGACTAAACCAGGATAAAGGTTCCAGTGCTGGATCTAGGGGCAGTCCCCAAGCCACTTTATTTATTTTTTTAATTATTTAGCTGCTTTTAAGCCTAAAAAGCATGCACAGATCATAGTGATCTCTGCATGCTTCTTTTTTTATATGTTTCATTTAGTTTATTTTCGATTTCGAATGTTATTACACCTGCCAAATCTTACTAACATCTAATTCGATTTCAAAATAAAAATTACATGTTAGTAACTGAGCATTCTTGGCAGTGTTTTATACAGTCGATTATCAGTTTATTAAAATCGACATAAAAATGTATTCAAAAATCAACCGTTAGTAAATATATGTCTCTTGACTTTATGAACTTTCGATTGTCAATGTCCCACAATATCTATACTTTGCTCTCTTGACAATACCATGCATAATACATGAGATTGACTGGGGATCCAACTTGTGTCTCCTTTCTTTAGGTATATGGGCATATGTTATACACACAGAGATGATTGACACTTGGCTTTTTCCTGGATTACGTCTCCAATGGTGTTTTACTTTTAACTGCCACTGTAGGTGCTTGATTTTTGAGGTATACTGCTGTTAGGACTGCTTCTTCCCAGAATCTCCTATCCAGACACACATTACTTAACATAGCTTGTGCTTTATCAACAATTGTTCATTTTGCCCTTTCACTCACTCCATTCTGTTCAGGCGTGTAGGCATTTGTTAGCGTTGAATGCCTTTCCTCTTAAAAAAAAAATACTTAGTTCTTGCTAATATTCTCCACCGTTGTCAGACATCAACACTTTTATTCTTTGCCTGCTTGAGTTTCTGCTAACTCTTGTATTCTGCAATTTTGCTGGTTACTGCACTCGTGGCTTTCAGGAAGTATACATGAGGCATCCTTGTAGCGTCATCTATAAGTGTCATAAGATAGCGGTTCCTGCTCACTAACTCCACCTCCATTGGTCCACAAACATCTGTGTGCACTAATTCCAAAGGTGCCGTAGCTCTGGACACTGACTTTGAAAGGGGTCAAAGTGTTTGCTTCCCCTTTATGCAAATTTCACATTCTGGTCTTCTTGTATTGTTCACTGACATCCCCATCACCATGCTGTCTAGAAGTTTCTGTACGTTGTTGTATCCTAGGTGACCCAGTCTCCTGTGCCATAGTTTTGCAGACTGGTTGGAATCTGCAGCCGCCATCACACAAGGATTACATCAGTCATTGTGTGAGTCACGTTTTTTTTTATATTTTCTTAACTATGGGGTTACAGGTGCCAGGAAGACTACTGTGCTGGCACTTATGGCTCTTCAGCTGCCAGCCAGCCTCATACACCAAACCTCAATAAGCAATACGGCGTAAGATGCCTGGCGCGAATGAGCCTTGCCAAGCCATTTAGCAGAGCAACTTTTTCTTTAAATTTGCATCTTATTAGCATGCAGCGAAACACCACTGTACCAGTTACGCTGAGCTGCAGCTTTAACCGCACAGGAATTACTTTAAAATATGTACAACGTTGCAAATGAAGCACAACGGTACTTTCCATGAAGAAAACCACAGCCGCTGCATTGTAGCACTTGTATACAGATTCAGACTCATTCAAACATAGACATACAAGTATTGCATATCTGTAGTAGAGCAAACTCGTCAAGCAGTTTCAGATTGTTTTTGTGCGACTAAAACTGCGTACACACCTATAGATATAACTGTCCAATCCGTGGGATGGAAAACCTGGTAATGTATGGGAGCAAATAACAATAGAAATTAGTTACCAGGGTGAAAGGTCCAAAACCTGGAGTGGCCTGTGGATGGAGCCCTCCCTCTTCTCACATCCAGTGCTTCTATCACAAATATATTATATATATATATATATATATATATATATATAGACACATATATACTTCACATGGAGTAAAGTCACATAGTTATGATCAATGGTCAACACCATTCATGGGAATACATATACTAAGCAGCTGGTTCCCTCCCTGCGCTGAAAACTCTTTCAGAGTATACACTGGAGGGTGGGCAACTTAAGTACAGCAAAGCCACTTTGTGTAAGGGACTCCAAATTGCCTCTTTTTCCTGCCAGTAGTGAAACTGACTGTCTGACATGCCTATTTGGATGCTATCCCTAAAATAGTCATCCACCATTCTCTGAATGGTGACCGTGTCAGACAAAGTCGCGGAAGACATGTCACTCATTATAGCCAGTTATTTCAGACCCAACCAGATGTCATGAGGTTTTGCTGACTGATCTGCATCACCACCAGCAGTGGGTCTCTTCGACACGCACTTGCTGAATGTCAAAAATGTCCAGAAATCTTTCGGGCCACCGAGAGCATCTCCTGCACGCCCCTGTCAATTTTTTAAAAAAATGTTGCACCACCAAATTCATTGTGTGAGCAAAACATGGCATGTGTTCGAATTCGTCCAGATGTAATGCTCACACAATATTGTTGGCATTGTCAGAAATCACAAATCCCAAGGAGAGTCCAAGTGGGGTAAGCCATATTGCAATGATTTCCCTGAGTTTTTCGAAGAGGTTCTCAGTGGTATGCCTCTTAGTGAAACCAGTGATACACAGAGTAGTCTGCCTCTGAATGAGCTGGCGTTTGTTAGATGCTGCTGCTGCTGCTGTTTGCACAGTTGGAGGCAATACACCTACCCAGTGGGCTGTCACAGGCATGTAATCTTTAGTTTGCCCTGTCCCACTTGTCCACATATCTGTGTTTAAGTGGACAGTGGGCACAACGGCATTTCGGAGGACATTAATTAAGGTTTTTTTTAATGTCCTTGTACAGATTGAGACTTGCTATTCTAGAGAAGTGGAATCTAGAAGGGACATGGTAGCGGGGACACAGGAACTCCATTAACTGTCTAAAACCCTCTGCTTTAATGTCGGATACTGAATGCACATCTAATACCAGCATAGCTGTTATGGGGTCAGTAATAACTGGGGGATCAATTTGTTGCATTGAAGTTTAACCTGCAGTCTCTGCATTTCTTACCATTCCTCCTAGGCAGAACGCTAAGTGTTTTCTAACGCTGCGTGTTTTCCGTAAGTCTACCTCTACCATTTTTATTTTATATTGCTGTATGTACCTTTGTAACCATTCTTTTCTCTGTAACATTCTTTTTTAAGCATTGTACTACCTTTTGTGTAAATAAAGTATTCTTTATTAGTTTATTTCATATATGCTCCGAAACCTCTTCTTTGAAGAGATTATTGGTGACGCTACACATATTGTTAAGTACGGGAAGCAGATGGTTGGTCTCAGCGAACTGTGTGGTCGTCTGGGATGCCGAGTCTGCGCAATTGTGGAGAGCATAAGCAACAGATTAACTGTGTGGGAATCTTGTTGCTGAGCCTGTGCAATTATTGGGATAATAGAGGACCGGTGGCCTCTTTACATTGTTTCCATCGGTGGTGGCAGTTTCGTAAGTAAGGTATTTGTATTACGCCGCTCTGCCTACAGCAGAGGTGCACACCCCCACGTCAAGGATACTGGGTACAGGTCCCTGACAAATGTGGACAATAATAAATAAATTTGTCACGAACCCGGGTTGACTCACAGATACAACAATCTGGATCAACTGGTTGTGACGCCGGCGCACCGCGGTCAATTACCAAGATACACGTTTCTTCTGCCACCACGCAGACGGTTCTCCAGAGGTCTGCGATCTCCCACCAGATTAATAATAAATCACATTCAAATTACACACAAATATGTACCGTGGGCCTATCCATACACGCAAGTTCAATAAGAATCACTGAGAATATACTAGATTAAATGTGTTTAATCCAAAAAATATTTTCAAGGCTTAGTTACAAAAATATTAATAAAATGACAAACAGATTATAATGCAAATATTTTCTTAAAAAATAAAAGAGAAAACTCAGAGTCCCTAAGACAACTCACAATAAACTTCTTAGCACTGCTGATGGGGTGGGGGATCTCACCCACAAGAATATCCTGATGCACTCCCAGAACTGACGTCCGGGCAGCACAGACGGTGTAATGGTTGCGTTACTGCCTCACAGCAATAAGGTCATGGGTTCAATTCCCACCATGGCCCTAACTGTGTGGAGTTTGTATATTCTCCCTGTGCTTGCGTGGGTTTCCTCCCACATTCCAAAAATATACAGGTAGGTTAATTGGGTCAGAACAAAATTATGTGTGTATGTGAGCATGTGATAGGGAACATAGATTGTAAGCTCCACTGGGGCAGGGACTGATGTGAATGGCCAAATATTCTCTCTGTAAAGCGCTGCGGAATATGTGTGCGCTATGTACATAACTGGTAATAAATAAATAATCCACTGTGCAACTGGGTGTTTGCTGTCATACTTGTTTGCCAATGCAATGGATTGTGTGATAGTCAATTGTATGGTTGAACTTAAACTACTAAAAGTAGTCTTCTTCCTGGTCCCCTTCTGGGATGAAGATCCACTCATAGCAACAGCAGCAGCAGCAGGCGTAACACTCAAGGAACAATGAATAGGAGAGGAGTCAGTCCTTATGATATTGGATGCAGGACTACTTCCGAGGATATTGATGATGATGCAGGTGTTGGTTGTGGAGACTGCAGGCACTTGGATCCAGATAGAAGGGAGCAGCTAGGTAACACAGGACTCATTGTTGTTAATTTTTTGTCCAACAAGTTTCTATACCCTTTCCAATTTGATGAATGCGCTGCAAGTGACGTAACAGGGAGGAGGTTTCAAGATGGTTAAGGTCCTTACCTCTACTCACTGTTACATGGCAATGGTTACAAATGGCTTGGCAAAGGTTGTCCGGATTTGGGTGGAAATGATTCCACACATGAGATGTGGATTTTTTGGTCCTTTGCCCAGGCATGGCAACAATGGGATTTTTCCCACCATGGGTAACAACTGTTACCTGATTTACAGTTTTACACAAACATCCTCGCCATCAACATCCTCATCATCAACATCCTCATCATCCTTGTTGTTACTGCCAACTACATAAATATCCTCCTCGTGCAATTCCACAGAAGCATCCTCGATTTCTACGTCAGCATGTTGACTTGTGCTGCTCATCCCCACATTTGCAGAGGGCACACAAATGGTGGAAGGAGGATCCTCTTCAAGTACAGTATTAGAAAGGTCAGGCTCACACATGGCAACCGCAGAAACACTTAGACTCGCCTCTGGGATTTGTGATTTTTCGGAGCACACAGTTGGTTCCGGGGTCTTACTTGTCTTAACAATTTTACATTTTTTTGTACCTCTCCTACAAGCAGAGGGGCTTAGATCATCACTAGAACCACCAGTCATAAATAATAAGGGCCAATGCCTTATCCTTTCCTTGCCACTTTGTGTAGTGAATGGTATATTGTCAATTTTTTGTTTCTCTAAAGCTGACTTAACTTTAGATTTTTTTTTCTATAACACACACACACATTTTTTATTTTTTTTTCTCACTGGTGGTGTGGCTAATACGCAATTCCGCGCACACAAAAACATTTTTTATATTCTCACTGGTGGAGTGGGTAACAGCCACATGCACACACAAAAAATTATTTTATTTTCTCACAGGTGGTGTGGCTAACACGCACACACAATTTTATTTTATTTTTTCACTGGTGGTGTGCCTAACACACACACAGAAAAAATTGTTTTTATTTTCACACTGGTGGTGTGGCTAATATGCAATTACGCACACGTAAAAAATAGTTTTTATTTTTTTACACTGGGAGTGAAGTAGAGCACCCCTGATGGACAGAGCAGCCCCTGTACAACACAGCAGAACAGCCAGCTAGCCCCTATGGACAGGACAACAACCAGCCAGCCCCTATGGACAACAACCAGCCAGCCCCTATGTGCAGGACAACCCCACCAGCAACAGCCAGAAGACCCTATGGATAACTGCCAGCCCCTATGGACAGGACAACCTCAAAACAGCCAGCCCCTATGGACTACAGCCAGTCATACTGTGTTCACCAAGTCATCATATCATTTAATAATAATGTAAACTCTTATGGGCAGGGCCCTTGCAAACCTGTGCTTTCATGTGTGCATTTATTTTGTTTTCTGTGCGCCCTGATTTATTTGTGTCCTATTTCCCCACTGTCTGGTAGTGTGGAGCACTGTAGCGTCTTACTAATCTATAACAATTATAATTTGTACAGCAGGTGTCTATGAAGAAGGAATTATCACTGTTGGCTTACAAACCTCCCAACTTTAGGAAGTTTCCAAATCGCCATGTCCCCAATGGGTGATTTTATTATAAAAATACAATTTGTTTTAACGCCTCCTAACAAATCGGTACAATAGTGGAACAACTGGACATTCCCCTGGAAATTGGACTGTACCACTGTACTCACAGTTGGGAGGTATGGTCTCAGGAAAATGTCCATGTATTACTGGATGGTTCCTTCCATGCAGAGTTGGCCACAAATTGAGTGCATTTTGGTGTCAAAAAAGTGTACACAAAACCTGAGCATTTGCACCAATTAGGGCCGGACTGGCCATCGGGCACTTCCGGCCAATGCCAGAAGGGCCGATGGCCAGATTTGCCGGTCTGATGGGCTGACGCAGATCCTAGACGTGTCCCTCACGGGAAAACGGGAATGACACGTCCCGTTTCCAGGAGCCGTGACCAGCTACACCCTCCTTCCCCTAAACGCCGCAGCTTGATTGATTGGGGTGGCCTGCCAGCATAATCGCAGGACCCAGTCTGCACATGTGCAGAACGGGTACTGCGCATGCACAGACGCCTAACCATCGGAGATGAATATTCATCATACTGTAGGATGAGCGTACATCTCTGAATCAGGCCCAATATCAACATTTATACCGACTGGGTTCACCTCTTGCCACGGCCGCATTATTGCGTGATGTCATGACGCGGCCGCGGTTTGAGGATGGCTTCTGCACACACATCGCCGCCGCGCGGCAGCGATGTGTGTGTTAATCAGCAGCCAATGAGAGTCAGACAGACTCTCATTGGTTGCTGCGCCCACTGCAAGAGCCGGGCTGGAGCTCACTCATGAGCTCCGCCTTCCGGCTCTTGCAGTGGGTAATGGGAGAGATGTCATGATGTCTCTCCCATAATGCAGAGCATGCCAGCTCAGGAGGCGGTGGAAGCTGTGGCCGGAGTGTGGATTCAGGTATGTATCTGCACTTCATCGGAGGGGGGGGCACCACTACTGGAGGCACTACTGGGGGGCACTTCTACTGGGGACTACTATTGGAGGGGCTACTGCTACTGCTGGGGGCACTGTATCAGGAGGGGGGACCTCTACTGGGGACTACTACTGGGGGGAGGGGCTTCTACTGGGAGCACAATATAAGGGGCTTACTACAAGGGGCACTGCACTCCCTCCGACCAATACTGGGGGCACTGAATAGGGGGATCACTACTGGGGGCCTGCATAAGGGGGATCACTACTGGGGGCACTGCATAGGGGGGACCACACCTGGGGGCACTGTATAAGGGGCACTGGATAGAGGGATCACTACTGGGGGCCTGCATAAGGGGGACCACTATTGGGGGCACTGCATGGGGCGGACTACTACTGGGGGCACTATATAAAGGGCACTGCATAGGGGGTACCACTACTGGGGGCATTGCATTGGGGGGACTACTACTGGGGGAACTATATAAAGGGCACTGCATAAGGGGGACCACTACTGGGGGCACTGTATAAGGGGAACTAATGGGGGCTGCATAAGGGGGACCACTCCTGGAGGCATTGCATACTGGGGGTACAGTATAAGGGGAATTAATGGGGGGCTACATAAGGGGGACCACGACTGGGGTACAGTATAAGGTTCACTACTAGGGGGCTGCATAAGAAGGACCACAACTGGGGACATTGCATACTTGGGGTACTGTATAAGGGGCACTACTGGGGTTAAGTAGTGTTCCCGCTAGGCTGTTTTAGCGGGGCGCGACACCCTGCCCTCCTTCTGGAGGGCAAAAAGCACCCTGCCCTCCAGAAGGAGGGCAAAAAATGCCCTGCCCTCACAGCCTGCGGATGCTGTCTTCACCCGAGGGTCGCAGTGTCTCGCGGGTGTGGAAATGTGCAGTGACCCAGTCACTGCCGGAGAATAGACGCTTGGCGCATGCGGGGCACTATATAAGGGGGCTGCCCAGCGTGTCCGTAGGTGCCGGGCACGCCCCCAAGAGTGATGAAAAGGGGACGCGTCTTATAGACATGCCCCCTTTTCAGGCACGCGCGCCTTTGGTGTGCACACAGAAGTGCCTTCTCTAGCTCGAGCGCCCTGCCTGCCACCGAGCTAGAGTGAACACTAGTTAAGGTGCATATGGAAAGGCATGTTCAGAGTGACGAGAAAGGGGTGTGTGTCATGTTGACACGCCCCATTTTTAAGTGACCACATCCATTTTTTTGACTCACACATAGGGGGGGGTCTCCATTTTTAAATTTGCCCAGGGCTCTAAATACCCTTGTTACACCACTGCTTGTATGTTTTTCTAATATTAATTATATTTGTATGAGCATAGACTAAGAAGTGGGAGGGGTCATGAATAGTAAGGGGAGGAGTCTTTGCCTGGAGCCAGACGCTGACACGAGGTGGGCCTGTGTGCTCTTGAAATGCCAGGGCCTCTTTTTAGTCCCAGTCCGGCCCTGGCACCAATATACAATAAAGTACACCAGCCTTTGCCAATTCAGGCCCTGATTCAGAGCCGGACGCTCTGACAGAGCGCTCGCTCTGAATCAGGGCTGTCCCTCTTAGTGTTTGGAGCGGCCTCCTGGCCGCTCGCATAGCTGTGGGTGACCACCCACAGCTATAGCGAGCAGCCAAAAAGATGGTCGCGATGGTCAAGACCATCGAGCTTGCGACGAGACCCTTGTGGTAGGGTCTCGTCTGCCGCAAGCCCAGGAGTGCTTTTGGCTCTATCAGAGCCAAAAGCACTCCCACTGACATCACTAGTGATGTCAGTGGGGCCGGCCCCAGATGGTAGGTGCCTCCGTCTGGGTAGCCACGCCCCCGGCACCATCGACAGCACGCCCCCTTTGATGAGACACTACGAGCGAAGGAAAGTCCTTCGCTCGTCGGGTCTCGCGCATGCGCACGACGGAGCTCCCTCCATCGTGCGCATGCGCAGTGGGGACCATCGACCCACTTGCGAGCGGACAGCCGCTCGTGAGTGGGTCTGAATGAGGGCCAATGTGATCTCCTGCATGAATAGTGAAAACTGACTGAGGACACTGCCTGTCCAGGGAGGATCAATTTCTTCAGAGTTGCAAAGAAATCATATAGGTAAGAAAATACTTATTCACATGCTGTGTTTATTCTCTGTTGAGAGGAACTGGGGGCATATCCATCAGCTCCCGGAGCGGTGGGCATGTCCATAGCATGATGAAAACAAGGAGACCAGCTTGCGGGCATAGCATTTCACACAAGGCCACACCCCTTGCCACAAAGCCACACCCACTTTTTTGGCGTGCACACATAGGGCCTCTTTCATGTTTTTTTCCAGGGACACTTTAAATTCCCAATCCGCCCCTGCTCCCGTACCATAAATTACCTTTGCAAGAATACTCCTTCCCAGCCACGTACCCTGAAAATGTACATACCATCAGGATATGTCTCACTTTGCATAGCCTGTACTTACATGTCACCAATTTTTTGAGCATTTGGAGTACGAAAATATGCAAAACCCCCTCCACAAACAAGCATACATTTATCCCTCTATCAGGCCCAATAAATGTAATTATTATTGCTGTAGTTCATGATACTGAACAACGATTTGATGTTTACATGTTATCTATGGGTAGTTATTATAGCTCACATATCTTTTCAGATGATCCTATCATATATGATGAGAGGCTGCGATCAGAATGGAGAAGAGCTGAAATGAGGAATCGATAGCAAAATGCTAGATGCAGGAGCCGATCTCCACAGCATCATGGGCGCTCACAAACCATGAGAACATAGCCTGCTCTACATTCTGGGCAATCTGAAAGCATTATGACTCTACCAAACCCCAGCCCTGGGCCAAGTCAGCCTCTCCCACACCATCAGTTACTTGCTGAAAATTGGCAGAATATCTTAGCCAATCATTGGACATTACAATATGAAAATTGGCAGAATATCTCAGCTGCTTGTTGGACATTACAATTTGAAAATAGGCAAAATATCTCGGCCGGCCGTTGACGAACAATTCAATAGACTTCCATGCCACATTATCACCAAGAGTGAAACCGGGGGAATGCTGTTCAATTTGTGTATTGGATTATGACAATGGGGAGTAGGTTACAGGTTTACCTTGCAGACATCTATTCCATCCCCTCTGCATTGCACAGTGGATCCAAGTAAGGCAGAATTGTCCTCTGTGCCGCAGCCTGTGCTTTCCACAGAGAACATGGAGAGACCAATGTTGTATCTTTTGAATTCTAAAGGAAACAAAGCAGTAAATATTGGCATTACACCAGGCTGGTGAAATACCGAACAGACTTCTTGCCCTGGGCTCAATTAGAACTGGCCTTGTCCGATTCATCTTAAATTGCTGCTTAATAAAATTGCAGAATTCCAGCTATTCCTGCCTTTACTGCTTCTTCAAGTTCATCTCAATTTGCTGCTTAATGAGACTGCAGCATCCCACATACTCTTGTATTTACTGCTTCTTCAAGATCATCTCCAGTTGCTGCTTAATCAGACTGCAACATTCCACCTATTCCTGCATTCGCTGGTACTTCAAGTTCATCTCAAATTGCTATTTAATCAGACTACAGCATTTTTTCTATTCCTGCATTCACTGCTAATTCAAGTTCAACAGGGTTCTCCTTAATCAGACTGCAGCTTTCCACTAATTTCTGCATCATCTCAAATTGCTGCTTAATCAAATGGAAGATTTCCACATATTCCTGCATTCACTGCTTCTACAAGTTCATTTCAAGTTGCTGTTTAATCAGACTGCAGCATTTCACCCACCTATTCCTGTATTTTACGCTAATTCAAGATCAACCAAAATTGCTCATTATCCCAAGTTGCTGCTTAATCATATTGAAGATGTTATATTCTAGGGATGTGCGCCGGACCATTTTTGCCGGATTTGGATTTGGTTCTAATTCGTCGTCCGGCTTTGGATTTGGATTTGGATTTGCCAAACTGCGGTGACTGGCTTTGGATTTGGATTTGGTTTTTTTTACAAAAATTGACAAAAAAAGCTAAAATCACATAAATTGGTCTTTTTTTTCTTCCGAGAGTATTATTAACCTCAATAACATTCATTTTCAGTCAATTTAGACCATATCACAGCTTATAATATTGTTTTCAACATTATTGGCCAAAGGTTGCAGTGAGCTGACTGGTTACTAAGCGACAAAGCAGCGGCACAACGACACAGACACCACAGTATAAAGCACATCTATGACACATTGCCACACAGCAGTGGCAGAAATGAAAAGTAGTGCACCCACCCAGTGGGGTACGGCCAACAGAATCACAGTACTTGTTTACATAGTGGGCTACGGCCCAAGGAGTCACAGTGCACAATCTTATTCACATTACACCGCACATAGGGCCTGATTCACATTACACCATAAAGTAGTGTCTCTTATTTATGTTATGACACACAGTAGTGCCCCTTTTACACAATGCCCACAGTAGTGACCCTTTTACACAATGCCCACAGTAGTGCCCCTTTTACACAATGCCCACAGTAGCGGTGTCCCTTACACAATGCCCCCAGCAGTGGTGCCCCCTATGCAGTCCCCTTAGTAGCAGGGTCCCCTATGCAGTGCCCCCAGTAGAATGCCCCCCAGTAGTATGCCACACATTAGCAGGCCCCCCCAGTAGTATGCCCCCCATTAGCATGCCACCCAGTAGTATGCCCCCCCAGTAGTATGCCCCCCATTAGCAGGCCCCCCCAGTAGTATGCCTCCCCCAGTAGTAGGCTGCCCCAGTAGCAGGCCCCCCCCAGTAGTAGGCTGCCCCAGTAGTAGGCTGCCCCAATAGTAGCCCCCCTGTAGTATGGCCCCCCTGTAGTAGTAAGCCCCCCCCAGTAGTATGGCCCCCCCAGTAGTATGGCCCCCCCAGTAGTATGGCCCCCCCAGTAGCAGACCAACCCCCTAGTAGTATAGCCCCCCCAGTAGCAGGCCCCTCAGCAGTATGGACCCCCAGTAGCAGACCCCCCCAGTAGTATAGCCCCCCCCCAGTAGTATAGCCCCAGCAGTAGTATAGCCCCCCCAGTAGTATAGCCCCCCCGTAGCAGGCCCCCCCAGTAGTATAGCCCCCCCCGTAGCAGGCCCCCCCAGTAGTATGGACCCCCAGTAGCAGACCCCCCCCAGTAGTGCCCCCGGCCCTTGCACAAGTAAAAAAAAATAAAAAAATTAAAACTTACCTGTATCCCCGCTCCCGCGCCGTCCGCTCTGCTGTCACACGCTGAGGAGGGAGCCGGAAGACGGAGCTCATGTGTGAGCTCCAGCCAGCTCCCTCCGTGCAGCAGCCAATGAGAGTCTGTGTGACTCTCATTGGCTGCTGTAACAAACACACAGCTGCCGCTGGTGGCTGTGTGTTTGTGTCTGTGTAGGGCAGAGCGTTATCACAGCGCTCTGCCCTACACAATAGGAGCCCTGATGTCGGATTCTCTAGTGAGAATCCCGACATCAGGCGGCCGCCGTTCGGCCCCGAACGGGGATCCGAGTCAGGCGGTGAACACCCGAACAGGGTTCGGGTGGACTCGGATCCCCAATGTTCGGAGCGGTTCGGATTCTACAGAATGAATCCGAAATGCTCATCTCTATTATATTCCTGAATTTACAAGTAATTAAGTTAATTTCAAGTTGCTGCTGAATCATACGGCAGCATTCCACCTATTCCTGTAGTCTCAGCTTCTTTAAGTTCAACTCAAGGTGCTCCTTAATCAGACTGCAGCATTCCACCTATTCCTGCATTTACTTCTACCTAAAGTTCATGTGACGTTCCGGGATAGATCAGCTCAGGATCCTGCAAATCCCTGTGTAGTGCGACATTCTAGAACAACAAGCCCTTCTACTGGATTCCTGCAACACTTATAGGGCTCTATTTATTAACATTATTTTTACTAAAATAAAGTGAAAAAGGGTGTTTTCACACCCTTTTCACATTATTTTAGTTTCACCTGTAGTTATTACAGGGCAATTGGAGTAGAATTAGTAAAATTCTACTCCAATCCCCAGTATCACTTATTTTTAGTAAAGCAGATCGTATTTCCCATAATTGTAATGGGAAATGTGATCCGACCATAGTTACTAAAAATAAATTGTAAAAAAATACCGGGGGAAGCCCTGTGATAATCACGCCATCTGGAGGTGGCGTTATCCAGGGTCTCCCCCGGTTACCGGGCTTCCACTCTGCTCTAACGGGGAGAGCAGAGGTGGGAGCCAGTACCAGTAATCAGCTATGTGGTCTAAGCAGACCGCAAGCCTACCTGAATCCAGGGACCGGTGATCGGGCCTCCGGTGATGGCTCCTCTCCGGTCAGCTGGTCTCCCATAGTACACTGGGGCCCGGTCATCAGGTGATCGGGCCCCAGTGCAGTATGGGAGATCACCTGATCGGGAAGCCCGGAGAAGATCACCGGAGGCCAGGAGGATGCAGGTAAGTGTAATGAAGGGAGGGGGGTCGCGGGGGGAAAGGGGGGGTCGCGGGGGTCCGCGATCGCGGGGGCGGGGCTTAGCACCGGGGGCGGGGCTTAGCACCGGGGCGGGGCAGCAGCAACGGTGGGTCGGCGCATGCGCGGGCTCTTAGTCGCGGTATTTTTTCCGAAAAGAGTGCGGATGGGATCCGCAGGGACAGAGCTTTATCGCAAGCTCTGTCCCTGCAAGGGATTTATAGTAAATCCCTGTGATATTGCCTGAATTCGCAATGCGAATTCACTCGGTAATATCACTCTACAATCCGCATTCAATATGCGGATTGTAGTAAATAGAGCCCATAGAGAGATAGAAATTGGGCCAAGCGTCAGCAATCAAGGTAAAAGTGGCTGCAGTCTTCTGCTCTACAGCACAATTAATAGGGTGTTTGTTAAACCCACCTGGTCTTTGTTTAAAGGATATTTTCATCCTGGTGTATTAAGCAATAAACAATACCAATAAAGATATTTTTATATTTCTAACCTTGGCTGAGTGATTGAAAGAACTGGGAACTCTTCCCTAATAGAATAAAGGACCTCAGGGGCCAGCCAGTGTAAAACTCGTACAAACGGGTGAGATAAACACACTGGGCCTTAAGCTGAGTCACACGCCACTCTGATTAAATTCAGCAAACGAAAGTCTAATACGTGTATCCGCCCATATTCTGAGTTGCACGGATCTCTGCAACTGCACCAGCCCCAGCAGCTGTTATCACTATTATTGTGCAGGGATGTAGATCAATTACCGGCGTCCGGAATGCCGGCTGACAGAATCCTGACGCTTGAAGCCCGACCTGGTACTAAAGATAGGCATCTAAATCCCGACGCCTGTCTTTAGCAAGATGCCAAAATCCCGATGGCTGGCATCCCGAACTAAGATAAGCGGGGAATCGTAGCATGTAGCCACGGGAGGAAAGGGGTAGGTTTAGGCGCCCCCAGGGGGACTTAGTGTTAGGCACCCCCCAGGGAGGGTTAGGGTTAGGCTAGGGGGAGGGGGGGTTAAGGGTAAGCACCAACGGGGGAAAGTTTGGGGTTAGGCACCCCCCCCCGGGAGGTCTTAGGGCTAGGCACCACCCGGGAGTTTTAGAATTAGGCACCACTAAGGGAGGGTTAGGGTTGGAGGGGAGAGGGGAGGGTTAGGGTACTTACCTGCCCCAGTCAGGATCTTCATGTTTCGGCCTTCCGGTGTCTGGATTTCATCTGCCGGGAATAGATCTGACAGCATTACAGACAGATTCCATTGTGCATGCTATGTGCAGGAGATAGGATTTAAATAGGTGTCTGCTCTGCATATTCACAAATATGGTGTAAATCTTGCTATGTGCCAACGTCTTACGTGAGTATGCCCAGTTGCCATAAGTAATGCCCATTTGATGGATGGAGAGAAACTACTAAAATGTGTCCATCTCAGGATCACTCAGAGATACACAAAGATGCATATAATCTCTGCGGCACATGCGCAGTCTGTACAAAAATCGCTAGTTGTTGCCGAATTTGAACTAGTGTGTGACTCAAAGTCAGACCCACTATCTTTACACAAATTATTACAGAAAATTTATTGCACGCCCTATTTTTTTCATATTGCAATCGGCACCGGTGCTAGTTCATCATAATACAGATGATGCAGCTTTTTGTAGAATGTGAAAGACTATGCAATGTGCATACAATGTATTCTGGAGGACCAGAAGGGTATCATCACACCAAATATATAAAATATAAGTCCAGCGCCCCAATGTTTGAATGTACCAGTGCCCATATAAATGAAAGTCTTCTTATCATTCAGAAGACAAAGGAATAAAATAGATTTCACACAGTCTTCCTCACTGTTCCTCATAGAGAAAGAGACAAACTGTGTGTATAGACTGTTATCACAACATCATTGCCCCTATGTTTAATGTTATTCACAATATGATTTCTTAACTTGCATATCACAATAATATTGTCCTCCACAGTTTCATCCTCTCTAAACAGGGATGTACAGCACCATTCCTCAGCCAAATTAAAAAAGCTTTTATTGTCTATTACTATTATAATTTATTACTGTACAATACAAAACAAATAGAATAAAATCTCCCACCCATGGGGGATAGTATGCCTACCGGAGTACAGCAGAACAGTGATAATCACAGTATTCCCCTGGTGAATGTCCCAGGATAAAGGGTAATAACAGTCACAACTCCAGCTTAGTGTCCGGAGAGCTGCATCACCACAGTCCACCACTGACACGTTTCCAGCTGCTGTCTATGTCAATTTATCCTTGGACTTACATAACATATAGAGATGGTGAACACAGTGACAGCCACACAATCCTCATGGTCATATGCTGCAAAATATGATGATGTTGCCATCCCTATCTGTGCCAGATTAAAGTTCATATGGGCCTGGAGCTGAAATGTATGAAGGACCAATTGTATGTCTTCACCGAGGGTGTGACCAGCGCCATGGGAGTGTGACTGGTGATCTGGGGGGGAATGGGATTGCAATACTGGAGCGGAAGCCCGACAAGAGGAGATCCTGATGAAGGAAGGTAAGTATCTTAACCCTCCCCTCTCCCCCCTAACCCTCCCTTGGTGGTGCCTAACCCTATAATTCCCGAGGGGGTGCCTAACCCTAACCTCGCCCCCAGTGGTGCTTAACGCTAACCCCCCTTCTCCACCCCTCCCTTTAGGGTGCCTAACCCTGAGTCACCCGAGGATGTGCCTAAACCTAACCCCCCTGCCACGGCTCATACTTACCTGCCTCCGGTCTCTTAATATCGAGATGCCGGCTGTTGGGATTCTGACATCGGTATTCTGATTCATGCAGAGATAGCGGTGTCAGCATTTTGCCCAGCGGCGGGATGCCAGCGGCTGTATATATACTGCCGACATCTCGTCCGCCGGGTTATTAACTATTTCCCATCTGGGGGGAATACCAGACTTATGGGTTGTGGTCTGCACAGGGAGTGTGGCTTGTGTCATGGGGTGTGACTAGTGACTACCTTCAAAAACCTCAATCCCCCTCCCCCCTTCGCTTATATCTGTAGTGTAATGTGAGAGTCTACAAATGAACAAAAGGAAACCCCGTTAGGGATGGATAGCAATGCTCAACTGTATAACTGTTATCAATGGGTTTATTCTGATGGTAGAGTTGTCACCATTTGATGGCGGATTGCTGATGGCAGCCGCCATAGAATGGTGTGGAAGCTATGACCACCTGATATTAAAATACAGCTGAATTCAGCTGTTTAACATCAAGAGCAGCCACAGGTGGCTGTTACACATATGCAGACATGGGTTTTGTGCATACATGAACCATTGCAATGTTTTTTCATCTAATTCTTTTTATGCAATGGTTACTTACCATAACATAGAAAGTTAATGGCGGAAGCCCAGCCACCATTTGATGGCGGGCTTCTGATATCCATCCCTAAAGACCACTTGTTAAGGTGACCCTAATATGACAAAAAAGAAAAATGGCACTTAATGAAGACGTAAACTACTACTTCAACTTGTACATATATAGAATAATCAATAGTATGGCCTTGGTACAGATTATTTTTCCACATAGTTCCCATACTTGTCTAAGCATTTGTTCCAATGATACACCAAGGCATCTATCCCGGTATAGAAGAAATCATTGTCAAGCGCCTGAAGCCAAAACATGATGGCTTGCTGAACTTCACCATCTGTTGTGAATCGCCTTCCATCCAGGTGCTTCTTTAATGGTCCAAAGAGATGGAAATGACTTGAGGCCAGGTCAGGGATGCCAGGGGTGCCCTGTGCCCTGGAACTTGCACACCCCTCCCTATGGCCCCGCTAGGGTAGTCTTTAAGTAGAGAAGTCGGGAAGTCAGCATCAAAAATGGGAGGAGATGCATCTGGGGAAAAGTCCATTCAGTCTTCATGCATAAAACAGTGAGACAATGTGGCTTATGCCAAGCTAGGAACAAAGCAAAAAAGGAGCAAATTCGCATCTTGGCAAAACCGTGTTGCACTGCAGAGGAGTGTAGTATCTATATAGATAGCAGTGGCGTATCTATAATGGGTGCAGTGTGTGTGGGGCACATGGGCCCCCAGGTCCAGGGCTGCCCGCACAGCACACCCTGCAACCATATTATTTTAAACTTACCTGTCCATGGTCCCGCGGCGGGTCTCAGTGTTGCTTAGAACACCGGAAAATGGCCACCGCGGCCATTTTTCAGGTGTTCTGCACATGCACAGTAGACTCCGGACACACTCTAGTGGCCAGAGTTTACTGTGTATGCACAGAACGCTGGAAAATGGCCGATCCGGGCACACTCTAGTGCCCGGACTCTACTAATGCTCCGGTGGCTGGCCAGCTACGTCAGTTGGCTGCCGGCCACCGGGGAGAGAGGAGGGGGCCCCGCATGGTTAGTGCACACGGGCCTCCTCCTCTCTTAAGACACCCCTGATAGATAGTATATGTGCATTGTCATGTCATAGTAAAATGAGGTAGTGTACGTTCAAGGATCCTGCAGCATAGAAGGACATGTGATCAGGAAGTGGGGGGATACAGGAGAAAGTAAGAGAAAGGAGAACAGCCATGAGGAGATGATGTCTTTGTCTACCTGTAATAATGCAAGTATTACTTACAATAAATAAACTACATAAACAGCATACTTGATGAATCATTGCTATGAAGAAAGGTATATAACAACTGGCGACGAGGATAAACTTTTCATTACTCACACTCAGCTATCTTACTCACAGTCACCATGGCTGACATGCTAGATTTGATTCCTCAGTTTCTGCGTGTTGATGCTCCTAATGCTGCAGAATTATGGAGACAGTGGCTTGCAAGGTTTGATCATTTTATTGAAGCTATGGGAGTAACTACTGACAGCAAAAAGAAAAGCATGATTCTTATCAGTGCTGGCCCCAAGATTTATGAACTTTATGATACTAGGCCAGAGACAGACACTAGGGACTATACCAAATGTAGGGACTCTTTGGCTGCCTATTTTGCTCCAAAATGCAGCCTATCACATTCTAAATATATGTTCAGGACAGCTATGCAACTGCAAACTGAATTTGTTGATGCATACTGTATATTACAAGATTAAGGATTCTTGCCAGAACATGTCAGTTCCATGATGCTGAAGATGAAATTAAGCAGCAGCTAATTGCATTTGGCACATGTGGAAAGTTGCGCAGACGTGCTCTGAAATCTAAAATGACGCTGTCAGAGCTGCAGCTATACGCTAGAAGTCTTGAACTTTCAGAAACACATGCTAAGGACATGGAGAGGGGCATAAACCATACTTGCCGACAATCAGCTCCAGCCTTCCGGGAGGGAGCTGATTGTCGGCTAACAGCGAGGGGGCGGGGGCGGTCATTGGGGGCGGAGCTGGGGGTGGGCCAGCCAGTTGGTGGTACATTGGGGGTGGAGCTGGGGGCGGAGCTGCACGATCACGTCATCGTAGCTCCCCCCTCTTCACAATGCCGTTATTTTCGGCAGTGTGAAGCAGGGGGCGGGGCCGCGATGACGCGATTCAGCGCGAATCACGTCACCGGCTCCCCTGCTGCGGGGGTTTCTAATCTTTTCAGGGGGGAGGACGGGAGGGTCGGAGGCTTCCGGGAGGCTTGCCTGCCTTTCCGGGGGGCCGGGAGCGGCACCCAAAAATCCGGAGGCTCCCGGCCAAATCGGGAGGGTAGACAAGCCTGGCATAAACCAGCTGGAAGTGTGCAATAAATTACATACTAACACAAGTTGCTATATGGAGTCGAGTAAATCTAGATCATGTTACAGGTGTGGACACTCCTATCCACATTCAGGAGACTGTCCTGCCAATGGTAAAATTTGCACTGCATGTGGCAAACTGAATCACTTTTCCTCTGTTTGCAAATCCAAGGAAACCAAATCTACATCCAAACAATCTTCACAGCAGTTTAAATCCAGGAGAAAGACAGTGCATTGTGTGGATCCTAGATCATCTCCAACTGCATAACCATCTGACAGTGATAATATGCCAGAAGGCTTTATCTACAAGATTCATCAAGTCGGCAAAAACAAGGTCAGTCCAAAAACTGACATCACCCTAGACATCACTTCTGTTGAATTTCTAATAGATTCCGGTGCTTCTGTAAATCTAATGGATGCTATCAGTTTCAAGAAGCTGCATGGCAAGGTGCTTTTGACTCCAACATCTGTAAGAATATTCACTTATGGTAATAAACGACCCAATCCCTTACAGGGTTCTTTTGAAGTTATTGCACACAAAAATGACAAACTGACAAAAGCATTATTTTTGTCACTAAATATGCAAGAAGCTATCTCTTGGGATTTGATACTGCATCACAATTGGGTCTTGTACAAATTGTGGCCCACACTCACAATTACACCCCTGTTATACCTGACACTTCCAATTCCACTTCTGTCCTACATGAACCAAAACCACTACGAAGTGATGTGAATGTTTTACTGCAGGAGTAGGATTATCTTTTTCACGGCATTGGAAAACTTAAACACTATTAAGTTCATCTTCACATTGATCACTCAGTTATACCAATTGCTCAAGAACATCGCCACATTCCTATCAACATAAGGAAACAAGTGGAAGAGGAAATACAGACTCTTGAAGACTTAGATATCATTGAAAAGGTATCTGGCCCAACACCATGGGTATCACCTATTGTGGTTGTGCCCAAACCAAGTCAACCAAATGCAGGGAGAATGTGTTGATATGCGTCATCCTAATGTTGCCATTAAAAGAGAGCGCCATATTACGCCTACTATGGAAGATATTATACATTGACTCACAGGTGCATGTTTCTTTTCGAAATCTTGATGGAGTTGCGACAAATAACAACATTCTCAACTCATGTTGGGTTACGAAGATACAAATGGCTGTCATTTGGAATCTTATCCGCCGCAGCAGAGGTATTTAAAAATTCTATCCGTCAAGTCATTGTTACATGTGCCGCTGCGGCTTTCTGCCTGATTGGCTCTCAGTGTTTATCATAGCTACCTGGACTCTGGCTGCTATGTGCAGTTACTCACCTGTTGGAAAGTCTCATTACCTGACCTCAGCCTGATGGACCAATCACAGGAGACCTCTCCCTTCATTAAGGATTCAAGTCTGCTCCTGCCTGCCAGTGATATTACTAAGTTTTGTTCGTAGTGGATGTTCATGTGGTCGCTGCATGCTGTGCAATTCCTCGCTTCCTAACCTTTGTTCCTGTGTCCGGTATCCTGCCATTGTATACCTTTGTTCCCAGTCTCAGTCTACTGTGTCCTGCTGGATTCTTTCCTGTTCTTGTGTCCATCCTTACTCTCTGCCTGTGTCTTGCCAAGACTCTCCAGCTTACCTTTTGTGTCACCTCCAGTTTGTGTCTAGTCCAGCAGGTACCTGTGGATTCATCCTGCCTGTTCAACTACATCAAGTACTGGTTCTGCTACTAAGTCTAACCTGCATCTGCCTGCCAGTTCAATCATTTCAAGTATTGATTCTGTTACAAGCTCCAACCTGCATTCACCTGTCAGTTCCACAATATCAAGTACTGGTTCTGTTACAAACACCCACCTGCATCCTGAGTAACTGGTCTGCCACTATCAAATCCATTTCCAGCATTGCAGGTTTAACAGTGTTCCCACCTGCATCCTGAGTAGCTGGCCTGCCACAATCAAATCCATTTCAAGCATTGCAGGTTTCACAGTATTCGCCCCCTGCATCCTAAATAGCTGGCCTGCCACAATCAAGGCCATATCCAACATTGCAAATACAACATTCATACCTGCATCCTGAGTAGCTGGCCTGCCACAACCAAGTTTAAATACAGCATTACAGGTACAACATTATTCCTACCTGCATCCTGAGTAGCTGGCCTGCCACAACCAAGCCCATATCCAGCATTGCTGCTTTGACATTGTTCCAGTCTGCATCTTGTAAAGTTGGCCTGCTACAGTCCAGATCTGCATCCATATGCTGGGCATACACTGCCAGATAAAATGTCTGTCAGACCGAGTGTATAGCCCGACATCCGCACTCCGCCCCCGGGGGAGGAGACATTTCCCTGTTCCTTCCGTAGGAAGGAACACAGGAAATGTCTGTCTGTCGGCCGCGCTGGGCATACACTGCCCGATGTGGCCGACAGTTTCCCGGGTAAATATCGCATCGGACGGGCATGCTGGACAATCCAGCATGCCCGACCGAGCAATATTTAACCCTCGGTCGCCCGCATACACGCTGCAATTATCGCGGCGATCCGCCAATATCGGGCGGATCGTCCCGATAATTGCAGAGTGTATGGCCAGCATAACTGATTTTGTGCATATCCACCTGTACCAGTTGATTACTTCCAGCAGCAGTCTCCAGCACACTCCTGCATCAGCTATTAACCCCTACCTTGCTTGCTGCTTTACTCCATGTAAATTATTTTCTGTGGATCCCTGCCTATTGCATGAGCCTCATCAGCGAGTTCTAGGGGTTTCATGCAAATAGTGCAGGTACATTCATAACAGTCATAAGGTCAGTTCAAAATGCCATCAATTACAGTGATGATATTCTGGTTTTTGGAGTAACGCGCCAGGAACATGATGCGGCTCTGCGTCAAGTGTCTTCAAGACAGGAATTTAACACTGAATAAAGACAAATGTGTCTTTCTTCAACAGAAGCTCAAATTTTTTGGTCACATTTTCTCTGAAGATGGAGTGAGTCCTGATCCACAAAAAGTTCATGCTGTTACAAAAATGTTGAAACCTACCAATGCTGGTGAAGTAAAGTAATTTCTTGGGATGACTAAAGGTGCATACACACACAACGATTTTTTGAACGATTATCGTTAAACAATAATCATTTGTAAAAATCGTTCACTTTCTGAGTCAAACGATGAACGATTTTCGTTCATGCGCGTTCACGTTTGTAGTTTGTAGTTCAGTCAGACTTGTCAACTCAACGATTTTCAGTAAGGGAATATGCAAAAATCATTTGTACTTCTAAGAAATCGTTCATTACATTTTAAATGAACATAGTAAATGAACAACTTTAGTAAACGATTTTAGTTCATTTTTTCAAGGGAGAAAATCGTTTACTAAAATCGTTGTGTGTGTATGCACCTTAACTATTGTTCCCAATTCTTTCCAAATTATGCCACTTTGACAGCCCTACTTAGGGAGCTCACAAAGAAAAATGCTAAATTCTTATGACCTTCCTCTCAATCGTAAGCATTTGATGACATAAAACGATGTCTGCAGGATAGTGTCACAATGTCATATTACAACACTGCTTGGAAAACAGCACTTATTGTGGATGCTAGTCCTGTGGGGTTAGGAGCTATCTTGACTCAGGTGAATACCCATGGGGATCATCACACTGTAGCATTTGCGATTTGCAGTTTGACAGAGGTGGAAAAACACTACTCCCAGCCAGAAAGGGAAGCTCTCGCAGTAGTCTGGGGTTGTGAATGCTTTCATCTCTATTTATACGGCATTGACTTTACAATCCACACTGATCATCAAGCACTGCTGACACTTTTTGGAAATCAGAAATCCAAACAACCATCTAGGATACAGCGATGGGGTTTACGTTTACAGGCATACAATTTCTCCATCATTCATAGAGCTGGCGCTGATAATCCTTCAGATTACATGTCTAGACACCCTTTGCCTTCTGACATCTCATAGTCTATTTCAGTGGAGGAATATGTAAACTTTATTATCAACAATTCAATTCCTGATTCACATACTAGTAACAGCATCAAAGAGGCTTCTTCCTCAGATAAAGTATTGTCAGCAGTAAAACACTGTATTATTTCCAATGATTGGCGGCTAGGGCAGTTTCTGTTTTCAACTGATGAGGAACAAGACTTTAGAGCACTTCATAAACATTGTCAAGAACTAATTGTGCATGATGATTCAATCATTTTCAGAGGTGACAAAAGTGTCATTCCAGCTGTTTTGAGAAAGCAAGTAATTGACATTGCCCATACCAGTCATTTAGGAATTGTTAAGACCAAACAACTTTTATGTGAAAAGGTATGGTTTCCCTCCATGGAGCAACGTGTTGAATCAGAAATCCCAAACTGCATGACATGCACCCCTCTTTCTGTGCAACCTAACAGTAAACCATTACCGATGACTGACCTACCTGAAAATGTCTGGGAAAATGTTGATGTTGACTTCTATGGCCCATTATACAATGGTAAAATACATACTAGTAGCTGTGGATGAATATTCACAATATCCTGTTCTTAAAATAATATCTTCAACATCTGCCACATCTGTCTTACCAGCGTTGAATAAAATATTCACTACTTATGGAATTCTAGGAACAATAAAGACAGATAATGGTCTGCCATTTCAAGGGGCTCATTTCAGCAAATTCATGAAACATTTTGGAATTCAACATAAAAAAATTATTTCCCTGTGGCCACAAGCTAATTGTCTTATTGAACATTTTATGCGTAATCTTGGAAAGCAAATAAAGATTTGTAAAGTATCCCGAATTCCAATTCAACAATCCTTAAATCAATTTCTCTGACAATATCGATCAGTGCTTCACTCCACAACAAATGTCCCTCCTCAGACTATGTTTCAAAGAAAAGTGATCAGATCCACACTTCCGGAAATACATTTAACTCCTGCGTCTAAAGATCATAGGATTAGGAAGACAGACTCTGCTAAAAAGACAAAAAGCTAAACAGTATGCAGACCAGAAAAGGAGATCTATTGTTTCTGATTTACAAGAAGGAGATCGTGTTCTAGTGAAACAAAAAGTAGTACGTAAGGACATGACTGCTTTCACCCAAGTCCACTGACTATAATGAAAAGAAAAAGGAACAATGATTGTTGCAGGAAATGACAATCAAACATTGACAAGGAATGTTTCCCATTTCAAAAATATATTTCCATCTTTTAGGGGTATTCAATATGGAGCGAAAACTCAGTTTTTGCGATGTTTTCGCACCAATGACGTCATTTTCGGAAGTTTTGGTTTTACACCGTATTCAATTTCAAAGACTTTTCGCAGGTTCGAAAAGTCTTTTAAAAAAGACGGGGATAACTTTTTACCACTGAATAGGTGGCGAAAAAAAGTGCAGAATCGGGGTTTAGGGGTGCAGGCTTAAAAAAAATAGCCTGCACCGCTGGGAATGACATTTTAAAAATAACTGTAAAGAAAAAAGTTTATAAAAAAAATAGGGACACCCCAAAAAATTAAGTTAAAAATTGGGGTGAAAAAAAAAATTGGGAAAAAAGTGTTTAAAAATAGGGAAATAGGTTCAGGGCTATTCTGCAAGTATGCGGCAGGTGTTTTCCAGAATAGGCTATTAGTGGCAGGTGCATAGTTGCAGAATTTTTTAAAACTTACTTTAGGGGCATAAAAATATGCTAGTACCCATTTTCATGTACCTCAAATTTGATGGGACCGCTGAAAAAAAACGAAAAAAAACCCTAAGTGCTCTTCTGCAACACTTCTTCAGTGTCGGGAAAAAACACCTGCTGCGGCTATTTAAATCCCCGACTTTCATTTGCAGCCTAAAACGGGGGTACCCACAGTGATCCCCCATGTTTTTACAACTATAGGGGGGTCCTACAATTTATTCCAGGAAAAATTTCATTTTTTTACGCAGATCCCACTTCGCAGCCTCCCGTTTTCGTAGGTTTTATATTGAATACGGGGATAAAGCGGGCGCACGCCCGATACTTTATCCCAGGAAAATCTCCGATGTGGAGCGAAAAGTCCAGCACGGACTTTTCCCTCCCATATTGAATACCCCTCTTTATCTTCTGATGGACCAAGTCAAGAGGATGTCATCACCGTACCTTTACCATCCTCAGCATCAAGTGATCCGATCATGGAGTCTGTTTCTTTGAGGCAGAGTCATTAAACCTCCTCCTAAGCTTATTGAGCAGATATGACTCTTAATTTATGGCTTGTAACCATTCTAGAAGGTTTTCCAGTTTCATGTATATTGGGTTAATAGATACCGTTAACACATAGTTATATGTTTCATTTTATAAATGCACTACTTGTTTGAATGTAAATTTTATATAAAAAAAATATATATGAAAGGAAGGGGGAGATGTAGTATCTATATAGATAGTATATGTGCATTGTCATGTAATAGTAAAATGAGGTAGTGTACCTTTAAGGATCCTGCAGCATAGAAGGACATGTGATCAGGAAGCGGGGGATACAGGAGAAAGTAAGAGAAAAGAGAACAGCCATGAGGAGATGATGTCTTTATCTACCTGTAATAATGCCAGTATTACTTACAATAAATAAACTACATAAACAGCATACTTGATGAGTCATTGCTATGAAGAAAGGTACATCAGGATATAACAGGGAGGGGGCGTGGCCTGGCTGGTCTAGGGAACAGACGTGTGTCACATCAGCTCCTGCAATACCGAGTCAAATTGACCCGCTAATGACTTCCCCCTGGACTCGAGGGGTATCTACCAACTCCAGAAACCCATCTGAACTTGGAGAGACTAGGCTTAGCAGAGTCGGGAACCACTTTATGTGATTCTGCAGACTGCGGCCTAACTGCTCCCTCAAAGCCTGGGACTAAATTTCCCACCCAACCCAGAGAGAAGCTTCGGCACCCTGGTGTCCACCCATCCCACATCGGACACCTCCGGAGTCTCCTTGCAGCCCCTGCGGACCCCAGCGTTGCCTACACCTACCTTGGGTGGAGAAGAGTGACCCTGAACTGGTCCGCCTGGATGCGATCTCCGTCTGGCCTCAGACGCGACTTCTGGCTCCTTGCTCCTGCCGCCCGGCTGCTTGCTTGGGGCCGCCGCTTCCGGACCTCCTGCTACTCACCGCTCCTTCCCAGACGTGGATGCCGGGTCCCTGCTGCCACCGCTGCCCAGCCACCTGATTGAGGCCGCTGTCTCTGGGTCTCTCCCGTCTTGCCGCCCGCCCTTGGTTCCGGCCCCTTGCTGCTGCTGCCAGGCTGTCTGGGTGAGGGCACTGCTCCCGGCTCCTCCGTGTCATGCTGCCCACTCTCAGAGGCGGCGTCCGGATCCCTGCTGGTGCCGCTCAACTAGGGCTGCGGCTGTCGGCTCTCCTGCACCACGCTATCCTCATTTGGTCGCGGCTTCTGGCTCCTTGTTGCTGCCGCTCGGCTGGGGCTGCCGCTGACATCCCTGGCTTTGGGCAGTCTGTCTGTGGCACGTCCTGTGTTGCCCCTGTGCCCTACACACAGGCTGCTGGACACAACTGAAGCTCTTGGGACAGTTGATGACGGCTGAGGGGATCCGGATGAGACGCCCCTGAGGTCCTGTTGGTTTCCTGACACCACTGGTGAGTGTTGATGTTGACTTGCCCTGGTGCTCTCAATTACTAATATCCCAACCAGCTGATCACTCCAGGGGAGTTAATTAACAGCTACTCTGCAACTCTCCCAATTCTACTTCTCCCTGACTGAAGATTTGGTGCCACCTTGTGGTACACAGTTATAACCACAATTTATACATTTTACAAATTCTCTCTTACTATTACCAATCACTTCAGTTTAAAATATTGAAGGGTTTTTTTTTTCTTGCTATATATACCTCATATACTACTATATTAATATACGGAATCACTCGTGACTCTAATACTTACTTCATTGAAAATGTGATATTGGCTTCCGCCATGAATACCTAGTCAGCAGCCTCGGGGGGTCTGTGCTCATTTGCAGTTCCTCCATGTGACGTCTTTTTGAATATCACATTCCGCATGCCCACTTCGCCTTCATATTATTTTATCATCTCTGAACATGGGCAAAGATAAAAAATCTGCTCAAAAGAGGGAGAACCCTTGTCCCCGAAAAGACTCCTCTCAATCGGACCTAAGACCCTTCCTTCTCCCAACCCCCTCCAAAGAAGTCCCTGCACTCAATCCATCAGATTCACTTTCAAATTCTTCTAACCCGCCAAGCCCTTCCTCAGTTGAGGACTCCATCCTTCAACCCTCTTCTAAACTGGGCAGCGAGATTAAAGAAATCTTGACATACATCAAGACACTGCCTACCAAACAGGACCTACAAACTACCATCAGGCAGGAAATGGCGTCTGTTAAGCGAGACTTGTCATTACTTTCAGACCGTCTCACGTCATTGGAAGAGACTCCAGAATCTACGGACACAACACTATCTAAGTTGACAGATATCATCTCATCACAGTCCTCTGAACTGCAATCTCTAAAATCCAGGGTGGATAATCTAGATAATAGAGGAAGACGAAATAATATCCGCGTCAGAGGCCTTCCCGAAGATGTCCAAACCCCTAACCTTATCGACGCCCTGACTAAAATCTTCAACGAAATCCTCGGCAATGACCCACATGATAAAATTGTTTTCGACAGAGATCATCGGGCTTTACGTCCTCGAGGTCTCTCATCGGATAAGCCAAGGGATGTAATTTGTCGCTTGCACTATTTTTCTCAAAAGGATGAGATTATGCGTAAAGTCAGGCAATTGGAAGGTGTCGACTTCAATGGAGAGACTATTCACATATATCAAGACTTATCTTGGCATACCCTTCAGCTTTGCAGAGCCTTAAAACCGCTCACTGATGAACTCCGCAAGAGGCAGTTGAAATACCGATGGGGCTTTCCGTTTCATCTTCAGGTTACTTTCTCCGGTAAATCACATCTTCTCCATTCCCCCTCAGATCTTCCAGCGTTCTGCTCTATGCTAGGCCTACCACCGGTTGAAACACCTGAATGGAAGGATCCTCTGGCCCAATTGGTCTTACCTCCTCGCTTAGAGAACCACTCTTCTTGGCATTCAGTTCAGCATTCCAGAAGGCGATTGAAAAATCATCCTCTTCCGCCTGAATTGGAAGACACCTGAGGTTCCTTCCTGATAGTATATTTTTGTTATAAGCTTAATGTTTTCTAATATGTTCAGGTTTATTATTATATTCATAATCTAGGAAATAATTTTTGATGTAATATCTAAATTTGTGATTTATTATAATCACACTGGCTAGGCCATTATAGTCATGTAGGTCTCGATTATTTGTTTCTGGTTCTACATTTCGGGGACGACTGATTACCCTCCCTGTAGTTACATGTTTTCATGTTCTAATCCCAATCTTACTAACATTTTCTAGTTTATAGATATTTAGTATTCGCATTTGTCTTTTCTATTGCTAAGATGTCACTGTTTAAATTTATGTTTGTTTTATATTAGGGCTGCATTTGACTATGACCCCCTATGACCCCAACCCGCTATCCATGTTACCATTTACTGAGATATTGGTTTATTATAAATTTTCCACTGTCTCAGACGCGGGAATTCTATTGTTCTCGGTGTTGTATAACATTGTATCTTTTTGCTTTTTTGTTCTTTCTCTCTTTTTTGTTTTCTTCTGTTTTTCCTTTAATCCTGTTTTTCTGCCCTTTTTTTTTCTTTCCCTCTCTTTCTCCCAGGGACCACTACCATACTTCCCTACAAATCTCCTCAAATGACTTCAGCTGCCAAGCTTATTGTTCACTCCATTAACGCTCGAGGCCTAAACATCCCTGAAAAAAGATCTAAGCTTTTACGCTCTTTATGGGCAGATAAAGTCGATGTGGCTATGATTCAGGAAACCCATTTTAAATTTGGGGTTCGTTCCCCTTCCCTTCTTGACCGTCATTATCCTACGGTGTTCTTTAGTAATAGTCCTGAAGGGAAATCTAAGGGAGTTGCGATTCTTTTTTCAAAACGATTACCCATCTCCAATGTTAAAATCTCTAAGCTGATTCCAGGTAGAGTACTTCTAATTACATGTCAACTTTTCCACCAGGACTTTACATTTATTAATATATATGCCCCTAATCAGGCACAACATAACTTTTTGAGATCTGTCCTAGACCAGCTTGATTCTCGGTTAAAGGGTATTATAATTTTAGGGGGAGACCTTAACTGGACCATGGACCCTATACTTGATGTTTCTTCTAATTCCCCTCGATTCTCACGGGCTAAGTACAGACAGGTTAAACAGAGTTTCCATAATCACCAGCTGGCCGACTCCTGGAGAATTTTGCATCCCACCGGTCGTGACTATTCATTCTATTCCAACCCCCACAAGACATACTCCCGTTTGGATTATTTATTTTTGAGTCACAGACATCTCCATTTGCTCGCTGCCAATATCGGTCCCATCACGTGGTCGGACCATGCCCCTGTTTCTTTGACGTTGTCACTACCTGGGTTCTCTTTCGGACAATGGTCTTGGCGGCTTAACGAATCTCTATTACAAGATCCCTATTGTAAGACAGAAGTTGACACGGCTCTCTTGGACTATCTAGCTTTTAATGTCACTCCCGAAGTTTCACAGGTTACTATCTGGGAAGCTCATAAATGTGTAATTAGAGGCAAATTTATTCAACTCGGCTCCTACATTAAGAAACGGAAATCTGCACGGATCTCGACTCTACTCCAGCGTATCAATCTGCTTGAGACTTCACATAAATCATCTCTATCTGGCGATATTTGTTTGAAGTTGTCAGAGGCTCGTGCGGAACTCAATAGGATACTTTCTGATGACATAAAGTTATCTTTACGGAAATGTAAGAGCCGATTTTATCAGTGGAGTAATAAGCCTGGGAAGCTCCTAGCACGGGCTTTGAGGACTCAGCAAGCATCTGGATTTATCTCAACTATTAAAGATAGTTCAGGCACATCTCACTCATTGTCATCTAAAATTGCCTCCTGTTTTCGACAATATTATTCGACTCTCTATAACCTGGCGGGTTCCTCTTCTACATCATCACCTCCTGTTTCGTCCCAAGACATATTTGACTACCTCTCAACAGCCACCTTTCCCACCTTGTCTTCTTCAGATAGAGACGCCCTAGAGCTTCCCTTCACAATGGAAGAACTCGATTCTGTCTTATCTTCTTCCCCTTCAGGTAAAAGCCCTGGCCCAGATGGTCTAACCATCACATACTATAAAACTTTTAAGGATAAACTGGCCCCTATGCTTTTAAATGCCTTTAACACAATTTCCGCAGACTCTCAGTTTTCTAGACAATCTCTAGAAGCATATATTTCGGTAATCCCTAAATCAGGCAAGGACCCCCCCCTGTGTCCGAGCTACAGACCCATTTCACTCCTTAATGTTGATCTTAAATTATACGCCAAACTCATAGCCAATAGATTACATCCACTTCTCCCACAATTGGTACACAACGATCAAGTAGGGTTTGTCAGGGGCAGAGAAGCTCGTGATAATACAACTAAAATTCTCAACCTGATTCAGTTAGTGTCACAGACAAATGTACCTTCCATTCTGCTATCAACTGACGCTGAAAAAGCGTTTGACAGGATTAGTTGGCTATTTATGAGGTCTGTTCTTGGTCACGTGGGATTGGGTCCTCTCGCTATACAGAGGATTTTAGCCCTATATGAGTCTCCATCAGCAAGAGTGAGGGTCAACGGCACCTTGTCGGATCCCTTTTTAATAAGTAATGGTACTCGGCAGGGTTGCCCATTGTCCCCGCTAATCTTTGTGCTTTGCATGGAGGCTCTGGCGAGGTCTATTCGAACCAACCCTCATATCTCAGGCGTTCAGGCTGGCGGGATAGAATATAAACTCGCATTATTTGCTGACGATCTCCTAGCTATTATTTCTCAACCGGTCACATCTTTACCGCACTTGATGTTGGAATTTGAAAAGTTTGGGAAATTATCCAATTTTAAAATTAATTTTTCGAAATCCAGTGCCCTTAATTTATCTGCCCCATCCCCTACAATAGCGAGTTTACAAGGTTCCTTCCCATTTACCTGGCACCCGTCCCATATCACATATTTAGGGATTAAATTTACTAGAAATCTGTCACAATTATTCCAAACAAATTTTCTCCCCTTTCTTTCCTCAATCCGCTCGGATTATTCCCAATGGCACCTGAAGCAGCTTTCATGGTTAGGAAGGATTAATGTGGTGAAGATGAATACACTACCCAAACTGCTCTATGTTCTCCAGACGTTGCCAATTGCTGTTCCGGAATATTGGTTTCGATCACTTAATTTACTGATTCGTCAATTTATTTGGTCCCGAAAGAGACCTAGAATCAGACGTGACTTACTATCACGCCCAAAACAGTTGGGTGGTCTTCAGCTCCCAGATATTAAATCCTATTATCATGCCATCCATCTAAATAGAATCCTTGAATGGACCAGAGACAGAGATATTAAACAATGGATTGCCATTGAAGGCAGCTTCATGAAACAACACCCTGAGATAGTTCCATGGTTGCCGTCTCTTCCTAAGATATCCCCTCCTCACCCAACTATCTCTCCCACCCTTTCTTTATGGAAGACTTTAAGGCTTATCCCTAACATCTCCTCACTTTTTGGCCCTCTCACTTCGTTTGTGGCTAATCCAAGGTTCCCGCCAGGTATTGACCCTTCCCATTTTCCCAAATGGACCGAGGCGGGTCTCTTCAGAGTTGGTCAGCTGCTAAATGCTTCTGGCATTAAACAGTTCTCAGAGATCCGGGAGAGATGGAACATTCCTCAGTCGGATTTCTTTAAGTTTTTGCAAGTACGCCATTTCCTTACCTCAGATAACAGGCTTACCTTAGCAAAAAAGGACCTCACTAATTTTGAGAAATTATGTGTCACTCCACTATCCCCCACACACACAATATCTGCCCTTTATCAACTATTATTATCCAGTCAAGTGTCTAGTATTCCACCTTGGGCTAAGGCATGGGAGAGAGATTTAAATCTAACTCTTTCTGACTCGGACTGGCAGACCATCTTTCTTAAAACCCACACTAGCTCTATTTGTATCACAGTTAGGGAATCACAATATAAGATTTTAATGCGATGGTATCGTCATCCTGTCATATTACATTCCATGTTCCCATCAGTTCCCAATACTTGTTGGAGATGTTCTTCCGCTGTGGGCTCTCTCCGACATATTTGGTGGGATTGTCCTTCACTATCAAATTTTTGGTCCGATGTTATCTCTATCTCCCAACAAATTTTAGGCTTTCCCATTCCCACAGGCCCTGAATTTTGGTTAATTAACCATTCATCGGTCCCATTGTCTCAGTTCAAGAAATCCCTGCTTCGCCTTCTGAGTAATACAGCTCGTGCTGTGTTACCTGTACTCTGGAGATCTGTTACTCCTCCTACACGTAAAGATTAGTTTTGTAGGCTTGATTATTTTATGTCAATGGAAGATATTTTATATTCCTCTCTAGATAAGCCCTCTGAATTTGCCAATACCTGGTCTCCTTGGCTAGACTGTAAGTCTTCAGATACATACAGGAATTATATGTCTTCCACCTCATCCACAATATAAATGATGATACTTAGAATAACAACTATTCTTACTCTTATACACACGATAGTCCCTCCTTTTCTTCTTTCTTCTCCCTTCCCTTCTCTGCTTTTCTATTCATGTCCTTCTCTTTCTCTCTGTTTTTCTTTTTATAGTTTGTCTTTTTTATTTGTTTTCCTTTTAAAAAAAAAACTTTTTGTTTGTTATGTGATTTTTCTTTTCTGATATATTATATATCTGATATAGATTGTGTTATTTGTGCTATTAGCCTGATTTTTCTAAGAAAACAAATATTTAATTATTATTTGTTTCGGATTTATCAGATGTGAAATGTTTATATCACCTGTAATTTTTTTCTAAATATTCTAATAAAAACAGAATATACAAAAAAAGGATATAACAGGGAGCAAAGTTAAAATGAGTAGACAAATTTAGAGTTTTATATTCTGTCATAGCTCAATTGCAAGTGTCAAGCTGCATACACACATAACGATTTTGTTACCAACGATTTTCTAAACTATTTATGAATGATTTTCTGTCAGATTATCTGTCAGATTTTTGAAAGTGTAATGAACGATTTTTTTGAACTACAACAATTTTTGCATATTAACTTAATGAAAATCGTTGAGTTGGCCAGTCTGACTGAACTACAAACGTGAACGCGCATGAATGATAATCGTTCATTGTTTTCACTCAGAAAGTGAACGATTTTTTCAACGATTGAACGATAAACGATATCGTTAATGATAATCGTTCAAAAAATCGTTGTGTGTGTATGCACCTTCAGTGTAGAGACAAGCCTGCCCAGCATATGCTAAGCCGATACAAAGGAGTACAAATGCTGTGAGTGCTGAACCTCATAGCGAGTTGCAAACAGATATAAAATATGTTTATGTTCCTAAAAAAAAGTCAGAAATGAAACCACCCGTGACAAGTGATTAATGTAATGACACTGAGATATGTATGATCCTTGGATACTCTACATTCTTTATCCACTCTCCTACAGTGGTCTGCCGAAGAGCAGGAATAAGAGAATAAGACTGATGAATACATTTCTCAGATGTTTAGGACATAAATCCTATATTTAGAAATATATATTATGGGGCTCGGATAAAGTTGCCATTTTTTTTCTGCCAATTGAATTTTTTCTATAGCGCATGCACACAAATATTCTTACTCATTCCTCCTTATGGCAACTGGGACACACTTTGAGCTTATGGCTCCTTGCACTTAGAGAGGCAGGACAGAGGGGCCTATTCATCGTCGGAGGCCGTATGATTAAGTATTGTTAAGTATTGTTCTCGCTGCGAGGGATACTTAAGTATCCAACTCGCAGCGGCGGACAGATTATACCGGAGCAATTCATCATTGCTCCGATACAAGGACAGCGGCTCTGAACAGCAGCTGTCCTTGAAGATTGCACTTGTTCTCGTGAGCAAACACCAAAAACTTTCTGTTTTCAGGGGGTCCTGATGATGAATGGCCGTTTAACTAAAATATGCGGAAACTAGTGTTTTCTGCATGGTTACCGGGCCATTTATCAATAATGAATAGGCTCCAGAGACTGATGTGTGTATAAAGTTTGAACACACAGCGCGTGGTCCCCTTGCCATCACATTAACCAGTCCCAAACTGGTCAGCCAAGGACTGGAAATCCTTGGAAAGTCAGCACCCAAAAAATAACGAGGATCTATCAGGCCTGGACTTTTCCCTGCATCCCTGGTTGAGTTGGATGTGGGGGTAAGGTGGAAAATATGGATTTAATATTGTTCTTTACAGTGGAACTACAGGTCCCAGCAAGCTTGCCCTGGCATGCCCAGGGGTAAATGCAGGATTTTTAAAGGGGGGTTTCCATATGGTTGATTCTGGAAAATGAAAACATACATAAGTGAAAACGGACGGAAAAAGAAAATCCTGCTGCACCTTGCACATAGGCCAGTAAGATTTGTATCCTATATAACAACAGTAGAAATGTGCGCCGACCCCCGTGTTTTGGTTTTGGTTTTGGATCTGGATCTCCCCTGGTTTTGGATCTGAATCTGGTTTTGGATTTTTTCCTTGATGTTTTGTTTTTAGGTTTTGGTTTTGGATCTGTATTTTTTCCAAAAAATGATATAAACAGCTAAAACCACATAATTTGGACCTGTTTTTGTTCCTACAGTATTATTAACCTTAATAACAATCATTTTCAGGCATTTCTAGGCATTTTTAACCACCTCACAGCTCACAATATTGATTTCACTATTTTTCACCAATACAGGCCAAAGGCTGCAGCAAGCTGGCTGGCTAAAGTAAGCAACAGAGCAGCAGCACAAACGCATGGCAGTTTAAAAAAATATAGGACATCTATGAAACATTGCCACACAGCAGTGGCAGACAGGATGGCAGTTTAATAAACTAATAATGTCAGTCGGCAAATTGTGCCAAATGTAAAGGATAGAGGTGCAAGATGGAATTGTCCCTCCCACCCACTCTTATGTGGGATATTAAAAAGGACATGCACAGTTTAACAAACCAAGCACTTTAGTGACTAGTATTGACACTTTCGTGACTGAACTCCTTGGTTTGTTTGGGCCCCCACAAAACATTTTTTGGAAGGACTACCTTCAATTATTAAGGAGGAGGTTGATGATGAGAGTGTTGGTGGTGGAGATTGCATGTGCTGGTCCAAACTGCTGGTAGCTTATACTGGACTGCTTGTTATTAATTTACAAATTATAATTTTGTTAAACAAATTGCATGAACTCGTTGCAAATGACGTAATAGAGAGGAGATCCCTAGATGGTTAAAGTGCCTTCCTCTGCTAACTTTGGCTTTACAAATGGAACAGATGCCTTCACAACTGTTGTCAGAATTTAGATTAAAATAATTCCACACCCAAGACGTTGCTTTTCTGGCTTTCTTTTTATCATTAGCAAGAACTGCTGCCACTGGTGGCTGATTTACGCAAAACACATCCTTATCATCAACATCCAAATTAGCGTCAGATAGGACACAAATTTCCCCCTCATCTTTCTTTTGCACTTCCTCCACACTATCATCCTCATTTTGTATTATTTCACCATCTAATACTAGCACAGCCGTCATGACGTCAGTGATCCGCTGTGATACTGGGTGGCAGCTGTTATACTTACTTCCTCTATCAAAGGACTGTTTAATAGTCAGTTGTTTTTTTAAATTACTTCCATTCACGAATGAGGACGTTGATGATGTTGGTGATGGAGATCGAAGGCGCTTGGATCCCACAGAGAGGGAGCAGGTAGGTGACACTGGACTTGTTATGTTTTGAGTTTTGGAACTTGGCGACATACACTTTGATATTTTAATGCATTCCAAGTGACGTAATAAGGAGGAGGTTCTTAGGTGGTTTAGGTCCCTCCCTCTACTCAATCTTGCTTGGCAACGGGTACATATGGCTGGACAACCGTTGTCCGGATTGGGGCTGAAATAATTCCACACGTGAGAAGTGGATTTTTTTGTCTTTTGCCCCGGCATGACAACAATGGGCTTTGTCTTTTTCAATCCATGGGCAACTACTGTTGCCTTACTTACACAAAAGACATCCTCAGCATCAACATCCTCATCACCAGCATCTTCATCATCAATATCCTCATCATCCTTAGCACCTTCAACTACTAAAATATCCTCCTCTTCCATGTGCAATTCCAAAGAAGCATCCTCGATGACTACATCTGCAAGATGTTGACTGCCCTTCCCCACATTTACAAAGGGCACACAAATGTTGGAACTTGGATCCTCCTCCAGTACACTAGTATTTAGATCTGGCTCACACATGGCAACCATGGACACACTTGCACTCTCCTCGGGGATTTGTGATTTAGATTTCTCAGGGCATACAGTTGGTTTTTCCGGAGCTGGCTTACTCATTTTAACAACTTTAAATGTTTTAATGGTACCACCACCACTACTACAAGCAGAAGGGCTATCAGAATCAGCAATCTTCATAAAGAAAGGCCAAGGCCTTATCCTTTCCTTTCTACTTCGTGTAGTGAATGGCATATTGCCAATTTTTGTTTATCTAAAGGCAAATTTCCTTTCAATTGTTTTTTCTTAAGTTCGGTAAAAGTAGCTTTACCATATCGATGGCGTAACTTAAGCCCTGGGGCATGGGGGATGAGGAAGTTGATGGCCTTGCACTGCTGGTGGCAGTTACAACATGTGGTTCTTGGACTTGCTCTCCTGTCATGTGACAGCCCTCCATATTTCCTGTGGTCTTGAAGCAGTGTCACAAGCACCAAAAGTGTAGCCAAGGTGCGGTTATAAAATTCACACACGTGCAGTTGTGCACACACACTTAAATATTAGACCAAAAATAGACAATTTATTTGAATACATTTTGCAGCTCCAGAACTTGGGCCCAGAGCAGCGATTGATCACGACTGGAGTGGGGCAGCACTAGGCTGCAACTTAACTTGCGTTGCTGGCTGGATACACGCACACACACAGACAGTAAAAGATCCAATAAAAAAACAATTGATTTGAATTTTTTTTATAATCAAGAACTTGGGCCCAGAGCAGCGATTCATCACGACTGGAGTGGGGCAGCACTACGTTGCAACTTAACTTGCATTGCTGGCTGGATACACGCACACACACAGACAGTAATAGATCCAATAAAAAACCAATTGATTTTATTTTTTTTTATAATCAAGAACTTGGGCCCAGAGCAGCGATTGATCACAACTGGAGTGGGGCAGCACTAGGTTGCAACTTAACTTGCGTTGCTGGCTGGATACACGCACACACACAGACAGTAATAGATCCAATAAAAGACCAATTGATTTTATTTTTTTTTATAATCAAGAACTTGGGCCCAGAGCAGCGATTGATCATGACTGGAGTTGGGCAGCACTAGGTTGCAACTTGCGTTGCTGGCTGGATGTTGTGTAGTACTGCGGTTAAGCCTAACATGCACGCACACACACAGAAAAATATAAAAGACACTTTTATTGATTTTATTTATTTTTAGCATGACTGGAGTCGGGCGGCACTAAGTTGGAACTTGCGTTGCTGGCCGGATCTTGTGCGGTACTGCGGTTAAGCCTAACACGCACACACACACACACAGAAAAATATAAAAGACACTTGATTTATTCTTTTTTTTTAGCACGACTGGAGTCGGGCAGCACTAAGTTGCAACTTGCGTTGCTGGCTGGATCTTGTGCAGTACTGCGGTTAAGCCTAACACGCACACACACACACACACACACAGAAAAATATAAAAGACACTTTGATTTTTTTTTAGCATGACTGGAGTCGGGCAGCACTAGGTTCCAACTTGCATTGCTGGCTGGATCTTGTGCGGTACTGCGATTAAGCCTAACATGCTCGCACACACACACACACACACAGAAAAAATATAAAAGAGACTTTGATATTTTTTCTTTAGCACGACTGGAGTCTGGCAGCACTATGTTGCAATTTGCGTTGCTGGCTGTATGTTGTGCGGTACTGTGGTGAAGCCTGACACGCATGCACACACACACACAGAAAAATATAAAAGACACTTTGATTTTTTTTTTTACTATATATTTTTTTTTTTTTAGTCCAGAACTTGGGCCCAGATGGACACAGCACCAGCCCAGATGTATCTGCAGTTCTGCACCAGCCCAGATGGACACAGCAGACAGCAAAGCACCAGCCCAGAATGGATCAGCACCACCAGCCCAATACACAGCAGATAGCACAGACAAACAACAAGAACCACAAATAGAGAAAGCCTCCTCACGTACAAAGAATAGAAAACAGAAGAAGAAAAAACCAGCCTCAAATTCATCACACAATATAACAACCAACATAAACAATTAGAAAAAATCGTCCAGAAACACTGGCACTTACTAATGAGAGATGAATCCTTACGAAAAATTATCCCAAATAAACCCCATTTTACATACAAGAAAGCACAAAACATTAGACAGAAATTAGTTAAAAACCATCTTCCACCAGAGAAAGAACATACTCCAAAAGAGGGAACTTGGCTAGGGGAGAGAAATGCAGGATTCTTTCACTGTAACAGATGTACAGCTTGCAAGACAACAAAACACAGAGGAACTACTCCCACAACAGAAGTACTATCCAACGTTACTGGAGATATATACAAAATCAAAGACTCTATGACATGCGATACAAAAGGAGTAATATACCTTATCTCATGCCCATGTGGCTTACAATACGTGGGAAGAACAGCAAGAAAATTGAGTCTACGAATAGGAGAGCATATAAGGAACGTCAAACATCAATTAGACTCACACAGTGTATCCAATCATTTCAAAATAAAACACAATGGAGAACCAAGTTTACTGACGTTTACAGCAATAAAGAAAGTAAAAAAAGTATGGAGAGGTGGTAACTACCTAAAAATAATGTCCCAAGAAGAAACTCGTTGGATTTATAAATTAAAAACACTAACACCAAACGGTCTGAACATAGATTTTGAATTTTCGGAATTCTTGAGAGAATAAGCCCCAATCAAAAGGATCAGACTGTACGTGATACCTACATACATACCACCCTAGATACGCCCAACTACTTCCGAACTTGGAAGCTAAGCAGGGTTGGGCCAGATTAGTAATGAGGAGGGAGACCACTCATGAATCTCTGGTTATGTAGCTATATCACAAATCAACAGTATGTATCCTAGACAATACGGGGCATAAAAATAACAAATGAAGACGTACAACATCATACTATCCAGAATTCAAGCCGTAACATCATTCAGAGGCGATTGAACTGAAGATCTACTAATAACAACCAATTATCAAGAGTAAAACAACTGAAAATCCTCTTATCTTCCTCAACAAAGGATAAAGAGAGTATGGGACACTACTACTGGAATTTTTAATAAATACTGATCTATGTAGATATATGGTCAAAATTCTACAAATATAATGCAACATATTCGCATATTCAATTTTCACATGTTCACCCAGGGAAAAATACATCAGTGCACTGACATCATAAGCACATAAGTGTCCTATGTACATATGCTCTGCACTTATATCGACAAACATACCCCAATTTCCATGTTCAACTTACAATCTTCTGTGAATCATTAATTATATTTTTATGTACATTTTTTATATATTTTTATAAAAAAATTATATTTTTTATAATATACAGATGTCCTCGATGCTTTTACAATTTTTATTCACATGTATTCATCTACCTTGATGTATTTATACTATGTTATATCAATTTAAGTTAACATTATATTCTCTACATATTTTTATTTATTTATATACAGCATTATATATATTTTTTATATGGTATATGTATGTATGTATGTATATATATATATATATATATCATCATGTCAAAAGGTACACTTTCCATTAAGGCTGAATAAACACAACAGAGACTGGAATACTACTGCACCTGTCTGATTAATTAATGAGGAAGCAATCAAGCATGAGAATAAAAGGACACTATACTAGTCATCAAACACTACAGCCCTGACGAAGCCTGCACAGGAACTAGCGGGTGAAACACGTTGGGAACGCCCCCCTTCTACACGCTCCACTGATTCCGGTTCCAGCACACCCGACGGAGTTCAGCGTGCACGCTGACCACCGGAGCGCTTCTACACAACGGACATTACATTCCATCTGCCGACCAACAGCACAAGCGCTAGAGGAGGACCGGAGAAGGAGCAAGAGATCGGGAGGCTCACATACCATTTTACCACACTTTGGGTGATTCTCACCTGGACATTATGCACAACAACGATATGAGGTAGGAGGGGCGCGCACCCATCCATATTCTATACTATATACCTCCAGCTGACGAGCTGCGATTAGACACTATTGTGACTAAGGTACTACCTACCAATATACATTTAAATAAGATTGGAATGATTGTGCCCCCTTTTTCCTCCTTTTTACTTTTCATATGGTCACAATTTTGGTCAAACGATGTGACCATACTCAAATGCTACTATATTTTAATTTTGTTTTGACTTTCGTTTAGTAACATTGTCATTACATATATATCCATTTTACTGTAAATTATATATCTTGATAATCTTTATCTGAACAACTTTTTGAACTATTTGAATCCATTTTAACCTATTAAATCATTATATTTTTATTGCATTGTGGTTGGTTTTAACTCATCATTTTTCATGTGTTGCGCTAACAAATAGACTCTAATTCTTTACTACAGACAGCACAGACAGCCCAGATGGATCAGCAACAGTCCAGATGGACACAGCAGACAGCACAGTGACAGCACCGGCCCAGAATGGATCAGCACCAGCCCAGGACACAGCAGACAGACAACACCAGCACCTCTCCCAGGCCTACACTACCCACCCTCCCTGTTCAGTCTCCACAGCCGGAGTGAAATGGTGTCCATCACGTGGTCCCTTATATACTACATTGATCATAGCGAGATTTCAGACTCTATAATTTTTCCTCGGTTTGAGATCCAAGTCAGACGGGAAAAATCGAGCCTGCTTGGATCCGACTCGGATCTGCTAAATTTGGGTGGGTTTGGATCTCTGAAATCTGAACCCGCTCATCTCTAAACAACAGTATAATAATAGTCATTGCAGAGATCTTAGTACATACAGTCAGGTGCATAAATATTGGGACATTGACAGAATTTTAATATTTTGGCCTCAATTCACCATCATAATGGCTTTGAAATGAAACAAACAAGATGTGCTTTACCTGCAGACTTTCAGATTTAATTTGAGGGTAATTACATCCAAATCAGGTGAACGGTGTAGGAATTACAACGGTTTCTATATGTGCCTCCCACTTTTTAAGGGGCCAAAAGTAATTGGACTATCAACTCAAAAGCTATTTCATGGACAGGTGTGGGCTATTCCCTCGTTATTTCATTATCAATTAAGCAGGTAAAAGGTCTGGAGTTGATTCTAGGTGTGACATTTGCATTTGGAATCAGTTGCTGTCGACTCTCAATATGAGATCCAAAGAGCTGTCACTATCAGTGAAGCAAGCCATCATTAGGCTGAAAAATCAAAACAAACCCATCAGAGAGATAGCAAAAACATTAGGTGTGGCCAAATCAACTGTTTGGAACATTCTTAAAAAGAAAGAACGCATCGGAGAGCTCAGCAACACCAAAAGACCTGGAAGATAACTGTGGTGGATGACAGAAGAATTATTTCCCTGGTGAAGAAAAACCTCTTCACAACAGTTTGCCAAATCAAGAACACTCTCCAGGAGGTAGGTGTATATGTGTCAAAGTCAACAATCAAGAGAAGACTTCACAAGAGTGAATATAGAGAGTTCACCACAAGATATAAACCATTGGTGAGCCACAAAAACAGGAAGACCAGATTAGAGTTTGCCAAACAACATCTAAAAAAGCCATTACAGTTCTGGAACAACATCCTATGGACAGATGAGACAAAGATCATCTTGTACCAGAGTGATGGGAAGAGAAGAGTATGGAGAAGGAAAGGAACTGCTCATGATCCAAAACATACCACCTTATCAGTGAAGCATGGTGGTGGTAGTGTCATGGCATGGGCATGTATGGCTGCCAATGGAACTGGTTCCCTTGTATTTATTGATGATGTGACTGCTGACAAAAGCAGCAGAATGAATTCTGCAGTGTTTCGGGCAATATTATATGCTCATATTCAGTCAAATGCTTCAGAACTCATTTGACGGTGCTTCACAGTGCAGATGGACAATGACCCGAAGCATACTGCAAAAGCAACCAAAGAGTTTTTTAAGGCTAAAAAGTGGAATGTTATGCAATGGCCAAGTCAATCCCCTGACCTGAATCCGATTGAGCATGCATTTCACTTGATGAAGACAAAACTGAAGGGAAAATGCCCCAAGAACAAGCAGGAACTGAAGACATTTGCAGTAGAGGCCTGGCAGAGCATCACCAGGGATGAAACCCAGCGTCTGGTGATGTCTATGTGTTCCAGATTGCCTGCATTGCAACAAAGTATTAAAAAGTGAAAGTTAGATTTAGGATTGTTTCGTTTGTCCCATTACTTTTGGCCCCTTAAAAAGTGGGAGGCACATATAGAAACTGTTGTAATTCCTACACCGTTCACCTGATTTGGATGTAATTACCCTCAAATTAAATCTGAAAGTCTGCAGCTAAAGCACATCTTGTTTGTTTCATTTCAAAGCCATTGTAGTGGTGAATAGAGGCCAAAATATGAAAATTCTGTCAATGTCCCTATATTTATGCACCTGACTGTATATTTAATATTAGTACATACAGTGTCGGACTGGGACATGAAGGGCCCACCAGGGGATTGCAATAGTAGGGGCCCACTGAAGGGGCGTAACCATCTGCTAAAGTGGGTATACCCAGTGAATAGAAAGGCGTGGCAATAATATGTGCAAATAGATGAAGGAGGAGTTAAGTAGCGATAGACCTCCAAAACGCCAGAGAAAGAGTTGTCCTGATCAGTGCCAGATTAAGGTCCACATGGAAATGGAGCTGAAATCATACTTGCCGACATTCATTTCACTCCTTCCGGGAGGGAGCTGAATGTCTGCGCACAGCAGGGGGCGGAGCCGAGTGATGACGAGGCATTGTGGGCAGAGCCAGGGCTCGTTGTCGTGGCTCCACCCCTCTTCACAATGCCGGAAATATTGGCATTGTGAACCAGGGGGCGGGGCCACGCTGAATCGTGGCACTGGCCCCCACCGCTATGGGAGTTTCTATGAGGTAGCGGGGGGAGGCGGGAGGCTTGCCTGCCTTTCTGGGGGTCGGGAGCGGCACCCGATATTCGGAAAGGCTCCTGACCAAATCGGGAGAGTAGGCAAGCCTGGCTGAAATGCATTGAGGCCCTATTGGTGTGCCACTACAGGGGGTGCGACTAGTGATGTGGGAGCGTGATCAGTGCTGTGTGGGTGTGGTCAGCACAGGGTGTATAGTTTCTGCTATGGGGTATGGATAGTTTCATGGGGCATAGCTAGCGGATACCTTCGACTACTTTAATTTATAGGGGCAAATTCAAATAGCCAAGGTGTTTACAGTGCAGGTAAAGCTCCGGATTTAATGGCCGGAACTATTTAATTATTTTTGCCTGTGCGGTAAACCTATGGCTAACTTGTGTTGTTAACTCAGAGATTCCACGTTAAGTGTCTGGAATCTATGGTTACTCCGCGCGTTAAGTCCAGAGGGTGCCTTTAACTCAGATATTTCTGCATTAAGTGCACCCTCTGGGCTTAACGTGCAGGGTAGCGACCCTTGATTGAATAGCAGAATGGAGCTTTAGCCAAAGGGTAAACCCTGCAGCCAATTGAATCTGCCCCATACTGAAGCTATAACAAATAAAATATTTTTCTGTGTGAACGGATATGTACTGTATAATCTGCCTTCCCTTGAGTGGTAGAATAGTTTAGATTAAAACAAAATAAATCAAAAAAATGTTTCTTTCTATTGTCATATTCCTATAAGTGCTCATCACACATCCCTAGCCAGTGCTGTAAATGCATAAATAACTGCCTTCTTAGCTGGAGCCTTTTTTTTTTTTCAAATATATACTGTATAGCTGCAATAGCAATACTATACCGGACAGCAAGGAGTAACTTACTGTTGGATTGAATTTTCAGTTTTACTTGTTAATGAAAAAATACAAATACAGTTTTGTGCTCACGCATGCACATCTGCAAAGCAGTAAATTAACATTTATCGTCCTAGTTCAGTATTGCCATTGCAACTATTTATTTTAAAAACATTGTGATGATGTATTGTAAGGGCCAGGGGCATAACTAGGTATTTGAAGGCCCCATAGCAAAAGTCTGTAAGGGTCCCTATGTAAAAAAAAAAAAAAAATTATATAACACATGTAACATTGACAAGGAAGATGGGCCCCCTCACCTCTGGGCCCCATAGCAGCTGTACACCTTGCACCTATGGTAAATACACCCATGTGATAAGGAAGATGGGCCCCCCTCAGCTCTGGGCCCCATAGCAGCTACACACCTTGCACCTATGGTAGTTACACCCATGTGATTAGAAAGATGGGCCTCCCTCACCTCTGGGACCCATAGCAGCTGTACACCATGCACCTATGGTAATTACACCCATGTGAGAAGGAAGATGGGCCCCCCTCACCTCTGGGACCCATAGCAGCTGTACACCATGCACCTATTGTAATTAAACCCATGTGAGAAGGAAGATGGGCCCACTCAGCTCCGGGCCCCATAGCAGCTGTACACCATGCACCTATGGTAATCACACCCATGTGAGAAGGAAGATGGGCCCCTCAGCTCCGGGCCCCATAGCAGCTGCACACCTTGCACCTGTGGTAGTTATGCCCATGCTAAGGGCCTGATTCAGAGATGGGTGGAATTGCACAGCACACACAAGCGGCTGTATAATTCCGTCCATCTAAAATGCAAATGTAAAAAGACGTGTCAGTCACCTCCTTGCTGCATCTGCATGATCCCAGCGCTGCGACCGAGGTAACAGCATGGAATCACCATTGGAACAATCGAGACCATCTGTTGCGATTGTTGTCCCTTTGGCCAGGCAGGTCTTAAACATTTCCCTAAGCTGGGTACACACTGACAGATATATTGGGTGATCAATTGATCGGCCAATATATCGGGTGCCCATCAGCCAGTGTGTACCAGCAATATGTCTGTGAACAACGTCGCTCACAGACATATCACGCTGGGTGTGCTGCACAGCCGATGGACACATATATCTGCAGATCTATCTGTTCATCGGCAAGTGTGTACGGGCGGTTGATGGGTGAGGTCTCGGGCTCCTGCTTGCAGGCTGCTGTGACAGGAAAAAAAATCTCTGTCTCCAGCAGCCCTGCAGATCCTGTGGGCCTATTTTGATGGGAGGGCCTGGAGCTGCAGCTCCACCCACTCCAATGTTAATCCGGCCCTGAGCACACTCCCTGATGGACCGAGGCTGATGATGGAAGCCATGTCCCCTCGCTGATATAATGCAGCAATTTGCGGGTGAATGGGTAGGGGGTTGTGCCTAATGCTGTGAAGGGCCCACCCTCTTCAGAAACCTGATGTTGCAACAGGAAGTCTGTGCACGCTCTCAGTCCCTCCCTCCATCTCTCACTCCCCTTTCTATCTCCCCATTCTTCCCTCTCTTCCTCTCTATCCCCTCTTCCCTCCCTCCCTCGCTCTCTTCTTTCCTCCCTCTCTCTCTGTCTCATTCCCTCTCTCTCTCTCTCTCTCTCTCTCTTTATATATATATAATATAAACCCTCACTCAAAATCCTGCATTTGCCCCTAGCAGTGTACTAGTGCATGTCCGCTATGCTGCCAGGAGTCGGTTCCCAGCAGTGACTCAGACATGATGTTGTATGCTGGGACATTGCTGGTCAGTGGAGAATCCAGAGACAAGGTAAGGGGCTCAGTAGATGCTGCGTGTGGCCATGGCAATTTTATTGATGGGGCCACACAACTTAGTTGCCTTAAGACCCCCACAAGCCTTAATCTGGCCCTGTGTGTATATGTATGTTATATATATATATATATATATATATATATACATACACACACGCACGTATGTGTGTGTTATATAAAATATCTACTACATAGATATTATATAATAAGTGTGTGTGTGTTGTATATAATATATGTGTGTTATATATAAAATATATATGTGAGTTAAATATAAATACAATATCAATAGCGGACTCAGGGCCCGATTCAGACCCGGTCGCAAGTGCTGTACGCTCACAACCGGGTCGATGGTGGGCCAGTGCGCATGCGCACGACGGAGCATGTGCGAGACCCTGATAGTGGGCGGGCCGGGGGAGTGGCTTTCCAAACTGAGGCGTTCCCATGTGAACGCCTCCGTTTGGGGGCGGCTCCACTGACATCACGAGTTATGTCAGTGGGAGAGATTTCGGCTCTGTTAGAGCCAAAATCTCTCTGGGGCTTGTGGCAACGAGACCCTACCACAAGGATCTCGTCGCAAGCCCGATGATCGCGATTGTCTTGACCATCGCAACATCTTCCTGTCCACCTTCCTGACCATCTTCCTGGCCGCTCACTATAGCTGTGGGTGGTCACCCACAGCTATGCGAGCGGCCAGGAGGCCATTCTAAAAAAAAAAAACCTCAGCCCTGATTCAGAGCGAGCGCTCTGTCAGAGCGTCCGGCTCTGAATCAGGGCCTCAGCATGCAGTGGCAATGAATAGAAGCGAATGATGGTGGTGGAGGATGGTGGTGAGCCATACAATGAGCTCAGTGGAGTTGAATAGTAATGCATGATGGTGTGGGGAGGTGGTGAAGGAACTTGGATGGCCATACACAGAGAGGAAAGGATGGAATTACAAAGTAGTGTATTTTAAAAGTATTGAATCTGACATGATCTCTCTTAATGAAAAACTTCCCGAGCATCATACGGACAATGCTATAATGTGTACAATACAATGTCTACTGTATAGCGGAAATGCCAAGTGGTGGGATGTTGAAATAAATGTTTTCAGTTCAGTAGAGTTCCTTAAAATAACTGAACTTCAGTTGCTCTGTGTTTATGTAATGCTTGGTGTGCGTCTTCTGGTCAATGTAAGCTACGGCTGCTTTATTGGGACTCGGTACAGTGACATGCATCTAGGGTCACATTTAGGGTCAGGGACATTGCAGCACAGTAATAGAGATGAGTCCACATACATCTATCCTCCGTGCGCTACAAGTTGCTCCACACATAGCACAGGAGTGCTGTGTGACTCTGTATCGCCGAGCGTCTTTTCGTGCGTCTATTTTACCTTCAAATGCGTCTTATTGGCACAAGTAGCTTCTGCTGATTAAAATGATATGCAGCACGCCTATGTTCTGTCAGCGAGTGCGGGTGTATCTGCATAAGAATCACTACGTTACAGTGTTACAGTCGCTGATACTGTAACGTAACATTTCGCATGCAGATACACCCGCACTCACTCACAGAACATAGGCATGCTGCATATCATTTTAATCAGCAGAAGTTACTTGTGCTATCAATTCGCATCACTGTGAAGGTAAAAAGTCGCATTTGAAGGTAAAAAGTTGCATAAAAGACGCTCGGCGCTACCGAGTCACGCCATGGCATGCGCGACTAGAAGGGCTGTTTAAAGTGCAAGGAGGCTAGATGTATGAGGACCCATCTGTATGTGTATTTGTATTTATACAATGTCAATAGCAGGCTCATCCATGCACACTCCACCCACCCGCTGCTGTTTTTAATAATAGAAAAATGTGTCTTCTTTTTAAAATATTATACTAGTACATGTAAACACAGTACCTCACCATTAGAGAATAATTCATCCCATCTCATTGAAAGCTGTCCGTGCATCTCAGTATCGGTTATACCGTCATAAGAACACGGTAATTACACCACTGTACAGTTATGTATGTGTACTGATTTGTGTCCCGTTCTAAGAGCTTATGTGATATTATTAAAAAGATTGGTTGTGCGAACATGCAATATGCAAATACACTGCGTGAATGTGATTGGCCCGCTCATCAGTGATATCCATCCAATTTAACAGTATGGTATTCAGTAGTACAAATGTTATCAGTGGAGCACTCGCCACCCAGAGGTTAAGCAGTGTATTATATGTCGTGGCTTATCTTTCGTTGTAGAATACCATGGTAAGTCACAGTACAGCCATCACGTAACGTTCCATGGCGCGACACAGAGTCCTGAATGGCGCGCTATGAGCAACAAACTAGCTGGGCCATTCTGTATGTGTGTGTGTATGTGTGTGGTGGGGAGGTGTTATATATATCTGTTTGCTAGCGGGAGGCTCACGATTTTTCGCTTAGACCCCCGCAAGTGTAGGCAGATCTCTCGCATCCTGCCCACTTCCTATTGAAGCTGGCAAGATGGATAGATTTAATGGGGATTTTGCGGGTCGGGAAGGAGGGGACGGAGCTAAGCAACGCAATTTGTGCCATTTACCCCTGCCCCATCCTCACAGACTCGCGGATCACAGACTTTTCTAGGAAAGGGGAGGGGCCTAATTATGCCCCCGAACCAGTGTGTATATGCATGTATATACACTTTGTAAAAAGATTGGAGTGACCTTCCTACTCTGCGCTCTAACAGGTAATGTTGTATTTTATAGTATTATAATAAATGTACAGTATAACATGGTCCTTCTCTTTGTCCATAACTGATAATTCCTCCGGTTGGTCCCTTACTTTTTGACCTTGTCAAGGGGTAGAGGAATAGACCTAGGGGTAAATTTACTAAGATTCGAGTTTGGTCGAATTAGCATTCTCTGGAGAGTTTGGGCAGTTTTTTCCACTCGCAAATTTACTAATGTCAAATTCGGGAGAGAAAACTCCTTTGCTACATGAAAATTCTGGAGAGTTAGCAAACTCTGGCCCTCATTCAGACCCACTCGCAAGTGGGCGTACGCACGTTCGCCGTACGTAAAAAAATATTTAAATTCAAGCACTCGCTCGTTTTTTCCTACGCAGCTAAAAATCCGCCCCAAACTCAGGCGACCCCTCCTCTGACTAACGAGCGTGCCAAATAGCAAGCGTACATCCCCGAAATGGCTTGAAGGGAACGCACGCACAAGTACAAACCGGAAGTGGGACTGTCAGATTCCGATTACCTGCTCGTTTTTTCGGCCTACCTCCCTCAATCGTATCATGCCAATCAATGTATCAATTAGCTTAATTGTTTTTTTTTTTTCAACACAATGCAATAAACTTTAATCTTGTCCGTGTTTGTATTTGCTCGCAGAATACGTACGGCTGAAACCTTCGCTTTTATTGTTCCAAAGACATGTTATCCCCAATTAAACAATTGTTCTATTTGTTTGTCTCCCCACAATTTTTCTGTGGTTCATTTCTTTATTTAAATTTGCTTACGCATGTCACTGCATCAAGCCTATAATAACTCTCAAGAGATTTGTGGCCCTGTCGAACACATGACTCATACACTAACCAATAGAATTTGTCCTGTTAATTTCCCAAATACATTAGCCAATCAAATTTTTTTGTGTTGCTTTATTAAAAATATTTTGTCAAAAAAACACCATTGCCATCATGAGATCCGCCGCATTCACCAGGCGCGAACTGCTGGTGCTGACGGAGGTGATGGACAGGAGGATCACCAGTCAGCCTCCACCCATCTTCAATAGGCGCAAGCGTTCCGCATATGCGGAGGTACGTCGACGCCTGCGCTCCTTCGGCTCACGCCGACATATTGGCCAGCTGGAGCGCAGGTGGTCGGACCTGCACCGGCGGACGCCCCGCTTGCTGGCATGCTTTCGCATGCAGATTGCGGAAAGTTAGTGTTCTGGACTGTGGTTGTCAAGTTTATTTTGTGGGCCCTAACTGCGTGTGCATGTTTTCATGTCTGTCCTATTGAGTCATTGTAGTCATATCTGCATGTGCATGTTTTCATGTCTGTCCTATTGAATCATTGTAGTCATATCTGCATGTGCATGTTTTCATGTCTGTCCTATTGAGTCATTGTAGTCATATCTGCATGTGCATGTTTTCATGTCTGTCCTATTGAGTCATTGTAGTCATATCTGCATGTGCATGTTTTCATGTCTGTCCTATTGAGTCATTGTAGTCATATCTGCATGTGCATGTTTTCATGTCTGTCCTATTGTGTTTTTTTTTTTTTTTTTGTTTCCTGTTGAAACTAACAACAATTTTTTGGTCATTTTTTAGGGGCACAGCAAACACTACGGCGGCATCGCCACACAAGACGCCGGTCCCGGCCCCTCTCTCCAACCCCCAATTCCTCTATTCCCCCCTCCTCCCCAGACCCTGTGGCCGAAATTTCTGGCCTACATCCCCTCCAGCCCAATTCCCCCTCTCCTCCATCCATCCCTCCTCCAAATACCCCCTCCCAGGATCGCGAAAACACCTTGCCCCTCGGGTTGGGGAATGTAGCCACCTCCGAGGTGGTCCAGGGAGTGGCTTCTGGCTCTCTCGTTTTGGAGAACGGTATGTTTTTAAAGTTTATTTTGGACACCACAAACTGTATGTAATCATGTGTCGTCCCCATTTTTTTTGTCTTTTTTTCACCTTAGGGTATTTTTGGGGGTTGTCTTTACTTGTTCCTGCTGATGTCACCATACACATATCACACCTGTGTGCCTTTTTTTAGGGCCCTTGTATTTTTGGCATACGACATTTTGGGGTTCTGGGTTTTATCCGTGTAATTTATTTTTGGCCCACAAGCTTGTAAGTTTGTGTTTGCTTGTTTTTTGTTTTTTTACAATGTTGCTTCATTATCGATTTATTAATCCCCAAACTTTTGTCACCCACAGAGGAACAGAGGCGTCGGGAACAGATTGTGAATTGTGTGGGCCGTATGCGGGAGCAGGTCACCGGGCTAATGCAGGGCCTTGACCATCTGTTGGTCCTCCTTAGGAATTTTTTTTTTTTTTTTACAAATTGTTTCTTAATAAATCTGTTTAAAATCAAGCTCTGTCTCATGCGTTTGGAGTAAATCCAAGATTCTTTACACTGACATAAGTAGACTCTTCAAGCAAGGTTTGCCCCAGAAACTCACTACAGATTGTGTGTTGTATTTTGAATGCAAACAGGCACAAGAAACACCTCCCAGTACCAATGTCATTTTCCTTTTTTGTGGTGGTCAACATGATAGTTTACACCATTTTTCAGGTTCCTATTTGGTGGCCAAACTGCTTAGGACAATCTTACGAAGGCAACTGATTGTACACGATTCCTTGTTGTGTTGGTTAGTACCCCGAAAACATATTACATTTTAGCTCCACTTGCTTCATTACTGGGTTACCCCTTAGGTAAAATTAACGTTTGGGATTTTGTTTATGTGATACCCCCAAACCTGCAGTGTTTTCTCCAGCATGGAAGGGGTTAATGGCCAGGAGTTGGGACCCTGCTGATCCCCTGGAGATGGTTCTGCCAGCCTTAAGGAGGGAAACTAGAGAGAGGCTGTTGGGGGTGGAGCTAGAGAAGCCCAGTGAGTTCTGCACAAGACTGAGAGAGGAGCGTGGCAGGAGCCATGGTGTGTGCTGGAGAGTGTTGGAGAGTGCTGTGACTGAGGGCACAGAGAGCAGGGATCAGCAGCTGATCGGGGTGACTGTGAGGAGAAGACCCCTCTCATGTAAGGCAGCAGGACAAGAGAAGCTGACAGGACACAGATCTATTAAAGCTGCTGCAGCCCAAAGGAGAGGAGAGAGTGTGCATGCTGCAAAGACAAGTGCTGGCATCTGGACAGGTAGCCCAAGCATTACAGCACATGGCAAGTAAAAAGCACCCCAGTAAAGACTGAGATCAGTCAGTACATAGAAGTCTGTAATCTCAGGGCAGCCAGCATACTGCTGTACAGTGAGAGAAGCCTGCAGCAGGCTATACAGCAGTAGTGCATAACACAGAACTGTGCAGGATATACAGCAGTAGTGCATAACACAGAACAGGCAGAGACAGTGACACCATTTTGGATATCAGTAATACAGTTCAGTATCATCTATAAAGTTTGTGCACCAACGAAAGGCTGTACAGTGAATTCTGAGTACTCACAGGGACATTGTGCTTTCTATCTGTTGAATTTATAGTTGAACCATTTGAGATTCTGCCAACTACAACTGCAACTTGGTATATTTAGTTTAACTACCTCTAACACATAGAGGGAGCAGGTTGGCATTCATATGTTTAGCATGAGGTTTTATTAGAAGTATACAGTATGTATAGAGTGAACCTAAGCTTATTAATGTGATATCCTGTATGTGTACCTTTTGCATTGCAACAATATTGCATGTTCTAATGTTCATTTAGAATTGTCCTAGTAGAATAGTGATTCAGAGTAATAAACCCCCATTTCTTTATATTGGTCTGGTTTCTGCGCTGGGCTCTGGGGGTTCTCCTGTCTCTCTGCTGTGATAGGAGGAGCCTGAAAGAGGAACTGCACTGATCTACGCCCAAGCAGGTTCCAGAAGAAAAGCAGGTACGATCCACTCACTGACATCCCACCAAATTGGGGGTGTTACATTTACACTTGCTTCTAACGTGCCCAAAAAGGAAACAAATTACACTCTCCAAATATTTATTCACAACAGAAATCAAAATACAAAGTGGTCACTCACAAACAAAACACACAGTGATAATCAGAAAAACTCCACATACCAAAAACACTAAACAAACACACAACAAATCAAGAACTGGTTGACGAAGGTCCATGCCCACATGATTTCACAAATATGGCGTTGCAATATTGGTGTCAGAATATATTCCCGAAGTTTCCACAGAAAGGTTTTTGAAGGGTAGCAGGAAGTAGTCATCGTGGGAGTGCCAAAGATTATGCAAACAAACAGAAGATGGTGCAAGAATTAATATAAAAAAAGATGAACGTTAAAAAACCGTAACACATTGGGTATACACACTGTTGTTTGATCAATAATTACCTAAAATATCGGGCCACCACATCATCGCGTATGGCCCCCCCACATACTGACCTCCGACCAACCTCGGGGGGGCCATCCTCAGGTAAGGCATCCTCTGGCTGCATTGGAACACCACTCCTTATGGCGATGTTGTGAAAGATCCCACACAGGACCACAATTTTTGAAACCATATCCGGCAAATACATGAGCTCGCCACCAGAGCGGTGGAGGCATCTGAATCGGCCTTTTAAAAGGCCGATACAGCGCTCCACCACTTGCCTGGTGGCTGTAAGTGCGGTATTAAACTCACTTTGTGGACCTGGTGTGGGAGCCAAGTAAGGAGTGAGCAGCCAGGGCATGCAAGGGTATCCACTGTCTCCTGTGAAAAAGAATAGACAACATCAGGATCACTGTGTATCAAGCTTAACATTGTTATGTACTAAAGGTCTACACTTACCCAGAAGCCACGCATCACCAGCTTGTAGGTTGTTTCATTTGTGCCATATCCCTGATTGCCGGATGACGAAGGAGTCATGTGCACTTCCTGGTAATTTTGCATTCAGGGACAGGATCTGGAGGGAGGCATCACATACCACCATTACATTCAGGGAGTGATAGTGTTTCCTGTTTCGAAATATGGCCTCCAGCCGTGCTGGAGGCTGAAGTGGTATGTGAGTACCATCCACAACCCCTATGATGTGTGGGAAGCCAGCTATTTGGTAAAAATTGGCTTTGGCCACACTAAGGGCACCCATATCCAAAGGCATTTGAATAAAATGATGGAGGTGCTTGAAAAGTGCCTCCATCACTGCCCTCAGGATCCGGGAAAAGGAGGATTGTGAGATGCCTGCCACTATTCCCACCGTTGTTTGAAACGATCCTGAGGCACAGAAATGTAACACCGCCATAAATTGCGTAAGTGGTGGTATTGCTGTAGGACTGTCAATTTGCCGCTCAAGATCACTCTCTATTAATGAGAGAGTGTCTATGATGATTTTGGGAGGAAGACGGTAGCATCTTAAAACCTCATCATCGGGCATTCCAAAAAGGGTGACACGTGTTCGAAATATCTGGGGCCTTGCACGCCTACGATGCCTACGCCTGGGACGAGATTGAGGTTGGTCGGCTTCCGGGAACATGGCCAGAACAATCCGCCCTAGATCAACCTGAAATGGCAAGATTGTAATGTAAGGCTTTGGACCCACCCCAAAAGAAAATTAAAACAACTTAGCTTGATGATACCATCCATTGCTGCTTACATGCCGGGGTATTGTCATGATACGTCCAAACTGAAATTAATCACAAAAATTATTTGAAAAATTTCACTCTGTGCATTTTTGTTTCTAAATTTTGTGCTAGACCAAACTTAAAATATGCGAAACACACATTTGGCAAAAGAGCAAAACGACATTGCACACAGTACATCAAAATGGGTTGAAATGTTTGCCCAAAAAGCGAAAGGGCAACCTCAAAAAAATTAAAATGATTAATAAGCATTTAAAAATGCGCAAATTAGTTCGCAAATACAAGTCCCAATAGTAAGTAGTAAAAATGCGCTAATTAGTTCGCAAATACAAGTCACAATAGTAAGTAGTAAAAATGCGCTAATTAGTTCGCAAATACAAGTCACAATAGTAAGTAGTAAAAATGCGCTAATTAGTTCGCAAATAAAAGTCACAATAGTAAGTAGTAAAAATGCGCTAATTAGTTCGCAAATACAAGTCACTATACAAACTGTGAAAAATGCGCTAATTAGTTCACAAATACAAGATAAAAAATGGACTTACCAAGAGCAAATATATAAGAGTCCAAATCAAAAGGTCTTTGGATCCGAAATTAATCAAAAGCTAAAATATATGAAATTATGGAACCAAAATTTACAAAAATGAAGAAACACAATGAAACAACAATTGATCAAAAGTTAGACTTCACAAAACTTACCAAATCAAGAAACGAGGTAAAAAAAATAAAAAACAAAAAAGAGAACGGAAAATAAAAACGCAAATCTACCAAACAAAATAATCTCCAACCGCCAACTCCTTTATACGCAAACAATAAACTCCAGCCAAGGTAACCTCCAACAATCCAAAAACGCCACCTCGACTCGAGACACACCAAGCCATAAATAGTGTTTCGTTTCCCGCACAAATTAAGGAGGGATCATAGGAACGCACAATCAATGATGCGGCCGCAAAATAAGGACGCATGTATAAATACGTCACGAAAACACATTAAATTTCTGGTGTATTTCTTGTTTGGACCTCAGACATGGCGACAGACCAGGGAAACAATGCCCAAGAGTCAGGCGGTAAGTCTTTCATGCATTTTGTATCAATGATTAATTTGAAACATAAGATTGGGCAAGTTGTGATTTTGTGAAATCTGAATATTTACACAAATAGGTGAGGAGGATGACATAGAAGAGGCTGCTGGGCCCAGTATTCCGGCCAAAGCTGCCAAAAAAAAAAGGCAGCCACATTTCACAAGAAAGGAGATGGAGGTTTTGATACAGAAGTGTGTGGACATCCTGCCACAGGCAGACAGGAATATGAGTCTAAGCCAGAAGGGGAGAATGTGGGAAGAGGTAGCCGTTGCTGTCAGTAGGGTGGGTGATTATGTCCGTCTAGCCCGGGATGTCAAACGGCGGTAAGTAAACACATGCCCCCCCTAAAAACAAACACCATTTTAAACAAAAAGATAATGGCTTCCATTTTTTCCCACAGATGGGGCGACTTCAAATATCGCCTAAAGCAAAAACTGGCGGACAGGGCTAGGCATGCAAGGGGGACAGGTGGGGGTCCCACCCCTGTGTCATTGGAGTTGACCGATTTAGAAGAGCTGGCACAGGGGTGTGTGCAGCCTGTGGAGGTGTTTGGCGTGTCCAACATGGATACGGACATGCCAGACTTTGCGGCTCCTCATGTTGTCCCAGGTAAATCTTTGGATGTCATCAACTCTGAAATGTTATTGTGCCAATATGTAGATTCTAATGTGAGGCTTTTTTCTTTTTTCCTAACAGAGACACGGGCGGATGAGTCTGCTCCAGAGGGGAGCCTTGGCCGCCGAATTTCTGCTGGCTCGGCAGGGGAGGAACCAGTACATCCGGCTGAGGACCCTGCAGAAGCCAGTCCAGGGCAATCCCCCTCGCAGGCAGTGGCCCTCCTCACAGAACTCAATTTCAAATCGGATTTCCATACGGAGATTCTGCAGAGGATGGACGCCAGTCTGCTACGGGTGGCTGAGGCCCTGGAGCAAAATGCTGCGGCCAACGTGACCATTGGTCAGGCCCTGGCGGAAAATACCAGGGCCAACATCCGCATCGCCAATGCCCTGGAGCAGCTCGTTCGCCAGCACATGGTGGAGCCGACCTCCCTTCCTGCCGGAACATCAGGATCCTCCACCTCTGGCACAACATCAGCCAATCCTCCAAATGTGCCTAGCCCTGTGCCTAGTCCAGAGGCCACAACATCTGCCTCTGGACAGGCCAGCCCGATGACATCCCGGACCCGGTCTGGCGCCCTCCCTCCCCCATCCAAATGGGTGAAAAAACGGTGACAGCAATGGTGACTTTTCCCACAATCCTTCTGTGCTTGGCTCATATTCCTTTCTGGTCAAAACTTCCCTCTCCTTTCTTGTGAAATGTTTTTACATTTTTTTTGTATGTTTATGTCAACAGTTATGTTGGGCCAATTTGTTTGATTTTGGGACATATCTTTGGCAAAAAAAGATGTTCCCAAATTTTTTTTTTTTTTTTTTGTTTGAGCAATAAATTGAAACAAAAAATCTGACATTGGATTGTGAAATTATTGTACAAATGGGTTACATTTAATCCTGGACCAAAAGGCAAAAACTGGGAAAAAAAAAAAAAAAATGGGCTCTTTAAGGAACGTTTAAAAAATCATATAACGAGGCAAATTCAAGAGGCAAAAATAAAATGGTGCGAAAATTAAAACATGATGACATTATTGTTACAATAGGCCCTAACCACCAAATTGAGGGCAAAATAAACCCCCACAAATGTACGCAAATTGATTGTGTCATCCTGACATTAGCAGCTCTGATTTCCACCTGCGTACGGTTTTGTGCTATCCCAAAAAACTGATTTCAAAACACATACCAAGCCGGTTTTCAATCCAACACTAATTGCTTTTCAGCCCTCCCGCGATTAATCGCAACAACATCGTGGAGTCCCGGGACGGAGGAGAAGGCCATCGCCAATGTGGTCGAGTAATCCAGACCCTAAGCTGTGCGAGCATTTTGAAGGGAAAGAGGATCATCCAGTGACGTATGAGTCGGTCCGAACACATTTTACGCTGGCATTTGCTAATGTATGTACGCCCCAAAAACGCCTCGCCACGCCTGCATTTTTTCATCTCCACCCCCGTCAACACCCAAAAACGCCCTGTTCTGTCAATCACATTTGACATGTCACTTCCTGTACACTATTTGACGAACGAGACCAAAAAAACTCGCAATCGGCCGTACGCACATGCGCACTGTTACACCGACGCATGCGCGGTTATTCAACATCGGAACGCAACGAGCGTACTGCTGTTTGCGAGTGGCTCTGAATGAGGGCCTCTCTTCACTTCACCATCGGCCAAACTCGAGTAATTTTTCACTAGTGAAGATAGGATTCAGGAATTTACCAAGATGAGAGTTTCTAAGCTCTCACGAGAACGGACAAAACTCCTGCCCAAATTCGTGAAATCAATTCACCTGCCTGTGAGCTGCGAGTTCAGCAGAAACATACACAGATCAGTCTGATCCATGTATATTTCTGCCTGTAAATAGTAAATGAAGGGTTAATTTAAAAAAAAATTACGTAGGGTCCCCCCTAAAAGCATAACCAGCCCCAGGCTGCTCAGCCAGTCCTGGTTCCTCAAATGATGTGGGAAAAAATGAATAGGGTCCCCCCCCCTGTATTTTAGGAACTAGCACCTGGCTGCTGAGCCAGTCCTGGTTTTAAATATAGGGAGGAAAAAATTGCGTAGGGTCCCCCTATATTTAAAGCCAGCACCAGGCTCAAATCCAACTGGGGTGTAATGCCACAGCCAGGGGACCCTATCACTGGGTCACCCCAGCCAAAGCATTCACACCCCAAGCCAGTCAGCCCAAGCTGGGGACCTCAGGAGAGGGGAGGCCCCCCCAAGAAGGGGTCCCCCCTCTCCTGAATACCCCAGGCTTAGGCTACGGAGTTAATAGTGTGGGGAAATAGTTTGTAACTATTGTATTTTACAGTGGAACTACAGGTGCCAGCATGCCTACCCTTTGGTACGTGTGGAACTACAAGTGTCAGTAGTTGGCCGGCACCCATACCCCCACTGTAAAATAAATAGTTAAATAATTACAAGACACACAAACCGTGTATAGTAAAACTTTATTACATACCTACCTAACTCATTCACACATACTTACCTGCTGCCAGCTGTTCTGTCCTGGAAAAAAGATCCTATACTCACCTCCATCCTCGCGCCACTCTCCGTAGCATCCCCGTACTTGCCAAAATAAAATAAATGATTGACCCGTTCCATGCCGGACATATGTAAGTATATGTTGTCACTACGCGATATGACAGATGATTGCAGTCATCTGGATTTCCCACGGACTGCTTGCCAATCAGCAGCCGTTTTACATGTAGCGGCTGCTCATTGGCTGATTATACTTGGGTCCCGGTAAACGGAAGTTCCGCGTTCACTGTGTGATCAAACGATACATCCTTATATGTGTGCATCACACATCAAAAACATATTTGAACACCATATTAGTAACAACAGACAATCATGAACAAAACCGGATGTGATGTAACGGCATCGGGACTCCAAGTGATGTTTCATAGCATCGGCTTTGTACGTTGTCTAGGAAGCCTATAAAATCCTCCCTTGAAGTGCCGATATCCCTTGAAGTTGTAGAAAACCTAAAATCATGTGACTATAGTAGTTCTGAAGTATGTATTGTCTCTAAATAAGACGGAGTGGTATTCTTTTTTATAGAGTGACATGAGTCCATATATAAAATGAAGTATCTAGAAAAACTGAATAAATACATCAATCATAACAATTTGTCTTTTAAAAATAGATACAATGTACCTAAAACCCGCACAGATATCAAACCATGTTACATAAAGACAAACAGCTGAATGCCTATTTTATCACGTATCCTTATTTGCCATTACATGTCCTAAAGACAAATAACCACATTTCTTTTGGACAAATATAGTTCTCAAGAAGTCAGGGATGGAGGAATAGACCTAGGGGTAAATTTACTAAGATTCGAGTTTGGTCAAGTTAGCATTCTCTGGAGAGTTTGGGCATTTTTTTCCAGGATTGCTGTCATCTGTATTTCCCATGGGCCGCTAAGTGATCAGTAGCTGCTTTATATGTAACGGCCGCTCATTGGCTGGTTACACGTGGGTTTCAGCCAATGAGCAGCCGCTACATGTCCATGGGAAATACAGATGACAGCGGTCATCTGTCATTTTGCGTAGTGTAAGTATATGGGACAATTTCCTCCCCCCCCTATGTTTTAAACCAGGACTGGCTCAGCAGCCAGGTGCTGGTTCCTAAAATACAGGGGGACCATATTCATTCCCCCCCCCCCATATTTTAGGAACCAGGACTGGCTGAGCAGCCGCGGGCTGGTTATGCTTTTGGGGGACCCTACATCATTTTTTTTTTTAATTAACCCTTTTTTAGAGGTATAACACAAGCAGCCTTCTCATATCTCACTGATATGTGCAGGCTGCTTGTTCGGGAGAGTTGGGCAGAGAGAAGACACTGCAATCTCGGGTGAGTAATCTCCTTCAAAACTTGCTACTTGGGGGAGAAATCTCAATCTGCTTCACAGTCAGCCAACTCACTTTCAGCTAAACTCACTTCTTAGTAAATTTGTGAGTTTAAGAAGCATCAAATCACCTGAGCTTCGGGGATACTAATAGAGTTAAAAAAAAATAAAAACCTCGATCAGACTCGATTCTTAGTAAATTTACCCCCTAGACTCATAACCATTCGAGCTCAAAGTCACTATTTAGACCTTGTAGAATAACGGTTTTATAATTATATATGCAGTTCATATCTATCTAAGCAAATACAGTGGTTGTAGCTTTATATCTTTTATTATTCTTTACTGCCTTAATACCATAGAAGCCTTTTATCTCACTCATTTTACATTCATGTACCCCTTTGTATCTAATCCTCTTTTAATGTTTCGCAAATGCTCTCCTATTTGGACTGCAAGACATGCGCGTCTGATGTAAAATTTGTCGCAAGAACATTGGATAGCATAGATGACATATTTACTATGGAATGGGTATCAAATCCCGACAGGACAAGTTGCCGACTAGCGCTAGTAAGTACCATAACCCTCCCCTAACCCTCTTTTAGTGGTGCCTAACCCTAAAACTCCCAAGGTGGTGCCCAACCCTAAGTCCCCCCTGGGGGTGCCTAAACCACTGACCTGCGTCTGATGCTGCATTTTTATACGTAATCGGTTGGATTTGCTAACCGCCGGTGTGCGTCTTTGTTTGAACGTGGTGAGGTTCTAGGAGTGACCCACTTTCTTTTTGTGCCATTTTTTAGTTTCCTTCTGACTTTTATTGTTGCTATGTATATACACTTTGTATTTGTGTGTGTGTGTATATATATATTATATTAGGGATGTGCAGGCTCGGATAGGTTCGAGTTTGCACGTGGAGTTCGGATTTTTCCCTCCAAAAAAACGGAACTCAGAAAGAGGCAAAACGTCATCTTGCATGGACGAACATCATCATTCCAGGATTTTGTCCTGGAATGATAATGTTCGTCCATGCAAGATGACGTTTTGCCTCTTTCTGAGTTCCGTTTTTTTGGAGGGAAAAATCCGAACTCCACGTGCAATCTCGAACCTATCCGAGCCTGCACATCCCTATATTATATACATATATATGTACACTATGTATGTGTGTATACTATATTTATGATGTATGTATGTACAATATATATATATACACACAGTATATATACTATATGTCTGTCTGTGTACAGTAAATGTATGTGTATGTACACTATGTATATATGCAGGTATATACATGCATACCTGCCTACTCTCCCGATGTTGCAGTGAGTCTCCCAAATTTGCGGGTATTCCCCCGCACCCTCGGAGGAGTAAGCAGCCCTCCTGCATCTTGCCCACTTCCTAGTGAAGTGGGTGCTATGGGGAGGATAATCCCGCAAATCACAGGTAAACAATGAAGGGGCGGAGCAAATATGACATGTTTCTAAGAAAATTACATCATGTTGGCCCCACCCCCACTAGATTAACCCACGATTTGCTGCATTTTCCGTGAGGGGACGGAGCTTAGTGATGAGTAGCGCGGGGCTCTACCCCCACCTCAAGTCAGTTCCCGGAGGAGAGAGTGAAAATGTAGGCAAGTATGTATGCATGTACAGTATATCCACTATGTATATACAGTATGTGTGTAAACTATGAATATATACAGTATGTACACTATATATAGGTATGTATACTATATTTATGATGCATGTGTATACTATGGGGGGAATCCCCACACGGAGGAGACAATTAGCGAGGTTTACCCCCCCATTAATCCACAAAGATGGCCTTTCCCTCACAGCTTCAGGAGCTGTGAGGAAAAGTCCATGAGAAGAGTTAGGGCCTGATTCAGAGATGGATGGAATTGCACAGCCGCACACAAGCGGCTGTGCAATTCCGTCCATTTAAAAATGCAAATGCAGAAGGAGGTGTCAGACACCTCCTCCTGCATTTGCGTGATCCCAGCGCTGCTCCCTAGGTAGTAACCTGGGGTCACCATCGGAACAATCGGGACCATCGGTAGATAGGGAAAAGACAAGCGCCTAATAGGGAAAGTGAAGCGGGGTGAGTGCACCTTTTTTATTCATTGTTTCCGAATACCCAGATATGGAATTTTACCATAGGAAATATCCCAATTAGTAACGGCCGTCATGTACTACTACAGAGGATACAGTACTTCTGTGTATTGTACACAGTAAGTACTTAAACTGCTGGGTTACGGACTTGACAGACAAACCACGTGCTGGTATAATTTATATATTATTGTTTTATATATATATATTTATATATATATATGTATATATAATATATATATCACTGTATTCTATTGATTGTTTTTATGCATCAGATTGATATGATATAATAACATTTATTTTTATCTGAAACCTAGTCCACACACATATTTTAACTTTTAGAGTGTGCCAAACTGTTTTTTCCTATTCTATATATATATCCACAAACTCTAGGAAGGGTTTGCTAACAATTGCTATCGTCAGGCAGCACCCACGCAACACTTCTATACATTTACATTAAGGAAGCCGCGCAAAATTTCTACCTATCTATCTAAAATTGATGTCAGTATGCGTACCGAATATACTGTATACTTGCAATATGGCGTATTCATAAGTCTGTACACTTGTGTCTGGTGTAGGTCTTTTCATGGTGTTAGGGTTATGTGAGCTCCATTACCGTACCACTAATTTTTAACAGATACCAGTTAGTCAAATCACAAAAATGAATACAACTAAGTTATTATTTGTGTAATTTGGGTACCAAGAACACTGTATCTAGCATTATTGCTAGTTACAGTACTTACATAGCATTGCCCTTTTCAGCACAAGGGTATAAACAATACACATTATAAATTAGTGGAAGAAGAGATTACTTATTTTGTATAGTTAATTAAGCTTAATTTACCACATGGGTGCAGTTGCCCTCCAACACTCATTTATGCATGTTGATTTTTATGGAATCAGATCTTGATAAATATTTCATCCAATTAATCAGGTACTGGGTGACTGACTAATCTGCCTATGGTATCTAAATCCAGAAACAAGCTAGAATGCCGTTTGCTACGGAAGGGTTAACAGCATGTGTTCATCCTGCATATACAGACTCGCAACGGGAAAGGGATCTGCACCCCGGAGACGCCAACGTGACCTGTTTATTAGATTGAAGCTGCACTAACGAGGAAGAGGAGCCTCCTTACAAAACAATGCTACGTCTTCTCCCCCCCTTCCCTCAGGCACAGAAGATTTCCCTCTGCGAATCTGGCTCTTTAATCTCAGAAGTCTTTGACAACCTGTCTGCTCAGTTCAGACACTTGCTAATGGTGCATTAACCTTGGCGGGTGCCTACAAATTACTGGAACAGTAATCCTGAAAGGTTTAATGGAAGAGCGAGAGAAAAGCCCGCAGAATGCACAAACCTTTCAGGCGGGAAGTGGCAGTCTCAACTATTCTATTCTCTAGTAGAACCTACTCCTAAGGTGTTTTGATGGTGGCACAGGCAGGGCAAACATTTTGTTGAACACTACGTGCAAGTCATTGTGGAACATTTAATTAAACACTCAAATTAAGCACATACTATGTGAGTGAAGCCATACAGACCTAACAAAAAAACTACTTAAGAAACAGGTTGTAGCATCAACATCTACTGTTAGTAGCCTGGTCCAGGAAGAGTAAGTAGCACGTTGCTGCCATCTTGTGTTTAACAACGTGAACTTACAAGACTAGTATTTTAACCATTGTGTTTTCTTTCTTTGGGGGCTATTTAATAAACATAAATATCTATATTTTTTCGCATAATACAGTAGCTGGAAAATTTTATATATATGTTTTCTCCATATTTAAATCCAGTGGAAAGTATGGAGAAATCACTAATGTCACAGACTTGTCACTGTTTCCTGAACACGCTGCCTTCCCTATACAATCTAATGGGGGGTTTCTCCTGTCGATATTTATGTAAACTGGAGAAGATATATTTATCCCCCTTTTTTATTTTTAACAAACTTTTCTTCATTTCCGGATGGTAATAAATAGACCTTCAGTACCTGAACTGTTGGCACTACATTCCCATACACATATAATGGGCCCGACGCCAATCAAAACCGTTGATCCATGGACATCGATCGTCGATTCATTGGCAGATCGGGAAAAAACAGCATGCTAAAGATCCCTGATTTGCTGATCCCGATCATTTTGTGGTCGGGATTGGTGATTAAGGATTTCCAACATGTTGGATTTCCCTGATTCCCCAACCCTACCTACAGAAGAATATGAAATTGTACAGCACTAGAGAACAAGCTGATAAATTAAGGAACTTTAAGCCACGGTTTCAGTAGTTTATCAAAACCAAATTCTATTCTATGTTCACGAGGGGAGTCATTTTTCATATGCACATCATACAAATCCTGTCTGCATGTTCTCCTCAAAAAAACATTAACAATTCACCATTCCAGCACCTATTAACACATTCATCCACCCTGTCATCACGCATTAAGCTCCCCCATCCAGCACCCATTACCTACCCACTCAGCACCTATTAACTTTCCCCAACCGAGCACCTATTAACCCATTGCCCTGAAGAAATAATTTATCAATTAACCCTCCCAGCAGCTATTAACATAATCTTCCACCCTGGCAGCAACCATTAACTTCCCACCACACATCACCCATCAGTACATTCTGTCATAGGACCCATTCCCAAGAAAACATTAATCCAGAGTTTCTCAAACTCTGCCATTACAGTCGAGCCAATAGCAGCCAATCAGATTATAGTTAACGTTTTACAGAATGTACTAGATATATAATAGCTAGAAGCTGATTGGCTCCTATTTGCAACGTCTCCACATATCCTCTTTAGAAGGTTTGATAAATCGGCCTCTAAATATGCATAGGGAGAAAGAGAGCTCTGGTGTTCATAACTGAGCAGGGAGTGAGGAGCAGCAGTTAAAGGAAAAGGGAGAGAAGACCGCTAAATGGTTAGGATGCTTTCAAGGGCATCAGATACTTGGGGGAGGGGGTTCACACAAATGCATAGTTATGCTCCTGCTTATTCCATCTCATGCCAATTAGAAATACATTTCTAATTAGTCTATGGTATGCTGCAGCACATTATATTATGTGCAAGGATAGATTTGGAGCTCTGGGCCTGATTCAGAGATGGACGCAATTCCCATCGTAGCTGCATCTTTGTACTCAGTGACTGTTCGGGAATATGCAAATGTCACAGCCGCTGGGATTTGTAATGAGACGCCCACCGGCGGTTAGCAAATCCAACCGATTATGTATAAAGTTGCAGCATCACATGCAGATCAGTGGATTATCGGAGTTCTGAGTGACCCTGTGGTTGTGCAGAATGGCTGCCGGAACTGAGGCACCAGAGCCTTTGCAACTGCGTGTGGGATCACAGTCACAGAGTGAGACACACCCTGAAAACGGTCATAATATACCTTTGTTTCAGTTGTCACTGACAGCAGTCTGAATCCCGGCTTCAGAATCCCGCAAGCTGACATCCCATTGGTAAGTATTAGGGCTAGGTTTAGGGGTTAGGCACTAGGGGGAGTGTTAGGGTTAGTCTGCAGGGGGAGGGATAGGCTGCGTGAAAAGTGGGTTAGGATTAGGCGGAGGGTTTCTGACTGTCAGGATGTCGCTGTCTGTACTCTGACCGCCGGCATCCCAGCCTCCGGAATCCCGTACCCAACCCAATAATTAAGTAGGTAATATAAGAGAAATTGTTTGAATTAAAATATCATTAATGCTGGTGGCGTATTAACGCCCGGAGATGCCTGTGTGCATTGGACCCCCCTCATCTAAGCCGCCATTATAAATACGCCTATGCATTAATGATCACACCAAGAGTTAATAGTTGATATATGTATAGTAAAGAGTAAATTATATAGTTTGAATTTTTAAGTTGAATGTTTAGCTAATTATGTATGCTAGGTTTGATTTGTATGCATTACTGTAAGACTGAGCCATTTTGTATCTTTAGGGAAACGTTGTATTTGTATAGACTAGTAGGTACTGACATTATGAACTCAAGTCAGAATAGGTATGTTATTCAGAACTGGTTTTCCTTTGATGTACATTAGGGGCCAGACAATATTAGATCCAGTTGTCAACAAGAGGTTTACATTGATCAGACCAGCATGATTCTGGTTTTATCTTAATTTTATCATACCATGAGAAAAGCCAAGATAGATGTATAAAGATTAGGGGTGTACAGGGTTAAAGTTAGTAGGAGTAGTAGTAACAGTAGGTCTAAGAGTTCAGTTGAAGTTGGTGCTGGAGAAAGAGACGTAAGCCAGAGGGACATGCAGAAGGAGGATCTTCAGTACTCTATGGGGCCTATTCATCATAACTAAAAATTCTCTGGAGGTAATTAAGTATAGAACTTGCATGGAGTTCTACCTAATTACAGGAGGAATTCATCATTCCTCTCTCCATAAGTATCTATTCCGAAAAGCTGTAATTTTTGCAATGACAGCTTTATGGGATACTTTTCCCTGCCTGCTCTAACTTACTGCAGCTGTAGTCAGTGCTGCGCATGCGCTGTTACTTCCGTAAAAGCAGGGCATGCGCAGCACTGCCTACAGCTGCGGTAATTGTGTCCCGTCCTCCAACCCCCCCTCCTCCTCCCCTGCTCTCCTCCCCCCTGTCCCCCACTTACCTGGCTGCTGCTGCCGCCTCAGGCTCCATCTGCTGTGCTGACACTGTGTTTTCCTGGCAGTACACAGTAAAGTTTAGAAAAAAAAAATGTTTTTTTTTTAATTCTAAACGTTACTGTGTTCTGCCGGGAAAACACAGTGTCAGCACAGCAGATGGAGCCTGGGAAGGGACCAGAGCGACGGAGGGAGCCAGCGGAGGACCTGCCCAGCTGACAGCAGGTAAGTGTCAAAAAGGAATTTGCACACTGGGGAGATATTTCGACCATCTACTTGGAGGGAATCACGTTTCCCGTAAGAGTGCAACATCAAGTATTTGTCATTACTTTTCCTGGTGATTAAATATTTGTTGGGATGAGCCGCACTGACAGAGCACCACGGGTTATTAGTTTCAACGGGATGCAGTTCAATTACTGGTGTCCGGAATGCCGGCTGCCGGAATTCCGCCGCTTGAAGCCCAATCTGGTACAAAAGATAGGCACCTAAATCCCGACGCCTGTCTTTAGCCAGACGCTGAAATCCGGACAGCCGACATCCCGAATGAAGGTAGTGGGAAATCGTAGCATGTAGCTGCGGGAGGGTTAGGCACCCCAGGCAGGGGGGACTTAGGGTTATGCTCCCCCGGGGAGGTTTAGGGTTAGGCTAGGGGAAAGGGCAGAGTTTAGGGTTAGGCACCCCCCCGGGAGGGTTAGGTTTAGGGTGCGGGGAGGGGGGGTTAGGTTTAGGCACTCCCAGGGGGTCTTAGGGTTAGGCACCACCCCAGGAGTTTTAGGGTTAGGCACAACTAAGGGAGGGATGACCCTGTGTCACGCCCCAGTCCTCATCATGCTGGGGGGCTTGCCCAACACTCCGGGAGTAGCTGGGATAGCCTCTCCCAGCACAGTGTGGATGACATGCATGCACATGTTACCCTTCACCTCTTCAGCGCTGTTCGGTGACACCATCCGAGGGGGTGACACCAAAATAGCAAAACAACTCTGCTGTTTTGGTGTCACCTCCTCGGATGGTGTCACCCAGGGCCGCCCGCAACCCCCTAGCGACGCCACGGATGTCACCTAATATCAGCTGTATAGCCAACCCACACAGCAATCATCAACATCTCAGGTCCAGAAAAGACAGAAACAAGTCTCTAATCCAAGTGAAGTAACTAGTGCACCCACAATAACCCAGGCCATCATCTGTACCCTGCAGCAAAAGTATAATAGTATCTGTTAAATATGGTTATTGAATTTGATACCATCCCACCCCTGATAGGAGGTCATTGACTTGTTTGCAGAAATCCCTAATTATGTATCATAATTTCTCATTGTTGCTGTGAGTTCTTTGTGTAGGGGGGATACCTGCCATTTCACACAGAAGGATATGGTGAAGGCTACCTCTGAATTCATCACTTAGGCCCTCATTCAGAGCCGCTCGTTAACAGCAGTACGCTCGTTGCGTTCCGATGTTGACTAACCACGCATGCGTCGGTGTTACACTGCGCATGTGCGTACGGCAGATTGCGAGCTTTTTTTGACTCGTTCGTAAAATAGCGTACAGGAAGTGACATGTCCAATGTGATTGACAGAACAGGGCGTTTTTGGGTGTTGACGGGGGTGGAGATGGAAAAACGCAGGCGTGGCGAGGCGTTTTTGGGGCGTACATACATTAGCAGATGCGAACGTAAAATGTGTTCGTACCGACTCATACGTCACTGGATGGTCCTCTTTCCCTTCAAAATGCTCGCACAGCTTAGGGTCTGGATTACTCGACCACATTGGCGATGGCCTTCTCCTCCGTCCCGGCACTCCACGATGTTGCAGCGATTAATCGCGGGTGGTCAGAACAGCAATTAGTGTTGGATTGAAAACCGGCTTGGTATGTGTTTTGAAATCAGTTTTTTGGGTTAGCACAAAAGCGTACGCAGGTGAAAATCATAGCTGCTAATGTCAGGATTACACAATCAATTTGCGTACATTTGTAGGGGTTTATTTTGGCCTCAATTTGTTGGTTTTGGCCTATTGTAACAATAATGTCATCATGTTTTTTTTGTTTTTCCCTTTTTCTTTTGTCCTGGTGAATTTGCATCGTTATGTAAATTTTTAAACGTTCCTTAAAGAGCCCTTTTTTTTTATTCATGTAAAATGTGGTTTTTGCACGTTTTTGCCTTTTGGCCCAGGATTAAATGTAACCCATTTTGACAATAATGTGAGAATACAATTTCAAAATTTTTTTTGAATTTTATTGCTCAAACAAAAACTAAAATAAAAATCAGATTGTAGAAAAAGATTTTTTGCAGGGTTCATTCCCAAAGTTAAAATAATTGGGCCAACATAAAAGATTTATGAAACGTAAAACACAAAATTAAAAACAATTCACAAGAAAGGAGAGGGAAGTTTTGTCCAGAAAGGAATATGAGGCAAGCACAGAAGGAGTGTGGGAAAAGTAGCCATTGCTGTCACCGTTTTTTCACCCGTTTGGCTGGGGGAGGGAGGGCGCCAGACCGGGTCCGGGATGTCATCGGGCTGGCCTGTCCAGAGGCAGATGTTGTGGCCTCTGGACTAGGCACAGGGCTAGGCACATTTGGAGGATTGGCTGATGTTGTGCCAGAGGTGGAGGATCCTGATGTTCCGGCAGGAAGGGAGGTCGGCTCCACCATGTGCTGGCGAACGAGCTGCTCCAGGGCATTGGCGATGCGGATGTTGGCCCTGGTATTTTCCACCAGGGCCTGACCAATGGTCACGATGGCCGCCGCATTTTGCTCCAGGGCCTCAGCCACCCGTATCAGATTGGCGTCCATCCTCTGCAGAATCTCCGTATGGAAATCCGATTTGAAATTGAGTTCTGTGAGGAGGGCCACTGCCTGCGAGGGGGATTGCCCTGGACTGGCTTCTGCAGGGTCCTCAGCCGGATGTACTGGTTCCTCCCCTGCAGAGCCAGCAGAAATTCTGCGGCCAAGGCTCCCCTCTGGAGCAGACTCATCCGCCTGTGTCTCTGTTGGAAAAATGATAAAAGACTCACATTAGAATCTACATATTGGCACAATAACATTTCAGAGTTGGTGACATCACAATATTTACCTGGGACAACATGAGGAGCCGCAAAGTCTGGCATGTCCGTATCCATGTTGGACACGCCAAACACCTCCACAGGCTGCACACACCCCTGTGCCAGCTCTTCTAAATCCGTCAACTCCAATGACACAGGGGTGGGACCCCCACCTGTCCCCCTTGCATGCCTAGCCCTGTCCGCCAGTTTTTGCTTTAGGCGATATTTGAAGTCGCCCCATCTGTCTGTGGGATAAAATTGGAACCATTATCCTTTTGTTTAAAATGGGGTTTGTTTTTAGGGGGGGCATGTGTTTACTTACCGCCGTTTGACATCCCGGGCTAGACGGACATAATCACCCACCCTACTGACAGCAACGGCTACCTCTTCCCACATTCTCCCCTTCTGGCTTAGACTCATATTCCTGTCTGCCTGTGGCAGGATGTCCACACACTTCTGAATCAAAACCTCCATCTCCTTTCTTGTGAAATGTGGCTGCCTTTTTTTTTTGCAGCTTTGGCCGGAATACTGGGCCCAGCAGCCTCTTCCATGTCATCCTCCTCACCTATTTGTGTAAATATGCAGATTTCTCAACTTCACAACTTGCACAATATTATGTTTCAAATTAATCATTGAGACAAAATGCATGAAATACTTACCGCCTGACTGTTGTCCATTGTTTCCCTGGTCTGTAGCCATGTCTGAGCTCCAAACAAGAAATACACCAGAATTTTAATTGTGTTTCATGACGTATTTATACATGCGTCCTTATTTTGCGGCCGCATCATTGATTGTGCGTTCCTATGATCCCTCCTTAATTTGTGCGGGAAACTAAACACTATTTATGGCTTGGTGTGTCTCGAGTCGAGGTGGCGTTTTTGGATTGTTGGAGGTTACCTTGGTCGGAGTTTCTTGTTTGGGGATTGTGGAGTTGGCGTTGTTGGGAGTTTATTTGGTTTGCTATATTTGCGTTTTTATTTTCCGGACGCTTTTTTTTTGGTGTTTTTTTTGGCCTCGTTTCTTGATTTGGTAAGTTTTGGGAAGTCTAACTTTGGTTCAATTTGTGTCTCCTTCTTTTTCATATTTTTCTAAAGTTTTTTTTTCCTAATTTCATCTCTGTTAGGTTTTTATTTGTCTCGGCCCCAAAGACCTTTTGATCGGGAATCTTATATATTAGCTCTTGGAAAGTCCATTTTTTAACTTGTATTTGCGAACTAATTAACGCATTTTTATCTGTTTGTATAGTGACTTGTATTTGCGAACTAATTAGCGCATTTTTATCTGTTTGTATAGTGACTTGTATTTGCGAACTAATTAGCGCAATTTAAAATGCTTATTCATCCTGTAAAATTGTTTGTGTTTTCCCTTTCGCATTTTTTGCTTACATTTGACCCCAATTTGACGTACTGTGTGCAATGTCGTTTTGCTCGTTGGCCAAATGTGTGTTTCGCCTATTTTATGTGTTGTCTTGCACCAAATTTACAAACATAAATGCACAGACTAAACAGATTTTTTTTATTATTGGGAATATTTACAGTTTGGACGTATCATGACAATACCCCGGCATGTAAGCAGCAATGGATGGTATCATCAAGCTAAGTTGTTTTAATTTTATTTTGGGGTGGGTAAAAAGCCTTACATTCAAATCTTGCCATTTCAGGTTGATCTGGGTCGGATTGTTCTGGCCATGCTCCCGGAAGCCGACCAACCTCAATCTCGTCCCAGGCGTAGGCATCGTAGGCGTGCAAGGCCCCAGATATTTCGAACACGTGTCACCCTTTTTGGAATGCCCGATGATGAGGTTTTAAGACGCTACCGTCTTCCTCCCAAAATCATCATAGACACTCTCTCATTAATAGAGAGTGATCTTGAGCGGCAAATTAACAGTCCTACAGCAATACCACCACTTACGCAATTTATGGCGGTGTTACATTTCTGTGCCTCAGGATCATTTCAAACAACGGTGGGAATAGTGGCGGGCATCTCACAATCCTCCTTTTCCAGGATCCTGAGGGCAGTGATGGAGGCACTTTTCAAGCACCTCCATCATTTTATTAAAATGCCTTTGGATATGGGTGCCCTTAGTGTGGCCAAGGCCAATTTTTACCAAATAGCTGGCTTCCCACACATCATAGGGGTTGTGGATGGTACTCACATACCACTTCAGCCTCCAGCACGGCTGGAGGCCATATTTCGCAACCGTAAACACTATCACTCCCTGAATGTAATGGTGGTATGTGATGCCTCCCTCCAGATCCTGTCCCTGAATGCAAAATTACCAGGAAGTGCACATGACTCCTTCGTCATCCGGCAATCAGGGATATGGCACAAATTAACCAACCTACAAGCTGGTGATGCGTGGCTTCTGGGTAAGTGGAGACCTTTAGTACATAACAATGTTAAGCTTGATACACAATGATCCTGATGTTGTCTATTCTTTTTCACAGGAGACAGTGGCTACCCTTGCATGCCCTGGCTGCTCACTCCTTATTTGGCTCCCACACCAGGCCCACAAAGTGAGTTTAATACCGCACTTACAGCCACCAGGCAAGTGGCGGAGCGCTGTATCGGCCTTTTAAAAGGCCGATTCAGATGCCTCCACCGCTCTGGTGGCGAGCTCATGTATTTGCCGGATATGGTTTCGAAAATTGTGGTCCTGTGTGGGATATTTCACAACATCGCCATAAGGAGTGGTGTCCCAATGCAGCCAGAGGATGCATTACCTGAGGATGGCCCCCCCGAGGTTGGTCGGAGGTCAGTATGTGGGGGGGCCATACGCGATGATGTGGTGGCCAGATATTTTAGGTAATTATTGACCAAACAACAGTGTTTATACCCAATGTTTTACGGTTTGTTTGCATTCATCTTTTTTTTTATTAATTTTTTCCCCATCTTCTGTTTGTTTGCATAATCTTTGGCACTCCCACGATGACTACTTCCTGCTACCCTTCAAAAACCTTTCTGTGGAAACTTGTGGAATATATTATGTAACCCATATTGCAACGCCATATTTGTGGAATCATGTGGGCATGGTCCTTCATCAACCAGTTCTTGATTTGTTGTGTGTTTGTTTCCTGTTTTTGGTATGTGGTGTATTTCTGATTATCACTGTGTGTTTTGTTTGTGAGTGACCACTTTGTTTTTTGATTTTTGTTGTGAATACATTTTTTGAGAGTGTAATTTGGTTCCTTTTTGGGCACGTTAGAAGCAAGTGTAACCAGGCTCACAAACGTTACATTTGCCTAAGGGGTAACCCAGTAATGAAGCAAGTTGAGCTAAAATGTAATATGTTTTCGGGGTACAAACCAACACACCAAGGAATCCTGTACAATCATTTGGCTTCGTAAGATCGGCCTAAGCAGCTTGCCCACCAAATAGGAACCTATAAATGTTGTAAACTAAAATGTTACCCGCCCCAAAAAATGAAAATGACATTGGTACTGGTAGGTGTTTCTTGTGCCTGTTTGCCTTCAAAATACAACACACAATCTTTAGTGAGAATAATTGGCAATCCTTGCTTGAAGAGTCTACTTATGTCAGTGTAAAGAATCTTTGAATTACAAAAAACGCATGAGACAGAGCGTTAATTAAAACTGATTTATTTGTAAACAATTGTTAAAAAAAATTAAAAAAAACTAATTCCTAAGGAGGACCGCCAGATGGTCAAGGCCCTGCAGCAGCCCGGTGACTTGCTCCCGCATACGGGCCACACACTGACATATTTCAGCCCGACGCCTCTGTTCCTCTGTGGGTGACAAAAGTTTGGGGATTAATACATCAATAATGAAGCCACATTCCAAAACAACACAAAACAAGCAAACCAAAACTTAAAAGCTTGTGAAAAAAACCATCATTACACGGTTAAAACCCAGCACCCCAAAATGTTGTAGCCCAAAAATACAAGGGCCCAAAAAAAAATGCCCACAGGTGTGATATGTGTATGGTGAAATCAGCAGGAACAGGTAAAGACAACCCCAAAAAAAACAAAAAGGCGACAAAAAGCCCACAAAAAAGGGGACAACACATGATTACATACAAACAGTTTGTGGTGCCAAAAAAACAAAAACATACCGTTCTGCAAAACGCCAGAGCGAGAAGCCACTCCCTCGACCTCCGCGGAGGTGGCTACATTCCCCAAACCTAGGGGCAGGGTGTTGGCTGAATCCTGGGAGGGGGTATTTGGAGGAGGGGCGGTTGGAGGAGAGGGGGAATTGGGCTGGAGGGGAAGTAGCCCCGAAATCTCGGCCACAGGGTCTGGGGAGGAGGGGGTTATTGAGGAATTGGGTGTTGGCGAGAGGGGCCGTGACCGGCGTCTTGTCTGCCGATGACGCCGTAGTCTTTGCTGTGCCCCAAAAAGATGTAAGAAAAATTGTGGTTAGTTTCAACATGAATCCAAAAAATAAAAAATTTTAAGACAACACAAATAGGAAAACATGGCCATGCAGATATGAGTACAATGAATAAATAGGACAGACATGAAAACATGGCCATGCAGATATGAGTACAATGAATAAATAGGACAGACATGAAAACATGGCCATGCAGATATGAGTACAATGAATAAATAGGACAGACATGAAAACATGCACACGCAGATATGAGTACAATGAATAAATAGAACAGACATGAAAACATGCACACGCAGTTAGGGCCCACAAGATAAACATGAAAACCACAGTCCATAAAACTTACTTTCCGCGATCTGCATGCGAAAGCATGCCAGCAAGCGGGGCGTCCGCTGGTGCAGGTCCGACCACCTGCGCTCCAGCTGGCCGATATGTCGGCATGAGCCGAAGGAGCGCAGGCGGCGACGTACCTCCGCATATGCGGAACGCTTTCTGCGATTTGTGATGGGTGGAGGCTGCCTGGTGATCCGCCTGTCCATCACCTCCGTGAGCACCAGCAGCTCGCGCCTGGTGAATGCGGCGGCTCTCATGATGGCAATGGTGTATTTTTTTAAAATTAATTTTAATAAAGCACCCAAAATAAATTTGATTGGCTAATGTATTTTGGAAATTAACAGGACCAATTCTATTGGTTAGTGTATGAGTCATGTGTTCGACAGGGCCAGAAATCTCTTGAGAGTTATGATAGGCTTGATGCAGTGACATGCGTAAGCAAATTTAAATAAAGAAATGAACCCCGGAAAATATGCGGGGATCCAAACAAATAGAACAATTGTTTAATTGGGGCTAACATGTATTTTGACCAATAAAAGCGAATGTTTAAGCCGTACGTATTCTGCGGGTAAACACAAACACGGACAAGATTAAAGTTTATTGCATTGTGTTGAAAAAAAAACAAAAATTAAGCTAATTGATACATTGATTGGCATGATACGATTGAGGGAGGTAGGCAGAATAAACGAGCAGGTAATCGGAATCTGACAGGCCCACTTCTGGTTTGTACTTGTGCGTGCGTTCCCTTCAAGCCATTTCGGGGATGTACGCTCGCTATTTGGCACGCTCGTTAGTTAGAGGAGGGGTCTGTTGAGTTTGGGGCGGATTTTTATCTGCGTACGAAAATACGAGCGAGTGCTTGAATTTAAATATTTTTTACGTACGCCGAACGTACGTACGCCCACTTGCGTCCGGGTCTGAATCAGGGCCCTAGTTCACTTGATGTACACTGACTTTGTGTGGGGTGTACCCTCATACACTAAAATATGCTACACTATAGTTTATTTCTGTGTTCTTTTTTTGGAGGTTAAATACCCATCCAAAGAGTGTAACAATGTTTGATGAATATTCTCTACAAAATAAGTGGTGTAGTAACGGAATGTAATCATAATCCCGGCTGTCGTGATGCCTGCGTTCAGAATGCTGGCACCGGAATCCTGACACCCATCGGAATCCCGGCGTCGGCATCCTGACCACCGGCATTCCAACAGTGAGTAGTGGGATTGGGGGGAGGGTTAGGTTTAGGGTTAGGCACTAGGGGTGAGGGTTAGGATTAAGTACTTTGTGTTAGGTTTAGGGTATGGGGAAGGAGGGTTAGTGGCAGGGTTAGGGTAGGGGTACTTACCTGTAGGCATCGGGATTGTAACCCAGTCGGGATGCTGGCATCAGTATGCCAGCGTAGGGATTCTGACTGCTGGGATCCAAGCGCAGGCACCCGGTACTCAACCCAATCTCGTATCGAGCACCATTACGTGTTACAAACACTTTTTATGTTTATCGTTTCAAAACATTGGTGAAGATCTGTTTTAGTAATAAGCAATAGGCTGCTCTGTTTTTGCGCATAATAGTGGTATTTGCTGTTGCTTTATATTTACAAAGCAGCGGCTTATTCTCAGTGGGTTTCAGGTGAAAATTTAAAGCGGCACTTACACTTAGGGGTATATTTACTAAACTGCAGGTTTTTAGAAGTAGAGATGTTGCCAACAGCAACCAATCAGATTCTGCTTAACATTTAACTAGCACCTTTTAGAAGATAATAGCTAGCATCTGATTGTTTTGATATGTGCAATATCTCCACTTCTAAAAACTCTCACTTTAGTAAATATACCCCTTAGTGTTAAGTATGCCGGGCTTTACACTTTATGTGAGTGACGCTTTAAATTCTCACCTAAAACCCACCGAGTGGCAGCGGCAAATAAATGTTGCCACTTCGTAAATATAGCCCCTTGTCTTTATTTTGTGTTTATCCTGAGCATTACTCATTCTATTATTTTTACTAATATATCATGCTATATATTGCATGTTTTCATGTATGTTGATCAATAAAGTTTTTGAGAACAATAAAAGTTATATTTTATATCTTGAATAAAGATATCTATCTATCTATCTATCTATCTATCTATCTAGAGCAGGGGTTCCCAACCACGGTCCTCAAGGCACACTAACAGTCCAGGTTTTAAGGTTAGCCATAGCTGGGCACAGGTGACTTAATTAGTACCTCAGTTATTTTGATTTAACCATCTGTGCTTAAGCATGGATAGCACTAAAACCAGGACTGTTAGTGTGCCTTGAGGACCGTGGTTGGGAATCACTGATCTAGAGAGACCGACCAGGCGGCACTCAGGGTCATTAAATCAGCAGAGCTGCAGTACATTACAACCTTTCAGTTTTAGTATACAAAACTTTTCTCAAGGACAATAAGAACAGGATAAGTGGTTGATTTATCAAGCAGTGAAGAGTGAAGTGGACAAATGTAGAAGTTGTTGGGTACACACTGGAGCGATATCGGGACTATTTGCTGTTTCGTAACGGCAAATTATCTACATCACTCATTGTGTACGCATGATTACGCGCTCCTGCTGGTCGCTAGCGATGGTCTTATGTCATCACTGCTGCACAGACAACCGAGCAATAACGCTAGTGATATGGTGCACATCGTGTAGTGTGAATGACCAACCGGACGACCAGGAGATATGTCGTTCTCCTGTTAAAGATTGTTGTTCTAGTGTGTACAGGAGCAACGATAAATCCTATACAAGAAAGGATACGATATATCGTTAGGTCGTTGGCAAGATTGTACAGTGTGTATGCTCAATATCGCTTGTTCTGGGCTCAAGGAAAATCATCCCCAAAATCTAAGCGAATGGCAGTCGTTCTAGTGTGTACTCGACTTTAGAGTGCTTTTGCCCTATCCCCAACCTCTAAGATTTGGAGGTACCCAATCAATAGTTTATACCTTAATGTGGTCAATGTACATTGAGTCGACCCCCCGTTATTAATTTAAACCTGTATTCCACAGTAAGCTTTGTTTATAGTTTCATGCCCGGCCATGCCTTATTACCCTCCTACTTTACTCGTCTCGTATGCTTACAGCGTAGTACACCCATAGTGTGCATTGCGCTGCAGGCGCCCAATCTTTCTGTAGAGATCACCCAGCTGTTTATTCTTTTTTTTCTTGTTACTCAGATCAACACCTCCCCGGCACCTCCCTTTTGTTTTCTAGCAACCGCAATTTACAGTGGCAGACAGGACTGCATGTAAAACACGCTGCTCATGAGAGCAGACCATGCCTTAATGGAGCCGAAGCCCTGTAAGGGGGAAGGGAGCGAGGCGGCCCGCAGGCCAGCGGCGAGAAAGCTGTGAGGATGGGCAAAGGAGCCTGTCCCTATTTTAGCACCTCGGGAGGTATACTGGCAAGTGGGACAGCGCAACAAGGCCAGGGAGGGGGAGCCACCGGGACAGGGCTGGCTCTAGGGGTGTTCAACCAGTACGGTCGAACAGGGGCGCCACCCATAGAGGGCGCACCCCTCCCCAACATTCCGATTTCAGTGGGACAGTACTATCCCGCTGTTCCACCTGTGGGCCGAAGTGGCCCACGGGTGGTCAAATCGGGAGGTTGGTGACCCCACCACTGCAGCTGTGCGGCGGAGCTGGACCACGGAGTCTGAATGGATGATGTGTGCATGTGAGAGGCATCCATTCAGTGACGGGAGAGGGCTGGGGAAGCCCAGCTACTGAGGCTCCTCCCCCCCTGACATTGTTTGGAGGCGTGCTCGCAAGTAACGTCACATAGGAGGCGTGGTCTATGGTAATTAGACCGCGCCACCATTTTCGGTAGGGGCGCACTAGAGAGAGCCGGAACAGGGTACTGGGAGGCAATATAAGGGCAGGCAGGAGGGGAGGGGGACAGTGTACTCACAGGCAGAAGTTCATCCAGGTAGCAGAGCACAACGCTCCAACATAAAAGGCATAGGTGTTGTGGGGATCATGCAACAACCAGAGAGGGAGCATGGTGACCGGCCAGAGAGGAGAAGGGCTCTCCCTGCCCATTTCAGGGAGGAAGATCAATGGGAGTCCGACTCCTGGCAGCTGCAGCAAGCAGACGGGGAAAAGGGAGTTCACCAAAGTAAGAGAAAGGCAGCAAGGGCACCACCCAGTGGTTGGAGGGGTTACAAAAAGTTAAAAACTGTAGGCAAGGCGAGGAAAAACTTCCCCACGGAAGATGGGGTCCGATTGCAAGGGGTGAGTCCGGAGCAAATTTTTTATGGGACTGGTATAGCGGAGGCCACTGAGTCAGATGGTCAGGGAATCAGGAAGGGAGGAGCAAAGGGTTGCAATGCCATGTACGGACAGGGAACCTCCCCTGGCGCCAGCCCAATCATCGCTGTGGCCCCAATCAACCCCAGCTAGGCCCACAGGAGCAGCAGGGGTCATGGTTATTCATAGCGGCAACCCAGCATTACTGGGGCCCGAATCAGCAACTCAAGTTCACTCCTAGATGGCAGGATGGGGGAGGGGCACATGAGATGGATGGACACTTTATAAAGACACTGCAGGACCGCCCTTGCCACACCCCCCAGTATACCTCACCTCCACGATGACAATTTCAGATGGCCTCACCTATCGGGTGGCAGCGGCTGGCACCACTTACCCTGGGGTATCAGTGATCGGCAAGCCATGCCCGGCATCTAATCACAGCAAAGGCAAGATTCTTTTGCAGTCCAAGTCACGTCAAGCGGGAGAGACTGGTAGAACCCACGGGGATCGCACCACAGCAATCCCACCTTTGAAGCGCGGCGCAGAGTGAATCTTCTCAGCGGGCGTTCACCCCATCCAGCGCACCATGAACAACCGGGCCAGTAAGGGTCACCGCAATTATCACAGCAGAAGCGTTAGCTACAGCTTTTTCCTTGCCCAGCACAGCAGGGGCTGTCGCCACGTCCAGCAGCTGCAATTCTGCAGTCGGGTGTCACCACGTCCAGAACAGCCCAGGAGCACTCCTCAGTGGAATGCAAGAATGGTGAGAATAAAAATGTTATTGAGGTGACTGGTGGGAGGGTGCACATTGGAAAGGCATTAGTCAGTATGGCTGGGAATCATAACACACAGACTACTCATTCACATAGCAGGGATAGTCACAGCTCTTCTGATTCAGAGGACGACACAGCGTGTAGGGAGCAGCTACGTGCAGCCAGGGCCACTACCAGGAAGAAAAAATTGAGCAGGCCAGGCGTAGACACAACTAGCAACCAGCCTGGGCTGCTAGCGCAGGCAAAATCGGAGGGGGGGGGGGGGGCTCTTGCCTCAAGGGGGAGCCATAGACCACGCATTGGAGCACTGGCAGAGCAGTTACCCAAGCAGATTAGGAAGGAGATTGAGAAGGGGGCGTTAGTGGATATTTGCATGCTGATGGAGGCAGGGCTGAAAGAGATGCAGCGAAAGGGGTAAGGCACATGCAGAGGATTACAAGACAATAAATAATTGGATTGAGGGCATGTTTGTTTACACCGGGTGTTACATAGATGCCTATCCAGATTTGGCTGTTAACATGATGAAATTCATACACTCAGTAAATAAGGAGTACGTTGCGGGCCATTTAGCGCGTATATGATGAAACCTTTAGAGCAAAGTCCCAGGGAAATAAGCCCATTAAGTCTGGCACTAGGGACATTGATGTCTGGCTTAGAGCGCAGGCCAGCGGTCTGACAGACAGGGGTAATGTTGCACCAAAGTGGACTGCAGGGAGGCCTAGCACTCTTAAACAGGATAAGTTCAAGTGCTATGCTTTTAATGATTCACAGTGCACCCAAGCATTCTGTAAATATAGACACACCTGCTCGGTCTGCAATGGGAATCACCCTGCAAAGGGTTGTGTCAAGAGAAGCGGAGGTCAAAAGCAAAAACTGCCTGCAGCACTTGTCCCTAGCAAAAGCGACTAGCAGAGTGAGGCTGGCAAGGATTCTGGAGTGGCTGACCAGGTATCCCATGCGGCAAGAAGTCCAATTACTGTGGGAGGGTTTTAGAACGGGTTTAGGATCCCAGTAACTAGGAACGTGCAACCGATAGCGTGTAATAGAAATTTTAAGTCATTTAAGGCGAGACCAGGGACAGCAAGGGAGAAAATTGCGAAGGAGGTGGCTATGGGTAGGATGGCGGGACCTTTTACAGCCTCCCGCTACCAAATTTGGTCATCTCACCTCTTAGTTTAGTGCCCAAGAAGGCTCCAGGCAAATTCAGGCTAATTCAGTACCTATCCTTTCCGGAATGGGTGTCGGTAAATTACGCCCTGGACGATGTGCAATGTTCGGTGCAGTATCAGTCATTTGATCAGGCCATCAAAATGGTCTGGAAGCAAGGGAGGGGTGCCTTGATGGTGAAACTGGATGTTGAGTTGGCATTCAGGCTTCTCCCCCTTCACCTAGATAATTGCAGACTCATGGGCTTCTGTTTTGACGGCCTTCATTGACAAGTGCTTGCCGATGGGCTGCGCTATTTCATGAGCGTTATTTGAAACCTTTAATACATTTTTGCGGTGGCGCCTGGAGATGCGAACAGAGTCCAAGGCAGTAGCACACTATTTGGACGATTTTCTGCTTGCAGGGCCGGCACAATCAGACCACTGTGAACGGTTGTTGCTGGAGCTCAAGGCTCTGCTTGGAGAGTTTGGTGTTCCCATAGCAAGGGCGAAGACAGAAGGCCCCACAGAATTGATGGAGTGCAGACTTCCTGCTGACAAGGTGGAAAAGCTAGGAGCAGTAGTCAGGCTGTGTCCAGAAGCAAAAAAGGTCACCCTGAGACGGATGCTGTCATTGCTGGGCTTGCTTAATTTTGTGTGCAGAGTAATCCCCATGGCCAGATTTTTAGAATGTGTCTAGAAAGAGCCACAGCGGGGGTGAAGAAAAGACACCACTTTATACGGATAGGCAAGGAATTAAAGGAAGATTTGAGGGTGTGGGAGAGCTTTTTGCAACATTTTAATGGCGTGTGAATGTGGCCTAGTGCACCGCAGCCAAACCATATGGTGCAACTTTTTACAGATGCAGTAGGAGCGATTGGATTCGGAGATTATTTGCAGGGAGGGTGGTGAGTGCAGGCGTGGCCAGAGAGGTGGAAGGTCAAGGGCTTGGTCGAAGCCATAAACAGGCAGAGTGCGTCTTCCCTCCCAGTAATTAGATTACTCAGGTGGTTAGAAGCAAAGTGTCTGCAGCATAACGTCACATTCCGGGTGAAACACATGCCAGGGGTGAAAAATGTAATTGCAGATGCGCTTTTGCGGCAGAAATGGGGAATGTTCAGGTCTGCAGCGCAGGACACAGGCCTAACTTGCCCATCTCATCTTTGGCAGATAGTGGAGCTGATTTAAATGATCTAGTGGAGAAATCTCTGGCGCCAAAGACATGGACAGCCTATACGGTAGCATGGAGGAAATGGAATCAGTTTCAGCAAGGCCGGATTAAGGTCTGTGGGGGCCCCTGGGCAACAAACTTGTAGGGGCCCCTATCAATAAAATGATCAAAGTAATATATTGGCGATGTTATAAAAAAAAGTATAATGTCTTTGTGTGTATAGCTATATATATATCCATATATATATATTTGAACGTATAATCCCAGTATACTACATTTTAAAGCAAATGTAATAAACTGGAGTTTCAAGTGCAAATATATATATATATACAATCCAATATATCCGGCACTCCTATGCTTGTAGTAATATCCTGGTGCTCTCTTGGTTACCCCGTCTGGGCTGAAGTGGGACCAACAATAGCATGCAGAATAGGTGGCACTCTGGATGTCTTGGAAAATAATGGAAACAGTAGTCCCGTTACAGATCAACGTTTCAACGCCTTTATTGTGAGCGTTTTCTTGAGGATACATATATATATATATATATATATACATATACACACATGAAGTATATAAATAAATATATATATATATATAATAAAATGGAGTTTCAAATGCAAATATATATATATATATATATATACATACACATGCAGTATATATATATTTATGTATATATATACATATTTATATATATATGTGATACACAGGACTTGGTGAGGTGTCACATATATATATATATATAGAGAGAGAGAGAGAGAGAGAGAGTATATATAATAGACTACAGCGCCAAGTGAACTAAAAGAACACTTTACTTTCTAAAAATATATATAAAATCAATATTCAAAACTCATATAAAATCACAGGGAGATAAATATAATGCACCAAAGATAAAAGCAGTCCCTAATGGTATAGGTGTCAGCTCTACAGCAATGTGATAACAATGGTGATTTGTTAAATAATTAAAATGGAGAAAGTGAAGCTGATAAAAAAGCGACCAATGTGCTAATAAATACTTTGATAAGGTGCTACATGAATCATTAGAATAAATAAATAAATAAATAAATAAATGTACAAGTATGCAAGACTGAGATAGTAAGTGCAATAAACGGCGACTGCTGTAAGTGAACAACTGAGCTGCCGAGGACCGTAGCGGAGACAGTGGTTCTCCGTTTTTTAAGTTATTAGTAGTTGCCGGGATTGAGTACACAGGGCCTGATTCAGAGCCAGACGCTCTGAAAGAGCGCTCGCTCTGAATCAGGGTGTTTTTTCTTTTTTTTGGAGCGGCCTCCCGGCCGCTCGCATAGCTGTGGGTGACCACCCACAGCTATTGCGAGCAGCCAGGATGATGGTCGCGATGGTCAAGACCATCGCGACCATCGGGCTTGCGACAAGACCCTTGTGGTAGGGTCTCCTGGCCGCAAGCCCCAGAGAGCTTCTGGCTCTAATAGAGCCGGACAGGGCCGGCTCTAGGCATGTTCCACCTGAGCGGCCGCTCAAGGGCGCCATCCTTTGTGGGCGCGCCGATTCCCGTCTGTCCACCCCGCTGATTTCCCTTAGAAGATACATACACACAGTGCGTCTGTCACAATCACTGAGTGACAGACTCCGCGGTTATCTGCAGCGCTGAGCAGCCCGGGTGGCGGCGTGACGTCACACGCTGTTGTCCCTGCCCACGCATTCATCTGCACTGACTGCATGCTCTGCTCTCTCAAGACAGTGCGGTGGTGGTCAGGACCTGCGAGGGTGAGGAGGATTCAGGCAGGTGGAGGCAGTGGCGGGTCAGAGATCGCCCCCCCCCTCCCCCTACTCATAGATAAACTGATGCTGCAGTCTGAAGTGGAGTGAGCTCCGGCTACTTCCAGTCAGTCGGAGCTTTGGGGCACCTGACTCGCTGGAGTGTACAAACAACCTCTACCACAGCGCTTTTCATTCGCTGTGCCAGGTGAGCGGCCCACAGGTGTACCGTCAAAGTACAGGAGCAGCAGACCCATGCCCACCAGCCAGTGTGCGCGTAGCTGCTGCAGCAATGCCACGACGCTTACAGGAGCCGACAGAGGAATGGGAAAGAGCGGTAAGTAAAGGGAATTCTTCTACCTTACTGGAAGTTTCATTTTACAACTGGGCTCAGTATCCTTATATGTATTTATATATGTGTGGGCATATACATATTTATATATGGGTGGGCTTTGATGTATTTATATATGTGTGGGCTTATATGTATTACATATGTGGGCATATATGTATTTATATATGTGTGGGCTTATATATGTATTTATATATGTGTGGGCTTATATATGTGTGTGTGTATGTATGTATGTATAATATATATATATATATATATGTATATATATATAAATATATATATATATGTATTTAATGTGTGGGCATATATGTATTTATATATGTGTGGGCTTATATATGTATATGTGTGGGCTTATATATGTATCTATATAATGTGTGGGCATATATGTATTTATATATGTGTGGGCTTATATATGTATTTACATATGTGTGGGCTTGTATATGTATTTATATATGTGTGGGCTTATATATGTGTGTGTGTGTATATATATATATATATATATATATATATATATAATGTGTGGGCATATATGTATTTATATATGTGTGGGCTTATATATGTATATGTGTGGGCTTCTATATGTATTTATATAATGTGTGGGCATATATGTATTTATATATGTGTGGGCTTATATATGTATATGTGTGGGCTTATATATGTATCTATATAATTTGTGGGCATATATGTACTTATATATGTGTGGGCTTATATATGTATTTACATATGTGTGGGCTTATATATGTATATGTGTGGGCTTATATATGTATTTATATATGTGTGGGCTTATATATGTGTGTGTGTGTGTGTGTGTATATATATATATATAATGTGTGGGCATATATGTATTTATATATGTGTGGGCTTATATATGTATATGTGTGGGCTTCTATATGTATTTATATAATGTGTGGGCATATATGTATTTATATATGTGTGGGCTTATATATGTATATGTGTGGGCTTATATATGTATTTATATATGTGTGGGCTTATATATGTGTGTGTGTATGTATGTGTGTATATATATATATATATATATATATATATATATATATATACAACAAACGACGAAAGGTGGCACTCAACAGACTTAATGATAAAAGGTGATGTCCTTTATTCCAACGTCGTTTCGGGGTAACCCCCCGTCTTCAGGGACAGACAATACAGAATGACTAATACAATGAACATTTATACAACACTCATTACATGGAAACAACATAATCACACTCACCTGTGCAACGCCGCTGTCTGAAGCCCAGCCGCTCGTTCCGGCGCACATGTCCGTCGCGGGCATAGTGACGTCATCAGCGGCGCGACACAGGGATACAATTCTCATTCTCAGTTGCCAAGCAACTGAGACGCTAAACAAAAGACATGACAATGTTTAAAACTGACAGCAGAACTACGCAGCATTTACCATGAAACTCAATATACAAAATATCAATGTCACTACTAAATACACATTAAAACATAAATGGATATATTATATAATTCAACCATGCCATGTTGGCAACTGAGAATGAGAATTGTATCCCTGTGTCACGCCGCTGATGACGTCACTATGCCCGCGACGGACATGTGCGCCGGAACGAGCGGCTGGGCTTCAGACAGCGGCGTTGCACAGGTGAGTGTGATTATGTTGTTTCCATGTAATGAGTGTTGTATAAATGTTCATTGTATTAGTCATTCTGTATTGTCTGTCCCTGAAGACGGGGGGTTACCCCGAAACGACGTTGGAATAAAGGACATCACCTTTTATCATTAAGTCTGTTGAGTGCCACCTTTCTTCGTTTGTTGTATATGGGGCTTGTCCCCTTAGGAAGGCACCACAGCAAGATACATTTTGTCTTTGTCCGAGGAGTGCCGGGTCCATTTTGGTATATATATATATACATATATATATATATATATGTATTTATATAATGTGTGGGCTTATATGTATTAATATATATATATATACATGGAAATGTTTATAAGAAACCACTGCAGAATTTAATAACCACAGCTGCAGTGCCAGGGATAGTCCATTCTATGGAGCTCATTTTTTTAACAGTACTTTGGTCAAAAAAGTAGCCCCCATAACCTTCTGGGGCTTGGCTTAGATAGATAACGTAATGTTTAGTATATGGGGAACGCTTCGCATTTTTTTCGGAAATGGGAACAAAAGGATCGCTCTCTATTAACTGCCGCATGCACATGCACAATCCTATGGCTGCGCATGCGCAATAAGAATGCCACTCCAGTTCCCCGTGCCACCATAACAGCCAGCTTACGGCTAGTAAGTGCAAAGGCTTCTGACCACCTTATGCTGTAGGGCTGAGGTCTGTAACAAGATTGGGACTGATCTCTGCTTTGGTCATTCCATGGGCACGATTCTATTTAGCGCGATGTAAATAGCGCCGGGAGTGAGCTCCCGGAGCTATTGAATACACCGCGCTGACAAGTCCGACTAATGATTTCTTCTCTCATCCCTCCGGGGATGAGAGAAGAAATCCGGCAAAAGTCCCGGCGCGAGGCTGTTTTCTGCCCTTCGCGCCTGGAAAACAGCCTCGCGCCGGGAAGTTAGGTCGGGGAATGCCCGTTATCACGCCTAAACACCCTGTTTAAGGCGCGATAACGAGCCTTCCCCGACCTAACATCACGATGAATTGAATAGCTCCGGGAACTATCTACCGGCGCTATTTACATCGCGCTGAATAGAATCGTGCCCCATGTCATCAGTTGCGCTAGAACAGGCTAGGCGTGGTTCATTGGGGCTCTCTCTATTTGGACTACAATTTAAGAAAAAGTGGTGAATTGGGGGTGCAGGGCCCAAAAGAGTTGAGACTGAAAATGAGAGGGGGTATGACTGAAACTGGGAGAAGTAATTAGTAGAGGGGAGGAGTCTGGATTAATTTGTAAACTGCCCCCCTTAAAAGAAAAGTCTAGATCCATCCCTGGGAGGAGGAGAAGTGAACCACGGCGCAGCCTGAGGACTTGGGCTGGGTGAGATGGGAACTGCAGCTGCAATAAGCAAGCAAGTGCTGCTGACAGGTGAAGCTGCATGAACTCCCACCTGGAGGCTGGAATGGAACTGAATTTTAGTTTATTGGTAAGTGTGAAACGGAGTATTGTAGTGAGGGGGAGGGAGCACTGTGGTTGCAGGGTCTGAGTGAGTCCGGGGTGGTGGGATTAACAGTGGCTAAGGGAGGTCCTGGTGGAACACTGTTTGCAGTGAGCAGGAGCTGAGACTGGGGGGGCTGTGGGAGTGCTGGCTGAGGAGTACTTTTTGCAGTGACTGGCTAGCTGGAGTCTGAGTCTGGGGGCTGTGAGGGTGCACTGTGACTGTGGTGAGCAGGCGCTGACTCTGGACTGGGGATTGAACAGTGGCTGAAGGGAGGCTGGTTGAGGAGCACTGTGACTTCAGTCATTGATGGGGACTGTACTCAAAAATACACTTGCTATCTTTCAACAATTATTATGAAGTCTATTCTGCTGTGATATATATATATATATATATATATATATATATATATATATATATATATATATATGAAAGGTTGGCGTTACCCTTTGAGCTATAAGAATAAATAAAAGGTTGGGATAAAAGAAGTCAGGAAGTGGTTTCAAATAAATGTGTAATGTGCAAAAGTCCACTGATGTAGAATGTGAATGTGATTTAATGTAATGCTGTGGAAGGGGAAATATAGATTTGACCATTATAGAGAAAACATTCAGAATTAAATATGCTCCACGAACCGCAAGGAATATATATACAATTAGAGGACAGTGTGTGTTTTTTTATTTTTTATTATTATTATTTATTTTGTGTAGGAGCATTCATTGCATTAATGTGTGTTTTGATTTTATTTTATTTTTTATTTTTTATTTATTTTTTTTCTAATATGGTAGCATTAACTGCATAAGTGTGTGTTTTATTTAGTTTGCCTGTGGGGGTATTCATTTAATCAATGTGTGTTTTTTTTTTTTTTTAATTTGTCCACACAATGTGTGTGTTTTTACCCTGTGGGGGCCAATGTGTGTTTTAGGTCCTGTCGGGGTTAATAAATGGTGCTTTTTTTTATCATGTGGGGGCAAAGGAGCAGGGCCCTCTTACCTCTTGTCTGCCTGTTACTACCTAGTTTTGTTCTTTTGTTTCCATTTGTAAAGTGCAACGGAATAAAGTTGTTGTGTTTTTTGAGTAACCTGTGAGGACCATTTTATAATAAATGGCATGCTAACATTTTGGTCAAATTGACTCCTTTTGTATTTTTTTGTATCTCTCCTGTTATTTCTTTAACAAAAAAATAGTAAATATTTGTTTTCAGCTAACAAAGAAATATAAATATATGTACATATTTATATATGGATCGAGTGTGTGCGGGTGGGCGAACGCGTGCGGGGGGGGGGCGCCATCTATCTCTCGCACAGGTGCTAGTTGACCTGGAGCCGGCCCTGGAGCCGGAAGCTCTCCCACTGACATCACTGGTGATGTCAGTGGGGCCGCCCGCAAACGGCAGGCGTTCGAATGGGAACGCCTCCGTTTGTGAAGCCACCCCCATACCACGCCTCCAAAACAGTGCAAGCTGTCGATCAAAACTGACAGCCGCCCCCTTTTGGTGCGAGACCCGGAGCGTCAGAGCGCCCGCTGCTAGCCGGGTCTCACGCATGCGCACATCGGAGCCGGCTCCGGCGTGCGCATGCACAGTGGCCTAACATCGACCCGCTCGCTAGCGCATAGCTCTTGGGAGCGGGTCTGAATCAGGCCCAGTATGCGGGGGCCCCCTATGTGTGGGGGCCCTGGGACGACCGCCCCTTTTGCCCCTCCTATAATCCGACCCTGAGATTCAGGCAGTAAGGCCGGAAAAGGGTAAGGATACCCTGCAGCAGCTTTTCACTGAGAAGCGAAGGGGCGTCAAGAGCATCAGTCAATAACATAATGGCAGGTGTCTCCTTCTCAAAGGTATAAGGCAGGTGTGACCACACTAAGGCATTCGTGATGCGCATGATGATGAGGGGTTGGACTAGGAATGAGTGCAAAAAGCCACACACGTGGCAGCCTATTACGTTAGACCGGCTCGAGAAGCTAGTGCGCATTGTGCCGGCGGTGTGTAGCAGCGAAAGTGAGGCGTTGCTTTTCCATGCTGCTTTTGTTATGGCTTTTAGGGGTGCATTCAGAGTAGGGGAGTTTCCTGCGACATCGATGGTGGCCCAGAGCGCATGCACACGACGGAGCCGGCTCCGTCGTGCGCATGCGCGAGACCCGGATAGCGACGGGCAATCCGTCACTCCGGGTCTTGTACCAAAAGGGGCGTGCTGTCGATGTTGAGTGATCAGCACGCCCCCTTTGGTGGGCGGGCCGGGGGGGTGGCTGCCCAAACGGAGGCGTTCCCATGTGAACGCCTCCGTTTGGGGGCGGCCCCACTGACATCACGAGTGATGTCAGTGGGAGAGATTTCGGCTCTGTTGGAGCCGAAATCTCTCTGGGGCTTGCGGCAACGAGACCCTACCACAAGGGTCTCGTCGCAAGCTCGATGTTCGCGATGGTCTTGACGATATTTTGTCCAGTGGTGGCAGCTCAGGGTTTTGTGCGGATTAGGCCACCAGGAGGAGTTAACTTCCTCATGCACATTGATGGGTCTGTCTTAACAAAATATCAATTTGCAGCCGTTTTCAAAAGGTGCACTGCAGCTTTAGGATGGAACCCCAGGAAGTTTGGAACACATTCTTTTAGGATAGGGGTGGTGACATCGGCTGCCCATGAGGGGAGCTCAGTAGCAGAGATAAAAAAGCTAGAGGGGTGGAGGTTGGGCTGCTACTTGAGATATATCAGGCCTGTGGTCGCTGCGGGGGCTACGAGCGAGCAATTCGTGCTTCAATAACCTCCCCCCCTTCTCCGTTGGTGGCGGGTTCCCAGTGAGTGTGAATTGTGGGACATTCCTATGTCCATTGGGCAGAGGTCTGCGCGGCCGTTAGGTCATATGGGTGGGGCTTGTCCTAGCCGCCGGAGGCAGGGTTGGCTTACTGGTTCGGTAACGGGTATGTTATGGGCCCAGGTGGAGAAGGTTTTACTGCAAGCTAAAAAGGTAGCAAGGCAGGCCCCGGATGCATTAGTATTACACCTGGGGGCAACAGTTTGGGTAAGATAAAGTCCCTAGATCTCCTCAAAAGCATGAGGTAAGATTTAGCGTGGATTAAGAGGTGATGGAGTGACATCCACATTATATGGCCAAGCATCCTTCCAAGGTTGGCATGGCGGGGGGCAAGGAGTGGGGCTGGTATCAAGAGAGCCAGAAAAAAAGGTGAACGCAGGAATGGCAAAGATGGTATCCGCCAGTGGCGGGAGTGTCATTCAGCACAGAGACATTTTGGCGCATTGTAAAGGGTTTTACAGGAAGGACTGGGTGTACCTGTTGAACGTGTGTTTAGACTAGTTCAACAATGCATTGCAGGAAGCCTTGGAGCTTCTCGGATGGTAGAGGTCACAGGGTGGGGCTTCGGTCCCCAGCAAGTGGGGGACCTCGTGTGGTGGGAGGAGATGGTGAGCAAGGTATGTAGGGGGATTTCAGAGGGCCAGGCATACTCGCCAGTAAATAGGCCGCACACCTGGCGCCAGCTTGAGATGGCTGGGCCATACGGGAGGCATGCCAAACGAAGGGCGTATGCACATGGTAGCTGGTCCCCAGGTTGAGAAAGGGGGTGTGGCTTGCTGCGGCCTTCAAGGTGGGGCCGAGCATGCCCCCCGTGTGAATGGAGAGGAGTTGCGGCTCACAAGGTTGGGCTGAAGAACACTCCCATGTGGTGGAAAGGGGGTGCGGCTTGTCGTGGCCTACAAGGTTGGGCCGGACATACCCCCCCGCACGTACATACAGTATGTGCAATTTTAACAAATGGTGCAAAAGCCTTGCTCATCAACTCTCCATGCCCAGCGATCTCTGTTGTATGTTTTTAAGTGTGCTGTGATTTAATAAAACTGTGACTGTTTGCCCAAAACAAATGCTTGGACTAAGTTATTGCGTAGTGTACGGGAAAAGCAGGGACGCCGGATAGTCGGCCTCTCCCACTTATGACCGGCCACAATGCAGCTTGCTGATCAGCACTTCAACAGCTGATAACACTCTCTGCTTAACTCTTGTCGCTAAGTTATAACACATTTAATAAACACTTGACACATACAATAAAAAAAGAAAATCTTATGTATTTAAACAGCTGCTGCTCTCTCTATCTCATTAATTAGAACTGCAGAAAAATACATTAGCCTATCTAATGGTCATTTTTAGTCGCTGGTAATTATAAAATAGCAAATCCACAGAATACATTTTTAGTTAGGCAGTCCCAATGTAAAAATTCCAGCATATGATCAACATCATAAAGTACCGTTATATTAGTAAATGGAGATTAATAATTGGATCCTCAGCTTGGAATATCCATAAATGGTTTCACCGCTTGATTCCTGCGTCAAGGGACTTGTAACTGTGGCCCTGATTCAGAGCCGGATGCTCTGAAAGAGCGCTCGCTCTGAATCAGGGCATTTTTTCTTTTTTTGGAGCGGCCTCCTGGCTGCTCGCACAACTGTGGGTGACCACCCGCAGCTATTGCGAGTGGCCAGGATGATGGTCGCGATGGTCAAGACCATCGCGACCATCGGGCTTGCGACAAGACCCTTGTTGTAGGGTCTCGTGGCCGCAAGCCCCAGAGAGCTTCTGGCTCTAATAGAGCCGGAAGCTCTCCCACTGACATCACTAGTGATGTCAATTGGGCCCCCCACAAACGGCAGACGTTCGCATGGGAACGCCTCCGTTTGTGAAGCCACCCCCATGCCACACCTCCAAAACAGCCGTCCCCTTTTGGTGCGAGACCCGGAGCGACGGAGCCGGCACCGGCCTGCGCATGCGCAGTGGCCTAACATTGACCCGCTCACGAGCACATAGCGCTTGCGAGCGGTTCTGAATCAGGCCCTGTGTGTGGAGGTGACAAAGTGTGCACGTCCGGTATCGTTATGTAAACAGCACTGAGATGATGGATTGCTCTACGGGGCAGCGCCAGCAGCTGATCCCCTGAATGTCCACAGCTTGGGAGAATAACTGTTATAGCTAGTCACCGGAGTAACCACAATGGTGGACAGTTTCTGACTCAAAGCGTCATCTCACCCATCAGAAACAAACATAACAGCTGAACGGGTGTAGTATCCTGTGATGTGGAGGTAGCGGCAATCACTGCAGTGCATCCGTAAGATGAGATGGACACAGCAGAGCGGAGGGCATCAATGTGTTTTGTTCTGCTATTGAGGACTTCTTCAAGATCTATTAAGTTTGTTGTCTATCATATCAGGTGTCCGTGCAGTCTTTTATACATAGCCAATACTATGCGACAATTTAAAGAAAGAATTGCATTGCACCTGTCTGCCATTCACCAAGCTTTAGATGATAGAGAGAATGAACAGCCGGCGGCTCACCATTTTCGCGACAATAAACATACATTGGCCACATTAAGGTATAAAATGATTGATTGGATACCTCCAAATATGAGAGATCGGCATAGGGTGAAAGCACTCTTACAGTGTGAAGCCAGATGAATATACTGTTTAAATACGACCCATCCTGGTGGCCTAAATGAAACTTTGACATTAAATTGCTTAATTTAATTGTGTAGATTGTTATAGACAGTACTAGCTAGATATTATAGTTTAGATTTAGATACAGGGTGGGATCCAACAAGTATCGCATTTTGAATGCAATGCATCCAGCTGATTGCATGCATAGTGGTGTTCACTAATGCTGCTATGTATGAAGATTTAAACAAAGGATAGCTCTTCTGACAGGAGCTGTCAGTTTAGGTGCAAGGACATCCATGTTTATAACTCAGGAGTCCTTCTGCGCATGCACAGCCGTCAGCTAACACACTCCCTCTCAGAAAAGTCATCAAAAAGAAGCCCATAGACTTCTATTAGGCAATGCCGCCTATTGGGAACAATCTACGTAAGTTAGCTTTTCGGAGCTTTATGCATATGGGGAATTAAATCAAACTTCTGAAAACGTAATTTAGCAGTTTTTAACAAATTTTGAGGATAGTGCATTCCGCCCACAGTGTTATACTTATACTCTTTAGATCTAGCTCAATAACTATCATTTTATGGTAGGTTATAGGTTAGGTTTTAACATTTTATTTTTGTATATATACAGTATCTGTCCTCTGTGCGATATTTTTAATAAAGTGCAGGTTTTTAGAAGTGGAGATGCTGCCCATAGCAACCAATCAGATTCAACTTAACATTTATCTAGCACCTTCTACAGCCATGGCCAGAAGTTTTGAGAATGACACAAGTATTGGTTTTCACAAAGTTTGCTGCTTCAGTGTTTTTATACCTTTTTGTCAGATGTTACTATGGTATACTGAAGTAATATTACAAGTGTTTCATAAGTGTCAAAGGCTTTTATTGACAATTACATTAAGTTTATGCAGAGTGTCAATATTTGCAGTGTTGACCCTTCTTTTTCAAGACCACTGCAATTCGCCCTGGCATGCTGTCAATCAGCTTCTGGGCCACATACTGACTGATGGCCGCCCATTCTTGCCTAATCAATGCTTGGAGTTTGTCAGAATTTGTGGGTTTTTGTTTGTCCACCCGACTCTTGGGGATTGAACACAAGTTCTCAATGGGATTAATGTCTGGTGAGTTTCCTGGCCATGGACCCAAAATTTCGATGTTTTGTTTCCCGAGCCACTTAGTTATCACATTTGCCTTATGGCAAGGTGCTCCATCATGCTGGGAAAGGCATTGTTCATCACCAAACTGTTCTTGGATGGTTGGGAGAAGTTGCTCTTGGAGGATGTTTTGGTACCATTCTTTATTCATGGCTGTGTTCTTAGGCAATATTGTGAGTGAGCCCACTCCCTTGGCTGACATGAATGGTCTCGGGATGCTTTACTGTTGGCATGACACAGGACTGATGGTAGCGCTCACCTTTCCTTCTCCGGACAAGCGTTTTTCCAGATGCCCCAAACGATCTGAAAGGGTATTCATCAGAGAAAATAACTTTACCCCAGTCCTCAGCAGTCCAATCCCTGTACCATTTGCAGAATATCAGTCTGTCCCTGATGTTTTTCCCGGAGAGAAGTGGCTTCTTTGCTGCCCTTCTTGACACCAGGCCATCCTCCAAAATTCTTCACCTCACTGTGCATGAAGATGCACTCACACCTGCCTGCTGCCATTCCTGAGCAAGCTCTGCACTGGTGGTGCCATGATCCCGCAGCTGAATCAACTTTAGGAGACGGTCCTGGTGCTTGCTGGACGTTCTTGGGCGCCCTGAAGTCTTCTTCACAACTATTGAATCTCTATCCTTGAAGTTCTTGATGATCCAATAAATGGTTGATTTAGGTGCAATCTTACTAGCAGCAATATCCTTGCTTGTGAAGCCCTTTTTGTGCAAAGCAATGATGACTGCACGTGTTTTCTTGCAGGTAACCATGGTTCATCAAAAATACAAGAAGAAATAAGTTTATGTCTTGTAGGTGGCGCACAAAGATCATCTTTAATTCTATAAAAAAAACTTAACATTTAAAAGTATCCTTTTCTTCAGGACATTGGCCAGTGAAATAAGGGTTAGCAATTTGAAAGTAGTGATAAGAAATGTATTAAAGAGGGTGTATTAAAACAAAAATGTCCCCGCTTTGTGTCTATGTTATTGTTACTTAGTGGTATATATTTGATTATTTATGATAAATTCTGAGTCATGAAAGCAATGAGAAGGTGAGAATTTGCATCACATTCAATCATATGAAGCCTGGTGAATACATTAATTCATAGATAATAATATAAAGCCTAATACATGAAATTGAATGTGAATATCCTGAATCATCCAGTCAGTACATTGATCATATATTAACTTTTTTTCAGTATGGTATATTTATTATGTTGGGTCTAGGTATATACTCCACTTATTAGTTATATTATTAGCATTTACACAGATGCAATGGATTCATTGATCTCTCTCTTCTGATTACATGTTATTGTTAGATATATACATTCAGACTTTCTCAATCTCTTCAGAGCCCTTTAATTATATAGGTCTGTTATATTCATAGTCCGAGATCAGCCAGTGGCGTAAGTTCATCCGAGATGCCCGGAGGCAAATTATCATTCATATTGATCCCACCAGGCTATTTCGTGTTTTCTCTGTTAAATAATCAGAGATTTCTCATTGTAGTCTTATATGCTTCTTCTGGTAGCTATTAACCAAGCCCTCAGAGAGGAAACATTCTAACAATATTGTAACAATCTTGTTTAATTCAGGCTTGTATGACTTAAGGCCCCCATACACTGCACTATAAACATGCCGATATTGTGCCGTGTATGGGCATGATATCGTACCTGATATCGTGCTGCGTGTTGCCGCGGGCTCGTACATCGCATCCCCAGATCTTCCTGCAGAAGCGATGCGATGTACAATTCCATTCAAATGGAGGAGGGGGGAGCCGGTCAGCGGGGGCCGCACGATTGCCGGCGGTGACAGCACGATCCGTCTGCCGACGGATCGGCAGTCACCCTACACGGTGCATCGCACCGTGTATGGGCATCTTAAGAGTCTTAATTATATATCATGTCCTTGTAACTAGGACAATTCCCACATAGCAATTTTAGATTTTCACTATCTTTGTTACAATTACAACATCACAAATCATATTAAGTTAAAGACACGCAGTGCGGGCATGCCGATGCACGTTTCTCTTATGACAAGCTTTTGCAACGCAAGCCGATTGCCTCTACAGCCCCAGATTATATCGGTATAGGAGGACCAATGAGAACCTGTTTCCCGGTCACGTGATGAATAGAACCATCCCGTTCCATCTCTCATTCTCATTCTCATTGAGAGTGCCGTATCATGTGATAGTGATACCCAATTGGGTTCTTTGTCTTATTGCTCAGTGGATACTCCGTATTTCATTCAAGGGATTAAATGGGTGTGTTCGCGTCTACCAATCAGATTGCCATCTGCCATAATATCGTTGTGGCAGGCCTGAAATGCAGTGGAAATGTTGTTTTTGGGATTAAAGTTTATTGTCATGACAAAGAGGAACTTTGCAATTAATTGCAATTCATCTCATCACTCTTCATGACATTCTGGAGTATATGCAAATTGCCATCATAAAAACTGAAGCAGCAGACTTTGTGAAAACCAATACTTGTGTCATTCTCAAAACTTTTGGCCATGGCTATATAACAAAGATTCTCAAACTCGGTCCTCAGGACCACACACAGGTCACCTAGCAGATGCACAGGCGTATTCATTACTCACTGACACATTTTAAAAGAGTTACAGGTGGAGCTAATTATTTCACTTGTGATTCAGGAGACCTGGAAAACATGCACTGTTTGGGATCCTGAGGACCACGTTTGCGAATAGCTAGAATCTGATTGATTGCTACTGGTAACATCTCCACCTCTAAAAACCTGCACTTTAGTAAATATACCCCTATGTGTCTTGGTGATGGAATTTTTTTTTTTTATTCACTGTAGTCACGCCCCCAGGTTGCTGGGAAAAGTGTGAGACATGGCGCCGTTAGATGACATCATCCTAGTCTGCATATGACAGCGTGTAATGGACACTTGTGGTCTCCTAATTAAGGTAAGACTTATGTTTTTCCTACTGTCTCTGAAAAATTATTTGAAAAATAAAACAAACTTTGGAACTGTTGCTCTGCTGATTTAAAGACCCTGAGTGCCGCCTGCCTGGTCTCCATACGCTACAGATTGCGCTGTTTGTGAAAGATCTTTGCTATTTCTGTCGAGTACCTGTTTTTCTGCAAATATATATATATATATATACACACGCACGAATATATTTATAGAGAGGGAGATCAGCCATACAATTAAAACCAATGACAGGTGAAGTGAATAAGACGATTATTTTGGTAAGTTGGCACCTGTGGACACTAAGGGGTAAATGTATTATAGCGGCAGGTATCACCTATTTAACAAGGCGAAGCAGGAGGCGCTACCGATGAGATATATGAGCATCTCATATTCTTATATGCCGCAGTGGGGGGGAATCAGACGATCCTTGCCTAAGTACACAGCGCATCAGCCCAGATGCGTCTTACTTCCCAGCCGGCTCCACTAGGCATTTGCGGGATCTTGTAAGCATCGCGAGATCCTGCTTGTAGTCCCCAGAGCCGGCAGCCGGTGCAGTCAGGACAGGTCGGTCCCTGCTGTGGTGGCAGGGCAACATCAGCTGCCGATATCGATAGCTGCAGCAAGTGGAAATGTCATTACCATTTACCGTTCATACATTGTCCTGCACGTCGGCACTGCTATCTTGTAGATAGCAGTGCAAGTAATGACAGGGGCGCACAATAATACATAGGAGAGAAGTGGTATAAGCGCACATAATGTGCGCTGATACCACTTCTTCACCATATTGCCAGATAATACATATCCCCCTAAGTTCTTGAAGTTGTTGAAGCATAAAGATCTGAGCGACTTTGACAAGGGCAAAATTGTGATTTCTAGATGACTGGTTCAGAGCATCCCCAAAATGACAGGTCTTGCGGTGTGTTCCCGGTATGCAGTGATTAGTGCCTACCAAAAGTGGTTCATGGTCAAGCAGTGAACTGGCAACAGGGACACCTAAGGCTTATTGATGTGTATGGGGAGAGTAGGTTAGCCTGTCTGGTCCTCTCAAAAAGAAGATATATTTTAGCACAAAGTTAATACTGTCTGACAGAGAATTGTCAGAACACCGAGTGCACCACAGCTTACTGCATAGCCGCAGACAGGTCAGAATGACAATGCTGTCCTCCATCACCAGTTAAATCACCTACAATGAGCATGTGGTCATCAGAACTGGACCATGAAACAATGGAAGGTGACCTAGGGCTCTATGTACTAAGCCATCGAGAGAGATAAAGTGGATGGCGATAAAGTATCAACCAATTAGCCTCTGTCATTTTTTTCAAACACAGCTTGGTAAAGTGACAGGAGCTGATTGGTTGGTACTTTATCTCTCCACTTTATCTCTCTCCAAGGCTTAGTACATAGGGGTCCTAGTCTGATGAATCATGTTTTCTTTTACATCATGTGGATGATGGGTCCATGTGCATCGTATACCTGGAGAAAAGGTGGCTCCAGTGGGAAGAAGGCAAGCTGGCTTAGGCAGTATGATGCTCTGGGTAATTATTCTGCTTGGAAACCTTGGGTCCTGGCATTCATGTGGATGTTACTTTGTCATATTCCACCTTTCAAATATTGTTGCAGACCAAGTGCACCCCTTCATGGCAACAGTATGTTCTGATGGCAGTGGTCTCTATCAGCAGGATAATGCACCCTGCAAAAATTGTTAAGGAATATAAGGAATAGTTTGAGGACTATGACTTGGTCTCTGAATTCCCAAGATCTCAATCCGATCGAGCATCTGTGGGATGTGCTGGAAACACAAGTTTGAACCATGAAGGCCCCGATATATACATCTATATCACACACATATATGTGTGCGTGTGTATATAATCAAATGTCCTGACTCACTAACTGACTCATCAACACCCAGCCCAACCCAACCCCTGGATCTACAAACATGAAAATCTGGGAGTATTTGCCCTCCATGTAGTAGGTACCCAAAATTCGACTCCTAGGGGGTGAAAAGGGCTAAAGTGTTTCCTCTCCCTGTGCAATCTCCTGCCTGACTGAATATTGAACTGTGCTACAGCCACGCTGAGACAAACACCAACTGTCATCTCAAGTGCTGCCAAACATCACTGGCAGTTGGTGTGGCTCCCCTATTTGAATAGTGAGGGACGGGAATGTGTTACTACAGAGGTGAGGGAGGAAAATGTGTTACAATATCAGTGAGAGGGGAATGTGTTACTATAGAGGTGAGGGAGGGGAATTTGTTGCTACACAGTTGAGGGTAAGGAATGTGTTACTATAGAGGTGAGGGAAGGGAATGTGTTACTACACAGGTATTGGAGGGGAATGTGTTACTATCCAGGTGAGTGAAGAGAATGTCAAATGTGTTACTGAGTGGTGAGGGAAGGGAATGTATTACAACAGGGGGAAGGGGGTAATGTGTTACTCTAGAGGTGAGGGAGGAGAAAAAGTTACTACAGGTGTGAGTGGGATTGTATTTCTACACAGTGGAATGGGAGTGGAATGTCGAATGTGTTACACACATTCAAATTGAGGTGTTAGTACACAGGTAAGGGAGGGTAATGTCTTACTATAGAAGTGAGGGAGAGGATGCATTACTATAGAGGTGAAGGACAAAATGTGTTACTGGAGTGGTCGATGGAAATGGAAACAGTAAATATCTAAGCTGCTCTACCCGGGTGAAACCGTGTAAATCAGCTAGTATATATAAGAATGGAAGGGCAATGGTATGCAGAGACTAATGAAGTGCATAAGTCATGAAATAATGGGTAAATTATGCAATCTGACAGACTTTGAATGAGGAATAATTGTTGGCCCTCTAGCATTAGCAAAATGTCTGCACTGGTGAATTGTTCAAAGTGCTGCATTTGTTAGTTAAAGTTACAGAGTGGATCAGCAAACAAAAACTGCATCTGAGCACAAGGTCTGTGGTTGTAAATGGCTACTGCTCGAGTGGAACTAAAGCTGGGTACACATTTAACAATGCGACGGGACCAGCCAGTGCAAACACTTGCTGATGTTGGGAGTGACATCGTGATGGCGGTGGACATGATGGCATTCGGCAGCATGGGCCTTGCTGACTGTGTGCAGGTCTGATGGACGATGTCGCTATGCGCAGAAGTGTGCATCAACAGGGTCATTGAGTGTACAGACTAGACAATGTTGCCGTCATGTTGCCCGATCCACATATGGTCTAGTGTGTACCAGCCATAAGAGTTGACAGATATGTTCAGTCCCACAAAAGGACAAGTGCATCAAATTACGTATAATCTGAATTAGGGACAAATTTAAGCATCTTCTCACCGAGCAATACGCTGAACATTACATTGCATGGGCTATAGCAGCAGGACTGTCCGTATGCCACTGCTATCTGCTGCAAACAGGATGAATCTCCTTCAGTTTGCTCAGGAACACAGGAATTGGACAATAAAACGATTGATCATGTGGTCTGATGAATCACATTTTCAATTGCACCATGCAGATTGTAGCGTGAAGATATATCAAGATCAGCTACCATCAAACATTCAAAGGCAGAGCATCGCAATTGGTCTAATAAAGAAGAATTTGCTAAAGAAATCATACTATGGGCAAAAGGCGGTCATATTAATTTGCCCAATATGTGTAATTTAGAGCTTACCGCTAGGCTGCGCAGCGCCCTGCCCGCTTTAATAAAGGTGAGAATGTGCCCTGCTGCAGGGGAATAGATGCCATGCACATGCCCACACGCCAGTAACTCCTCTGTGTATCAGGTACGCCAGTATCAGCACCCCCTCACACTCACTGCAGCATCCTAGAACGTGTCCACTGGTCGCCTTTAGTTACCCCACTTACTACTGGCTGCCAGACACAGGTTCATTCCATGGAAGCGCTTGCTGTTATAATTTTCTGTATTTTTTTTTCTAATTAAACTCGATGAGAAGCATGCCCCATGCATATTGGATCAAACATGCACTCGCACACCAACATGATTGCATAATTTCTATCAGCATGTGATCAGGAGAAATGGGCTCAACTCTAATTATTATTATAAATTTTTGTCTAATTATGGGATAAATCGGGTCAAGAATAATAAATATGGATGTAATGAATAGATTGCTCCCAACAAATCTATTTACTTAATAACCTATGCAGGCTTCGGTAGCAAGTATATCATACTCGCACTTCATTGTCTGTGGTGGTTACTTACTCACTATTTTGACACCATTCCTACTATTCTTTATGATAACATTCCTTTAGTGTGCTCAAGAGGAAAATACAGAATTATGGTATAACATACCTTTGATAATTCTTTTTCTTCGAGGTCCATAGGAATTACCTTGGGGTATATAGTTGGTTCGCATCCAAAGCACCAAACAGCAAAGCTTTGGAGCTCCCAGCATGCACTGTTCCTTCTTCCTATATACCCCGCCCCCAGCCACTCAGTTTGTAACCAAGCCTTGCAGCAAGAGACGGAGAGTGGAGAAGAAAGAAAAATTGCACAAGAAACACTCAATCATGCGAAGAGGGAATCTGTGAATAAAAGGCTTAAAGAACGGATCCCAACTGAGGCCAGGTGCGTCAGGGTGGGTGCCCTGTGGACCTCGAAGAAAAATAATCAAAAAGGTAGTTATACCATAATTCTGTATTTCTTTTTCGGGTTCCATAGGGTCCACAGAAATCACCTTGGGGACGTCCTAAAGCAGTTCCCATACAGGTGGGGACGCTCCCACGCAGAGAGGAGAATCCGCCGCCCAAAGGATGCGTCCTGGGAGGCAAACGTATCAAAAGAATAGAATTTGATAAATGTATTCACAGAAGCCCAAGTGGCTGCCTTGCAAAGCTGTTCAGCCAAGGCACCATGTCTTACTGCCCACGATGGTCCCACTGACCGAGAGGAATGTGATGTTACAGTTAGGAATAGGGAGAGCAGCCTGAGTATAGACCTGTGAAATTGTCATACGAAGCCAGCGAGCCAAAGTCTGTTTGTTTGCTTGCCAGCATCGTTTGTGAAATCCATATAACACAAACAAAGACTCAAGATTTCCTGATGGAACTGGTACGGTCCACGTAACCACATCTAAGGAAGCTTCACCTGTAGACAGGTCTGAAGACCCAAAGGCAGGTACTACAATTTCCTCATGTATGTGAAAACGGGAAACCACCTTAGGGAGGTAGCCTCCCTTTGTACGGAGGACAGCTCTATCCTGATGAAAGATCAGATATGGCGAGTGACATGACAATGCTGCCAAGTCAGAAACTCTGCGAGCTGATGAGATGGCGAGGAGGAAAAAAGTGTCTGTGCCGTCAGCCATCTCAAATCCACCCTATCCAAGGGTTCAAAGGGATGCAACTGCAGTGCCCTGAGAACTAAAGACAAATCCCATGGTGCTACCGGTGGGAGAAATGGAAGTTGCACCTGAAGAACCCCCTGAAAGAATGTTCTAACATCCGGCAAAGAGGCAATCTTACGCTGAAACCAAACTGTCAAAGCCGAAACTTGGACTCTTAAGGTAGCCAGGCGAAGACCAAAGTCTAATCCTGCCTGCCAAAAAGCCAGTATTCTAGCTACCTTGAACACTTTAGGGTTATATTTTCTGTGGGAGCACCACAGAAAAAAAATGAATGCCAAAATCTGTGATCGATGTGAGCAGAAGCATGCTTCCTTGCTCTCAGCATCGTCTGAATTACAGAAGCAGAGAACCCCCTGGCCTTTAAGACGGTGGACTCAAGAGCCATGCCGTCAAAGCCAGTCGAGGTAAATCCTGGTAGAGCCATGGACCCTGTATTAACAGATCCTGCCATAGAGGCAGCGGAAGTGGACCGTCTACAGATAGACGTGTCAGATCGGAGAACCAATGTCTCCTGGGCCAGGCAAGGGCTATTAGTATCATCCTGCCGCCCTCCTGCTTGAATTTTCTGACAACTCTTGGGAAGAGGGAGATTGGAGGAAACAGATACGCTAACCTGAAGTTCCATCTCACCCTAGTGCGTTCACAAAGACGGCTGAGGAGGTCCCTCGATCTGGACCCATACCTGGGGACCTTGTGGTTGTGACGTGACGCCATAAGATCTACATCTGGTAACCCCTACCTGTCCACCAGGAGTTGGAACACATCCGGATGAAGAGCCCATTCTCCGGCGTGTATGTCCTGACGACTTAGGAAGTCCGCCTCCCAGTTGAGCACACCTGGGATGAAAATTGCCGAGATCGCTGGAAGATGGCGCTCTGCCCACAGCAGAATCCTTGCCACTTGCTTCATGGCTGCTGGACTTCATGTGCCTCCCTGATGGTTTATGTAGGCCACCGCTGTCGCATTGTCAGACTGAACCTGGACAGTACTGCCATGAAGAAGGTCCTGCATCAGAAGTGCCATGTACACTGCCCGAAGCTCCGACATATTTATTGGTAGATGGCTTTCTTGGTCTGTCCACCTTCCCTGAAAGGTGTGCCAACCCATCACTGCTCCCCATCCTCGCAGACTAGGTCCGTGGTTAGGAGTACCCATTCCGGGACCCATAACGGTCAACACTTGTCTAAGTGAGTTGTCTCCAATCATCAAGCCAGGGAGAGTCGAATCTCTGGTGAGATACAAATCATCTGATATTTTATCCGATGATATTGACCATCCCACTGGGACAGGATCCACAGTTGTAGGGGCCTGGAGTGGAATTGGGCATACACCACCATGTCGACTGTTGTCACCACGGAGCCCAGTATCTACATAGCAAAGTGTACAGACACTGTTTTCTTGCACAGTATATTCTGCACACGAGACTGTAGTGCCACAATCTTGTCCTCCGGCAGAAAGATCCTTTGTTTCTGAGAGTTCAGCAATGCCCCTAAGTGCACCATCCGCTGAGTTGGTCAAAGAGAAGACTTCTTCCAGTTGATCACCCAGCCGTGCTCCTGTAGGCAAAGAATATTCATCTGTAGATGACATTGTAACATCTCCTGAGACTGGGCCAATATCAGGTGGTCGTCTAGATATGGCAGTATCCTGGCTTCTGAGACGAGCCGTCAAGACTGCCATTATCTTTGTAAATACCCGCGGGGCAGTAGCCAGACTGTAGGGTAGAGCCTGAAACTGATAATATTGCCGATCCACTGCAAACCTGAGAAAGGCCTGGTGTGATCTTGCAATCGGGACATGCAGATATGCATCCTGTATGTCCAGCGAGACCATGAAGTCTTCTGGTTCCATCTGCCGGAATAATTGACCTTAGAGTCTCCATAGGGAACTTTGGCACCCTGACAAATCTGCAAATAAAAAGTATGGTGGTCGCTCACATCAGCTTAATGATATAGGACGGGGTTGTAAAGGGTGGGGTTTACACTGAACCACAGAAACAAAAATATTCCCTCCAGCACACTGCAGCAATATCAACAAAAATACTTGAATCCTACATAATAGAAATTCAGAGGTATTAGTAGCATACATTTGCAAATATATGATTAAGCGCCAGGCCAACGTCAATGCTCCTCTATACCGGCATCCCTAACATTAAGGGGTTCACGGCCGAGGCGCAGGGCACCCCAAAAGAATCCAGCTAAGGACCATCCCCAGGGCATCACACGAAAAAGGGGAAAAAGGTGATAGTGAAGTGTAAAGTATAGATGTGTAAAGATAATCAATAAGTGTTAAATATAATGAGAGCAATGTGGTGCTCCTAATCAATCCTGTGATAGGAGTGTCTACCATTGGGGGAATTTCTACCATTGGGGGAACTTCATTTATTACACGCTCCTGGTGCGAATGGGTACAGAGAGGTTACATTCCTAGTGGCTGGAAAATGCTTGCTAGGCGTATCCCATACCTCACATATGAGGTTTGTCAACTGCCCAGACTGAGGGAAATATTTAGACACTGCCTGACGTCTAAAGACCACCTCTTTAGATGTCTGTGCAACCTCCTCAATATTGAGGAAAGACCTCACCGCTCTTACCAGAGGAAAGATCCACCAGGGATTGATGATCCTCCTTCCCTGAGACTGATCCAGAACTCTGGGAATCATCATCTGACGAGAAGGCTGAGTCAGACTCTTGAGGCAACACCTGACGAGAACCTCTTTTATGCCCTTGCTTTCTTACTACCCCTGGTCCTGCCAACTGCGGAGAGGCTGAGGTTGGTAGTATACTCTGGCTAGAGTGAGCATTAACCCAACAGGGATTCATGGGGGTAAACACATAGGCTATGGGGTACCCACAGCATGTACATCCTGAGGCATCACTGCAGCTGGAGCCCGTACCTCCGTGGCCCTGCCTATTAAATAGGACAAGACCTCAGGTGTGATGGCCATCCAAGACGGCTATGGTGCTGGGCAGGTGTACCAGATGTATTCCGTAACGGTTTGGTACAGTTAATACAGAACCCATTCTGGTTAACATCCTGCTCAAATAAGCCTGCGGAACAAGACTTACAGGATATAAGCACCGGAGGACTCCCAACCTCATCTTTACCTTCAGACATAATGCAATGTATAAATGGTACAAGATATGCAAGGTCTAAAAGCAATGTGACAGTCTATCAATGACACACCCCACCCTCAGAGGGATAAGCAGAATCACAGTGATAGATGTACTGACAGTTTTTGAAAACATAGGCAGTGTACATACAGCAGCTAGCAAACAGTCACATACAAGGCATAAAAGATGCACAATTGCTACAGCAATATGGACTCAATCAACTGACCGGCCCGCGGAGGGAGATGGTAGGATATAGAGTATGCTATATGCCAAACCCAAGGGAGAGGTATATAGAGAAACAGACCAACCGCCACAGCCGTGGACAAACCAACGCGTGTCTGGCGGGGAGGAGCGGCCGGGGGAGCGCCTTATCTCCCCTAAGCTACAATTTTGATGGCCGGATACGCTGAGCTACAAGGTAGCAAGACATTGACTAGTGCGCTCTAGTGAGTCTTACCACCCATTCCTGGCAACAGACTATATGGCCCCAGCCGCCTTAGTGAGGAAACGCAGGACCACTTTCACCCACAGAGGCCTCTGAGGAGTCTCAACACCAGAGGCGAGGGACTGCTTTGCGCATGATTCCCCGAGAGGAATCCTTACCTGCCATCTCCATTACCCAACTGCAGTCCTGGACCTCAGTGTTTTTAGGCCGCTAGCTACGCCATGCTGAGGCTTGCCGAGAACCTCAGGGCATAATGCAGTGCTGGCGTTTCGGTGGTACAGCGTCTTTACCGGCACTGGAACCGCTAAACTCGTTTCATAAACTTAAGGTAAAACATAAAAGAAAAAAAAGCTTAGGACTGTCTAGCAGTACTGCTGTTATAACAGGTGCGTCTTGCCGCGAACCAAACAAAACAACTGAATGCCTGTGGCTCGGGGCGGGGTATATAGGGAGGAGGACCAGTGCATACTGGGAGCTCCAAAGCTTTGCTGTTTGGTGCATTGGATGCAATCCAACTATATACCCAAAAGGTAATTTGTGTGAACCCTATGGAACCAGAAGAAGAAATAGTTGGTTTTAGCATCTTTATAGATCCATTTACCCACGTGTGCATTCATATTATATACAAGCATGTATGTGTGTATAATATATTGAAGACATACTGATTAGAGGGAGTGTTTTATTCAGGTATAAAAAGGCACAGTGGAAAAATAAACATTTGTTACAAAACATACTGCACCATCTAAAAAAGTATTAGCACATTATGAGGGAGACTGCTTCTTTGCAGTATTCACTGACAGTAAAATTATGTCATTACCTGGTTCTATCAACATAACCCAGAATATACTTATTGTCGGTTGGGTATGTAAAACCAATGCAGTTAATAAACCATTAATAGCTGTAAGGTCAAGTTGGCAAAAGGTAGACACATATTGTAATCCACAATGTGAAAATGGAATGTACATTTTGTGCGAATGGCAGAGAACCCAGAGGTTTTTATTCTTCCCAAAGCCTTTCGTGTAAAATTCCACTCAGTAGTATATACATGCTAAGCCCCAAATCACTGCAGGTTAGTCTTCTCCAGTAGCAACGATACAGAGAAGTATAAAAGTTGTCCGCCAGCACTCATATCCCCTCAAAACACAGGACCAGTAGGAAGCAGGTCTGCCATCACAAGGACGGAAAGTTGGGCTTCATTGCCGCTAGCGAATCAATAAATTATCCATTTTCTAAATCACCTGTCAAAAAATAAATTCGTAAAGAAGGGGGAGGGTTAGAAGAGGAAATAAACACAATTACCCTTGGAAAAGGAGGGCAAAAAACACATCAGAGGAAAAGTAGTAAGATATTGTCACGAACTTTGAGAGTTTCCACTGTCCTCACCTTCGTATACTTCTGGATTCGAAAATTTTCTCTTCGTCACTGTCTAAAGAGGCCATTTCCACGTTTTCATCATAGTTTGAGAGAAGCCCATATTTCTTCCTCTGTGGCTTCTTTTTCAAACTAAAAGGAGCAACGGAAAACTGGTTAGGGTTGCTTATAAGAATGTTGAATGACAAGACTCCAGCATTCAACATCAACACTTTGGATAGTGTGAGTACAGTCTTCCTTAATCCAAAGAGGAAAAAATGTAACCTAGCTAATTATATGTTAATACTAGTTCCCACTACATCATTAGTTCCATCTAACTACTGTAACTGCACAAGTTAGAAAGATACTAACAAACCAGGAGATAATTACAACAGGTGTGGTATGAAACTTCTACGTTCAGACTGTCAACATGGTTCATATGTTGATGTGACAGATGTAGAAATTCACAATTTCAGCATTGTGAATGTCAATTATGTACATTCCCATAGGGATCTTGACTGACCCTAACCACAGCCTAACCCAAAAATTGTATGTCAACATTATGTCATGTTGATATTGTGCCATTGCGGATATCGACATGTTCAATATCAACCTTCCGGCCATGTCCACATTCAGACCATGCTGACAATCTGAACGCAATACAAGCCAAATTAAAGCTTCTTGCTTCTTCCCAATCCCCCAGTCATACCGACGGGGAATTTAAACTGCCAGTGTAAATGGTAATCTCGTGCCGCCAGTCTGAATTTCCTGACATTGACAAAATAGGTTGGAAAACCTATATATGGAGGTGGAGGAAGATGAAAAAAGAAACCTGAAAGTCCCTGCTTTTAGTGAAAAGGTAAGGCACAACACATACATAGTATCCTAGCGAAAACATGATGAGGGCAAGCCCCTTGTCGCTTACGTGCAAGTTCGGATAACAAAGTAGAGTACGGCCAACAAACTGATGCCTATCAGTACATAGAAAGCTCTCTGCATCATTTCAATGTTGTTCCAGAAAGGGACCTGGACACGTCTAGTAACAAATGAGGTAGCAGTCTGAGGTGATCCTGTGGATGTAACGGATGTAGAATTGTCCTGCCCTTTTGTACAGTCAGCCAGAGACAGCATGAAAACCAGAATGTATGCATAGCTCCACATCTGCTGCAATAAAAAAAAAAAAAAAAAGACAGTTGTATTCTGCAAGCAACATATAAAACATTATTTCACACACACACACACACACACACACACAACACGGGTTATCTGGCAGGAAGACAATGCTCCTGCAACTTGTTCCTACTGTAATAAATCACATTGTGCCTAACTGAATCTCCCTCTAAGTATTACCAATCAAGTATTGTGTGGCGGTGCACAATGCAAGTTATTATAGTTTGGGGAAAACCATGCTAGTTTTGTTGCATCTCTATGGGGGTGTGAAGAAAAATGATCCATGGAAACTAGTGGCTAATTGATACTAATAAGATTATGTGAGGTTGTATCTTTTCAGGGAACACGTGTCTTAAAAGAATGTTGGCATTCTCTCCTTCACACAACTGAAGTCCTGTAACTACAAAATGAATAAGGGGTTCACATCTTGGACAGAGCAAAGAGGTTGAGCAATAAGTTATTTTGAGATAATATAACAGATGAATTTTGATGCAGTTTTGCTAATGACTTTGGGGGTAAGTATAAGATATTTTATTTGTTTTTGGTTTGGGGGAGTAGGCAGTAGGAAAACAATTGCAATAGTTAATGTGGGAGATTAGGAGAGCATGACTTGTTTTTGGTGGTCAATGGGGTTGGCAGGCAAGTTGAGCAGAGATTTCAATCTAGTAAAAAATGGTTTGTTGTTAGACGACTGAGAGGAGAAGAGAGACTGGAAATATATTTGTTTAGCAATGCCATGTTTTCATCCCAGTACAACAGCGTACTGGAGCCATTTTCTAAAGATGCTAAAGTGATTGAGGCTGTGCTGCTACATACAAGGGAGCAAATCATTCCAGCTTTGCCCTCTCTCTGGAGCGCAGGGGGCTGCTTATTTTGGAGTGGGGTGTGAGAAGCCACAATCAGACATTGCATCTTCTTATCTGCTCATACAGATGTGTCCTCCCTCATCATTGCTGCAGTCGCACCAAACGGCCCCTCTTGGCGCACCAGGTCCTTTGCTCCTCTAACGCCGAGCATTTTTTTTTCCTGAAAATGCACCAGCAGACTGTGCAGATTAATATGATATGAGACACTTGTATATCTGTGTGCAACTGAGTCTTTGAATCTGTATACAGATATACAAAGTGCTGCAATGCAGCGGTCACAGCTTTTTTACATACCAAGTTCCATTGTGCTTCGTATACAACATAAAAGTATACAATATACGTGTCGTATATCAAATTAGTCAGTAAAATCTCCTTGTGCGTCCTAGTCACATCGTGCTGTAACCAAGATTTTCTGCAAAAAGAAAAAAAAAAAAAGGACACCTAATGCTAGAAGATTTACACGGAACCCAGTGGCTCACTCACGCCAGACACCTCGCACCACATGGCGTATTGAGGCTACATGAGGTAGGACACATCTGTATACCTGTTCAGCAAGCTTTTTAAAATTGAACAACATTTTAACCTTATGTGGTAATGCAGTTTTAAGATCTGACAGTTCAGCACAGGAGAACATGGAGATTGGGAAATCTGCAGGTAAGATGAGGCTTGATTGAGTAATAGAGGGCAAAGAGGTTAAAGCAGTGGAAGAGAGATTGCATGTTATGGTCCCAGAGAGAGAAAGGAGTGTTAAATATCACAAATTGAATGGTCAGGAGTCAGCTAGAAGAGGCTGAGACAGAAGGTTAGGGAGAGTACTTTGAAGATGATCAATCAGGATGATTAATGAGAATGTTGAAATCACCCAAGATGGTGGTGGTGATGTCAGAGGATGAGAAATGGCACGAGTGTGTGGAATAACAGAAGACAGCAATATCCAGATAAAAGGAACAGAATGCTGTATTTGGATAGTATGTTCTCCAAATTAGAGCAAATGATAAGGATCAAGAAAACATTTCAATGGGCACGTTGGAAAAAGGACTGCAGCTGACACAATGCTCTTATAAGACAGGTTTTGTTTTGTTTTTTTGCTGGACAGTTGAGGAAATTTGAGGGTGAAAAGGTCATGGACAGGGGTTAGTTTGTCAGAGACATAGCAATGGTCAGTGGCATTATCTATAATGGGTGCAGTGTGTGCGGGGCACACAGGCCCCTGGGTCCAGGGTGGCCCCGCACCGCACACACTGCTCCCATATCTTTTTAAACTCACCTGTCCGTGGTCCCACGTCAGGTGTCAGCACTGCTCAGAACACCGGGAAAATGGCCGCCGCGCCCATTGTCCGGTGTTCTGCGCATGCGCAGTAGACTCCGGGCACACTCTAGTGCCCGGAGTCTACTAATGCTCCGGTGGCTGGCCAGCCGCGTCAATCGGCTGCCAGCCACCAGGGAGAGAGGAGGGGGCCCCACACGGGGAGTGCACACGGGCCCCCTCCTCTCTTAAGAAGCCCCTGGCAATGGTCATATTTCCACAGAAATGACCAATCAGCATTTTGCCATAAGCAGGCTGTGAATGGACTGTATGAAAAAGGGCTACTTAATTCCTGAGAGGAAGAGAGTCCCAGCTCCTGCATCAGTAAAGGGGCCTATCTATTTGCGACCAAAACTAGGAGCTTTTGGTCGGATCATGCAGAAAGTCTGCAAGTGGATAGCCGGCAAAGACCAGCGATGCGCGTGCACGCTGGGTCCTTGCCGACCCCGACTATCTATCGAACATGCCCGTCAACCTGACGACGGTCATCAGGTTCGGCATGTTAATAGATAGGGAGATTGGGCTCCTGCACTGAAGACGTTCAGTGATCATCTTTCAGTGCGGTGCCCGCACCTCTGCAACATGAATGTCTGAACGCTGGACTTCAGACCTTTCATGTCGTTAAATGGATAGGCCCCTTAAGAAATATTTTTCTTTTAAGTTTAACTTCTGGAATTCAAGCTAGAATTAATTTGTACAGTAAAATCAGCCTTTATTAGGCCTAAAGGCTTGACAAAGCAAAATAATAGAAAATTACTTTTCAGTATCTTATTTATATTTGATGCCCACTGACCCAAAAGGGCAGTTATACGATCAAAATGACATTATGGTAACTATTCTGCAGTTTGTGGAACCATTGGCAGCTAAACTTTCCTAAACAGGCAGTTTGTGCTTTTATTTTGCCATCTTCCCCCTACAGTACCAAGAAAAAATGAGCGTTTCCATGCAGGGGCCACGCCCCCCACTACCTAGCTCCTTTGATCTCTCAATGCCCTGCTTCCATGCTTCTTGGTTATAATGGTAATAGTTTCCCCATGCAGTAGTTGTCTTTCTTTTCTTGTATCACCGCCTGCTTTTGTAGAAGTATCACGTGTGTATGGAAAGTATATGTCTATTGCAGGGTTCGACAAATCCCGGTCGCCAGGGCGACCAAAATTTTAATCCTGGCAACTAGGTTTTACAACAGTCAGGCAGGTAAATTACTAATAAAGCTATTTGTAAAAAAAACAAAAAAAAACTATCCACCGGAGGTGGTTACAGCTTGTATTGAGCGGGACAGTGGATGCCTATCACTTGAGGACAGATGAGTGCGTGCCCACCACATCCAATCAGTGTGGCTCTGCCTCCTCTGTTCTGCGCACGAAAGATGCCGCAAAGTGGGTGCCCTAGCTGGAGTCGTATCCTTCACTCCCTGCGGGTGCAGCACTTCTGACACGATGAAGGAGGAGTGCGATACCCGGGGGAGCTGGATAGCGCCGGTCCTAGGGCAGAAGCAGCTTGTTGATCGGATCCCACAAAAGGAGGGACATCATAACAGAATATGATGCACCGTAATAACGTTGCTGAAACAGATGTTGCAAGCTTTACACAGTGCATGCTGGATCCTCAGTTGGGTCATCTAATGAGTTGAGTCTAGCTGCCTGCCTTTACTGTGTTGTCTGCACCCAGCTGCTTCATTTCATACTCTCCTCCAGTGTTATTGTTTTGGTTGGGGTACTGCTCTCTTCTCCAGTTTCTTTTTGGGGTGGGAAGCTGTACTCTGTGGCAGAATATGAATTTGGTTCCTACTATGTGGCATAATATGAATTTGTGCATAATGTGTGGTTTAATATGAATTTCCGCCCTAATGTGAACGGGCCCTACAGTATGGCATAAAATGGATTTGGGGTCCTACAGGGTGGCATAATAAGGATTTGGGGCCCTACGATGTGGCATAATATTTATTTGGGCCCTACGGTGTGGCATAAACAGGATTTTGGTACTTACCGATAAATCCCTTTCTCAGAATCCACAGGGGACACTGGAGGCTTCATGACAGTGGGGTATAGATCTGTGCTAACCGGGAGCTGGCACTAAATTTAGAAAGTGTGACTAGCTCCTTCCCCTTTATACCCCCCCCTACAAGCCAGTCTTAGGAAACTGTGCCCGAGGAGAGATGGAAAGACAAAACTACAGAGGAGGTGAAGCAAGTACACAGAATGACAAAAACATAACATGTGTAAAAAGGTTCTAAAAAACAGTAGAACAAAGAAAAACAACCAGTCATAACGTAGGATGACAACCAACCATGGCAGTAAGGAACAGCGCCGGGTTGGCATCCACTGTCCCCTGTGGAATCGGAGAAAGGGATTTATCAGTAAGTAACAAAATCTTGTTTTCTCCTTCATCCACTAGGGGACATTGGAGGCTTCATGACAGTGGGGACGACCCAGAGCTCCCATCCCGGGCGGGAGAGCGCTGAGAACCCTGCAAAACAGCACGGCCATATTGTGAGGCAGAGGCTGTGAACATATCAAAATGATAAAACCGGACAAAAAGGTACATCGGGCCGACCGACAAAGTTGAGCCATGGAAACCCTGTGGGCAGCCGTCCACGAGGGACCCACCGAGCCCGTGGAATGCGCTGTGATGGAAGCCGGAGGTTCCTCTGAGGAGACCATATAGGCCTGCCTGATGGTCAGATGGATCCAGCATGCAATAGTCTGCTTGAAAGCCGGCCAACCAGGACGAGCGACATGGAATCTGTTTTCCGTAGAGATGCTGTCCTATCCATGTAGATCCTGAGAGCTCTGGAAGCTCTTCAAGAACCGGCACCACAATAGGCTGGTTTATGTGTAACGCAGAGACCACTTTAGGAAGGAATGCCATCTACTTACGGAGTTCAGCCCTATCCGCATGGAATATCAAGTACGGAGGACGGCAGGAAAGAGCCCCGAACTCCGACACTCGCCTGGCCAAAGCCAGGGCTAGGAGAAGTACCACCTTCCAGGAGAGGTACTTAAACTCAACAGTCTGTAACGGTTCAAACAGCGAAGACTGCAAGAAGGAGAGGACGAGATCCAAATCCCACGTAGCCGTGGGAGGGACAAAGGGTGGTTGCAAACGGATAACCCCCTGCAAAAAAGTCTGAACATCCGGGAGTAAGGCCAGTTTCTTCTGGAAGAAAATGGACAGTGGTAAAACCTGAACCTTCAGGGATCCAAGACTGAGGCCCTCTGAGAATCCTGCCTCCACAAAAAGGAGGAGCCTGGACACATTGAATGTTGTAGGGGGCGATCCTTGCCGTTCACACCTGATCACATAAGCCTTCCAGATATGGTGGTAGTGTCTGAAAGTAACTTCCTTGCGGGCCCGGAGCATAGTAGGGATCACAGTAGATTGGATACCCTTTCGCCTTAAGATTGCCCTTTCAACAGCCACGCCGTCAAACATAGCCGCCTTAAGTCTGGAAAGACAAAAGGACCCTGCTGCAGGAGATCCTCTCGCAGCGGTAGAGGCCATGGATCGTCTATCAGCAGTAGACGCAGGTTAGAATACCAAGCTCTACAGGGTCAATCTGGAGCCACTAACAGAGCCTTGGCTCTTTCCCTCTTGATGCGTTGCAGAAGCCAGAGGGAGAAGAGGAATTGGCTGAAACAGATAGACAAATCGGAACCGCCAGGGTGTTGTGAGTGCGTCCACTGCCTCTGGGTCTCTTGTCTGAAAGCAGTACAGAGGCAGTTGATGATTGTGTCTGGACGCCATGAGGTCGACTTGTGGAAGGCCCCACCTCTGATTTCACAAGTCACATGCAATACAAAGGAGAGATAGAGAAAGAGATATATAGGCCCTCATTCAGACTGACTCGCAAGTGGATCAATAGTGAGGGCTTGCACACGCGCAGCGCTCGCAGTGTGCAAGCCCCAGAGCGAGTGACAAATTCACTCGCTCCGGGGCTCACTACAAAAGGGGCGACTGTCGATGTTGATCGACAGCTCGCCCCGTTTTGTAGACAGGGTGGGGGGGGTGGCCGGACAAATGGAGGCGTTCCTGATGGAATGCTGCCGTTTGAAGGCGGCCCTACTGACATCACCAATGAGTGTCAGTAAGGCCGCCTACAAACGGCAGGCGTTCAAACGGCAGGCGTTCACCAATGATGTCAGTAGGGAGCTTCCTGCTCTGTTAGAGCAGGAATCTACCTGGGGCTTGCGGTAGACGAGACCCTGACGTAAAGGTCTCGTCGCAAGCCGCGATGGTCTCGACCATCACTTGGTCACTCGCTAAAGCTGTGGGTGGTCAGGAGGCCGCCTTTCAAAACAAAAGCGGCCGTCCTCATTCAGAGCGGCTCTGAATGAGGGCCATAGTCCAATAGGTCCGGCTCTCCCAGTATTAAATACTAACTTGTCCCGGTGCCCTCGTAGACATAAAATCCAAACAGCCAGACGACACAGCACTCGAAAATAGTAATTGCAGAATCTAATAGATCAGTAACAACGTTTCAGTGCCTCTACAACCGGCGCTGTGTTCAGGTTAAAAGAACAAACATAATAACTTACCTTAAATAATGACACCCGTGCACAGTGAGAACGCTGACACCGTAAGCGGGACCTCACACCCGGACCGGCGGCGCGCTGCATGACGTCAGTACTGCAGCGTGTCAGATTGTTGATCCCATCACCATGGAAACTAAACATGCAGCACGCCCAGCCGGTCCGGGTGTGAGGTCCCACTTCCGGTGTCAGCATTCTCACTGTGCACGGGTGATTAATTATTTAAGGTATGTTATGTTTGTTCTTTTAAATGTTGTTATTGATATATTAAATTCTGCATTTACTATTCTCGAGTGCCGCATCCTCTGGCTATAAATATATATATATATATATATACACACACACACATATACAGTCAGGTGCATAAATATTGGGACATTGACACAATTTTCATATGTTGGCCTCTATTCACCACCACAATGGCTTTGAAATGAAACAAACAAGATGTGCTTTAACTGCAGACTTTCAGATTTAATTTGAGGGTAATTACATCCAAATCAGGTGAACGGTGTAGGAATTACAGCGGTTTCTATATGTGCCTCCCACTTTTTAAGGGGCCAAAAGTAATGGGACTATCAACTCAAAAGCTATTTCATGGACAGGTGTGAGCTATTCCCTTGTTATTTCATTATCAATTAAGCAGATAAAAGGTCTGGAGTTGATTCTAGGTGTGACATTTGCATTTGGAATCAGTTGCTGTCGACTCTCAATATGAGATCTAAAGAGCTGTCACCATCAGGGAAGCAAGCCATCATTAGGCTGAAAAATCAAAACAAATCCATCAGAGAGATAGCAAAAACATTAGGTGTGGCCAAATCAACTGTTTGGAACATTCTTAAAAAGAAAGAACGTACCGGAGAGCTCAGCAACACCAAAACACCCGGAAGACCATGGAAAACAACTGCTTGAAAAAATACTGTGCAGAAATGCGCTGGTACTCAACTGCAGCAAATTAGCATTCAACAAGGAGGTTCACAGACTCCCCAAATAAAACATATTAATCATAATGTGATGCTGACAATGCGCTAGTGTACCAATATCACGTTTTCATAAAACATAAGAGGATTTATATTCACCCTATGTTCCAACAGTTTTTCTTAAAGAGGAACTCCACTTTCATGAATCCATCAATCAGCAGTGCTTGTTTTCATGTCTCAGGACCATCAAAATCTCCTCCAAAATCCCCTTTTAATGTGCAATGCTCATCGGATAGACCTTACCACCTACATTACAGGGTGATTAAAAATCCTCTTATAAGTTTTATGAAACATGATATTGGTACGCTAGCGCATTGTCAGCATTCCCACTGTTCAGCAAGGTGCCTCCTGCACACCAAACCAAAAACTAATGGCCTGTAGCCAGGGGTAGGGTATTTATTGAGGAGGACCCAGTGCATCCTGGGAGCTGAGAGCTTGTTAACGGTTTGGTGCCTAGATCACTCCAACCACTTACCCCAAGGTAATTTCTGTAGACCCTATGGACCCCGAAGAAAAAATATAAATTGGGGACACTAAAGTGTGGCATTTTGAGTTATGGGCAGGTTTTAACTTATGACTGAATCTGATGACCATCGAAGAGGCATGTGTGGTGGTCTCCTGGCATGTGGGGAGGTTGCGGGGCATTGAAGGACAGGTGTGGTGGGTCTGTACAAGTGTTTATATGTTTTGCAGTGTTCTCCCCAGGGTGTTTTCTGCCGGCGCATCGCCCGGCAGAAACAGCCTACCGCCCGCAACTTTCCCCCGCCGACCCCTGCTGTGGAATGCTGGCCTCTGAAGTGACCGTAGGCTAAAGAAGCCTCCGAACGCTTCAGAGGCAAGCGTTCCCAGTGATGCACTGCGCGGGTGACGTCATGGCATCACCCGTGACGTGAGGAGCCTGCCCCGCGCCTACTGGATCTAGTTAGATCCAGTCAGAGCGAGGCAGCAGGAGTGGGAGCGGCAAGCAAGTTAAGGTAAATTCAGGGCTGGGGCTGGTGCTTGGACCAGTCTGGGGGCACTATTTAACCCCTGTGGATGGGGAGAAGCCTGCTCTAGCAGGTGGATCTGTTTTTCTCTTCTGTTGCTGCCTCTCCCCTCAAGATGTGGTGTTTTTTTCACTTCCTCCTTAATGTGCTGCGGTTTCTATATATGGAAGCACGCAAGGGAGAATAATTGGTTACTTATCTATTGGTGTTTTGGGAGGTTTTTTTTTTTTTTTTTTAGGCTGCTTTCACACAAGCATGACTTTTGAAAGCGGCTCCTATATCTGTACAGTTTGCAATTTGCTGTCCTGTTTGTGAGTGCTACCTGGGCGGCTTTGAGCCTGGGGGCACTGCATAAGGGGCACTATTTAAGCCTGGGGGCACTGCATAAGGGCAAAGCAAAACTACAGGGGGCGCTGCATAAAAGGGGGAAAACTACAGGGGGCGCTGCATAAAGGGGAAAACTACAGGGGGCGCTGCATAAAGGGGAAAACTACAGGGGGCGCTGCATAAAGGGCACAAATACAGGGGGCGCTGCATAAAGGGCACAAATACAGGGGGCGCTGCATAAAGGGCACAAATACAGGGGGCGCTGCATAAAGGGCACAAATACAGGGGGCGCTGCATAAAGGGCACAAATACAGGGGGCGCTGCATAAAGGGCACAAATACAGGGGGCGCTGCATAAAGGGCACAAATACAGGGGGCGCTGCATAAAGGGCACAAATACAGGGGGCGCTGCATAAAGGGCACAAATACAGGGGGCGCTGCATAAAGGGCACAAATACAGGGGGCGCTGCATAAAGGGCACAAATACAGGGGGCGCTGCATAAAGGGCACAAATACAGGGGGCGCTGCATAAAGGGCACAAATACAGGGGGCGCTGCATAAAGGGCACAAATACAGGGGGCACTGTATAAAGGGCACAAATACAGGGGGCACTGTATAAAGGGCACAAATACAGGGGGCACTGCATATGTGGATAACTACAGTGGGCACTGCATAATGGGCACTTTTGACTGAGAGCCAGTGGGGGAGCAGCCTGAGACCTGTCGGGCTGGAATGGTAAGGGCGATACCCCTTTCCCGGCACGCGCATAATTGCAAAGGCCCCCACCCGGCTATTTCTTTATGCCACCCGGCTGGAAAAAATTACTGGGGAGAACACTGTTTTGGTCACGGGCGATGGTCTGGCTCCTAAACCTTTAAAGTGGCTCCTAGATTTTACAAAAATGTGTCGAGCCCTAGTCTATTGGGAGACATAGCTAGGCAAAAGGGACCTAATGTTACCATCTGTTCCCACCCATGCCTTGAAAATTACCTTGTCTGTAACCACTGCACAATTTCACATACAGTATTATTATGTATGCCTCCATCACACAGCTGTTTTACATGTTAATATGTAACTGCCTGCAGGCTTCTCAATGTTCAGCGGTTATTTAAACAAATTCCCCCACATGAACATTTTAAATCTGCATCAAACAAAAACATATACAAACCTCCATGTTTTACTTCAGTCCCTTTGGTCTTGTGGTGAAGCTATAGGTTATTCCTTTGGTCGCAGTAATGTCACAGTAAGTATAAGTTCTTGCACATCCACTGACTGACTGTTAGAGATGTAAAAAAAAAAAAAAAAATGTAAAGTTCTTGAAAGCAAGCCACTAAACAATATTTTCCCATAACAGATATACTATGTTGAACTTTCTCACTGTTAATTATTTTAAAGCAGTAACAAGCAAATGTCATAAATTTGGAAAGTAAAGCTCGAATAGAAAAAAAGAAAAAAAAAAAAAAGAAAAAAAAAGTGATCAGGCGGGTAATTGTGACCGCATCATGCTTACATTGCCTGATATAATTTTTAGAGTGCAGCAGGAAAATAAATAAGTTTAAGTTTGGGGGCTGGGTGAATTGTCCATTACACTAATATTTAATTGTGCATCAAAACTTTTTCAGTGTCCATGGCATCCCTGATGTCGTGTTTTGCTTTTAACATGATTGTCATATTAAAATTCAGAGTTAAACTCCCCGAGAAGGGGAGGCATACAAAAACTGCTGCATGGTAAATTTACCCCAAGGACTGAAAAGATGAGTCACAATATAGACCTTCTGGGGGTTTAATACCATCACAGCCCAATCACATTACAAGGCATCATATTCCATTTCAAAAATCATCAGTGCTTCAATATAGTAGAAAATATGAGATATGGTAAGAACTTACCCTTGTTATCTCTATTTCTACGAAGTCCATAGGGTTCCACAGGATACCTTGGGGTATAGGTGTGACGTCAGTCGCAGGGCACCAAAGAGTTAAGCTTTCAGCCTCCCAGGATGCACTAGGTCCCCCTCCTATACCCCGCCCCCGGGCCAAGGCACCTCAGTTAGTTACCAAGCCGTAGGCCGGAGGAGGAGAAGGAAGAGAGAGATCAAAGATCTGGACACATACAAGAATCACATTCTCACCAGAGGGAGACGGAAAACCGGTGACCAGAGCAAAGCCCATCTGCAGCACAGGTGCGACAGGGCGGGAGTCCTGTGGAACCCTATGGACTTCGTAGAAATAGAGATAACAAGGGTAAGTTCTTACCATATCTCATATTTTCTACTTCAGGGTCCATAGGGTATCCACAGGATACCTTGGGGATGTCCCAAAGCAGTATCCTTTAAGGGTGGGGACGCTCCTGTGCAGAAAGGAGAATCCGCCGCCCGAAGGAAGCATCCTGAGAGGCGAAGGTGTCAAACCTGTAATACCTCACGAAGGTATGGACAGAAGACCACGTAGCAGCCTTGCAGATCTGAACTGCCGAGGCACCGCGTCGAGCTGCCCATGAAGGACCCACAGACCTAGTGGAATGAGCCTTCAGAGAAGGAGGGACCGGTAGGCCTTCATGAAGATAAGCTTCAGAAATAGCCATACGGATCCAGGCTGCCAAAGTTTGCTTTGAAGCAGGCCAACCCTTTTTACAGAAGCCATAGAGGACAACAAAGCGTCAGACTTCCTAAACGAAGAAGTGCGGTCAACATAAGTCCTTAAGGCCCGCACAACATCCAAAGAGGCCTCACCCACGGAAAGACCCGGTGAGTTAAAGGCCGGAACAACTATTTCCTCGTTAACATGAAACTGGGAAACAACTTTGGGAAGAAACTCGGGCCGAGTGCGGAGCACTGCCCTGTTCCCATGAAAAACCAAGAAAGGGGGTCTACAAGAAAGAGCCCCTAACTCAGAAACACGTCTGGCCGAAGCAACGGCCAGAAGGAAAACAGTCTTAGCTGTTAGCCATTTAATATCCACTGAGCCCAGTGGTTCAAACGGCGGTCCTTGGAGAGCCCTCAGGACCACAGCCAAATCCCAAGGCGCCACAGGTGGAACAAAGGGCGGCTGAATACGGAGAACACCTTGCATAAAGGTGCGCACATCCGGGATTGTAGCAATCCTACGGTGAAACCAGACAGATAGGGCCGAAACCTGTACCTTCAAAGAAGCAAGGCGAAGCCCATGATCTAGTCCCGCTTGCAGGAAGGCGAGAATCCGAGACAGACGAAACTCCCGCGGTGCATAACCTCTCGGCCGACACTACTGGAAGAACGTATGCCACACGCGATGGTATATCCTCGCGGAAGACGGTTTCCGAGCTCGTAACATGGTACGCACCACAGAGCTGGAAAACCCCCGGGACCTCAGCATGGCCGTCTCAACAGCCACGCCGCCAAAGACAGCAGAGTCAGGTCCGGGTGAAGACAAGGACCCTGAGACAGAAGGTCCGGTCGTAGCGGCAACCGCAGAGGACTGTCCACGGACAGACCCTGAAGGTCTGAGAACCAGTGCCGTCTGGGCCACGCGGGAGCTATCAACAGGAGCGTCCCTCCTTCCTGTTTGAATTTCCGGATTACCCGTGGAAGAAGGGAGACCGGAGGGAACAGGTATGCGAACCTGAACGTCCACCGGACGGACAGAGCATCCACCAGAGACGCCCCTTCGTCTCTTGTGCGAGACCCGTACACCGGCAACTTGTTGTTGTGCCGGGACGCCATGAGGTCGATTTCTGGAAGACCCCACCTGTCCACCAGTAGTTGAAAAACGTCCGGGTGCAGGGACCATTCCCCTGGATGAACGTCCTGGCGACTTAGAAAGTCCGCCTCCCAATTTAGCACTCCCGGGATGAAGACCGCTGATATGGCCGGAAGATTGCGCTCCGCCCAAACCAGGATCCGAGAGACCTCTACGAGAGCCGCCCGACTGAGAGTTCCTCCTTGCCTGTTTATGTAGGCCACGGTGGTAGCATTGTCCGACTGGACCTGCACCGGGTGACCCTGGAGAAACCGCTGTGCCTGCAGGAGAGCATTGAAGACCGCACGGAGTTCCAAGATATTTATTGGAAGCTCCGCTTCTGTCGGCGTCCACCTGCCCTGGAACAAGTGTGGACCCGAAACTGCTCCCCAGCCCCGAAGACTGGCGTCCGTTGTCAACAGGACCCAATTTGGAACCCAGAACGGACGTCCCTTCTTGAGGTGGGTCGTCTTTAACCACCACGCAAGGGACAGGTGAACCTCCGGGGTGAGCACAATCATTTGGAACTTCAGAGACTGAGGCAGCCCATTCCACTTGGACAGGATCAGGTGCTGCAGAGGTCTGGAGTGAAACAGGGCGTATTCCACCATGTCGAACACCGACACCATGGAGCCCAGTAACCTCATCGCCGAGTGTAAGGACACCCGGCGTCTGTGCAAACAACTGCGCACCCTCGACTGTAAAGCAGAGATCTTGTCCTCCGTCACGAAGATCCTTTGCTGTCCTGAGTCCAATAAGGCTCCAAGATGCAGAATCCTCCGAGACGGGATTAGAGTGGACTTCTGCCAGTTGATTAGCCAGCCGTGCCGTTGCAGCAGTGCAATGGTCAGGTCCAAGTGGTGTAACAGGAGCTCTGGAGATCCTGCCACCAATAACAGGTCGTCCAAGTACGGCAACATGCGGACTCCTTGCAGCCGCAGAGAAGCCGCCATGACCGCCATCACCTTGGTGAAAACACGTGGTGCTGTCGCCAGGCCAAAAGGTAACGCCCGAAACTGGAAGTGGTCGCTGCAGATTGCAAACCGAAGGAACTCTTGATGGCGCAAAAGAATAGGGACATGCAGGTAAGCGTCCTGTATGTCCAATGACACCATGTAGTCCCCAGGTTCCAGCGCCAGAATGATGGACCGTAGGGTCTCCATCCGAAACTTCGGGACCCGCAAAGACTTGTTGAGTGCTTTGAGGTTGAGAATCGGACGATATGACCCATTGGGTTTCTGTACCAAAAATAGATTTGAATAGAAACCCTGGCCCCTCTGGGAGAATGGAACAGGCACTATAACTCCAGCCTGGAGCATAGTGTGCAATACCTTCCGCAGCTCCGTAGCCTTGTTCCGGTCTGATGGTAGACCCGTGGTGAAGAATCGAGCCGGGGGTCTGTGCCGGAAGGAGAGGGCATACCCGTGGGAGACCACCTCCAGAACCCAAGTGTCTGTCGTAGTGAACGACCAACACCGGGAGAACTGCAGCAGGCGGCCTCCCACCCTGGGATCCCCCAAGGGGAGACCCGGACCGTCAGGCCGCAGGCTTGTCATCTGGCTTGGGGGCCGGACGTCTGGTACTCCATGCCTGTTTCCGGGGCTTGACCGATTTCTTAGGGCCAGCCTGTCGAGGAAACGACTGTGGTTTGGGCCTGCCCTGGGCCCTAGATGACCGAAAGGACGATGGTCCAGAACCAGAAGGAGCAGCGGCCGACGGGAGACAAGCAGATTTGGCTGCCGCCAGCGTGGCCACAATCTTATCCAGATCCGGACCGAAGAGAACTTCTCCGGTAAACGGCAACGCTTCCAGACCTTTCTTGGAATCTGCGTCCGCCTTCCAGGATCGCAGCCACAAGGTGTGACGAGCAGCAACCGCTGCTGAAGAAATTCTAGACACCAGAGTACTAATGTCTAGAGCCG